>CM073606.1:14329540-15529540 GCA_037074985.1 Solanum bulbocastanum | reverse complement strand
GCCTGGACGATGTGCACATGCCACGTCAGATGTCACCCAGCTGATGTACTCATGCCACGAGTGATGCGTGAAAGCTTTGGCTAATGTTGTTTGTTGTTGGCCGACGTCGCTTGCCCGTTGCTCAGATGCCACGTCAAATACATGCAGGCTTTGGCTGATGTTGCTTGCCGTTCTGGTCGATGTGCACATGCCATGACTAATGCGTGTAGGCCTTGGAAGTATTGCATGTTGTTGGCCAACGTCGTTTGCCATATGCGCACATGCCATTTCTGATGCGTGCATGCCTTGACTGATGCTACCTGCCGTTGGCCAATTTCTTATGGCTTATGCGCACATGTCACGACTAATGCTGCCTAGCCGATGCGCGCATTCCACGACCTACGTCGCCTGACCAATTCGCACAAGCCACGGCTGATGTGTGCAGGCTTAGGCTGATGCTGTATGTCGCTTGCAAGATGCACGCATGCAACGGTCGATGCGTGGCCCACTAAGAGTTCTTGATTCTGTGGCACAGATTATGAATTTAAGGAGTAGGCTTCGTTTTTTCAAAGAATCATAATGAACATTTACAAACCAAATATGCACATTCTAAGGTAAAAGCACACATTAGCTTCAACAAATAACTTTTCCATATATATAAAAATAGTTTTCAACAAATTTTATTAATTTTTTTTCCAATAAATACCGAAAATGAGTTATTAATTGATAAAAATTGGGGAAAATATTTAAAAAATATAAAATTAATGCCAAAAATTCATAAATAACTATAGTAACCTTAAATTCAACAATTTCATAACTTTTTTTTTTTAATTTTTATTTTTTTGGTAAATCCCAAAAATGAGTATTTAATAAATAAAAAAATAACAAATATGAAAAAAATACTAAATTAAAGCCAAAAACTCACAAATAAATTTAGTAACCTTAAATTCAACAATTTCATATATTTTTTTAATTTTATTTTTTTCATCTAATCCCGAAAATGAGTGATTTATTAATAAAATAGGAAAAATATGAAAAAAAATTAATTCCAAAAATTCACAAATAAATAAAGTAACCTTAACTTCAAAAATTTCATAAATTGTTTAAATTTTTAATCCTTTCGTTAAATCCCGAAAATGAGTAATTAATTAAAAAAAATCAAAAAATATAAAATTAATCCCAAAAATTCACAAATAAATATAGCAACCTTAAATTCAACAATTTCATTAAAAAAATAATTTTTTTTTGGTAAATACCGAAAATGCGTAATTAATTAATAAAATATAGGAAAAATATAAAATAATATAAATTAACGCCAAAAATTCACAAATAAATATAGTAACTTTAAATTCAAAAATTTTATAAATTTTTGTTAATTTTTATATTTTGGGTAAATCCCAAAAATGAGTAATTAATTAATAAAAAATAGGAAAAATATGAATTTTTTTTTTATAAAATTAACGCCAAAATTCAAAAATAAATATAGTAACCTTAGATTCAAAAATATCATAAATTTTAATTTTTAAAATGTGACGTAAAAAATTAAAAACCGTAAAAATAAATTTTAAAAAAATGAATAAAAGTCATAAAAATATGGAAATGCTCAAAAATACTTCTAAACATATGAAACTAATGATAGAGTACATATTTGTACAAATAAAAGATATTTCAATATCATACGAACCGTAAAAGTAATGAATATTGGTATGAATGAACCACGTGAGGCGGAGACGTTGAGAATAGAAGATGGAAAATAGATGAATTTGTTGTTATGCATGAAGGGTGTTTCACACTCTTTAGATTTTTGTATGGCATTGACATCCGCATATTGTCGACAAGACCACGACCAATGTCGCCGCGTGCGACGTCGCTCGTCTAACAAGTGCAAGCCATGAACGATGCAGGTAGGCCACGTTCGACGTCGCTTGACTGAAGTATGCAAGCCACGGATGATGCGACCAAGCCACATCTGATGTAGGTAGACTGATGTGTGCAAGCTATAGACGATGTTGGTAGGCCACGTCCGATGTCAGCTGACTAATGTGTGCAGTCCAAGGACGATAGTGGTAGTCCACATTCGACGGCGGCTGACCGTTGTATGCATTCCAAAGGCGATGTGGGCAGGCGACGTCTAATGTCGGCTGAATGTTGTGTGTAGGCCAAGGGCGATGCAGTCAGGCCACTCCCGACGACGACCGAGCGATGTACACAGGCCACGATTGATGTAGGAAGTCCACGAATGATATCGACTGAGCAATGTGCACAGGCCATGGCCAATATGGGTAGTCCACGACCAATGTCGCCTAGTCGATACCACCTGCAGGTGGCTGACTTTGCTTGCCCGAAGTGCACAGGCCACGTCAGGTGTGTATAGGCCATGGGTGATGCTGTCTGCCATTGGCCGACGCCGATGTCACCCAATCGATGCTCACACGCCACGACTGATGCATGCAGGCATTTGCTGATGTTTTGTTTCGTTAGGTGACGTAGCCTGGACAATCCGCACATGCCACATCAGATGTCACCAGTCAATGCGCACACGCCACAGGTGATATGTGTAGGCCTTGGCTGATGCTGTATGCCATTGGCCGACGTTATTTTTCAGATGTGCACATGCCACGTCCGATGCATGCAGGCCTTGGTAGATTTCACCTGTTGTTGCCCGATGTTGATGTAGCCTAGACAATGTGCATACACTACGGCTGATGTGTGCATCCTTGGCTAATGTTGCCTACCATTGGCCGATGTCGCCCAGCCGATGCGCACATGCAGCGTCAGATTCGTGTAGGCCTTGGCTGATGCTGCCTGCTGTTGGCTGATGCTGATGTCGCCCGAACGATGTGCACATGCCATGGTTGATACGTTTAGTCCTAGGATAATGCTGCCTACCTTTAGCCGACGTTGCTTGCCTGATGCGCACATGCAACGTCAGATGCATGCAGACCTTGGCAAATGTTACTTGCCGTTGGCCGATGTGCACATACCATGATTGATGCGTGCAGACCTTGGCAGATATTGCATGTCGTTGGCCGATGTCGTTTGCCAAATGCACACATGCCACGTCTGATGTGTGCAACCCTTGGGCGATGTCGCCTGCCGTTGGCTGATGATGATGTCGTCTAGCCGATGCGCACATTCCACGTCTGATGCGTGCAGGTCTTAACTGATGATGCCTGTCGTTGGCCAATGTCACATGGCTGATATGCGCAGGCCATGGCTGATGTCGCCTTGTCGATGCGCATATGCCACGTTTGATGTCACTTGGCAGATGTGTGCAGGCCATGGACGATAGTAGCAGCCCACGTTCGACGTCGGCTGATCGTTGTATGCATGCCAAAGGCGATGTAGGCAGGTCACGTATGATGTCGGCTGACCGTTGTGTGTAGGCCAAGGGTGATGCGGTTAGGCCACTACCAACGACGGTCGAGCGATGTACACAGGTCACAGCAAATGCAGGAAGTTCACGACCAATGTCGCCTGTCGTTGGCCGACGTTGCTTGCTCGAAGTGCACAGGCTACTTTAGGTGCGTGTAGGCCTTGGTTGTTGCTGCTTGCCATTGGCCGACGTCGATGTCGTCCAACCGATGCGCACACTCCACGACTGATGTGTGCAGGCCTTGGGATGATGCTTGTTGTCGTTAGCTGACGTCGCTTGCTCGATGCGAACATGCCTTGCCAGATGCATGCAAACCTTGGCTGATGTTGCCTGCTGTTGGCGGACGTCGCCTGGCCGATACGCGTAGTGACACACATGGATCATCCCCTTCTTGTAGTTCAAAAGAGTCCAATTTGTTATACTTCTCTAATCTTTGTACATCTAATATATCTTCTCGATGTTTCCTTGGTGCTTTACATTCTGGCTCACCTCATCATGTTCATTTTTTGAAATTACAAATTGAATTGACGACATGTTGGACTTTTTAATTTGTTTAAGTTAGTTATCTCTCATTTTTAAGCTAATAGGAACGAAGCAAATTAGGGTTTCCAGTTTTGCATTTATCTGCTGTGACCATTAGTCTATATAAGTAAAAGTACAATAAGAGAAATAAAGCAAATCAAATAAAGGAGTTGAGTTGACCACACAGATCTAGAAAAAATACCCAGAATAAAAAAAAATCGCATCAAATGGATATTCGAGCCCAAAGTTACGATCATTTGAAGTTTCACCAAATTCAAGATTGAAACTCAAAAAAAGTAGTTGTAAATTTGTGAAACTTCAAACGGTCATAATTTTGGCCTCGGATGTCCGTTTCAGGCGATTTTTTTTTCAATTTGGGTATTTTTTTGAGATCTATGCAACCAAATTGCCAGCAAGCAGTTTGACCAAGCCAAATTTTTGAAAATCGTCTTTTATCCTATTTAATTTTGAATTTCCCCCAATTTTTGAAGAAAATTGTAATTCTTTATTGGTAATAATGTGATAAAACAAAAATGGATTTTTGAGTTCAAAATACCTTGGCAATGTATATGTGACTGCCAATGTTAATGCTAGATAATCAATTTTATGATAAACAACTTATATCACATTCAATTTTAAAGTTCCCCCAATTTTGCATAAGGATTTGTGTTCCCTAAAGGTGCATGTGAAAGATATTTGATTAAAAAAAAAGGGTTTGGAGATGGAAATACCATTTTTAGTACATAAGTTAATGTCCATTTTAATACCGAGCCGATTTATTGAAAAATGCCATTTAACCCATCCAATTTCTGATTTCCCCCAATTTTGTAGGAAATTGTAATTCTATTTTGCCAATAATCATATGCAACGAAACAATTTTTGAGTTTGGAATACCTTGTCAATGCATACAAGAATGTCAATTTGAATATTGCATAATCAATTTTATAATCTATGAAAGTTGGTTTCTGACCCAATTTTAACACTATAGAAAGAAATTTAAAATCAATTTTTTTAACGCTGAAACGAAAACTCCGAATTCATTGTCTAGGATTTCTTATGGTTTATTCTTAATTTATAAGGTTGATGTTTTTAACGATCATATGTTTTAACAGATGGTTTAGGGTTTTCTTTAATTCGATTTTATTAGAAAACAACTAGGGTTTCAGTAATTTTTTAGGTTTTTCCTTATGGTTTCTTGGAGTTTTTTAGGGTTTAGGGTTTCAAAGGGGTTAAGGTTTAGGGTTTTGGGTTTCTCAGGGTTTCAAAGGGGTTTTGGGTTTCTCAGGGTTTCAAAAGGGTTAGGGTTTTAGGCTTTTTAGGGTTTCAAAGGGGTTTAGGGTTTAGGGTTTTAGGTTTAGGGTTTTGGGTTTAGGGTTTAGGGTTTCAAAGGGATTTAGGGTTCAGGGTTCAGGGGTCAGGGTTTAGGGTTTAGGTTTTTTTTTTTTTAGTTTAACGATCCTTGAGGGGGGTAGGATTAGGGGCTTAGGAACACCCCCATGCCTTATCATAAATAAACAAAAAGCAAAATACAAGGAGGGGGACATAAACCTTACCTCTGATCTTAAGGTGGTTCAAGAGCCGACCTTCCAACTAAGGATAGTCAACTCATCCCTGTACTAGAAAAGGAAACCTAAGTTCTATGCACCTGACAAGAGAGGACTCCTCTCAATTCAAAGAAACTAGGAAGCGTAAATAAGGGAGACTCTCCCCTTACAAATGTAAGAAATGAATAACAAACTTAAACTATTCAAAAATGCTATAACTAAGAGAAATAACTAGGTTGAAAAAGGGGAATTATCAGTGTTATAGAGACATCTATACAGAATTAGAAAGCAACCTCAAGGAGGTTGTTTAATCCTTTTCAATCTCTTTCTTCTAAAATTAGACATGCCCATCCTTTCCAGCAAAAGACTTCCTTAACCTCTATTGGTAGTTGTTGGTAGGTGTAGTAGTGCTAAACTATGTCTATCTTGTGACTTCTTTTGGAGAGGAAATGTCCAGTACAATTTGCTTCCCTGTAAGTGTGCCTACACTGAAAGTACTCCAGCTAGTTGATAGAGTTGGTGAGAGGAATGATGAACTGTTGTAGGCTCCAAGGGGGTTTGATTGTGTGAGTAATCCATTCGCTAAGCAACTCTGAGTCAACCTCAAGGATGATCCTTGTAGCTATGTTGAAGACACCATTGTACTCCATGAGAGGCTGTCAGGGTTTCAGCTTAGTTGTTTGTACCATTTCTAAGAAGAATGTTGATAGAATAGACTAAATCACCTTTGGAATCTCTTAGTATTCCCCTACCTCCAATATTTCCAAGGTTACTAAGTGCACTTCCATCAATATTCAATTTAAGGATGGTAGTTGGAGGACTAATCCATTTAACCTCCTTGACTTGAATTTCCAGCCAACAACCCTCCATCACTTTCAATAATTCGTTCCAACTGTTAACGAATCATAAAAGTAATGAGGATTGGTACGAATGAACCACATGAGGCAGAAACATTGAGAATAGATGATGGAAAAGAGATGAATATGTTGTTTTGCATGAAGGGCATTTCACACTCTTTTGATTTTTGTACGGCATGGGCATCTGCATGTTGTCGACAAGACTTCGACCAATGTTGTCGCGTGTGACCTCGCTCGTCTAACGAGTGCAAGCCACGGACGATACAGGCAAGACACGTCCGAAGTCGGCTGACTGATGTGTGCAGGCCACATGCAATGCTGGCAGGCCACATCCGACGTCTGCAAATATGTGTGTGTAGGACACGGATGATGCTGGCAGGAAACGTCCGACATCAGTTGATCAATGTATGCAGGCCACAGAAGATGTTGTCAGACCACGTTTGACATCGGCTGACTGTTGTGTGTAGGCTACAGGCAATGCAGGCAGGCCACGTCTGACATTAACAGACCTGCGTATGTAGGACACAGACGATGCTAGCATGCCATGTTCTACATCGGCTGACCGATGTGTGCAGGCCACAGACGATGCTGGCAGACCACTTCCAAAATTGGCTAACCGTTGTGTGCAGGCCACAAATGATGGGGGTAGGCCACGTTCGTCGTCCGCTAACCTATGTGCACAGGGTACAAACGATGCGACCAGGCCACATTCGACTTTTTCTTATCGATGTGCATAGGCCACGGCCAATACGGGCAGTCCATGACCTATGTCGCCTGAATAATGCAAGCATGCCACACCTTATCTCGCTTGGCTGATGTGCATAGGCCATGCTGATGCGCGCAGGTCACGGCTAATGTTGACCTACCGATGTGCATAGGCCACGCCTGATACATGCAGGCCTTGGCTGATTATGCCTGTCGTTGGCTGACGTCGGTCTGCTGATGCGCACAGGCCATATCTGATGCGTGTAGGCCTTGATTGATGCTGCCTACCGTTGGTTGATATCGCTTGCCCGATGCACAAATGCCATGTCCTATGCATGTAGGCCTTGGATGATGCTACCTACCATTGGCCGACATGGCTTGCCCGATGCGCAGATGCCACTTCCGAATGCATGCAGGCCTTGGCTGATACCGCCTGTCGTTGGCCGATGTTGCTTGCCTAATGCGCACATGCCACATTCGATTCATGCAGGACTTGGCTGATGTCGCCTGCCGTTGGCCGACATCGCTTGCCCGATGCGCACTTGCCATATTCGATACTTATAGGCCTTTGCTGATGCTACTTGCCGTTGGCCGATGTCGCTTGTCCGATGCGCGCAGGCCTTGGTTGATGCCGCTTGGCCCCGAACGTGGAATGCCCTGCTAATCTCTTATAGCGACTTCGTTAATAGTCCCTCAAAATGTCATTAAGCATGAGAAATGAACCCAAAATCACAGAAAACCTTGTAATGGGGCATCAATATTGAACAAATGTTTGATCTTCATAAAACGTATAGTTCAACACTTAGTGGCAAACTAGTAAATTTTACGTACCATGTTATTCTCGGTTCTTATATTTCAACACGTAGTGGTTTTTTCCTTCCAAGGATGCAAGAAATACATAAACCTCCCATTTGAAAAGTTAGAAATGATTGGATTCGAGGTTGGGGGAGGGGGAAGGATGGGGGTGGGGTGGGGGTTGGGGGGACGAATCAGAGCGACAAAGGGCTGAATCTTAGTGGATCGTGGCAAAAAGACCACTCTGCCACTTACAATACCCCTTCGCATATTGAAGTCATTTGTAAAGGATTCTACCTACAGCTATGGAAATTGTACTTCAAGGTGGTCACTGCGACACCTTCGTCATGACGACTTAACCTTCTGCGGGTTGGCAAGCAGACAGCGGGCTCATGAGTTGCTTTTAGCCCGAATTCTGACTTAGAGGTGTTTAGTCATAATCCAGCATAGGGTAGCTTCGCACCACTAGCTTTTCAACCAAGCGCGATGACCAATTGTTTGAATCAATGATTCCTCTAGTACTATGTTGAATTACTATTGCGACACTGTCATCAGTAGGGTAAAACAAATCTTTCTCACGATGGTGTAAACCCAACTCACGTTCCCTATGGCAATTTTTTTGCTACCTCTAGCTTCAAATTCTGAAGGTCTAAAGGAAAGTTAGGCCATGCTTTCACAGTTCGTATTCGTACTGAAAATTAGAATCAAACGAGCTTTTACCCTTCTGTTCCATACCAAATTTCTATTCTCGTTGAGCTCATCTTAGGACATGAATGTTATCTTTCAACAAATGTGCCACCCCAGCCAAACTCCCCACCTAACAATGTCTTCCTCCTAGATTGGATTGCAAAGCAATCCTTGGGTCAAAAAAAGGGGCAGTGCCCCTCTTTCGATTTACGGAATAAGTTAAATAATGTTAAAAGTAGTGGTATTTTACTTTCACCTTTCGGCTCGCACTTATACTACACCTCTTAAGTCATTTCACAAAGTTGGACTAGAGTTAAGCTCAACAGGGTGTTCTTTCCTCGCTAATTATGCCAAGCCCATTCCCTTGGCTGATGCTTTGCTGGATAATAGACAGGGACAGTGGGAATATCATTAATCCATTCATGCGCGTCACTAATTAGATGAAGAGGCATTTGGCTACCTTAAGAGTTTACCCGCTCTTGGTTGAATTTCTTCACTTTGACATTTAGAGCACTAGGTAGAAATCACATTAAGTAAACATCCGTTGGGACCATCACAATGCTTTGTAATAATTAAACAGTCGGATTCCCCTTGTTCGTACCAGTTCTGAGTTGGCTGTTCCATGCCTGGGGAAGGCCCCCGAAGGAATCATTCCCAGTCCGTCCCCCGACTGGCAAGCAGCGACCCGCTCTCGCCGCAGGAACAAATCGAGTAGTCAACCCATGCCCAGACCTCTGAGACAATCCTTTTCCAAAAGTTACGGATCCATTTTTCCGACTTCCCTTACCTACATTGTTCCATCGACCGTAGGTTGTTCACCTTGGAGACCTGATGCAGTTAAGAGTAAGACTGGGCATGGATAGAATTCGATCCTCCAAATTTTCAAGGGCTGCCGGGAGCGTACCGGAAACCATGCAATGTGCGGTGCTTTTTAGGGTGGGCAAGCTATTAAATAGAAAAGATAATTCTTCCCGAGGCTCCCGCCGATGTCTACGAACTTCCTAACGTTGCCGTCAACTGGCACGCCTTGATTTAAGAATTTTAACCCGATTCCCTTTCGGAGTACACATGAAACGCGTTATCTGTCGGGTATCCCCTAACACTTAGGATCGACTAACTCATGTGCAAGTGCCTTTCAAATGGAACCTTTCCCCTCTTCGGCCTTCTAAGTTCTCATTTGAATATTTGCTACTACCATAAAGATCTGCACCAACGATCACTTCGCCCAAGGTTTTGCAGGGACCTCCCTACCCTTCTACTCATCGGGTCCTAGCACTTGCACTGACGGTTGGGTGTAGGTCATGCGATTAAGCACCACCCATTTTCGAGGCTAGTTGATTCGGTTGGTTAGTTTTACACACTCCTTAGCAGATTTTGATTTCCATGACCACTGTCCTGCTGTCTTAATCGACCAACACCCTTTGTGAGATCTACGTTAGTGCGCAATTTAGCACCGTGACCCGTCTTTCGATAAATCCCGCATTGCTAGATTTTCTTACCAAAAATGGCCCACTTGGAGCTCTTGATTCCGTGGCGCGGCTCAACAAATAAGCTGCATCGTCCTACCTATTTAAATTTTGAGAATAGGTCAAGGGCGTTGCACCCCCGAGACATCTAATTATTGGCTTTACTCGATAGAACTCGCACGCAAGCTCTAACTATCTTGAGGGAAACTTTGGAAGGAACTAACTACTAGACGGTTCGATTAGCCTTTCGCCCTTATACCCAAGTGAAATGAACGATTTGCATGTTAGTCATGCTGCGGGCCTCCACCAGAGTTTCCTCTGGCTTCACCCTGCTCAAGCATAGTTCACCATCTTTTGGGTCCCGACAGGTATGCTCATATTCGAACCCTTCTCAGAAGATCAAGGTCGATCGGTGGTGCACCCCTCAGGGGGATCCCATTAATCATCTTCCTTGCCACTTACAGGTTTACTCACCTGTTGACTCGCACACATGTCGACTCTTTGGTCTGTGTTTCAACAGGGGTCGAATGGGGAGCCCACAGGCTAGCGTTAGGAGCCCGCAAATATAGAAGCTCGCTAGAGGCTCGCGATGCCTACCACAATTAAGGAACAGCGTCCACAGGCATATCAAGAGCCCAGGCTTTGGCCGCCCCCCCAATCCACACTAGTCCACGCCTCGAGTTGATTGGTGGATCGTCTTGTCACCTTTCCACATCCGACCGTAGTATATCGCCGACCTCATCTGCTTCGCTCCTTACAATTTCAAGCACTATTTGACTCTCTTTTAAATGTCGTTTTCAGCTTTCCCTTGTGGTATTCTTTCGCTATCGGTCTGTCGCCTATATTTAGCCTAGGACTAAATTCATAGCCCGATTTAGGCTGCATTCCCAAAAAACCTTACTTGTAAACAGCGCCTCGTGGTGCGATAAAGTCCGAGCACAACGTGTCTCTCACCCTCTCTAGCGCCCCCTTTCAGGGGACTTGGGCTCGGTCCGCCGCTGAGGATGCTTCTCCATACTATAATTCGGACGACGGAGCCACCCGATTCTAAGGCTGGGCTATTCTCGGTTCGCTCACTGTTACTAAGGGAATACTTGTCAGTTTCTTTTTCTCCACTTATTGATATGCTTAAAATCAGCGGGTAATCTCTCCTAACAAGGGTCGAGGTTAGAACGCCTTATCGGTGTAAGAAGGGTCTGGTATTCTAAACGCACGATGGGTTGTAGCTGTGACAACAAGAGAGAGTTGAGTTTCAACTACCACTTGCCGCGACTTCTATCGACATGGACTCGCATTTAGGCCAGCAGCACGCTCAGGGCGCACGGGAGGCCAACTTTCACCCCGCACGATACCTTGGGGCGTGTGGAGGGCGACACGATCCATGATGCCCAGGCAGACGTGCCCTCGGCCTAATGGCTTTGGGCGCAACATGGTTCAAAGACTCGACGGTTCACGTGATTCTGCAATTCACACTAAGTATCACATTTTGCTACATTCTTCATCGATGTTATAGTCGATATATCCGTTATCGAGAGTCGTTTGTGTTTAAAGAGCAACACATCCCCTGCATACTCAGCAAATGGGGTGCAAGGAAAGGGCCGTCAATTTTAGTATTCCTTGGCGCTTTCCACGCTGGGGTTCGTTGGTCACCAAACGAGCGCGCTCGTACCCACGTTGGGGATGGGAGGGAGAGGCACGACGAGCGTGTGTCACCCCTAATTGTTTAAAATGTGTTTGCTGGTCGTTCTGGTTTGTAGGTTTCGACAATGATCCTTCCGCAGATTCACCTACGAAAACCTTGTTACAATTTCTCCTTCCTCTAAATGATAAGGTTCAATGGATTTCTCGTGACATCGTAGGCAGTGAACTACCCACGTCATTGGGATAGAACATTTCACCGGATCTTTTAATTGGTAGGAGTGACAGGCTGTGTGTACAAAAGGGCAGGGACGTAGTCAATGCGATCTGATGACTTGTGCTTACTAGGAATTCCTAATTGAAGACCAACAATTGCAATGATCTATCCCCATCATGATGAAATTTCAAAGATTACTCGGGTGTCACGACCCAAGGCTTGCCCCTAGATGTGACACAACATACTTGATCCGAAGGGGTCTCATACAAGCCTCATAACATTTCATTGCATTCAATATAGATATAGTGCAAAATTAAAAACTTATTTAAATCCAAACATTCAAAAATCCATCTAAAAACACAGCGGAAGTCTAAGTCTCACATGGCCATCTAAAACAATGCCCTGAAAACTAAAGTAGGGACATGGCCCTTTACAATCGAAATGACTAAAGTTGTCTATTACATGAAATAAAAGAAACATCTAAAAGTACTTGTCCTCGATCTATGAGGACATACCACTTGATCTTGGAAGAATATCAATCCAAGAACTTGCACTAGAGAGAAGACATCACTTTTTGGAACCTACACTTGTAGTAAAACATGAAGAAAATATGGGTTAGCGCAATTAAGTAATAGGTATGATAGCCATGCCAAAACATGCTTAAAATGGACATTTTATTTGAAAATCATGACATATGCCATTTTGATAAAACTTCATGAACACAAGCATAAGAGGCATAATGTAAGACATAATCAACTTACAAGTCACTTATACACATTAGAACCATAATCAACATATAACCCATAACCTTCATATTAAACCTTCACCTCAAGTAACCCTCATGCTATACTTTGTGCAATGTATGAATAGCGTACTTTGTGCAATGTATGAATAGTGTCCCATACCACTATCCACACGAAGTACCACCGTAAGGTTACCAAAGTGAACTTACCATTCAATCTTTCCATCCTCACCCCATTGTCATACATAAGAGACATAAACACTTCATAAGTCATATTAACACATAAGGACCATCACCTAAGACAAATCTAAGTCATACTTGTGCAATGTGCAAGTAGCATCCCATACTACTACTCACATTAAGTACTCCTTTGAAGTCACCATAGGCAAGGTACATTCACATACAATAAGTCATAACTTGGAAGTAACTCATAATATAATCCAAGTATAGCATGCATCATCTCATTTAAGCATATAAGTCAGCATTCTTCATTATCTTCATTTCATTAGGAGCACCTTCATAAATTAGACATTAGATCAATATTCTCATAAACACATCATCATAAAAGCCCATTCATTTCATTAACATTATAAAGAAACACACCATGACTACTCTCAAAGCCTACTTGTGCAATGCATAGATAGCGTCCCATACCACCACCCACACTATGTAGTGCATTCTTAAGAAGCCATAGTTCATTAACATTCTTTGTGGGGGTAAGCCTTAACCGACATAGACCATGTGAGCAATTCATGAAATCCTGGTGTCACCCTCACCGAATAAGGGATTCCTACTTGCCTAAGGTAGGACCATTGTTTTAAGCTTAAGTGGATCCACTAGCTAGACCTATGTGGGCACATAGATTAAGGGATATTGATATTGCTACTAGATACCCCACCTAAACTCATGGATGAGCATCCATCTCAAGAGATTGCTACTAGATACCCCGCCTCAACTCTCGAATGAGCACCCATCTCAAGCCATATCCACTCGATGCTTAGCATTATTCCACACGGAATACATTACATTCATTACATGAGTTCATTATGGGATAAGACATTGTTACTAGATACTCTGCCTCAATTCCCGGATGAGCATCCATCCCAAACCCAACATTCATTCATTCATTCATTGGAAAGCTCATAGATTCTAGATGAGAATAGATTTTCACCTAAGAATCCCCTTATTATGAGAAAGTCCTTTCACAACAAGTCATTATCATTCATTAGAGTACAATTGAGAATAGCCTTTCAATCAACCCATCATCATTAACATTATCTTAGAAAACTTCATTCATTCTTTATTCAAGTGTGTATGTATGTAAGAATAGCCTTTCACATATATCATCATCATTCATAAATGTTAATTGAGAATATACCCTCAACCACCACATAACTATATTCTAAATAAGATCATAACACCTTCATTGAGATCACACACATACACTTCACTTCATATTCATACACAAGATATCTTGATAATACTTCAATTCCTCATACTATGCCTTCAAGTCCATGAATCTCAAATCATCAACTCACCAACAATTTGCTCATAATTAAGGTATGAATAATGAAACAATTCAATAACCTAAAGCAAATTTAGACATATTCCATTCATAAGCTTTCATAATCATCAAACCCACTTCATAAAGACACCATTTAGGAATTGAGAGAATTCATGGGTTCATAGAGTATTTTCATCATAAATCACCAATTAAACACTAATACAATCATACTATGTCATTAATAACCATTTGAAAACGTTTGATATAGGAACCCATGAGATTTAGTAAAACCTTAGGTTTTTGATAACTTGAAATCACCTTTGGAATTGGCTCCTTGAATGAAAAGTTAAACAAGGATGAAGACTACCATACCTTGGTATTAATTCCCCATGCCAATTGGAGAAGAATCACATTGGAATCCACCAACCCTAGCTTCAGTGGCTCCCTTTTTCTTCCTTGAGTTTAGAGAGAGAATTTTTTTGAAAGGAGGAACTCTTTGATTGATTTGGGGAAATAAGGAGTAAATGACTTGTTTTAGGACTTAAAACTATTACTAGTGATATAAAATAATTAAAATCAACCCCACACATTAATTAATTAAAATTATATTACTTAAACACCCTCATTTCAGGCAGCCCTGTCAGGGACCACGCCTAACCCAACGAGTTGTGAGGGCACCACGGCTCGTGATGGTGCCTGTGGTACCCTAGGTAGTGTGCCTCTCAACCTTCACAAGCCCTCAAGGATCTAAAGGAGGACCATGAGACCTTCAACGATCCATTGTCAAGACTATGAGTCATGGTGATGGTCGTGGGCTTGAAGGAATGGCTTGGCCAAGCTGCCTTGCCTCCCCTTGAGGCCAAGTGATATTGACGATCACTTTGACGGACCGTCTAGGGAACCAAGGCTCATAGTGGTGCCCGTGGTCTATGGGTAAGTAGATCCCTCAACTCTTCCAACTCCTACAAAGCTAAGGTAACTCCATGAGCCTTCCCATTGCCCGTGGTCTTGACGACAAGCCATGAAGTGGCTCGTGAAGAGGTGCCTTGGCTTGGCACCTTTCTAAGGCTTACTGCCTAGCCAACCATGGGTGGCACCATGACTCGTGGTAGCCACCAAGGGTCGTGACGACCCTCTAGGTCTAGGAAGGAAGTAGTTGGGACTAGTTGTAGGTATCCTAGGTTCCTAAACCATGGCTTACACCCAAAACCCTTAGCCCTTGCCCTTAACTCTTGATGTTAAACCCCACGTGTAGGCTCTAGTTTAACCTATCATTTTTTGGGTCGTTATACTGGGCCTGTCAGCCAAGGCTATGAGCTCGTTGAATACATCAGTTTGGCATGCGTTCGATCAAGAACATCTAAGGGAATCACAGACCTATTATTGCCTCAAACTTCCACGGCCTACAAGGCCGTAGTCCCTCTAACAAGCTGGCTGGGAAGGGATACATCTATATAGCTAGTTAGCATGCTGAGGTCTCGTTCATTAACTAAATTAACCAGACAAATCATTCCAATAACTAAGAACGACCATGCACCATCACCCATAGAATCAAGAAAGAGCTCTCAGTTTGTCAATCCTTACAATGTCTGGACCTTGTAAGTTTCCCCGTGTTTAGTCAAATTAAGTCGCAGGGTCCACTCCTAGTGGTGTCCTTGTGTCAATTCCTTTAAGTTTCAGCCTTGCCACCATACTCCCCCCGAAACCCAAAAACATTGATTTCTCATAAGGTGCCAGTGGAGTCCTAAAAGCAACATCCGCCGATCCCTGGTCAGCATCATTTATGGTTGAGACTAGGACAATATTTGATCATCTTTGACCCCCTAGCTTTAGTTCTTGATTAATGAAAACATCCTTT
Source organism: Solanum bulbocastanum (assembly GCA_037074985.1). Classification (NCBI taxonomy): domain Eukaryota; kingdom Viridiplantae; phylum Streptophyta; class Magnoliopsida; order Solanales; family Solanaceae; genus Solanum; species Solanum bulbocastanum. Next base: position 15,513,650 of record CM073606.1, on the reverse strand, counting down.
GCAAATGCTTTTACAGTTGCTCATCTTTCATAAATCCAAGAATTTCACCTCTAACTGTGAAGTATGAATGTCCCCGACTATCCCTATTAATCATTATTCCAATCCCAAAGGCCAACGTAATAGGAAAAAAATCCAATAATGTTATCCTATGCTAATGTATACAGAGCGTAGGCTTGCTTTGAGCACTCTAATTTCTTCAAAGTAACAGCGTCGGAGGCACGATGTGACCAATTAAGGCCAGGAGCGCATCACTGACAGAAGAGACGAGATGAAACGACCAGTGCACACCTAGGGCAAACCAGCTGGCCCATCCCAAAGTCTAAGTACGAGCTTTTTAACTGCAACAACTTAAATATATGTTATTGGAGTTGGAATTACCACGGCTGCTGGCACCAGACTTGCCCTCTAATTGATTCTCATTAAGGGATTTATCCAATTACCAGACTTATAGAGCCCGACATTCTTATTTATTTTCACTACCTCCTCGTTTCAAGATTGGGTAATTTGCGCGCCTGCTGTCTTCCTTGCATGTGGCAGCCATTTCTCAGGCTCCCTTTCTGAAATTGAACCCTTATTCTCCATCACGCATCACCACCATGGTAGGCCACTATCCTACCAACTAAAATTGATAGGGCAGAAATTTTAAGAATGTGTCGCCCGCACGATGGTTGTGCGATCCATCAAGTTATCATCAATCATCGTAGTAACGGGTACAGCTCACGTCGACCTCTTATCTAATAAATGCATCCCTTCCAGAAGTTGGGGTTTGTTGCACGTATTAGCTCTAGAATTACTATGGTTATCTGAGTAGTAGATACAATCAAATAAGCTATAACTGATTTAATGCGCCATTCGCAATTTCATAGTTTAATTTTGTTCATACTTACACATGCATAGCTTAATCTTTGATACAAGCATATGTCTACTGGCAAGATCAACCAAGTAGCATTCCTCAACGACGCCGCGCGTCGCATGAGCCCGACGTGCCCGTTCGAGCACGGACGAGTCCAAGGAGTGGGCGACTTTCATTCGAAAGGAGCATTTGTTTTGGGCAGATAGGAGTCAGTGAAGGCCCCATGCCCACTACATCTACCGAATCTGAGAATTAGAGCCATCGCTCATGGACCATGCTATTGCACGACAAAGCAAGGAAGGCGTAGGACATGAGAGCGGCCTTTGGGTTCACCCTGCACATGGAATGCGAGGGGCGAAAGATGATCGATTGCACGTGAGTAATGTCTAGGTATTAGGTATGCAGTATAGGATACCGACATTTGAGAAGCCTAGATTGCGCTTGATCTACAATCGAGATGGCATGTGGGTTAGGACGTCACTACTCGAAACATGGATCCAACCTAACCACACAAGATACCACTCATGCATCGTATGTGAATTGCTTTGTCGATGCACGCCTAACACCCGTCCCAATGCCCGACATGAGATGTCGTGCGCCGATATTGATGCCTTCGTTGCAAGGCCAATGCAATCCCCTCTGTACCGCGTGCCCATCGGGGGTTGATATTTAATCACGGTAAAGGTGTTAAAGGTAGACTGAAGTTCTTGGATGGGAACCTCCCACACCCGTCTTACTGTAGCGTCTGGTCGTATATTGACTTACGTGCCCTGTGCGTGCAACACTTAGAGTTAGTTGTAACAAAAGCTCTAGAGATCGCCACTCGCTTGAAAGCACTATCATTTCCATCCCAGAAACGTATAGACCTGTCGAGATAAATTCCCTTGGTGGCACACAGTTGCCCTACAAGCTGTCGCCGATGTGGTTTTTTAGGCGCCAAACAATGTAGCACGGACAAGACACGCATGCAATCAAACACCCATGCAGCAGGCCCACTAAGCCCACAGGACACCCATGACGTCCACCTGCCGTCGCCTCAGTCTGCCTCCAACATGTCTACCCCTCTTTTATATGCTTAAAAAAGAAAAACCCATGTGATAGGAGTAGAGATCGTTTTACTAGAGAAACATAATGAACATATACAACCAATATATGAATGTTCTAAGGTACAAACACACATTTTCTTCGACAAATGACTTTTTTATATATAAAAAAGTAGTTTTCAACAATTTTTTTATTTTATATTTTTTTTCAAAATATTTTGAAAAGTTAATAATAAATTAATCAAAAATAGGAAAAGTATGAAAAAAATATAAAATTTACACCAAAACTTCAAAAATAATTATAGTAACCTTAAATCCAACAATTTAGTAAATTTTAATTTTTAAAATGTGACATAAAAAATAAAAAACCGTAAAAATAAGTTATAAAAAAATGAATAAAAGTTTGAAAAATATGAAAATGCTCGAAAACACTTCTTAATATGTGAAAGTAATGATAGAGTACATATTTGTACAAATGAAAGATGTTTCAATATCATACCAACGGTAAAAGTAATAAAGATTGATATGAACGAATCACATGAGGGTGAAACATAGAGAATAGATGATGGAAAATAGATGAATATGTTGTTATGCTTGAAGGGCAGTGTTTCACACTCTTGATTTTTGTACGGCATGGACATCTATATGTTTTTGACTAGACCTCGACTAATGTCGCTGCGTACGACGTCGCTTGTTTAACGAGTGCAAGCCACTGACGATGCTGGCATGCCACGTCTCATGTCAGACCAATATGTGCAGGCCATGGGCGATGTGGACAGGCCACGTTCGACGTCGGTAGAATGGTGTGTGCAGGCCACGAGTGATGCAGACAGGCCACGTCCGATGTCAGCAGATTGGTATGTGCAGGCCACAGACGATGTTGGCAGGTCAAGTTCAACTTCGGCTGGCCGATGTGTGCATGCCATGGATAATGCTAGCAGGCCACATCCGATGTCGACAGACTGGTGTGTGCACGCTACGAACGATGCTGGCAGGACATGTTCAACGTCAGTTGATCGATGTGTGCAGGCAATGGACGATGCTGGCAGGCCACGTCTGACTTTGACAAACCATTGTGTGTGCAGGTCACGGCTGATACAGGTAGGCCATGTCTGATTTTGACTGAATGATGTGAGGAGGCCATAGACGATGCAGCCAGGCCACGTCTGACGTCAGCTGATCGATGTGCACAGGCCATGGTAGATACGGGCAGACCACGTTCGACATTGCTTGATCGATGCGCACATGCTATACCCTATCTCGCCTGACTTATGTGCGAAGGCCATGGCAGATGGATGTATGCCACGTCCTATATCGTCTGGCCGATTCGCGCAGGCCATGGTCAATGCGTGCCTGCCATGACTTATGTCTCCTGGCTGATCCGCGAAGGCCATGGGCGATGACGTTTTGCCGATGTGTGCAGGCTATGGCCAATGTCGCCTAGCCAATGCGCATAGGCCACATCTGATGCGTTCAGGCCTTGGCTGATGCTTTCTGGCATTGGCCGATGCTCATGAGCCACGTCCAATGCACGCAGGTCATAGCTGATGTTTCCTACCATTAGCCAACATTTCTTGCCCGATATGCACATGCCATGTCTGATGCATGTAGGCCTTGGCTGATGCTGCCTGTCGTTAGCTGACGTAACTTGCCCGATGCGCACATGCCATGACCGAATGGGTGTAGGCCTTGGTTGATGTCGCCTGTCATTAGCCGACATTGCTTTCTCGATACGTACATGCCAGGTCTGATACATGTAGGCCTTGGCTGATGCTACCTTCATTTGACTGACGTTGCTTGCTCGATGCGCACATGCCACATCTGATGCGTGTAGGCCTTAGCTGATGTCGCCTGTCGTAGGCTGACGTCTCTCGTCCGATGTGTGCAGGCCTTGGCTGATGCCGCATGGCCCTGTACATAGAAAGCATGTGCTGCCTTCATAGACCTATATGCCCCTTGACATTTTACCTGGCTTTAGAATTGCACCCGACATCCCAAAAAACCACTTATAGTGACATCATTATTAGTCCCTTATCATGTCATTAGGCATGAGAAATGAACCTAATGTCACAAAAAACCTCGCAATGGGGCATCGTTATTGAACAAGTGTTTAATCTACATAGAACGTATAGTTCAAAACTTAGCGGCAAAGTAGTAAATTTAACGTACCATGTTATTCTCGATACATATATTTCAACACTTAGTGGTTTTTTTCCTTCCAAGGATGCAAGCAATACATAAACCTCCCATTTAAAAAGTTAAAAATGATTGGATTTGAGGTTGGGGGAAGGGGGGGGGGGGACGAATTGGAGCGACAAAGGGATGAATATTAGTGATCGTGGTAGCAAGGCCACTCTGCCACTTACAATACCCCGTCACGTATTTAACTAGTCAGCAAAGGATTCTATCCACCACTTGATGGAAATTGTAGTTCAAGGCGGTCACCGCGATGCTTTCGTCATGATGACTTAACTTACGACACGTGCCCTTGGGGGCCAAAGGCCCTTACTGCGGGTCGGTAAGCAGACAGCTGGCACATGTGTCACTTTTGGCTCGAATTCTGACTTAGAGGCGTTCAATCATAATCCAACACATGGTAGCTTCACCCTACTAGCTTTTAAACTAAGCGCGACCAATTGTCTGAATTAAAGGTTCCTCTCGTACTAGGTTGAATTACTATTGCGACACTGTCATCATAGGGTAAACTAACCTATCTCACAACAGTCTAAACGAATCACGTTCCTTATTGGTCGGTGAACAATCCAACACTTGGTGAATTCTTCTTCATAATGATAGGAAGAGTTGACATCGAAAGATCAATAAGCAACGTCTCTATGAACAGTTGGCTACCACAAGCCAGTTATCCCTGTGGTAACTTTTCTGACACCTCTAGCTTCGAATTCCAAATGTCTAAAGGATCGTAGGACACGCTTTCCCGATTTATATTCGTATGGAAATCAGAATCAAACGAGCTTCTACCCTTCTGTTCCACACGAGATTTCTGTTCTCGTTGAGCTCATATTAGGATACCTTCGTTATCTTTTAACACATGCGCCGCCCCAGCCAAACTCCCTACCTAACGATGTCATCCGCCCGAATCGGCCCGCGAAGCTAGCCTTCAGTCAAAAAATAGGGGTAGTGCCCTGCTTTCGATTCACGAAATAAGTAAAATAATGTTAAACACAGTGGTATTTAAATTTCACATTTTGGCTCCCACTTATACTATACCTCGCAAGTCATTTCACAAAGTCAGACTAGAGTAAAGCTCAGCAGGGTCTTCTTTCCCTGCTGATTCTGCCCAGCCCGTTCCCTTGGCTGTGGTTTCGCTGGATAGTATACAGGGATAGTGGGAATCTTGTTAATCCATTTGTGCGTGTCACTAATTAGATTACAAGACACTTGGCTACCTTAAGAGAGTCATAGTTACTCCTGCCGTTTACCTTTGCTTGGTTGAATTTCTTCACTTTGACATTCAGAGCACTGGGCAGAAATCACATTGATTAAACATTCGTTGGGACCATCACAATGCTTTATTTTAATTAAATAGCCATATTCCCCTTCTTCGTACCAGTTCTGAGTTGGCTGTTCGATGCCTGGGGAAGGACCCCGAAGGAACTGTTCCCAGTCCGTCCCCCCGCGGGCATGTAGTGACCCGCTCTCGCTGCGTGAGCAGCTCGAGCAGTGCACCGTTAGCCGATGGGTTTGGGATTAGGACCCCCATGCATAGACCTCAGAGCCAATCTTTTTCCCAAAGTTATGTATCCATTTTTCCGACTTCCCTTGCCTACATTGTTCTATCGACCAGAGGTTGTTCACCTTAGAGACCTGATGCGGTTATGAGTACGACTGTACATGGACTAAATTTGGTCTTTCATATTTTCAAGGGTTGCCGGGTGCGCACCGGACACCACGCAACGTGCGGTGCTCTTCTATCCTGCTGGACCCTACCTGTGATTGAGCCTATTCCACGGTGGGCAGGCTGTTAAACAGAAAAGATAACTCTAGCCGAGGATCCTGCTGACGTCTCTGGAGTTCCTAACATTGTCATCAATCACCACGTCCTAGTTCAAGAATTTTAACCCAATTCCTATTTTGAGTACGTGTGAAACGCACAATCTGTTGGGGTTCCCCTGCCCCTTAGGGTCGACTAACTCATGTGCAAGAGTCGTTCACATGGAAACTTTCCCTTCTTCAGCCTTTAAAGTTCTCATTTGAATATTTTCTACTACCACCATGATCTGCAACAACTGCCGCTCCGTCCAGGCTCACGCCCTAGGTTTTGCAATGACCGTCGCACCCTCATACTCATCGAGGCCTGGTACTTGCCCCGACGATCGGGTGTAGGTCATGCGCTTAAGCGCCATCTATTTTTGGCGCTAGTTGATTTGGCGGGTGAGTTGTTACACACTCCTTAGCGGAATTCGCCTTCCATGACCACCGTCTTGCTGTCTTAATTGACCAAAACCCTTTGTGAGATCTAGGTTAGCGTGTAGTTTGGCACCGTAACTCGACTTTCAATTCATCCCGCATCGCTAGATCTACTTATCAAAAATGGCCACTTAGAGCTCTTGATTCCGTGGTGCAGCTCAAAAAAGCAGCCACACCGTTCGACCTATTTAAAGTTTGAGAATAGGTTAAGGGTATTGTGCCCCCGAGGCCTCTAATCATTGGCTTTACCCTATAGAAATCGCACGCGAGCTCTAGCTATCTTGAGGGAAACTTCGAAGGGAACCATCTACTAGATGGTTCGATTAGTCTTTCCCTATACCCAAGTTAGACGAATGATTTTCACGTTAGTATCATTGTGGTCCTCTACTAGAGTTTCCTCTGGCTTCGCACCTCTCAGGAATAGTTCACTATCTTTCGGGTCCCGACAGGTATGCTTACATTCAAACCCTTCTCAGAAGATCAAGGTCGGTCGGTGGTGCACCCCTCAGGGGATCCCATCAATCAGCCTCCTTACGCCTTACGGGTTTACTTGCACACATGTCAGACTCCTTGGCCTATATTTCAAGACGAGTCGAATGGGGAGCCCATAGGCCAGCATTCGAAGTGGGCAGATGTCAAAGTATGCTAGAGGCTTGCGCTACCTACCACAATCAAGGAGACGACGTTCCACGAGCATATCAGAGCCCGGGCTTTGGCCGCCTCCCCAATCCATCCTGGTCCACGCCTCTAGTCGAATAGCGGATCCAGTCGTCATCATTCCACATACGATCGGGGTACATCGTTGGCCCATATCCACTTCCCTCCCAACATTTTCAAGAACTCTTTGACTCTCTTTTCAAAGTCCTTTTCATCTTTCCCTCACGGTACATGTTTTCTATCGATCTCTCACCCGTATTTAGCCTTGGACGAAATTCATCACCCGATTTGGGCTACATTCCCAAACAACCCGACTCGTAGACAGTGCCTCGTGGTATGACAGGGTCCAAGCACAATGGGGCTCTCACTCTCTCTGGTGGTCCCTTTCTAGAGGACTTGCGCCTGGTCCGCCGCTGAGGATGCTTCTCCAGACTACAATTCAGACGATGGCCACCCAATTCTAAGGCTGGGCTCTTCCTGGTTCGCTCGCTGTTACTATGGGAATCTTTGTAAGTTTCTTTCCCTCTGTTTATTGATATGCTTAAACTCATCAGGTAATATTGCTTTACCTGGGGTCGCGATCGGAGTACCTTAGTTGGTTCAAGGTGGCTCTGGGAGTCCGAACGCACAACGGGCTGTATTCGTGACAACAAGAGAGAGTTGGGCTTCAAGCACCACTTTCCGCGACGTCCATCGACGTGGACTCGCATTGAGTCCAGTCAGGTACTCAGGGTGCACGGGAAGTCACTTCTGCCCCACGTGATATCATGCGGTGTATCGAGGGCAATGTGATGTGTGACACCCAGGTAGACGTTCCCTCGACCTAATAGCTTCGGGTGCAACTTGCATTCAAAGACTCGATGGTTTATGGGATTCTACAGTTCACACCAAGTATCATATTTCCCTACATTATTCATCGATGTGGGAGTTGAGATATCTGTTGCCGAGAGTCATTTCTATTTAAGGAGCACCACGCGTCCCCCCGCATGCTCTGCAAATGGGGCACAAGGAGAGGGCTGTCAATTTTAGTATTCCTTGGCGCTTTCCACACTAGGGTTCGTTGGTCGCCAAAAGAGCATGCAAGCACAAACGTTGGGGACGAAAGGGATGCACACGATGAGCGAGTGTTGCCCCCATGTATTTAAAAGATGTTCGCGGGTCGTTCTACTTTGCAGGTTTCAACAATGATCCTTTCGCTTGTTCACCTATGGAAACCTTGTTACGAATTCTCCTTCCTCTAAATGATAAGGTTCAATGGACTTATCGCGACTCCGTGAGTAGTGAACTGCCCATGTTGCCGTGATTCAAACATTTCACCGGATCATTCAATCGGTAGGAGCGACGAGCGGTGTGTACAAAGGGCAGGGACATAGTCAACGCGAGTTGATGATTCGCGCTTACTAGGAATTTCTCGTTGAAGACGAACAATTGCAGTGATCTATCCCCATCACGATGAAATTTCAAATATTACTCGGGCCTTTCGGCCAAGGCTATAAGCTAGTTGAATACATAAGTGTAGTACGCATGCGACCCAAAACATCTAACGGCTTCATAAACCTGTTGTACCTCAAACTTCCGCGGCCTAAAAGGCCGTAGTCCCTCTAAGAAGATGGCCGCAAAGGGATACCTCCGCATATCTAGTTAGCAGGTTGAGGTCTCGTTTGTTAACGAAATTAACCAGACAAATCGCTCCACCAACTAAGAACGTCCATGCACCACCACCCATAGAATCAAGAAAGAGCTCTCAGTCTGTCAATCCTTGCTATGTTTGGACGTGGTAAGTTTCCTCATGTTAAGTCAAATTAAGCCACAGACTCCACTCCTGGTGGTGACCTTTCGTCCATTCTTTTAAATTTCTGCCTTGTGACCATATTCCCCCCAAAACCCAAAAACTTTGATTTCTCATAAGGTGTCGGCGGAGTCCTAAAAGAAACATCCGCCGATCCCTGGTAGGCATCATTTATTGTTGAGACTAGGACTGTATGTGATCATCTTCGAGCCCCCAATTTTTGTTCTTGATTAATGAAAACATCATTGGAAAATGTTTTCGCAGTTGTTCGTCTTTCATAAATCAAAGAATTTCACCTCTGACTATGAAATACGAATGCCCCTGACTGTCCCTATTAATCATTACTCCGATACTGATGGCCAATGTAATAGGACCGAAATCCTATAATGTTATCCCATGCTAATGTATATAGAGCGTAGGCTTTCTTTGAGAACTCTAATTTCTTCAAAGTAACAGTGCCGGAGGCATGAACTGACTAATTAAGGCCAGGAGCGCATCGCCAAAAGAAGGGATGAGACGACCAGTGCACACCTAAGGCAGATCGACTGACCCATCCAAAAGTCCAACTATGAGCTTTTTAATTGCAACAACTTAAATATACGCTATTGGAGTTGGAATTACCGTGGTTGCTGGCACTAGCGTTTCCCTTCAATGGATCCTCGTTAAGGAATTCAAATTGTATGTATTCCAATTGCCAAAATCATAGAGCCCGGTATTGTTACTTATTGCCACAACTTTCTCGTGTCAGGATTGGGTAATTTTCGCGCTTGCTGCCTTCCTTGGATGTGGTAGCCGTTTCTCATGCTCCCTCTTTGGAATCGAACCCTAATTCTCCGTCAGCCGTCACCACCATGGTAGGCCACTATCTTACCATCAAAATTTGATAGGGCTTAAATTGAATGATGCGTTGTCGACACGATGGCGGTGCGATCCATTGAGTTATCATAAATCATCACAGCAACGGGCAGAGCTCGCGTCGACCTTTTATCTAATAAATGCGTCCCTTCTAGAAGTTTGGGTTTGTTGCATGTATTAGCTCTAGAATTACTACGGTTATCTGAGTAGTAGATACCATCAAACAAACTATAATTGATTTTATGAGCCATTCGCAGTTTCACAGTTTGAATTTGTTCATACTTACACATGCATGACTTAATCTTTGAGACAAGCATATAATTACATGTAGGATCAACTAGATAGCATTCCTTAATGATGCCGCATGCTGCATGAGCCCCGGCATGCTCGTTCGAACATGGATGGGTCTAAGGCGAGCACGTCCGTCATTCGTAAGGAGTAGTTGTTTTGGCCAAATAGGAGCCAATGAGGGCCCCATGCCCACAACGTCTACTGAATCCGTGAATTTGAGCCACCACTCGTAGAACATGCCATTGCATGATGAAGCATGGAAAGTGTGGGACGCGAGAGCATCTTGTGGGTTCACTCCGTACATAAAATGTGAGGGGCGACAGGCGACCGATTGCATGTGAGTTATGCCTAGGCATTAGGTATGCAGCAGAGGATACCAATGTCCAACAAGCCTAGATTACGCTTGATCTGCTACCGAGATGGCATACGGATTAGGACGTTACTTCTTGAAGAAGGGATCCAACCTAACCAAATAAGTGGAATACAACTCACGCACTATACTTACTTTGTCGATGCACGCCCAACACCTGCTTTGAGGCCCGACATGAGATGTCATGCGCCGACGTCGATGCATTTGCTGCAAGGCCAATGCAATATGCGCTGATGCCTTTGTTGCAAGGCTGATCAATATGTGCAAGCCACGTCCGACATCGGCAAACTGGTGTGTGCATGCCATGGATGATGCTGGGAGGCAATGTTTGACGTCGGCTTACTAATGTGTGCTGGCCAAAGACGATGCTAGCAGGCCACATCTGACATCGGCAGATCGGTGTGTGGAGGTCAAGGACGATGCTAGCAGGCCATATTCGACGTCGGTTGAAAGATGTGAGCAGGCCATGGATGATGTTGGCATATCAAGTTCGACGTTGACTGACCGTTGTGTGTAGGACACAAGCGATGCAGGCAGGCCATGTTTGACGTTAGCAGACTAGTGTGTGCAGGACACCGACGATGATGGTAGGCCACGTCTGACGTCGACTGATCGATGTGTACAGGCCATAGACGATGCTGGCAGACCACGTCTAACGTCGGCTAACCATTATGTGCAGGCCACAGATGATATGGGCATGCCACGTTCGACATCGGTTAACCGATGTGTACAGGCTACGAACGATGCGACCACGCCACGTCCGACGCCAACTAATCGATGTGTATAGGCCACGGCTGATATGGGCAGTCCACGGCCTATGTCGCCTGACCAATGCGTGAATGCTATACCAAATCTCACTTGGTTAATGCGCGAAGGCCATGCTGATGCGCGCATGTCGCGGCTTATGTTTACCTGGCCGATGCGTGTAGGCCACGACCAATGTCGACTTGCCGATGCACACAGGCCAGGTCTGATACGTGCAGGTCTTGGTAGATTATGCCTGTCATTGGCCAACATCGGTTGGCTATTAGCGCACAGGCCACGTTTGATGAATGCAGGCCTTGGCTGATGCTGCTTGTCGTTGGTCAATGTTGCTTGCCCGATGCACACATGCCATGTCCGATGCGTGTAGGCCTTGGCTGATGCTACCTACCATTGGCTAACATAGCTTGCTCAACATGCAGATGCCACGTCCAGATGCATGTATACTTTGGCTGATGCCGTTTGCCGTTGGCTGATGTTGCTTGCCGATGCACACATGCCATATTCGATGCGTGCAGGACTTGGCTGATGCCGCCTGCTGTTGGCCGACGTCACTTGCCCAATGCGCACATACCACATTTGATGCATGGAGGCCTTGGCTTATATCGCTTGCCATTGGCTGACGTTGCTTGTCTGATGCACGCAGGCCTTGGCTGATACTGCCTGGCCCCGAACGTGGAATGCCCGTGCTAATCTCTTATAGCGACATCGTTATTAGTCCCTTAAAATGTCATTAGGCATGAGAAATGAATGCAACATCATGAAAAACCTCGTAATGGGGCATCGTTATTGAACAAGTGTTTGATCGGCATAGAACGTATAGTTCAACACTTAGCGGTAAACTAGTAAATTTCACATACCATGTTATTCTCGGTGCTTATATTTCAACACTTAGTGGTTATTTTCCTTCCAAGGATGCAAGCAATATATAAACCTCCCATTTGAAAAGTTAGAAATGATTGGATTTGAAGTTGGGAGAGGGGGAAGGGTGGGGTGGGGTGGGGGACGAATCAGTGCAACAAAGGGCTGAATCTTAGTGGATCATGGCAACAAGGCTACTCTGCCACTTACAATACCCCATCACGTATTGAAGTCGTCTGCAAAGGATTCTACCCAGCGCTTGATGGAAATTATACTTCAAGGTAGCCACCCGACGCTTCCGTAATGATGACTTAACCTACGACATATGCCCTTATGGGCTAAAGGACCCTACTGCAGGTCAGCAAGCGGAAGGTGGACGACGAGCGCATGCATTGCTTCTAGCCCGAATTCTGACTTAGAGGTGTTCAGTCATAATCTTGCACACTATAGCTTCGCACCACAAGCTTTTCAACCAAGTACGATGACCAATTGTGTGAATCAATGGTTCCTCTAGTACTAGGTTGAATTACTATTGCGACACTGTCATCAGTAGGGTAAAACTAACCTGTCTCACGATGGTCTAAACCTAGCTCACGCTCCCTATTGGTGGGTGAACAATCCAACACTTAGTGAATTTTGCTTCACAATGATATGAAGAGCCGACGTCGAAGGATAAAAAAACAACTTCGCTATTAACGCTTGGCTGCCACATGCCATTTATCCTATGGCAACTTTTTGATACCTCTAGCTTTAAATTCCAAAGGTCTAAAAGAAAGTTACACCACGCTTTCACGGTTTGTATTTGTACTGGAAATCAGAATCAAATGAGCTTTTACCCTTCTGTTCCGTACGAGATTTCTCTTCTCATTGAGCTCATCTTAGGACACGAATGTTATCTTTTAACAAATATGCCACCCCAGCCAAACTCCCCACCTAACTATGTCTTCCACTCGGATCGTCCTGCGAAGCGAGCCTTGGGTCCAAAAAAGGGGTAGTGCCCTGCTTTCGATTCACAAAATAATTTAATTAACATTAAAAGTAGTGGTATTTCACTTTCACCTTTTGGCTCACACTTATACTACACCTCTCAAGTCATTTCACAAAGTGGGACTAGAGTCAAGCTCAATAGGCTTTTTTTTTCCTACTAATTCTGCTAAGCTTGTTCCCTTTGCTGATGTTTTGCTGGATAGTAGACAAGGACAGTGGGAATACCATTAATCCATTCATGCCCATCACTAATTAGATGACGATGCATTTGGCTACCTTAAGAGATTCATAATTACTCCCGCCGTTTACCTGCTATTGGTTGAATTTCTTCACTTTGACATTTAGAGCACTAGGCAGAAATCACATTGCGTAAACATCCGTTGGAACCATCGCAATGCTTTGTTTTAATTAAACAATAAAATTCCTCTTGTCCATACCAGTTCTGAGTTGGATGTTCGACGCCAGAGGAAGGCCCCCAAAGGAATCGTTCCCAGTCTATCCCCCAGCTGGCATGCGGCGACCCACTTTTTCTATAGAAATAGCTCGAGCACTCCACCGATAGCCGACGGGTTCCAGACTGGGACCCCCGTGCCCAGACCTCAGAGCCAATCTTTTTCCCAAAGTTACGAATCTATTTTGCCGACTTCCCTTGCCTATATTATTCCATTGATCGGAGGTTGTTCACCTTGGAGACCCGATGCGGTTAAGAGTAAGACCGGGCATGGATGACATTCGGTCCTTTAGATTTTCAGGAGCTGTCGGGAGTGCACCGAACACCAAGTGATGTATGGTTCTCTTCCATAAGGTGGACCCTACCTTCAGCTGAGGCAACTCCAAGGTGGGCAGGCTGTTAAACAGAAAAGATAATTCTTCTCGAGGCTCTTGCCAATGTCTCCAGACTTTCTAAAGTTGCCATCAACTGCCGCGTCCTGATTCATGAATTTTAATCCGATTCCCTTTTGGAGTATGCATGAAATGCGCTATCTGTCGAGGCTCCCTCGACACTTAGGATCGACTAACCCATGTGCAACTGCCGTTCAAATGGAACCTTTCCCTTCTTCGGCCTTCAATGTTCTCATTTGAATATTTGCTACTACCACAAAGATCTGCACCGACGATTGCTCCGCCCAGCATCACACCCAAGGTTTTGTAGCGACCGCCGTGCCCTTTTACTCATTAAGTCCTGGTACTTGCCCTGACGATCGGGTGTAGGTCATGAGCTTAAGTGCCATCCATTTTTGGGGCTAGTTGATTCGGCAGGTTAGCTATAACACACTCCTTAGCAGATTTTGACTTCCTATGACCACCGTCCTGCTGTCTTAATCGACCAACGCCCTTTATGAGATCAAGGTTAGCGCACAATTTGTCACCGTAGCTCGGCTTCTAGTTCATCCCGCATCGCCAAATCTTCTTACCAAAAATGGCCTACTTGTAGCTCTTGATTTCATGGCGCGACTCAACAAATAAGCTGGGCCATCCTACCTATTAAGTGTTTGAGAATAGGTTGAGGGAATTGCGTCCCAGAGGCATCTAATTATTAGATTTACTCGATAGAACTCGCACTCAAGCTCCAGCTATCATGAGGGAAACTTCGGAGGGAGCCAACCACTAAACGGTTCGGTTAGTCTTTTGCCATTACACCTAAGTGAGATGAATGATTTGCACGTTAGTTACACTGCGGACCTCCACTAGAGTTTCCTCTGGCTTTGCCCTGCTCAAGCATAGTTCACCATATTTTGGGTCTCGACAGGTATACATTTGAACCCTTCTCAGAAGATCAAGGTTTGTCCGCGGTGCACCCCTAAGGGGGGATCCCATCAATCTACTTCCTTACGCCTTACAGGTTTACTTGCCTGTTGACTCGTATACATGTCAGATTCCTTGGTTCGTGCATCAAGAGGGGTCGAATGGGGAGCCCACAAGCCAGCGTCTGGAGCACGCAGATACAAAAGCACGCTAGAGTCTCGCACTGCCTACCACAATCAAGGTGATGGTGTTCCATAGGCGTATCAAGAGCCCGGGCTTTGGCTCCCCCCAATCCATACTGGTCCATGCCTTGAGTCGATCGACGGACTGGCTCGTCATCGTTCCACATCCGACCGTCGTGCATTTTCGGCCCCATATGCTTTCCTCTCGATAATTTCTAGCACTTTTTGACTCTATTTTCGAAGTCCTTTTCAGCTTTCCCTTGTGGTACTTGTTCGCTATCGATCACTCGCCCGTATTTAGCCTTGGATGAAATTCACTGCCCGATTTGGGCTGCATTCCCAAACAACCCGACCCGTAAACAACACCTCATGGTGTGACAAGGTACCGGCACAACGGGGCTCTCACCCTCTCTAGCGCCCATTTCCAGGGGACTTGGGCCCGGTCCACCACTGAGGACGCTTCTCCAGACTACCATTTGGACGACGGAGCCACCCGATTCTAAGGCTGGGCTATTCTCTGTTCGCTCGCCGTTATTAAGGGAATCTCTGTAAGTTTCTTTTCCTTTGATTATTGATATGCTTAAACTCTGCGGGTAATCTCGCCTGACATGGGGTCGCGATTAAAGCGCCTTAGTTGGTGCAAGGAGGGTATGGTGTTCCAGACGCACGACGGGTTGTAGCTGCGATAATAATAGAGAGTTGAGTTTCAACCACTACTTGCCGTGACTTCAATTGACGTGGACTCGCATTTAGGCAAGCCGTACGCTTGAGGCACACGGGAGGCGGGAAGCTAGCTTTTGCCCCGTGCGATACCTTGGGGTGTGTGGAGGGCGACGCGATTTGTGATGCCCAGGCAGACGTTCCCTCGTCCTAGTGGCTTTGGGTGCAACTTACGTTCAAAGACTCGATGGTTCATGGGATTTTTCAATTCACACCAAGTATCACATTTTGATATATTCTTTATTGATGTGAGAGTTGAGACATCTGTTGTCGAGAGTCGTTTCTATTTAAAGAGCAGCATACACCCCCCGTACACTTCTCGAACGGGGCATGAGGGGAGGGTTGTCAATTTTAGTATTCCTTTGTGCTTTTTGTGTCGGGGTTCATTGGTTACCAAACGAGCATGCTAGCACTCACGTTGGGGACGGGAGGGAGAGGCACGATGAGCGCGCGTCGCCCCTAAGTGTTTAAAACGTGCTTGCTGGTCGTTCTTGTTTGCATGTTTCAACAATGATCTTTCCACAGATTCACCTAGGAAACCTTGTTACCACTTCTCCTTCCTCTAAATGATAAGGTTCAATGGACTTCTCGCGATGTCGTGGGCAGCGAACCGCCCTCGTCACCGCGATCCGAACATTTAACCGAATCTTTCAATCAGAAAGAGCGACAGACTGTGTGTACAAAAGGGCAAGGACGTAGTCAATGCAAGCTGATGACTCATGCTTACGAGGAATTCTCTCGTCGAAGATCTACAATTGCAATGATCTATCCCCATCACGATGAAATTTCAAAGATTACCCGGGTGTCACGACCCAAGGCTAGCCCCTAGATGTGACACGACATACTTGACCTGAAGGGGTCTCATACAAGCCTCATAGCATTTCATTGCATTCGATATAGATATAACATGGAATTAAAACTTATTTAAATCCAAACATAATAAACTTCATTTAAAAACACAGCAGAAGTCTAAGTCTCACATGGCCATCAAAAACAATACCCTGAAATCTAAAGTAGGGACATGGCCCTTTACAATCAAAAAGACTAAAATTGTTTATTACATGAAATAAAAGAAACATCTAAAAGTACTTGCCCTCGATCTATGAGGACATACAATTTGACCATGGAAGAATATCAATACAAGCACTTGCACTAGAGAGAAGAAATCACTTTTCGGAACCTATACTTGTAGTAAAACATGAAGAAAATATGGGTTAGCACAATTAAGTACTAAGTATGTTATCCATGCAAAAACATGCTTAAAACGGACATTTTATTTGAAAATGATGATATATGTCGTTTTGATAAAACTTCATGTACACAAGCATAAGAGCCATAATATAAGACATAATCAACTTAAAAGTCACTTACAAACATTAGAGCCATAATCAACGTATAACCCATTACCTTCACATTAAACCTTCAGCTCAAGTAACCCTCAAGCTATACTTTGTGCAATGTATGAATAATGTCCCATACCACTATCCACACGAAGTACCACCTTAAGGTCACCAAAGTTAACTTACCATTCAACCTTTCCATCCTCACACCATAGTCATACATAAGAGACATAAACACTTCATAAGTCATATTAACACATAAGGACCATCACATAAGACAACTCTAAGTCATACTTGTGCAATGTGCAAGTAGCATCCCATACTAGTACTCATATTAAGTACTCCTTTGAAGTCACCATAGGCAAGGTACATTCACATACAATAAGTCATAACATGGAAGTAACTCATAATATAATCTAAGTATAGCATGCATCATCTCATTTATGCATATAAGTCAACATTCTTCATTTTCTTCATTACATTAAGAGCACCTTCATTCATTAGACATTAGATCAATATTCTCATAAACACAACATCATAAGAGCCCAATCATTTCATTAACATTATAAAGGAACACACCATGACTACTTGTGCAATGCATAGATGGTGTCCCATACCACCACCTACACTATGTAGTGCATTCTTAAGAAGCCATAGTTCATTAGCATTCTTTGTTGGGGTAAGCCTTAACCAACATAGACCATGTGAGAAATTTATGGAATCCCGGTGTCACCCTCACCGGATAAGGGATTCCTATTTGCCTAAGGTAGGACCATTGTTTTTAGCTTAAGTGGATCCACTAGCGAGACCTATGTGGGCACATAGTTTAAGGGATATGGAGATTGCTACTGGATACCTCGTCTCAACTCACGGATGAGCATCCATCTCAAGAGATTGCTACTAGATGCCCCGCCGCAACTCATGGATGAGCACCCATCTCAAGCCATATCTACTCGGTGCTTAGCATTATTCCCCACGGAATACGTTGTATTTATTACATTAGTTCATTATGGGATAAGAGATTGTTACTAGATACTCCGCTTCAACTCTTGGATAAGCATCCATCAAACCCAACATTCATTCATTCATTGGAAAGCTTATAGATTCAAGATGAGAATAGCCTTTCACCTAAGAATCTCCTTATTATGACAAAGTTCTGTCACAACAAGTCATTATCATTCAACCCATTGTCATTAACATTATCTTAGAAAACTTCATTCATTCTTTTTTCAAGTGTGTGTATGTGAGAATAGCTTTTCACATATATCATCATCATTCATAAAGGTTAATTGAGAATATACTCTCAACCACCACATAACTATATTCTAAACATGATCATAACACCTTCATTAAGATCACACACATACATTTCACATCATATTCGTACACAAGATATCATGAAAATACTTCAATTCCTCATACTATGCCTTCAAGGCCATGAATCTCAAATCATCAACACACCAAAAATTTTCTCATAATTAAGTTATGGATAATGATGCAATTCAATAACCCAAAGCAAAATTACACATATTCCATTCATGAGTTTTAATAATCATCAAACCCACTTCATAAAGGCACAATTTAGGAATTGAGAGAATTCATGGGTTCATAGAGTATTTTCATCATAAATCACCAATTAAACACTAATACAATCATAATATGTCATTAATAACCATTTGAAAACGTTTGATGAAGGAACCTATGAGATTGAGTAAAACCCTAGTTTTTGATAACCTGAAATCACCTTTGGAATTGACTCCTTGAATGAAAAGTTAAACAAGGATAAAGACTACCATACCTTGCTATTAATTCCCCATGAAAATTGGAGAAGAAATACCTTGGACTCCACCAACCCTAGCTTCAGTGGCTCCCTTCTTCCTCTTTGAGTTTAGAGAGAGAATTTTTTTGAAAGGAGGAACTCTTTGGTTGATTTGGGGAAATAAGGAGTAAATGACTTGTTTTAGGATTTAAATCTATTACTAGTGATATAAAAAAATTAAAATCAACCCCACACATTAATTAATTAAAATGATATTACTTAAACACCCTCATTTCAAGCAGACCCGCCAGGGACCACGCCCAACCTAACGAGGCGTGAGGGCACCACGACTCATGGAGGTGCCCGTGGCCCCCTAGGTAGTGTGCCTCTCAACCTTCACAAGCCCTCAAGGGCGTAAGGGAGGACCACGAGACCTCCCACTATCCATTTTCAAGACCAAGAGTCGTGGTGATGGTCGTGGCCTTGAAGCAATGGCTTTGCCAAGCTGCCTTGCCTCTCCTTGAGGTCAAGTGATATTGACGACCACTTTGATGGACCTTCTAGGGTACCACGACTCGTGGTGGTGCCCATGGTCTGTGGGTCAGTAGCTCTCTCAACTTCTTCCAACTCCTACCAAGCTAAGGCAACTCCATGAGCCTTCCCATGGCCCGTGGTCATGACCATAAGTCGTGAAGTGGCTTGTGAAGAGGTGCCTTGGCTTTGCACCTTTCTAGGGCTTGCTGCCTTGCCAACTACGGGTGGCACCATGACTCGTGGTGGCCACAACGGGTCGTGACGACCCTCATGGTCTAGGAAGGCAGTAGTTAGGACTAGTTTTAGGTAGCCTTGGTTCCCAAACCATGGCTTACACCCAAAACCCTTAGCCCTTGCTCTTAAATCTTGACGTTAAACCCTACGTTTAGGCTTTAGTTTAACCTATCATTTTCTGAGTCATTACACCAGGAAAGTTGGCCAAGGTTATAAGCTTGTTAATTACATCAGTGTAGAGCATGTGCGGCCCAGAACATCTAAGGGCATCACATACCTATTATTGCCTCATACTTCCACAGCCTGAAAGGCCGTAGTCCCTCTAACAAGCTGGCTGCGAAGGGATACATCTACATAACTAGTTAACAGGTTGAGGTCTTGTTTGTTAACATAATTAACTAGACAAATTATTCCAACAACTAAGAACGACCATGCACCACCATCCATAGAATCAAGAAAGAGCTCTTAATCTGTCAATCCTTACAATGTCTGGACCCGGTAAATTTCCCTGTGTTGAGTCAAATTAATCCGCAAGCTCCACTCCTAGTGGTGCCCTTCTATTAATTTCTTTAAGTTTCAGCCTTGCGACAATACTACCCCAGAACTCAAAAACTTTGATTTCTCATATGGTGCCAGCGGAGTCCTAAAAGCAGTTGATCCCTGATTTGCATAGTTTATGTATTAGACTAGGAAGGTATATGATCATCTTTGAGCCCCCATCTTTCATTCTTGATTAATGAAAACATCCATGGCAAATGCTTTTGCAATTGTTCGTCTTTCATAAATCTAAGAATTTCACCTCTAACTATAAAATATGAATACACCCGACTGTCCCTATCAATCAGTACTCTGATCCCGAAGGTCAACGTAATAGGACCGAAATCCTACAATGTTATCCCATGCTAATGTATACAGAGCGTAGGCTTTCTTTGAGCACTCTAATTTCGTCAAAGTAACAGGGTCGGAGGCACGACAAGACCAATGAAGGACAGAAATGCATCGCTGACAGAAGAGACGAGACGAGATGAGACGACCAGTGCATATCTAGGGCAGACCAGCCGACCCATCCCAAAGTCCAACAACGAGCTTTTTAACTGCAACAACTTAAATATACACTATTAGAACTGGAATTACCGCGGCTGTTGGCACTAGACTTGCCCTCCAATGGATCATCTTTAAGGGATTTAGATTGTACTCATTCCAATTACCAGACTTATAGAGCACGGTATTGTTATTTATTTTCACTATCTCCCAGTTTCAAGATTGGGTAATTTGCACGCCTGCTGTCTTCCTTGTATGTGGTGGCTGTTTCTTAGGCTCCCTCTCCGAAATTGAACCCTTATTCTCCATAACCCATTACCACTGTTAGGCCACTATCCTACAATCGAAAGTTGATAGGGCAGAAATTTGAAGCATACGTTACCGGCACATTGACCTTTTATCTAATAAATACATCCCTTACAGAAGTCGGGGTTTGTTGCACGTATTAGCTCAAGAATTACTATGGTTATCTAAGTAGTAGATACCATCAAACAAACGATAACTGATTTAATGAGCCATTCGCAATTTCGTAGTCTGATTTTGTTCATACTTACACATGCATGGCTTAATCTTTGAGACAAGCATATGCCAACTAGAAGGATCAACCAGGTAGCATTCCTCAACGAGGTTGCACGCTGCATGAGCCTGGCGCGCCCGTTCGGGCACGTACGGGTCCAAGGCGAGTGCAACTGTCATTCTGAAGGAGCAGTTGTTTTGGGCAGATAAAAGTCAATGAAGGCCCTATGCCCACCACATCTACTATATCCGATAATTCAGGCTACCACACGCAGACCACACTATCACACGACAAAGTGAGGAAAGCGTGGGATGCGAGAGCGGCTTTTGGGTTCACCCCGCACATGGAATGCGAGGGGCGAAAGTCGATCGATTGCACGTGAGTAATGCCTAGGCATTAGGTATGCAACACAGGATACCAATGTCCAACAAGCATATATTGTGCTTGCTCCGCGATCCAGATGGCATGTGGGTTAGGACGTTGCTACTCAAAATATGGATCCAACCTAACCACACAAGCCAAGTACCACTCATGCGCCGTATGTGAATTGCTTCATTGACACACGCCCAACACCCACTCCGATGATCGACATGAGATGTCGTGCGCTAACGTCGTTTCCTTCATTGCAAGGCCAATGTAATCCCTGCCGTAGCACACCTCCGTCAGGGGTTGAAAATTTAATCATTGTAAAGGTGTTGAAGGCAAACTGAAGTTCTTGCACGGGCAACGCCCACACCCGGCCTACTGTAGTGTCTGGTCGTACATAGCCTTACAGGCCCCGTGTGTGCAACACCTAGAATTAGCTATAACAAGAGCTCTAGAGCTAGCTACTCACCCAAAAGCACTCCCATTTCCACACTAGACACATATAAACCTGTTGAGATAAATTTCCTCGGCGGCACACGGTCGCCCCACAATCCATCGCCAATGTTTTTTTGTAGGCGCCCAACAATGTAGTATGGACAAGCCATGCATGCCATTAAACGCCCACGCAGCACGCCCACTAAGCCCACAAGACGCCCATGACGTCCGTCTACCGTCGCCTCAGTCTGCCTCCAACACCTCTACCCCCTTTATATACGCTTAAAAAAGAAAAACCCATGTGATAGGAGTAGGCATCATTTTTCTAGAGAATCATAATCAACATGTACAACCCATATATGCACGTTCTAAGGTACAAACACACATTTGCTTCCACTAATGACTTTTATATATATAAAAAAATAGTTTTCAACAATTTTTTTTTACTTTTTATTTTTGTTGAAATATTTTGAAAAGTTAATAATAAATTAATAAAAAATAGGAAAAGTATGAAAAAATATAAAATTAACACCAAAACTTCAAAAATAAATTTAGTAACCTTCAATCCAATAATTTAGTAAATTTGAATTTTTAAAATGTGACATAAATAATAAAAAACCATAAAAATAAATTCTAAAAAAAGGAATAAAAGTTGAAAAAATATTAAAATGCTCGAAAACACCTCTAAACATATGAAAATAATGATAGAGTACATATTTGTACAAATGAAAGATGTTTCAATATCATACGAACCGTAAAAGTAATGAAGATTGGTATGAACGGACCACATGAGGCGAAAACATTGAGAATAGATGAGGAAAAATAGATGAATATGTTGTTATGCATGAAGGGCAGCGTTTCACACTTTTTGGATTTTTGTATGATAGAGGCATTTGTATGTAGTCGACTAGACCTCGACCAATGTCGTTACGTGCGACGTTGCTCGTTTAATGAGTGCAAGCCACTGACGATGTGGGCAGTCTACGTATGACGTCGGCTGACCAATGTGTGCAGGCTACGTCCGATGTCGGCAGACTGGTGTGTGCAGGACACGAGCAATATGGGCAGGCTACGTCCGACATGGGTAGACTAGTGTGCGTAGGCCATGGGCGATGCTGGCAGGTCACGTCCAACTTCGGCTGACCGATGTGTGCATTCTATGGACAATGCTAGCAGGCCATGTCCAACATTAGCAGACTTGTGTGTGCAGGCTATGGACGATGCTGGCAGGCCACGTTCGATGTCAGCCGACCGATGTGTGTACGCCATGGATGATGTGGCCAAGCCACGATCGATGTCAGCTGATCGATGTGCACAGGCCACGGCTGATGCGGGCAAGTGATATTCGATGTTGCTTTACTGATGCGTGCATGCCACACCCTATCTCGCCTGACTTGTGCACGTAGGCCACAACCGATGCACACATGCCGCATTCTATGTCGTCTGGCCAATGCACGCAGGCCACTGCTGATGCGTGCATGCCATGACTTATGTCTCCTAGACAATTCGTAAAGGTCATGGGCGATGATGCCTGACCGATACGCGCAGGCCATGGCCAATATTGCCCAACCGATGAGCACAAGCCACATCAAATATGTTCAGACTTTGGCTGATGCTTCCAGCCATTGGCCGATGCACACGGGCCATGTCTAATGCGTGCAGGTCTTGGATGAAATTTCCTGTCGTTGACCAACGTTGCTTGCTCGATGTGCCACGTCGATGCGTGTAGGCCTTGGCTGATGCTGCCTGTTGTTGGCTGACGTCACTTGCCCAATATGCACATGCCACTACAAGATGGTTGTAGTCCTTGGCTGATGCCACCTGCCATTGGTCGATGTTTCTTGCCGGATGCATACATCAGGTCTGGTGCATGCAAGCCTTGGCTGATACTACCTTTTTTTGGCTGATGTCGCTTGCCCGATGCACACATGCCATATCCGATGTGTGTAAGCCTTGGCTGTGCCACCTATCGTAGGTCGACGTCCCTTGTTCGATGTGCACATGCCTTGGCTGATGCCGCATAGCCCCGAACATGGAAAGCCCGTGCTGCCTTTATAAACTTATATGCTCCTTGACATCTTTGCTTTAGAATCGAACTCGACATCCCATAAAACCTCTTATAGAGACATTGCTATTAGTCCCTTAACATGTCATTAGGCAAGAGAAATGAACCCAATGTCACAAAAAACCTCGCAATGGGGCATCATTATTGAACAAATATATGATCAGCATAAAACGTATAGTTCAAAACTTAGCGGCAAGTAGTAAATTTCACGTACCATGTTATTCTCGATACTTATATTTCAACACTTAGTGGTTTTTTTCCTTCCACGATTGCAAGCAGTACATACACCTCCCATTTGAAAAGTTAAAAATGATTGGATTTGAGGTTGGGGTAGGAGAGGAGGACGAATTGGAGCGACGAAGGGCTTAATCTTAGTGGATCATGCCAGCATCTGCCATATACAATACCCCATCGTGTATTTAGGTCATGAGCAAAGGATTCTATCCACCACTCTATGGAAATTGTAGTTGAAGTCGGTCACCGCGATGCTTCCGTCACGACGACTTAACTTACGACAGGTGCCCTTGGGGGCCAAAGGTCCCTACTGCGGGTTGACAACCAGATGGTGGGCGCATGCATCACTTTTAGCCTGGATTGTGACTTAGAGGCGTTCAGCATAATCCAGCACATGGTAGCTTTATCTCACTGGCTTTTCAACTAAGTGCGATGACCAATTGTGTGAATTAATGGTTCCTCTCATACTAGGTTGAATTACTATTACGACACTGTCATCAATAGGGTAAAACTAACCTATCTCACGACGGTCAAAACCCATCTCATGTTCCCTATTGGTCGGTGAACAATCCAACACTTGGTGAATTCTGCTTCACAATGATAGAAAAAGCTGACATCGAAGGATCAAAAAGCAATGTCTCTATAAACGCTTGGCTGCCACAAGCCAGTTATCCTTGTGGTAACTTTTCTGACACCTCCAGCTTCGAATTCCAAATGTCTAAAGAATCGTTAGGCCACGCTTTAACGGTTTGTATTCATACAGGAAATTAGAATCAAATGAGCTACCATTCTATTCCACATGAGATTTCTGTTCTCATTGAGCTTATATTAGGACACCTTCGATATCTTTTAACACATGTGCCGCTCCAGCCAAACTCCCTACCTGACAATGTCTTTTGCCCGAATCAGTCCGCGAAGCGAGCCTTGGGTCCAAAAAGAGGGCAGTTCCCTGCTTCCGATTCATGAAATAAGTAAAATAACATTAAAAGAAGTGGTATTGAAATTTCACCTTTCGACTCCCACATATACTACACCTCTCAAGTCATTTCACAAAGTTGGACTAGAGTCAAGCTCAACAGGGTCTTCTTTCTCTGCTGATTCTGCCAAGCCCACTCCCTTGGCTGTGGTTTCGCTGGATAGTGGATAGGGATAGTGGGAATCTCGTTCATCCATTCATGTGCGTCACTAATTAGATTATGAGGCACTTGGCTACCTTAGGAGAGACATAGTTACTCCAACCGTTTACGTGTGCTTGGTTGAATTTCTTTACTTTGACATTCAAAACACTGAGCAGAAATCACATTGAGTAAACATCCGTTGGGACCATCTCAATTCTTGGTTTTAATTAAACAGTTATATTCCCCTTATCTGTACTAGTTTTGAATGGGTTGTTCGACGCCCGGGGAAGGCCCCAGAAGGAACCGTTCCCAGTTCGTCCTCCGGCCGCACGTGGTGACTTGTTCCCGCTGCGTGAGTAGCTCAAGCAGTCCACCAACTGCCCATTGGTTTGAGACTAGGACCCCCATGCCAAACCCTCACAACCAATCTTTCTCCCAAAGTTACAGATCCATTTTGCTGACTTCCCTTGCCTACATCGTTCTATCGACCAAAGGTTGTTAATCTTGGAGACCTGATTCGGTTATGAGTACAACTGGGTGTGGGCTAAATCCATTCGCTAGACCTTACCTACGGCTAAGCTGATTCTAGGGTGGGCAGGTTGTTAAACATATAAGATAACTCTTCATGAGGCTCCCACCAACATCTCCGGACTTCCTAATGTTATCGTCAACCACCACGTCCTGGTTCAGGAATTTTAACCTAATTCCCTTTTAGAGTACGTGCGAAACACGCAATCTATTGAGCTTCCCTTGACCGTTATAATCAACTAACTCATGTGCAAGTGCTGTTCACATGGAATCTTTCCCCTCATCGGCCTTCAAAGTTCTTATTTGAATATTCTCTACTACCACAAAGATCTGCACCGACGGCCTCTCCACCCAGGCTCATGCCCAAGGTTTTGCAGTTACCGTCGCACTTTCCAACTCATTGATGCCTCGCACTTTCCCCAACGGTCGGGTGTAGGTTGCGCGCTTAAGCTCCATCCATTTTTGGGGCTAGTTGATTCAGCAGGTGAGTTGTTACACACTCTTTAGCAGATTTTAACTTCCATGACCACCGTCCTGCTACTTAATTGACCAAAACCTTTTGTGGGATCTAGGTTGGCGCACAGTTTGGCACCGTAACCCAGCTTCTGGTTCATCCCGCATCACCAGATCTGCTTTTCAAAAATGGCCCACTTGGAGCTCTTGATTCCGTGG
The DNA here is from genome assembly GCA_037074985.1 of Solanum bulbocastanum. NCBI lineage: Eukaryota > Viridiplantae > Streptophyta > Magnoliopsida > Solanales > Solanaceae > Solanum > Solanum bulbocastanum. The sequence continues at coordinate 15,487,263 of CM073606.1, read as the reverse complement.
CGCAGCTCAACAAAGCACCCATATCGTCCTACCTATTTAAAGTTAGAGAATAGGTCAAGGTCGTTGCTCCCCCAAAGCCTCTAATCATTGGCTTTACCCAATAGAACTCACACGCGAGCTCTAGCTATCTTGAGGGAAACTTCAGAGGGAACTATCTACTAGACGGTTCGATTAGTCTTTCGCCCCTATACCTAAGTCAGATGAACAATTTGCACGTCAGTATCACTGCGGGCCTTCTACAGAGTTTCACCTGGCTTTGCCTCGTTCAGGAATAGTTCACCATCTTTTGGGTCCCGACAGGTATGCTCACATACAAACCATTCTCAGATGATCAAGGTTGGTCGGTGGTGCACCCCTCAAAGGGATCCCACCAATCATCTTCATTACATCTTATGGGTTTACTGCACACATGTCAGACTTCTTGGTCCGCGTTTCAAAATGGGTCAAATGGGGAGCCCACAGGCCAACAATTGGAGTGGGAAAATGTCGTAGAATGCTAGAGGCTCGCGTACATACCACAATCAAGGAGACGACGTTCCAAGAGAATATAAAGAGCCCAGGCTTTGGCCGCCTCCCCAATCCACACCGGTCCACACCCTGAGTCGATCGGCGAACCAGGCTATCATCGTTCCACATTCGACTGGGGTGCATCGCCGACCCTCATCCACTTCCCTCCCGATAATTTCAAGCAATCTTTGACTCACATTTCGAAGTCATTTTCATCTTTTCCTGGCGGTACTTGTTTGCTATCGGTCTCTCGCCCGTATTTAGCCTTGGAAGGAATTCATCACTGGATTTGGGCTGCATTCCCAAACAACCCGATTTGTAGACAGCGCCTCATGGTGCTACAGGGTCTGAGAAAAATGGGGCTCTCACCCTCTCCGGTGCCCCCCTTCCAGGAGACTTGGGCCCAGTCTGTCGCTAATGACGCTTCTCTAGATTACAATTCAGACGATGGAGCCGCTCAATTCTAAGGCTGTGATGTTCCCGATTCCCTCGCTATTACCATGGGAATCCTTGTAAGTTTCTTTTCCTCTGCTTATTGATTTGCTTAAACACAAAGGGTAATCGCGCTTGACCTGGGGTCGCGGTTAGAGTGCCTTAGTCGGTTTAAGGAGGCTATGGGAGTCCGGATGCACGACGAGCTGTAGCCGTGACAACAAGAGAGAGTTGAGTTTCAAACACAACTTTTCGCGATGTCCGTCGACGTGCATTCACATTAAGGCCAGTTACGCGCTTAGGGCGCATGAGAGCCCACTTCTACCCTATGTGATGCCATGCGGCATGTGGGGGGAAACATGATGTGTGACGCCCAAGCAGATGTGCCCTCGGCGTAATAGCTTCGGGCCCAACTTGCGTTCAAAGATTTGATGGTTTATGGGATTCTACAATTCCCACCAAGTATCATATTTCCCTATGTTCTTCATCAATGTGAGAGTTGAGATATCCATTGACGAGAGTCATTTATGTTTAAGGAGCAGCATACGTCCACCCGCATGCTCCACGAATGGGGCGCGAGGGGAGGACAGTCAATTTGTTATTCCTTGGCGCTTTTCACGCCGGGGTTTGTTAGTCGCCAAACGAGCATGCAAGCATGAACGTTGGGGACGGGAGAGAGGCGCACGATGAGTGTGCGTCGCCCCCAAGTATTTAGAACATTTTCACGGGTCGTTCCGTTTTGCAGTTTTTGACAATAATCCTTCCACAGGTTCACCTATGGAAACCTTATTACGAATTCTTCTTCCTCTAAATGATAAGGTTCAATGAACTTCTCGCGACGTCACAAGCAGTGAACCGCCCACATTTTCGTGATTCAAATAATTCACCAGATCATTCAATTGGTAGGAGCGACGGGTGGTGTGTAAAAAGGGTACAGACGTAGTCAACACGAGCTGATGACTCGCGTTTACTAGGAGTTCCTCGTTAAAGACCAACAATTGCAATGATCTATCCCCATCATGATGAAATTTCAAAGATTACTCAGGCTTGTCGGCCAAAGCTATAAGCTCGTTGAATACATTAGTGTATCGCACGTGCAGCCCTAAACATTTAAGGGCATCATATACCTGTTAGTGCCTCAAGCTTCCGCAGCCTAAAAGGCCGTAGTCCCTCTAAGAAAATGGCCACGAAGGGATACCTCCGCATAGCTAGTTAGCAGGCTGAGGTCTCATTTGTTAATGGAATTAACCAGACAAATCGCTCCACCAACTAAGAACAGCCATACACCACCACCCATAGCATCAAGAAAGCGCTCTCAGTTTGTCAATCCTTGTTATGTCTAGACGTGGTAACTTTTCCCGTGTTGAGTCAAATTAAGCTGCAGGCTCCACTCCTGGTGGTGCCTTTCTGTCAATTCCTTTAAGTTTCAGCCTTGCGACCATACTCCCCTCGGAACCCAAAATCTTTGATTTCTCATAAGGTGTCGGCAGAGTCCTAAAAGCAACATCCGCCGATCCCTGGTAGGCATCATTTATGGTTGAGACTAGGACGGTATTTGATCGTCTTCGAGCCCTCAACTTTCGTTCTTAATTAATGAAAACATCCTTGGCACGTGTTTTCACAGTTCTTCATCTTTCATAAATCAAAGAATTTAACCTCTGACTACAAAATATGAATCCCCCCGACTGTCCCTATTAATCATTAATTTGATCCTGAAGGCTAATGTAATAGGACTGAAATCCTATAATGTTATTCCATGCTAATTTATACAGAGCGTAGTTTTTCTTTAAGCACTATAATTTCTTCAAAGTAACAGCGCCGGAGGCACGAATTGACCAATTAAGGCCAGGAGTGCATCGTCAAAAGAAGGGATGAGACGACCGGTGCACACCTAGGTAGATCAATCGGCCTATCCAACAGTCCAACTATGAGCTTTTCAACTACAACAACTTAAATATACGCTATTGGAGCTAGAATTACTGCGGCTGCTGGTTCTAGACTTTCCCTTCAATGGATCCTCGATATGGGATTCAGATTGTACACATTCCAATTACCAGACTCATTGAGCCTGATATTGTTATTTATTGTCACTACCTCTCCATGTCAGGATTGGGTAATTTATGTACCTACTACCTTCCTTGGATGTGGTAGCTGTTTCTCAGGCTCCCTCTCCGGAATCGAACCCTAATTCTCTGTCAGCCATCACTACCATGGTAGACCACTATCCTACCATCGAAAGTTGTTAGGCAGAAATTTGAATGATGCGTCGCTAGCACGATGGCTATGTGATCCATCGATTTATCATGAATCATCACAGAAATAGGCAGAGCCTGCGTCGACATTTTATCTAATAAATGAATCCCTTCCAGAAGTTTGGGTTTGTTGCATGTATTAGCTCTAGAATTACTACGGTTATTCGAGTAGTAGATACCATCAAACAAACTATAATTGATTTTATGAGCCATTCGCATTTTCACAGTTTGAATTTGTTCATACTTACACATGCATGGCTTAATCTTTGAGACAAGCATATGACTACCAGTAGAATCAACTAGGTAGCATTCCTCACTGACACCGTGCACCACATGAACCCCAGCATGCCCATTCAAACACGAATGGGTCTAAGGCGAGCGTAGTCGTCATTCGCAAAAGGAGCATTTATTTTGGGTAGATAGGAGCTAGTGAAGGCCCCATTCCTACTGTGTCTATCGAATTCAAGAATTCAAACTGTTGCTCGCGGACTACGCCATCGTACAATAAAGTGAGGAAGGCATGGGACGGGAGAGAGGCTTTTGGGTTCACCCTGCACATAGAATGCAATGGGCAAAAGGTAACCGATTGTACGTGATTAATGCCTAGACTTTAGGTATGCAGCAGAGGATACCAACGTCCGACAAGCCTAGATTGTGCTTTTGATCTGCGACAGAGATGGAAAATGGATTAAGACGTCACTTCTCGAAGCAAGGATCCAACCTAACCACACATGTTGAACAACACTCATGCACTATATGTGAATTACTTCGTCGATGCATACCCAACACCCACTCTGACGCCCGACGTGAAATGTCATATGCCAACGCCGATTCCTTTGTTGCAAGGCCAATGTAATACTCGGCGATTCCTTCATTGAAAGGTTGATCGATATATTCAGGACACGTCCTATGTCGGCAAATTGGTGTGTGGATGCCATGGACGATGCTGGGAGGCCATGTCTGACTTCGGTTGATCGATATGTGTGGGACAAACACGATGCTAGCAGGCTACGTCCGACATCGGCAGACCGATGTGTGAAGGCCAAAGACGATGCTGGTAGGCCACATCTGATGTTGGTCAATTGGTATGTGCAGGCCACGGATGACACTAGCAGGCCACGTCCGACGTTGGTAGATCGGTGTGTGCAGGCTACGGCTAATGTGGACAGGCCACGCTAATATCGACTGACTGATGTGAGCAGACCACAGATGATGTGGCCAGGCCATGTCTGACGTTGGCTAATCAATATGCATAGGCCATGGCTGATGCGGGCAAGCCATGTTCGACATTGGTTGATCGATGCGTGCATGCCACACCCTATCTTTCCTAGCTTATGCACGCAGGCCATGGCCGATGCGTGTATGCCACAACTTATAAAACCTGGACGATGTGTGCAGGCCATAGCCGATGGTGCATGTCATAGATTATGTCGCCTGGCCGATGCGCGAAGGCCATGGGAGATGATTCCTAACCAATGCGCGTAGACCATGACTCATGTCGCCCAGCCGATGCGCACATGCCACGTCTGATCATGCTAGCCTTGGCTGATGTCGCTTGTCATTGGCTGAAGTTGCTTGCTCAATGCGCACATGCCTCGTCTAATGTGTGTAGGTCTTGGCTGATGTCGTCTATCATTGGCCGACGTCGCTTGCCCTATGCGCACATGCCACGTCAGATGCGTGTACGCTTTGGCTGATGTCACTTGTCGTTGGCCGACGTCGCTTGTCTAATGCACCCAGGCCTTGGCTGATTCTGCATGACCCCAGACGTGGAACGCCTGTGCAGCCTACATAGACCCATATGCCCCTTGACATCTTACTTGGCTTTAGAATCGCACCCGACTTACCGAAAAACCTCTTATAGAGACATCGTTATTAGTCCTTTAAAATTTTCATTAGGCATGAGAAATGAACCCAACATCACAAAAAACCTCGCAATGGGGCATTGTTATTGAACAAGTGTTTGATCAACATGGAATGTATTGTTATTGAATAAGTGTTTGATCGACATGGAATGTATAGTTCAACACTAAGCAGCAAACTAGTAAATTTCATGTACCATGTTATTATCGGTACTTATATTTCAACACTTAGTGGTTTTTGTCTTTTCAAGGATGCAAGCAATACATAAAACTCCCATTTGAAAAGTTAGAAATGATTAGATTTGAGGTTGGGGAGGGGGAAGATGTGGGGACTAATCGGAGCGACAAAGGGCTGAATCTTAGTGGATCGTGGCAGCAAGGCCACTCTGCCACTTACAATATCTCATCGCGTATTTAAGTCATCTACAAAGGATTTTACCAGCCATTGGATGGAAATTGTAGTTCAAGGCGGTCACCGTGACGCTTCCATCACGGTGACTTAACCTACAACACGTGCCCTAGGGGGTTAAAGGCCCCTACTGCGGGTCGATAAGTGGACGGCGGGCTCATGTATCATGTCTAGCCTAGATTATGACTTAAAAATGTTCAGTCATAATCCAAAACACGGCAGCTTCATGCCACTGGCTTTTTAACCAAGCGTGATGACCAATTGTGTGAATCAACGGTTCCTTTCGTACTAGGTTGAGTTACTATTGCGACACTGTCATCAATAGGGTAAAAACTAACCTGTCTCTCAACGGTCTAAACCCAGTTCACGTTCTCTATTAGTGGGTGAACAATCCAAAACTTGGTGAATTCTGGTTCACAATGATAGGAAGAGCAGACATCGAAGGATCAAAAAGCAATATCGCTATGAACACTTGGCTGCCACAAGTGAATTATCCCCGTGGTAACTTTTTTGACACCTCTAGCTTCGAATTCCTAAGGTCTAAAGGATCTTTATGCCATGCCTTCACATTTCATTTTCATATCGAAAATCATAATTAAATGAGCTTTTACCCTTCTATTCCACACGAGATTTTTTTTCTTGTTGAGCTCATCTTAGGACACTTGCATTATCTTTTAACAGATGTGTTGCCCTAGCCAAAGTCCCCACCTAACAATGTCTTCCACCTAGATCAGCCAATGAAGCGAGCCTTGGGTCCAAAAAGAGGGACAGTGCCCCACTTCCAACTCACAGAATAAATAAAATAACATTAAAAGTAGTGGTATTTCACTTTCGCCTTTTGGCTCCCACTTATACTACACCTCTCAAGTAAATTCACAAAGTCAGACTAGAGTCAAGCTCAACAGGGTCTTCTTTCCCCGCTGATTCTACGAAACTAATTCCCTTGGTTGGGGTTTCACTGGATAATAGACAGGGACAGTGGGAATCTCGTTAATCCATTCATATGCGTCACTAATTAGATGACGAGGCATTTTACTACCTTAAGAGAGTCATAGTTACTCCCACCTTTTACCCATGCTTGGTTGAATTTATTAACTTTGACATTCAGAGCACTGGGTGAAAATCACATTGCGTAAACATCCATTGGAACTATCACAATGCTATGTTTTAATTAAAAAGTCAAATTCCCCTTATCCATACTAGTTCTGAGTTGGTTGTTTGACGCCCGGGGAAGGCCTTTGAAGGAACCGTTCCCAGTCCGTCCCACGACCGGTACACGGCGACCCGCTCTCGCCGCGGAAGCAGCTCAAGCAATTCACCGATAGCTGATGGGTTCGGGAGTAGGATCCCTATGCCCAACCTTCAGAGCCTATCCATTTACGGATGTTACGAATCCATCTTGCCGACTTTCCTTGCCTACATTGTTCCATCGACTAGAGGTTTTTCACCTTGGAGACCTGATGTGATTATGAGTATGATCGAGTGTGGACGACATTCAGTCCTTAGGATTTTCAAGGGTTGCTAGGAGCCCACCGAACACCATGGGACGTGTGGTGCTCTTCCATCCACTAGGCCCTACCTCTGACTGAGCCAATTCTAGAGTGGGTAGGCGGTTAAACAGAAAAGATAACTCTTCCCGAGGCTCCCACCGACATCTTTGGACTTCCTAACATTGTCGTTAGCTGCCACATCCTAATTCAGGAATTTTAACCCAATTCCTTTTTGGAGTATGCGTGAAATGCACTATCTATTGGGGTTCCTCCGACCCTTAGGATTGACTAACCTATGTGCAAGTGTCGTTCACATTGAACCTTTCCCCTCTTCAGCCTTCAAAGTTCTCATTTGAATATTTGCTACTACCACCAAGATCTATATTGACAGCTGCTCCACCCAGGCTCACACCTAAGATATTGCAGTGACTGCTGCGCCCTCCTACTCATCGAGGCCTAGAACTTTCCTCGATGACTGAATGTAGGTCGCACACTTAAGCTCCATCTATTTTCGGGGCTAGCTGATTTGGCAGGTGAGTTGTTACACATTCCTTAGTGGATTTCGACTTCCAATCACCACCATCCTGCTGTCTTAATCAACCAACACCCTTTATGGGATCTAGGTTAGCGCGCAGTTTTGCACCGTAACCCGGCTTCCAATTCATACCGCATCGCTAGTTCTACCTACGAAAAATAGCCCACTTGGAGGTCTTGATTTTGTGGTGCGGCTCAACAAAGCAGCCGTGCCGTCTTACCTATTTAAAGTTTCATAATAGGTCGAGGCGTTGCGCCCCCGAGGCCTCTAATCATTGGCTTTACCAGATAGAACTCGCACTAGAGCTCCATCTATCTAGAGAAAACTTCAGAGGGAACCAACTACTAGACAGTTCAATTAGTCTTTCGCCCCTTTACCCAAATTAGACAAAAAATTTGCACATTAGTATCAATGCAGTCCTCCACTAGAGTTTCCTCTAGATTCACCCCGTACAGGCATAGTTCACCATCTTTTAGGTCCCAACAATATGCTCACACTCATACCCTTCTCAAAAGATCAAGGTCACTAGGCAGTGCACCCCTCAGGGGTATCCTACTAATTAGCTTCCTTAAGCCTTACGGGTTTACTCGCCCGTTGACTCGCACACTTGTCAAACTCCTTGGTCCATGTTTCAAGATGGGTTGAATAGGGAGCCCACAGGACAACATTCGGAGCATGCCAGAGGTGCACGCTACCTACCACAATCAAGGATTCGGCGTTCCACGGGCGTATGAAAGCTGGGGCTTTTGCTGCCCCCTCAATCCACGCTAGTCCACACCCTGATTTGATCATCGAAATGGTTCGTCAACATTCCACATCCAACTAGGGAGCATCGCCGCCCCACATCTGCTTCCCTCCCAAAACTTTCTAGCACTCTTTGACTCTCTTTTCAAAGTCCTTTTAATCTTTCCCTAGCGGTACTTGTTCGCTATCAGTCTCTTGCCTATTATAGCCTTAGATGGAATTCACAGCCCCATTTGGGCTGCATTCCCAAACAACCCGACTTGTAGATAGCACCTTGTGGTGCGACAGCGTTCGGACACAACAGGCCTATCACATACTTTGGCACCCCCTTCCAGGGGACTTGAGCCCAGTCCGCCGCTAAGGACGCTCCTCCATACTACAATTTGGATGATGGAGCCGCCTGATTCTAAGGTTGGGCTGTTTCGGGTTTGCTCACCGTTACTAATGGAATCCTTGTAAGTTTCTTTTCTTCCGCTTATTGATATGCTAAAACTCAGCGGGTAATCCCACCTGACTGGAGGTCGCGGTCGAAGTGCCTTAGTCGGTGCAAGGAGGGTCTTGGAGTTTGGACACACAACAGGTTGTAGCTTCGACAACAAAAGAGAGTTGAGTTTCAACCATCACTTGGTGTGATGTCTGTCGAAATAGACTTGCATTGAGGCAAGCAGCGCACTTAGGGTGCACGGGATGCCAACTTCTGCCCTACGCGATGCCTTGAAGCATGTGGGGGGCTACATAATGCGTGACGCCAAGGCATACGTGCCCTCAGCCTAATGGCTTCCGGTGTAACTTGCGTTCAAAGACTCGACGGTTCACGAGATTTTGCAATTCACACCAAGTATCGCATTTCATTACATTTTCATCGATGCGAGAGCAAATGTATCCATTTCTAAGATTTGTTTGTGTTTTAAGAGCAGCACGTATTCCCCTGTACACTCCTCAAATAGGGCATGATGGGAGGGCTGTCAATTTTAGTATTCCTTGGTACTTTTCGCACCGGGGTTCGTTGGTTGCCAAATGAGCGTGCAAGCACGCACATTGGGGATGGGAGGAAGGCACATGATGAGCGTACGTCGCCCCTAAGTGTTTAAAATGTTTTCGTGGGTTGTTCTGCTTTGCAAGTTTTGATAATGATCCTTTCACAGGTTTACCTACGGAAACCTTGTTACGACTTATCCTTCCTCTAAATGATAAGGTTCAATGGACCAAGGCTATAATCTTGTTGAATATATTACTATAGCGCGTATGCGGCCGAGAACATCTAAGGGCATCCCAAACCTGTTATTGCCTCAAACTTCCGCGGCCTAAAATGTCATAGTCACTTTAAGAAACTGGTTGCAAAGGGATACCTCCGCATAGCTAGTTAGTAGGCTGAGGTCTCGTTCGTTAGCAGAATTAATCAGACAAATCGCTCCATCTATGAAGAACAACCCTTCACCACCGCCTATAGAATCAAGAAAGGGCTCTCAGTCTGTCAATCCTTACTATGTCTGGACCTGGTATGCTTCCCCGTTTTGAGTCAAATTAAGTCGTAGGCTCCACTTCTGGTGGTGCCCTTCCATTAATTCCTTTAAGATTCAGCCTTACGATCATACTCCCCCCTGGAATTCAAAAACTTTGATTTCTCATAAGGTGCCGACAGAGTCCTAAAAGTAGCATCCGCCGATCCCTAGTCGGCATCATTTATGGTTGAGACTAGGACTATATATGATGGTCTTCGAGCCCCCAACTTTCATTCTTGATTAATGAAAACATCCTTGGCAAATGCTTTCACAGTTATTCATCTTTCATAAATCCATGAATTTCACCTCTGACTATGAAATATGAATGCCCCCGACTATCCCTATTAATCATTACTCCGATCTCGAAGGCCAACGTAATAAGACCAAAATCCTATAATGTTATCTTATGCTAATGTATACAGAGCATAGGCTTGCTTTGAGCAATCTAATTTCCTCAAAGTAACAGCACCAGAGGCACAACCCAGCCAATTAAGGCTAGGAGTGCATCGGCGATAGAAGAGACAAAACGACTGGTGCACACCTAAGGCGGATCGGCTAGCCCATCCCAAAGTCCAACTATGAGCTTTTTAACTGTAACAACTTAAATATATACTATTGCAGCAAGAATTACAGTATTTGGTGGCACCAGACTTGACCTCCAATGGATCTTTGTTAAGGGATTTAGATTGTTGTCATTCCAATTACCAGATTCATAGAACCCGATATTATTATTTATTGTCACTACCTCCCCGTGTTAAGATTGGTTGATTTGCACGCCTTCTGTCTTCCTTGGATGTGGTAGACATTTCTCAGGCTCCCTCTCCATAATCGAACCCTAATTCTTCATCACCTATCACCACCATGGTAGGCCACTATCCTACTATCGAAAGTTGATAGGGCAAAAATTTGAATGATGCATCACTGGCATGATAGTCGTGCGATCCGTCAAGTTATCATTAATCATTGCAACAATGGGTAGAGCCCGCATCGACCTTTTATCTAATAAATGAATCCCTTCCAGAAGTTGGGGTTTGTTGCACGTATTACCTCTAGAATTACTACGGTTATCTGAGTAGTAGATACCAACAAACAAACTATAACTAATTTAATAAGCCATTCACAGTTTCATGATGTTTGCGTAATCAATGACACAATTTCTGATGCAAATGTCTATGATCGTGCAATAGTATATAACCCAACCAATGGTTCGGGTCGAGTCCCAAGGGAGTGAGTGTGAAAACTAGTGGTTAAGTACTAATGTCCTAAAGCTAATCATAGCTAAAGAGTTTTATGAGTGAAAACATAGCAAATTAAAGAGATGACACAAGTGTCAAATATCGAATGGTAGTTTGTAAGTAAGAAACAATTAAAATAGTGGAAATAAGGAAATTTATGCAATGAGAGGCGGATTCTTGGGATGTGATCGGAATACGGGATAATATAAATTATTGGGTATATGCTTTTGATAGAAAATTCATAGAATAATAGTGACTAGTGTGACGTCCTGCCACTTTGCCAGTTAGATTTTGCGTCTGGATAGGGACAGAAGATTCTAGAGTTGAGGAGAGGCTTGGGGAGAACTCTAGAATCATTTAGATTTTTCGAAAGGCTATGGGAGGCCCTAGATAATGTAGAATTCTCTAGAAAGGGACCAATGTGTAAATATATTAGGGACTTGTAAAGTAATTTTAAATTACACTTTAGCCCTTAGATGGTTGTATAAATAGAGGTGCCATTCATTTGCAAGTCATCACTCAACTTGTAAAGCATTCCAAGCAATACAAAAAGCCTTATTCCAAAAGCTCTATTGTTATTTTCAGGTATGTCTTTGCATTCTATTAGTGATCTTAGTCTTAAAGTCTTGCTTGTGCTTGCAAGACCTTGAAAGAGTAGTAAGTAAGTTGTCAACCGCCGCACGGAGCCTTAGCAAAAACTCTAAGTCCGTGGTAACATGGTATCAAAGCCAGGTTTGATACTAAGGGAATGGCTAACGAAGGAGGCGTGAACGCCGCTAGTAGCACCAATGTTCGTTTGGATGGTGAAAAGAAAAACCGCAAGGGAAAGAAACACCCAAAGAGTAATGAGGAAATGCTGCTTGACCCCACACCGAGCGAGCCACTAGCATCTCATTGACCTTCGGCCACCGAAGCAAGTGATGATGACCTTGGTGAGGAGGCCATTGACGTCACCGCTGGAGAACAATGGGTCGCAAAGGTTGAAGTGGCGAGGCAGGCCATGGAGATATTAGGCCGATGCATGAATGTGGCCGACGGCAAGTTGAAAACTCTTGAAGACTTCACCCTTGAGGAGGCCGAAAACATCCATAAGGAGTTGGAGGAATGTCAGTGGGCCAAGTTTGAGATGAAGGAGACCATCACTTCCTTGGAGTGCCGGCTCATGGAGGCTTTAAACACAATTGAAACCATGAAGGCCGAGATGAAGGCACTCTAGGAAGGCATGGAAGCTGGAGGATCAGTGGTCACTTGAGCGTGATAGGGAGGTAAGGGTCGAGGCTTCCAAGCCACCTATATTTAAAGGTGTCCGTGATGCTCAAGAGGTGGAGAAATTTATGTGGAACTTAGAGAATTACTTCAAGTGTAGTCGGGTGAGTAGTGATGAAAATAAGATCAACACTGCTGTGTTGTATCTTTCAGAGATGGGCATGCTATGGTGGAGGTGCAAGGAGGCCGAGATAGGGAAGGGGACGTGCACCATCAACACGTGGGAGCAATTTTGCGAGGAGTTCAAGAAAGCCTTCTTCCCTAACAACGTCGTATATGAGGTTAAGCGCAAGTTTAGGGAACTGAAGCAAACTGGAAGCAATCGGGCATACGTGAAGGAGTTCACGACTCTTAATGCTTTAGATTCCCAACCTCACAGATGAATACATGATGTCCCACTTCATGGACGAACTGAAAAATTGGGCCAAGATGGAGTTGGAGTGGCGACAAGTCAAGACCAAAGAAGAGGCCATCACATAAGAAGAGTCCTTGACTGACTTTAAGCATGAACGGCATGACAGGGCAAAGGGAAAGGATGCAAGGAATAGCTATGTTAAAGGTGGGGGAGATCGTGGCCAAGGTAATGAGTAGCAGTCACACGCTAAAAAACACGACTCCCACAAGTCGGACAGCAAGAAGTTCATGCGCTAGAAATACACGGAGAAAAAGGCGCAGACCACTAAGGGAGATAGTTGCTACATATGTAGAGGACCACACAGCTATGCCAAGTGTCCAGAGATGAAAAACCTTGGTGCCATCCTACACGAATGGAAGGAGAAGGACGCACAAGAGCAAAGGCAGGACGAGGGCACGATGCAGTTGGGCATTGTTGGACTATACGGGGTAATAGCCAAGCAGACAGAGAAGCTGGGAGACATCAGCATGCAGTATATAGACATCTCCATTAATGGACGACTAGCTTGTGCCATGGTAGACTCCGAGGCCGAAGCAAACATCATAATGAAGACGGCGGTAGAAAGGTTAGGGCTAAACTACGTTCCAAGCAACACCCGTCTCAATACTGTTAATGCCCTACCGACTTCCTTGTGCGGGGTTGCACAAGGAGTGAGCATCAGGTTGGGAAAATGGCACGGTAAGACAAACTTCACTGTCGCTCCTTTAGATATCTTTGACATTATTTTTGGGCCGGAGTTCTTCCAACGCTGCCACATAAAGATCTACCCGTACCTCCAACACCTTATGGTCATGGAGCAGGTCATCCACAGTACCTCTAGTCAAGGTACCGAAGAAGGAAGGACACACCCATTTGTCGGCGATGCAAATTGTGAAGGGCCTAAAGAAAGGATATCCGACGTTCCTAGCTACCATTGCAAGTTCGGGAGAGGAAACTGGTGCTAAGGAGTCCTTGTCACTGATTATAGAGAAGGTCCTTGAAGAGAATAATGACGTGATGCCAGATGAGCTGCCGATGACTCTACCTCTGATGCACGAGGTAGATCACAAGATAGAGTGGGAGGTTGAAGCCAAGCCACCCGCACATGCACCTTACCGCATGGCTCCTTCCAAATAAGAAGAGCTAAGAAAGCAGTTGAAGGAGCTCCTCGAGGCCGGTCACATCCGTCCATCCAAGGCACCTTATGGCGTGCAGATTCTATTCTAAAAGAGGAAAGATGGATCATTATGCTATGCATCGATTACTGGGCGCTCAATAAGGTAACTATTAAGAACAAATATCCTATCCCGCTCATTGTAGATTTGTTTGATAGACTTGGGCAAGCCAAGTACTTCACTAAGGTGGACCTCCAGAAAGGCTACTACCAAGTGCGTATCATAGAGGGGGATGAACTGAAGTTAGCGTGCGTAACCAGATACGGAGCATACGAGTGGTTGGTGATACCTTTTCTCTTAATCAATGCACCCACAACCTTTTACACGATGATGAACAAGATCTTTCATCCTTACTGGGATCAAACGTAGTGGTGTACTTAGATGGCATAGTCATTTATAGTAACACGTTGAAGGAGCACGTGGAGCATCTGAGGAAGCTCTTCCAACTCTTACAGGAGAACCAACTATACATCAAGCGGGAGAAGTGCTAGTTTGCCCAACCCAAGGTGCACTTCTTGGTCCATATCATCAGTCAGGGCAAACTACGGATGGGCAAGGCTAAACTTCGGGCTATCCAAGAGTAGGAGGTGCTCACTAAAGTGACCGAGCTACGATCATTTCTTGGATTTGAAAACTAATACCACAGGTTCATAAGTGGCTATTCCGCTAAGGCTGCTTTGCTGATCGAGTTATTGAAGAAGAACAAGTTGTGGATTTGGAGCGAGGAGTGCCAGCAAGCCTTCGAAGGTCTCAAGGTCGCCGCAACGAAAGAGCTGGTCTTGATGCTGTCCGACTTTTCAAAAAACTTTGAAGTGCATACGGATGCATCAGAATTTGACATTGGAGGAGTCTTAGTGCAGGACAGACACCCAATTGCATTTGAGAGCCGCAAGTTGAACGAGATCGAGCAGCTCTATACGATGCAGGAGAAAGAAATGACAGCCATCGTACATTGCCTATGCACATGGAGATACTACCTACTAGGCTCCAAGATTGTGGTCAAGAAGAACAACTTGGTCACTAGTTGCTTCCAGTCACAGAAGAAGATCACCCCGAAGCAAGCTAGGTGACAGGAATTTATAGCTGAATCTGACTACGACTTGGAGTACAAGCCATGAAGAGGCAATGTTGTGGCCGATATGCTAAGTAGGAAGGTCGAACTTGCTGTCATCACGATGGCCCATTGTGACATTCAAGATGCAATCAAAGATGGCATCCAGCATGAACCCGAGGACAATAAGCTAATGGAGTTTGCCACCCAAGGCAAGATGGGCTCTTGCTTACATCCAGTCGAAGGGTCTATGTGCCCATGTTTGGGTCTATAAAGCGGCGAATCATTAAGGAAATCCACAACACACCATGGCCAGGGTAGCAACAAATGAGGGTGTTGATCGAGGCTATCTATTTCTGGTCGTGTATGTGATACAACATCGAATGCTATGTGTAGACTTGTCTTGTGTGCCAATAAGTCAAGGTGGAGAAAAAGCAACCTAGAGGACTATTAGAGCCACTACCCAGTGGAACGCCCATGGGAGAGCATGACCATGGACTTCATTACTTCCTTACCCAAGTCCGATGGGTATGGAATCATCATGGTCGTGGTGGAAAGATTCTCAAAGTATGCTACCTTCATACCCACCACGGCCGCTTGCACCACAAAGGAGGCTGCTCGAATGTTCTTCAAGAGCGTGGTAAAATATTGGGGCTGCCAAGACATATCATTAGTGATCGAGACCCCCGCTTTACTGGGAACTTTTGGAGGGAGTTGTTCGAGATACTTGGCACGAAACTTCACTTCTCCACTAGTTTCCACCCACAGACTGACGACCAAACCAAACGCATCAACACCCTGTTGGAGTGCTACTTGAGGCACTATGTCAGTGCGCACCAAAAGGATTGGGCCAGACTCCTAGACATGGCGCAGTTTTCATACAATTTGCAAAGGAGTGAGTCCACCCGACACACACTGTTTGAATTGGCGACAGGCCAACAACTCCAAACTCCACATTCCTTACTGGCTGCTTTCTAAAGGAATACTTTGGAAGCCAACCATCTTGCCAATGGATGGGAGGAACAACTTGATACTGCCAAGTCCTACTTGGACAAGGCAGAAAAGAAGACGAAATAGTTTACCGACCACAAACGGCGTCCCACGGACTACAAAGAAGGCTACATGGTCTTGGTGAAATTTAATTCGAGACAGTTCAAGGCACTAAGGGGTGTTCTTCAAAACTTAGTGCGAAGATATGAGGGTCCGTTCAAGATCATTGCAAAGGTAGGCAAGATCTCATACAAGGTGGAGTTGCCTCCACACTTTAAAATCCATCCGGTGTTCCATACAAGCATCCTCAGGCTGTACCATGAAGACAAGGAAGATCCTAGCCGGAACCAATCGCGACGAGCACCCATTAGTGTCACCGGCTCGCACGACTAGGAAATTGAGGCTATCATAGACTACCAAGCCAAACGGAAGCAAGGTCAACAAGTCAGTGCCATGTTCCTTGTGCATTGGAAAAGACAAACTCTGGAGGAGGCCACATGAGAGAGATATAATGACTTGTGGCAGTTTAAAGACCAAGTCTAGGAGTTTTTACAATAATGCACCGCGGTCGTCGCATCATCAGGTGGGGGAGCATGTGACGTTCTGCCACTTTGCCAGCCAGATTTCATGTCTGGATAGGGGCGGAAGATTCTAAAGTTAAGGAGAGGCTTGCGGAGAACTCTAGAATCCTTTCGATTTTTCAAGAAGGCTATGGGAGGTACTACATAATGTAGAATTCTCTAGAAAGGGACCAATGAGTAAATATCTTAGGTATTTGTAAAGTAATTTAAAATTACACTTTAGCCCTTAGGTGGTAGTATAACTAGAGGTGCCATTCATTTGCAAGGCATTACTCAACTTGTAAAGCATTCTAAACAATACAAAAAGCCTTCTTCCAAAAGCTCTCTTGTTCTTTCTAAGTCTTTCTTTGCATTCTCTTAGAGATCTTAGTCTTAAAGGCCTGCTTGAGCTTGCAAGACATTGAAAGAGTAGTGAGTAAGTTGTCAAGCGCCGCACAGAACCTTAGCAAAAACTCTAAGTCTGTGATACTAGGCTAAGCTATACGTGGGGATAAATTCTCTCTCGAGCAACTTACCCCATTTCAAATGGGTTTCTCTCGGACACCCACTTGCCGCATGAAGACCAGCCTACGCCTTACCCTAGTCACTCACTCGATCTGAGTGTTAGGATATGGGACTAGGGTTCACTCTCTCGAGCTGAACCTCATGTCAACCCACTCCTTGGGCCATCAATCTAGTAGTCTCGGTTCTGCGACTTCTCTCTCGAGCAAGCCGAAAACACATAAATAAACTTGTATTTGCTGCTACAAATTTGTTAAACTCATCCACAACTACTAGATGAAATCCCAATTAAACTACATCTAACCTATCAGCAAGCAAGACCCAACAACAATCTTAACCCATATTCGCTAAATCACACCCCAAGAATTGTGTTTTTATCCACACATTAAGAGATAGAAATTTATACCTTCAATGATGTTGAAATCAAATGGGTATTAAGAGTTAAGTCTCACTTTAGGCAAAGAGTGAAGAATCCAAGAGACCCACTTCCAAATTGAAAGAGATGAAACCCTCTTCTTCTTTAAGTTTTTAAAACCCTCTTAAACTCAGAGTACAAATATTTACCAACTCTCTGTCTCACTTTTGATAATCTAGAAACTAGGTAAAACATTGTAAAAATCGTTGCTAAGAATAAAAAATGAACTAGTATTTATAGTTTTAGAAAATGTGCTCTGAAGGATCTTTCAGCAACGTTAGTGAGAATCGCCGATGCATTCGGCCATCCACTCTTTATCTGCTTCACCACCTTTCATCAGTTGCCTTTAGCATCTTTGTGTCCTGGATAATTGGGCGATGTAGCACTGCTTCGCGGAATCGTTCGGCAATACGCTAACTACTCCTTTTCATTACTGATTTTTCTCCTTTTCTTCAAGGCTCAGAACACTGGAACAAAAGACGAATATGCAATAAGTTGGCGATTCGCCAAATGTGTTCGGTAATTCACAAACCTTCTTTTCTTCGTTATGTCGACTTCTTTTTGCTCCTTTTTGCTAAGTAGTGTCCATGCTTTGCCTCAAATATTCAATACATGAAACTTTAAGGTTTTCATCAGATATCGAGATAAAACATGCATTTGAGGACACTAATTTCATCAAAATATAGCCCTAAATGAGTCCAATTTGTGGATTCATCATTTCAGATTCTGAATTTGTTCATACTTACACAGGCATACCTTAATCTTTGAGACAAGCATATGACTACTGGCAGGATCAACCAGGTAGCATTCCTCAACGATGCCGCATGCCGCATGAGCCCCAGCGCCCCTGTTCGGGCATGAACGAGTCCAAGGCGAGCGCAGTTGTCATTTGTAAAGAGCATTTGTTTTGGACAGATATGAGCCACTAAAGGCCCCATGCCCACTGCGTCTACCAAATCTGAGAATTCGAGTTGCCGCTCGCGGACAACTCCATCGCACAATAAAGTGAGGAAGGCGTGGGATGCGAGAGTGGCTTTTGGGTTCACCCCGCACATGGAATACAAGGGGCGGAAGGAGACCGATTGCACGTGAGTAATGCCTAGACATTAGGTATGCAGGACAAGATACCAACGTCTGACAAGCCTAGATTGCGATATATCCATGACCGAGATGGCATGCAGGTTAGGATGTCGCTGCTCGAAGCAATGATCCAACCTAACCGCACAAGCTGAATACCACTCATGCTCCATAGGTGAATTGTTTTGTCGATGCACACCCAACACCCGCTCCGACGCCTGACATGAGATGTCGTGCGCCTACGCCAATGCCTTCATTGCAAGGCCAACACAATCCGCACCATAGCATACCTCTGTCGGGGGTTGAGAATTTAATCATTGTAAAGGTGTTGAAGACGAACTGAAGTTCTTGCATTGGCACCGCCCACGCCTGGCCTACCATAGATTATGGTTGTACATGGCCTTACGTGCCCATGCGTACAACGCCTAGAGTTAGTAGTAACAAGAGCTCTAGAACTCATCACTCGCCCTAAAGCACTGTCGTCTACGTGTTTTTGTAGGTGCCCAACAATGTAGCACGGAGAAGCCATGAATGCCATCTAACGCCGCAGCACGCCAGCTAAGCCCACAATACGCCCATGGCGTTCACCTACCGTCACCTCAATCAGCCTCCAACACCTGTACCCCTCTTATGTATGCTTAAAAAAAGAAAAACCCATGTGACAGGTGTAGGCATCGTTTTTCCAGAGAATCATAATGAACATGTACAACCCATATATGCATGTTCTAAGGATAAACACACATTAGCTTCCACAAATGACTTTTATTTATATAAAAAAAAATAGTTTTCAACAATTTTTTTAATTTTGGTTTTTTTTTTTTTTTTGAAAAATTTCGAAAAGTTAATAATAAATTAATAAAAAATAGAAAAAGTATGAAAAAAAATATAAAATCAACACCAAAAATTCAAAAAAATATAGTAACCATAAATCCAACAATTTACTAAATTTTAATTTTTAAAATGTGACGTAAATAATAAAAAACCGTAAAAATAAATTTTAAAAAAATGAATAAAGGTTAGAAAAAATATGAAAATACTCGAAAACACTTCTAAACATGTGAAACTAATTATATAGTACATATTTGTACAAATGAAAGATGTTCCAATATCATATGAACCGTAAAAGTAATGAAGATTGGTACGAACAAACCACGTGAGGCGGAAACGTTGAGAATAGATGATGGAAAATAGATGAATATGTTGTTATGCATGAAGGGCGGCGCTTTACACTCTTTTGATTTTTGTATGGTATGGGCATCCACATATTGTCGACTAGACCTCGACCACTGCCGTTGCGTGCAACGTCACTCGTCTAATGAGTGCAAGCCACGGACGATGCGGGCAGGCCACGACTGACCAATGTGTGCAATCAACGGGCGATGCGAGCAGGCAACGTCCAACATAAACAGACCGGTGTGTGCAGGCCATGGACTATGCTGGTTGGCCACATCCAATGTCGGCTAACTAATGTATGCAGGCCATGGAAGATGCTAGCAGGCCACATCCGACATCGGCAGACCGGTGTGTGTAAGCCACGAACGATGCTGACAGGCCACGTCTAACGTCGACTGACCGATGTGTACAGGCCACGGACAATACTGGCAGGCCACGTCTGACATCGGCAGACCGGTGTGCGCAGGACACATCTAACATTGGCTGACTGATGTGAGTAGCCCACGAATGATTCGGCCAGGCCACGTCCGTTGTTGGCTGACTGATATGTACAGGTCATGGCCGATGCGAGCAGGCCACATCTAAAGTTACTTGACTGATGTGTGCATGCCACACCCTATCTCACCTGGCTTAGGCGCGCATGCCACGGCCTATGTCGCCTAGCCAATGCGCGCAGGTCACGACTGATGCGTGCATGCTACTACTTATATCGCCTCGCTGATACGCGAAGGACATGGGTGATGACGCCTGGCTGATGCGCGCAGGCCATGACCTATGTTTCCCATTCGATGCACATAGGACACGTCTGATGCATATGAGTCTTGGCTGATGTTGCCTGTTGTTGGCCAACGTCGATCGGCTGATGTGTACTGGCCACGTTCGATGCGAATAGGCCTTGGCTGATGCATCCTGCCATTGGCCAATGTTGCTTTCCCGTTGTGTTGTCACGACCCAGACGTATCCCCTAGACACAACACGACGTACTTGATCCCGAAGGGGTCTCAAACAAGCCTCATAACATAACTTGAACATAGGGGCATGGGAAAATAGTGCAGAATTTAAAATTTTTCTTTACAATCGAAGTCATTTATAAAATGAGAGAGAATCTATAACATTATGTCTCAAACCATCTATAATACTTGGAATAAAACTCATGAACTACAATCTTAGGGGCATAGCCCTTACATAAGTCTTAAAACATAAAAGAAAGACATAAAGGACATATGGTCAAGCTCTCAAATACAATGAGGACTCACCAATCTTGTTCTTCTTGATCTACTATGGTCCTAGCCATGAGGATGGAATCCGATATCTCCAAATCCTACCCTTATAGAAATGTAGAAAGATGGAGTTAGTACAAAAAGTACTGAGTATGGAAGCCATGCATAAAAATCCTTAAAACATGCATAAAAGGGACATTTTATTTGAAACCATGCTATATGCCACTTTTTGAACATAAATCTTTGAAATAGTTGGAGAATGTAGCTCATAAGACAAACCTTGCACATTTCATCATAGCATAAAGGATATCATCATAAGTGCAAGCATAGTCTTCCACACCACATAATACATATTCTAATCTTCAATAGATATAATTCACATACATAGTTACATACCAAGATCATATCATCATAATAGATCAATCACATAAGGAACCCTAAACCATACTTGTGCAATGCCTAGATAGGATATCATAATCCTACCTACACTAAGTATCACTTCTAGACCAGCATGATCATGTATAACATACCTTGACCTTATCTTTCACCAACTCTCATACCCAACGAGGCATTCATATTCATATATTGTAATAAGTAAAATCACTCGTAGCAACAATCCATATCATGCATACATAAGTTCATATATCTTCATAGCATAAGGAAACCACACCATAACCCCCATATAAGTCTACTTGTGCAATGTATAAGTGAAGTCCCATACCCCCCCACTCACACTAATAAAGCTCATTAAGGAGTCATAAGTATAGTCCATGTTCATATTTATGTCTACGTTCATAATTCATAATAAAGCATACATAACTCATGATCTTCATGTCATAAGGGAAACCTACCATGCCCACTCTCAAAGCCCACTTGTGCAATGTATGAATGAAGTCCCATACCCCCATTAAGACTAAGTAGAACCTCTTAAGGAACCATAGTAAATAACCTATGTACTTGTTCATGTTACTTGATCATGTCATTTGTTCATGTCATGGTTCATGTTACTTGTCATGTAGGGAAATAGCCTTAACCGACATAGACCATGTGAGCTACATGGTCAGGTGTCATGTAACCCCACACCGAAAGAAGGTGTCCTACTTGCCTAAGGTAGAACTAACATGTTTAGCTTTTTGGTGGATCCACTAGGTAAAGTCCTCTGTGGGCACATAATGATGGGATAGGGAGATTTCTTCTAGAAACCCAACCTATTGTATTGGCGGAGGAGTTTCCATCTCCTGAGAATAATCTAGATGACCAGGCCTATTGTATTGATAGGAGGGCCTCTACCTCATTGAACATATCCACTCAATGCTAAGCATTATTTCCCAAATTATTCATAATTAGTCTTGAATTGGATTTACATGTGCGAAGGAATACTTTGCCCTTCATTCAATACAACTAATAAAATAGCTCATAGATTCAATTTGGTGAGAATGGACTTGCAACCTTAGAATCATCATTAGTATGTGAGAATAACTTTCACACCAAGATTATGTGTTCTCATGAGAATGGACTTTCAATCAACACAATAGGATCATCATGATCATGTACATTTCATGCATAATAATGTGTAAAGGTGCATAACTGACTATACTTTCAATTAACACCATTGATACATCATAATCATGCCTATGAATGGGGTGTGTGTGTGTAATTGTCCTTGCAATGGCACAACAAGAACATTATCATCATAAAACACTTCCCTCTCAAAGTGTTCATAAGAATGTACATAATATCACAATCATGCATATTTCACATATATTACATTCAAGTGTCATATTGAGTCCACACATCTAGCATTCAGTACATGTAACATAGACACAACCATGACTCAAGTAATCCATTTACTTTATGCATAAACTCATGTGATCATGTTATAGGTCATGCGGGTGAATTCTTTTCACAATTGTGCCATATACCAATCAGCATACATAATGGCTTCCTCCTTGAAGCCTTAACACCCTTAGTTTAGTCATTTTAGCTTTCACTCTTAAGGCCCTAGGAGTCATCTTCATGTTACAGGCCTTACTCTCAAGCAATGCCTCACATGATCATCAAGTATACCTAGTTCTCAAGGTAACCTAACCACATGCCTCATTCTTGATCAATTATAGTCATATAGGAAACATATAAACTCAATTTTTATACTACACAACCATGATCCATCATATAAGTAATACTCAAGTCAATTCATGTCTAGAAGCTATTCCCTAAATCAATCCATGTCTAGGTCATCTAATTTAAGGCATTACATAAAGAAGTTCATCATTCTTGGATGATCACATTTAAACCCTTAATTTGCCTCTTTCATGACATTACACTAGACTAGATCAATTTCATAATAGGATATTAGGTTAATCAAGTATACATGTATAATCATACTTAAATCATGCAATTACATCATAATCAACTAATATTCAATCAATTGGACCAACTTGCAAAACAATCACATAATGTAAAGAAGAACCATAGCTAGGATTGAGGGGTCTCATGGATTCTTGAGGGATTTGAGTTAAAATCATATAAATCAATCATAATTTCATAAACAAACATAATTCAACCTTTAAAAGCAACTTTAAAAGGAATCCATGAAGTTGAGTTGAAACCCTAGCAAATTGAGTTTTCTAGAATTAAGATAAAATCTTTTGAGAGGCTCCTTGGGTGATAGCTTCCCAAGGATGAAACCCCTCATAATTTAGATGTACAATCCAACCAAATTCATATGAAAACGCCCCTTCTTCAATCTCTAACTTGGAATCTTTCTTTCTTCTTCAATGGAGGTTCTAGAGAGAAGATTCTTGGAGAGGAGGGGTGGTTATGATTTGGGGACTTGAGATATAATGAGTTAATTAGGGGTTTAATGGTATAAAATTCTTTATATAGGTGAAATAAACCCATATTAAATGACCCCTAATGAAAACTAATTATAAAGAAATTAATTCATAACCACTTACCTTGGCTGAGATTTTGAACAGCTTGCAGGTGTCATTAACGCCCCTTGACCTACGGACCGAAGGTAGGGTGACGCCCCATCCTGTAGGTCCGTAGGTGGGGTCTGTAGCTTGTCAACTTGGGGCCTGGCCCACGACCCCCACCTGCAGAGAGTGGGTCCACCTACTGGTTGTAGGTGCCAATCGTAGGTGGTGCTATTTTGGCAGCTTGGGCAATTTTGGGGAGTCTTGGGGGTTAGGCTTTAGGGTCCTCCTCAAAGACCCTTGGTTGGTCCTTGGGGGGGTCGTACCTTGACTTCTAACCCCTAAACACCTCAACCTAAGCTTGGGAAATTGTTTTACACTTCTAAACCCCACAACAACCTCAAAACAACTCTTTAGGCTCTAGTTTCACCTACTAGATTTCCAGGTTGTTACATTATCTCCCCCATAGGAACAGTTTTCCTCGAATGACACTTTAAACACTTAAAGGGACTAACAACTCAAGACTAGCAGCCTAACATACATGAAACATGAAAACAATGCATATACACTAGGAGGAAACATCACTCCATCTCAATATACTCAATCAACACAAGTATGAACTACATCTAACAACCCATTTATGCATGAGATTCTCATAACTTGTCATGTTCAAGGAGGAAATACCATCTCCTAGTCATAATATGATCAACACACTCTTACGGAGCTCATATGCAAATACTTCTCAAAACAAAACATTTTATTCAAGGAGGAGTTTCTCAACTCCTAACTAAAGCATGCTCATATATCCTTCTCATGAGATACAATAGGCAACACTTACTCGAAGCACAACAACATGAGGGAAACAATTCACATAAACTCATCTTCTTTCAAAACACAAGTTTTCATGAACATGCATTATATAAAGAAGTCATGGAAACACATAAGCACATAACAACAATGTTAGCTAGGCCCACCATATCCCCCTTGGGAGTGAGCCTACACAAACACTTCTAAACATCATCAATCACATAATCATAGGAGGAATTACATTTTTCCATTAAAAGCAAGCTCAACACAACAACATGAGGAACATATAAATCATGAAAACTCATTTTATTCAAATTAAGAGTCTTTCGAAAAAAGCATACATAACATGAGGAGATCATAGAAATTTCTAAAACACTCATGACCCCTACACATAAAACAAGCCCAAAAAGGAACTCTTGGTCACAAGCTAGAATAAGAATAGAAGAAAAGGATGAGGATATAGGGACTCTGAATCAATTTTGCTACCTAAGCACATGATCTCCCCCTTGGGAGTAAGCCCCTTTTTACAAAAACTCAGATACTACTCCTTTCAAACAAACTCAAAGCATTACCAAGGCTTATTATAATCTTAGCGGGCTCTAAAACCAATAGAGCTCTAATAATCATGCATCCAAATCCTACCAAGGTTAACAAGAGTAACTCTATGGGACAAGGAAATCATAGGACATACAACATCCAAGACTCCAAAATCATGAAATGAATAAAGGAGAACTTATCATCTTAAGCTAGAGGGGGGATAGAAGGGAACATAAGGATATTGGGACATCTCATTGGCCCTTCGCCTCCCAAATAGCACCCTCAACTAGAACCCTTACTAAAATACCTCTCCTCAACATTTTCATGGAAACACTTCCTTACTCTTCTATTTCCTAACTTGCTGGTCTAGGATCCCAATTGGTACTTCAAAATTAGAGAGGTTCTCATTTAAGCACTCTTGCTCACAAGCAACCTTACCAACATTATTCAAAGTCTCATAACAGCTTACCAAACCAAGACTAAACCTTTCAAGCTCACTACTCCTCTTAAGGTGAAAATTTTAAGCCAAACCAAATAATGGACATCTAGAACACTCAACTTCTCTCGGCATCATTTAAACACCACTATTCATCAAATCCTTCAACACATCATAAAACTTATTATGGCCAAGTTGGGCTCTACCAACAAAGACATATAACTATGGTTAAACCCATGTACACTAAAGACAACATAAAATTTCATCATCTCCAATTTATCAAGTCACAAAATACAAGTACTACTGGAATAAAGGTAAGCATAAAACACTTACCGGTAGCCACATTAAAGGGACACTCTTGTTCACCTCTAGCTTGAAGAGCACTGGTCCTAATTTTCTTCTTCTCTATTCCCCTAGTCGTAAGCACCGAACAATTTCTTATTAGGTTGTCACTTCCACCACAACCATAGAAGCCCTCTATGTCAGCTAGGCACCTACCATCATGCTTTTTCGCACACCTAGCACAAATAGGCTTAAGAACATAAGACCTACCACAACTCACTCCTTTTGATTTAGGGATAGACACCATTTTTTGGTTAAACTTTAGGGGAGCCATAGAAGAGTTTTGTCCATAAGACCTTCCTTGAGAGGAACTATCATCTTCAGGCCTATAACCCTTTGTGTGTCTAGACCTCTCTTCAAGTTTCTCCTTTTCAAACCTTTGAGCATAAATCACAAGATGATCTATATCCATATCATTCTCAAGCATAACCATACTACAATCTCTTATTATCAAGTCAGATAAACCCAACACAAACTTGCTCATCTTCATCCTAGGGTCGGCCACTATGGATGGAGCATATCTTGACAACCTAATGAACATCCGAGCATACTCCTCAACACTCATCCTTCGTTGACGAAGATTAAAAAATTTAACTATCTTTCCCTCTCTCACCTCTAAAGGAAAAAACCTACCTAAAACCCATTCTTAAATCTTTCCCATTTCATAGGGCCCGCTTCTACCGGTCTCACTCCTTTCCATTGACTAAACCACATTTGAGAAACATCCTTCAATTGGTAAGCGGCCAATTCCTCTTTCTATACTAAAGTCACTCCCACAAAATTCAACACCCTAGAGACCTTATCTATAAACTCTAGAGGATCTTCCTCCATCTTTGACCCATAGAAATCCGAAACTTCTATCCCGACTTGAGTCAACTATTGAAAACCATACCTAATCTTCTCATTAGACATTAAGTAAATCGGAACTTGAGGAGCATGAGAAGGAGCTCCTTGATCATCATAGTCTTCTTCAAACCAACCAGTGCAAGCTCCTTGAGTATTCATATCCTGTAGACCACCGGACAAGGATTAGAAAAAAGACTTTATAAAGTAATACTCCATCGCACAACTTAGAGAATGAGGAAGTGAAATTTTCCAAACATCCGATAGCCTCATATTCATAAAATGTGGCGCGTTTCACATTCATGAACAAGACGCTACTAGATGTGGTTTGAGACATCCTAAAAATCATCCCTAAACATTATGCTCTGATACCATGTTTGTCATGACCCATGGGTACCCTCTAGATGTAACACGACGTACTTGACCCCGAAGGGGTCTCATACAAGCCTCATAGCATAACGTGAAAATAAGAGCATAGGAAAATAGTGCAGAATTTATAACTTTTCTTTACTATCGAAGCCTTTTATAAATTGAGCGAGAATCTATAGCAATATGTCTCATACCATCTATAATACTTAGAATAAAACTCTTGAAATACAATCTTAAGGACATTGCCCTTACATAAGTCTTAAAACATAAAAGAAAGACATAAAGGACATATGGTCAAGCCCTCGAATACAATGAGAACTCACCAATCTTCTTCTTCTTGATCTACTATGGTCCTAGCCATGAGGATGGAATCCAATATCTCCAAAGCCTACAATTATAGAAATGTAGAAAGATGGGTTAGCACAAAAAGTATTAAGTGTGGAAGCCATGCATAAAAATCCATAAAATATGAATAAAAGGGACATTTTAATTGAAACCATGCTATATGCCACTTTTAAACATAAATCTTTGAAATAGTTGGAGAATGTAGCTCATAAGACAAACCATGCACATTTCATCATAGCATAAAGGATATCATCATAAACACAAGCATAGTCTCCCACACCACATAATACATATTCCAATCTTCACAAGACATAATTCGCATACATAGTTACATACCAAGATCATATCATCATAATAGATCTATCACATAAGAAGCCCTAAGCCATATTTGTGCAATGCCTAGATAGGATCCCATGATCCTATCTACAACTAAGTATCACTTCTAGACCAGCATGATCATGTATAACATACCTTGACCTTATCTTTAACCAACACTCATAGCCAAGGACGCATTCATATTCATATCTTGTAATAAGTAAATTCACTCATAGCAACAATCCATATCATACATACATAAGTTCATATATCTTCATAGCATAAGGAAACCACACCACAACCTCCGTATAAGTCTACTTGTGTAATGTATAAGTGAAGTCCCATACCCCCACTTACACTAAGTGAAGTTCATTAAGGAGTCATAAGTATAGTCCATTTTCATATTCATGTTCATAATTCATAATAAAGCATACATAACTCATAATCATCATGTCATAAGGGAAACCTCTCATGCCCACTATCAAAGACCACTTGTGCAACATATGAATGAAGTCACATACCCCCATTCACAATAAGTAGAACCTCTTAAGGAACCATTGTAAATAACCCATGTACTTGTTCATGTTACTTGATCATGTCATTTGTTCATGTCATGGTTCATGTTACTTTTAGATTTTCCCAATGCATTTTGGGAATGCAAGAAACATATCGTTTCCTTACCATACATTGATGGATTCAATGAACAAACTATTTCAACTAAAGCTAGGCCTACTCAAATGAATCATGAAATGATGGAGTTTTGTAAGAAAGAGTTTGACACTCTTTTGAAAAATAAGGTCATCAAGATTTCTAAATCTCCTTGGAGCTGTTCTACTTTCTACATTAATAATAACGCGGAGAAAGAAAGAGGAGCACCAAGACTAGTGATTAATTATAAACCACTTAACTCTGTTTTAAAATGAATTAGCTATCCCATACTTAACAAACGAGATCTTTCGAAAAGAACTTTCAAAGCTAATTTATACAGTAAATTTGATATGAAATCAGGATTTTGGCAAATTCAAATTTCTGAGAGTGATAAATATAAAACAGCTTTCAACGTCCCGTTTGGACAGTATGAATGGAATGTTATGCCTTTTGGGCTTAAGAAAGCCCCATCCGAATTTCAAAATATTATGAATTCTTTTTTTAATGATTATTCTAATACGTCAATTGTCTATATTGATGAAGTGCTCATTTTTTCAGAGGACATTGATTCTCATTTCAAACATCTTAATACATTCTTTAAGATTGTTAAAAATAATGGTTTAATAGTAAGTGCAAAGAAAATGGTTCTTTTCCAAACTACTATCAGATTTTTAGGTCATGATCTTTACCAAAGAACCTATAAACCTATTTACAGGGCCATCGAGTTCTCTTCAAAGTTTACTAAAGAAATTCACGATAAAACTCAACTTCAGAGATTTCTAGGAAGTTTAGATTATGTTGCTGGTTTTATTCCTAAGGTCAGGCATGTTTGTGAGCCTTTGTACAAAAGACTTAGAAAGAATTTTGTCCCTTGGAGTTCTGAACAAACCCACGCTGTCATTCAAGTTCAAGACATAGTTCAAAATATCCCATGTTTAGGAATCCCCAATCCTAATGCTTTTATGATTGTTGAAACTGACGCATCTGATGTAGGTTATGGAGGCATCCTTAAACAAAAAGTAGATCTAGAATCTAAAGAACAACTTGTTCGTTTCACATCTGGAATTTGGAATTCCACTCAAAAAAATTATTCTACTGTGAAAAAAGATTGGCTATAGTGTTATGTATCACTAAATTCCAAGATGATCTTATCAACAAAGAATTTTTACTAAGAGTAGATTGTAAGTCCGCTAAAGAAATATTACAAAAGGATGTTAAAAATCTGGTTTCAAAACAAATCTTTGCTAGATGGCAAGCTCTACTATCTAGCTTTGATTTTAAAATTGATTTTATTAAAGGAGAAGAGAATTCTCTTCTTGATTTTCTAACTAGTGAATTTTTGCAGGATAAAAATGAGGCCTTTTAAACTAGTCACTCCTTCTAAAGGAGAAGATCTCCCAAAAGCAAGAATGGCTAGACCATTTACCCTTCCACAGCTACTTCAGAAACAAGAAAATCCACAAAGGCCTACAGCCCCTTTTCAAAACAAGTTTTCAGTTCTAGCTGAGTTTCCAAAACTCCCTTCTCCAGCACCAACTCAGCCTCCAAAGCTGCTTTGTCCACCCCAATCAAAGATGATCAATCTTAGACCAACAAAACCATTCGGAAAAGGAGCATCTTCTAGTTCCATCCAATCAAAATAGAGTTATGAAATGAAAACTCCAAAAACCTTTGCTCAAGCTGTTAACCCAGAGTTAACAAAAACTATTTCCAAAAACACTAACCCAAAAGAAGAATCTTTTGATTTTATGACTTCGCAGGTATTGCCAACAATGGCATTAAACAAAGAGTATGGCAACATTGACATACAGAAGCCGATCAAACTTTGTTATACAGATCAAAATTTTTTGGATACTGACAATTCCCTTAAAACAAGAAGGTTCTATGAAGCTATTCTTGTTGACACTGATTTTATCGAGATAGAACATTCCAGGGATGAAAATAATCCCTTCATTATCAAATATTATAGATTCACCATGAAAAAAATCTTGGATCCGTTCGAATGGTTTGCAGACCATTTACATACTCCAATTGCATTATTAGTAACTCATCGTCCTCAAAATTATAATTGGTATGATTATAAAGCAGCATGGATGAACTTTCTTTACCTACAACCAAGACATACTTGGTTTATAAAAGACTGCCCTAGCATCATCAAAGCCATTATTCCAATGATTTTATGAATGGTGGAATTTATTTGGAGGAACCAAGGAAGTTCCCCTTTAGCAATTTCTCAACAGGTTTGAAGAATTTCAGATCAAGGAAGAAATTACCACATTATCTAAACATATTAAATTATGCAAATATTATATTCAGAAAAGAATATCATATATTATTACTTGGAATTTCTCTAAGAATAATATTGATCGTATCCAATATTTGTGTAAGCAAATCCAGGTTAAAGGTTGGGTCCACAAACAACCTAATACTAAAGTCCAGTCTCGTGACAAGGCCAATTCATCTAATTCTTCCAAAGCAGCACTCAGAAAGAAACTGAAGGATGCATTGGAAAATTTAGATAAATATGAGGAAGATCAAATCATGCAAATGATTGAAGATGCAGCTTCAATAGAAAGCAGAAGCGAAGGCAATGGATATATGTGTAATATCAAAGGCTTGGCTTTGGCTTTGGCTTAGATGGATCCCAATTACGAATAAGAAAAGAACTTTTTTGGAAAAGTAGAGGCAAAGCCGGAATTACTTTTTCCAAAGTAAAGTATTTCATTATTCTAATTTGGCATCCACTGAGAAGCTAAATTCCAAAACACCTTTGAAAAAGATATCTTTCATTATCTTTAAAGATAAAAAGAATATTCT
Organism: Solanum bulbocastanum; assembly: GCA_037074985.1. Classification (NCBI taxonomy): domain Eukaryota; kingdom Viridiplantae; phylum Streptophyta; class Magnoliopsida; order Solanales; family Solanaceae; genus Solanum; species Solanum bulbocastanum. The sequence continues at coordinate 15,456,075 of CM073606.1, read as the reverse complement.
CATTCAGCCGCTCAAGTCAAACGAAGTTGGCCCCTATGTTCTCTATTATGAAGAAAAGTTATTCTCCACTTCCCCTACTTTCAACGTAGGCCCCTCTATTAGTGTCAGCAACATCTTAACCGTCCACATGTACGTTTGATATGTAAAGACATTATTCATTCTCTCCTATAAAAGGAGACTTCATTTCCCATTCTAGGCATCAAAAAATTTAGCTATCTCCAAATCACTATGAAAGCTCTCTCTATGTACTATTTCTCTATGTTGGATATGATACAGTGATCACATGTATTATTCTTGTCTTTGATCGGATGGCTAATGTGTTATTTGATCCAGGTTCTACTTATTCTTATGTGTTCGTGAGATTTGCCTCAAAATTTAATATGAATTGTGATATACTTGATGCCCGTATCCATGTTTCTACCCCAGTAGGAGAGTCTGTCATAGTCACCAATGTCTATCATCCTTTTCCTATTTTATTTATGGGTTTCCAGACTTGGGCTTATTTGGTTATTTTGGATATGACTGACTTTGATATAATCTTAGGCATGACTTGGTTGTCCCCCTATTATGCTGTGCTTTATTGTAATGCTAAGTCTGTAACTCTAGAAATTCTGGAAAGGGAAAAATTAGAGTGGGAAGGGGTGTACAAGCATAAGCAAACTAAGATCATATCCTCCATTCGGGCTAGGAAACTTGTAGGGCAGAGTTGTTTGGATTATTTGGCTCATATTCAGGATGTGGAGGTTGAGTCTCCATCTATTGAGTCTATTCCTGTGGTGTCAAAATTTAGAGAAGTGTTTCCTAATGATTTGTCTAGTATGTCTCCGAATAGAGATATAGATTTCTACATTAATTTAGAACCTGGTACTCGTCCCATTTCCATCCCTCCACATCACATGGCTCTGGCAGAATTAAGAGAGCTTAAGGCTCAAATCCAAAAACTTCTTGATAAAGGATTAATTCATCCTAGTGCTTCCACGTGGGGTGCTCCAGTTTTGTTTGTTAAGAAAAAGAATGGTAGTATGAGGATGTGTATAGATTACCGGCAATTGAATAGGGTCACCATTCGAAACAATTACCCATTGCCTCGAGTAGATGATCTTTTTGACAAATTGCAAGGTGCATCAGTTTTCTCTAAGATTGATCTAAGGATTGATTACCATTAGTTAAAGATTAGGCCTGGACATGTGCCCAAGATGGCGTTTAGAATGCGTATGGGCACTACGAGTTCCTAGTTATGTCTTTTGGTTTGACTAATGTGCCTGCAACTTTCATGATTTTGATGAATGGGGTGTTCAAACCCATTCTCGATTCATTTGTGATAGTCTTCATTGATGACATTTTTTTCTATTCAAAAAGTGAGGAAGAGCATGCCGACCATCTTCGTATTGTTCTTAGTGTTCTTAGGAAACGAAAGATATATGCAAAATTCTCTAAGTGTGAATTTTGGTTGACTTCAAATGCATTTTTAAGGAATGTAGTTTCGAAAGAAAGGGTAATGGTAGATCCCCAAAAGATTGAGGTAGTTAAGAATTGGGTTCGTCCTAGCTCAGTGATGGAATTTAAGAGTTTTGTGGGGCTCGCTAGCTACTATCGTCGATTTGTGAAGAACTTTGCTTCTATTGCCACTCACTTGATAAATTTGACCAAAAAGAAGATACCATTTGAATAGACTGAAAAATGTGAGGAGTTTTTTCAAAAGCTCAAGACTCTTTTGACTACTGCACCTATTCTAGCACTACCGGTTGAAGGTAAATATTTTATTATTTATTGTGATGCTTCACATTCGGGTTTGGGTGCTGTGTTAATGCACGATAAGAATGTCATAGCCTATGCATCACAACAGTTGAAGGTGCATGAGAGAAATTATCCAACACATGATTTGGAGTTGGCACCGGTAGAATTTGCTCTTAATATTTGGCGGCATTACCTTTATGGTGTTAAGTGTGAAGTGTTTGATCATTGTAGTTTGCAATATGTGTTCACTTAGAAGGATCTGAGTTTGGGACAGAGAAGGTGGATGGAGCTACTTAAGGATTATGATATGACCATCTAATACCATCCAGGTAAGGCTAATGTAGTGGAAGATGGTTTGAGTCAAAAAGTGGTAAGTATAGGTAGTCTAGCTTTCTTGAGTGTAACCAAGCGACCTTTGGCTAAGGGAATTCAGACCTTGGAGTCTAAGTTCATGTAGTTGGGCATCTCAGAAAGAGGTGGGGTGTTAGCTAGCATTGAAGTAAGGGCCACGTTCATTGAGGAGATCAAGGCCAAACAATTTGAGGATGAAAATTTAGATGAACTTAAAAAGAAGACTACGATTGGTAAGGCACAAGAGACCACTCTTGATATGGAAGGTGTGCTCAGTTTTAAGGGAAGGATTTGTGTCCCTCGAGTTGATAACTTGATTTAGAAATTGTTGATAAAATCTCATGGTTCACGATATTCCATTCATCCAAGTGTGACCAAGATGTACTAAGATTTGAAGTGAATTTGTTGGTGGTCGGGCATGAAGAAAGATATAGCGGAGTTTGTGGCTAAGTTTCAAAATTGCCAACAAGTAAAGTATGAACATCAAAGGCCTACATGTTTGCTTCAAAGAATGTCAATTTCGAAATGGAAGTGGGAAAGGATAGCTATAGACTTCGTGGTTGGTCTTCCAAAGAAATTGGGGAAGTTTGATTCTATTTGTGTAGTGGTTGACAAATTGACTAAATTAGCCCATTTTATTTCGATAAGAATAGATTATAATGCTGAACAATTGGCTAAGGTTTATGTGAAAGAGATAGTGAGGTTGCATGGGGTGCTCCTTTTTATCGTTTCAGACTGTGGTACCCAATTCACATCCAAGTTTTGGAGGAAGTTACATGATGAATTAGGAACACAAATCACTTTTAGTACCACTTTCTATCCACTGACGGACGGGCTATCATAGGGGACTATTCAAGTGTTATAAGACATGTTGAGGGCATGTGTGATTGATTTTGGAGGGCATTAGGATAAGTTCTTACCTTTGTGTGAGTTCTCCTATAATAATAGTTATCACTCCAGCATTGATACGGCACCATTTGAGGCACTTTATGGGAGAGGATGTAGATCACCCATAGGATGGTTCGAGGCTAGAGATGTGAAACCATTGGGGGTTGATTTAGTTAAGGATGCTCAAGATAAGGTGAGAAACATCCAAGCTAAGATTTTAGCAGCCCAGAGTAGACTGAAGAAGTATCCAGACCATAAGGTAAAAGGCATGGCATTTCAGACTGGTGAAAATGTTCTTCTTAAGGTATCACCCATGAAAAGGTTGATGAGATTTGGCAATAAAGACAAACTAAGTCCGTGATACATTGGTCCCTTTGAGGTTCTTGAATGTGTAGGGCCAATGGCTTATAGATTGGCTTTACCTCCTACCTATTGGGCATTCATCCGGTATTTCATGTGTCCATATTGAAGAGATATCATGGTGACTGGGATTACATTAAAAAATGGGACTCATTTGTGTTAGACAAAGACCTTCCATATGAGGAGGAACCGATTGCAATTCTTCATCATGATGTGCATAAGCTGAGGACCAAAGATATTAAGTCTGTGAATGTACAATGGAAGCATCGTCTAGTTGAGACAAGTATCCTCAATTGTTCATCAATACAAGTACTACTCTATTCTTTCTTTAGCCTATTTTTCCTAAGTTTGTCACTCGAGGATGAGTGATGGGTAAATTGGTATCTATTGTAACAACTAGTTCCCGTCATTATAAAAAAGCCAATAGGGAAAAATGTTGGGCCGGAAAACTTTTTTGTAGTAACTTGGGATTTCCCAACCTAGTCCAGATTTGGATGAAGTCAGAGTCAATAAGGTCTAGGGATTGGTAATAATTGGGTGATCTAATTTTGAGTTTGATCATATGAGTAGATAGCTAACACATTAAGGAACCCGTACGACTTTAAGGAATTGAATTCGGGTGAGTAGAACTCCCTAAACTGATCTTAGCGTGAACGGGTAGTTTTTGAGTGTCGTTGCTTGAAAGTGTGTTGTGAAATGGGGATATTGGAATTATTAAATTTGCTCACTATTTCGTGCAAGCCGCTATGGCGGGAATTTATACTGCCAGGGCAGAGCCACTGTAGCGGGGTGAGTACCACTATGACGGGACCTATGCGACTTAAGTCGGAAATAAACCCTAAAAATATTTTATTCTGCACTTTTCGACTTTGAGAGCTAGGAGACGACCTTAGGTTCTTTCTTGACGATTTTCACCATTTTTAAGGCTAAAAGTAAGGTTTTAACTCCCTGAACCCATTTTTATATCTGTAGAATGTAATTTAGTAGGTAATTATTTATGGGGGAGGGTTTTATCTGGGAATTATGGTGGAAAAAGCCCTAATTTGGATATTGGGATCATGGGTTTGATCTAGGATTGATAGGATTGTTGGTAATTCGGGTAATTAGTTATTGTTTATTGATTTTCGCATAATATTATTTTTTTGTACACCAAGAACAAGCAAAACGAATCCGAAAAGGGAAGAATCAAGTTTCTTAGGGAATTCAAGCTTGTTTCGAGGTAGGTGATGGTTGTGATTTCATGTTGCGTGATGTATGTTTGTTTTTGCTTCATTATAATACGTGTATGTATGCAAATGTCTCATTATTGATCACACTAATTATAAATGAGGATAGATGAATGATGAATGCCATGAATCATGACTTGATTATATGTAATTTGAGAATATACTTGTGATTGTGATTGTGGCTTGTTGAACGGATTAGGTGTTGCGTTCCGACACACTAACTTGGATCGGTTGCCACGTTCTGGCATAAACATTGGATCGAGTACCACATACCGGTATGCTAACAGTTTGGGTATGGGTTCCATGAGAGGACAATTGATTTGACATAATTGTGATATTGAGAATTGTGAAACTGTTGTTGTTCGTAAATGCTATTGATATTGTATATGTTTGGTGTATGCATGTTATTATTGTGTTGTAATGACTTATGTATGTTGTAGTTATTGGGATAGCCGTGTGATCTTACCAGTACACTGTGGTTGTGTACTAATCCTGCACTTGCCCTTTATTTGTTGAGTACAAGACATCTTTCGGCGGCTATTAACAGACCTCACTTAGAAGATCAGTGATCGTTTCAAATTCAAGGGTGAGCCAATTCTTCCTGGCTGTCGTGAGTTCTCTTTCAGTTTATGTCCACCTTTCGGACTTGTACTAGTTCTTTAGATTTCTTGTGTTTAGTATGGGGTTGTACCCCTTCTTTTTTAGACTTATGGTTGAACCTTAGATGTTTTGGTACATTGACTTTCAAGTTCTAGGTAGTATTTCCACATTTGTTTGGTTAGACTTTTGTTGGAGTTTATGGGAATTCCCTATTTTTCTTTTCTTAGACATTTAAATCCACTTCCGTATCTTTAAATGCCTTAGTTTTTGGTTAAGTTGTTTAGTTTGGGTTGTCGTAGTGGTTCTCCCACCGGAGGGTTAGTGTGGGTGCCAATCACAATGGTATGGGTTGTGACACTTTTTCAGAAAATTAGTTAAAGATCGTTGTTGGTTAAAAAGGATTCTCAATAATAACTTAATTAAAGCTCTCGAACTTTTTTCTTAATCTCACTTTACTTTTGAACGTGTATTAAGACAAGTGATTAGGATATGCTGGAATTTTCAAAGGTAATTGGAGCCTATAAGAGCTAATACAGAGAAGGGAAACGTGACCACAACTTAAAGGAACATTTGTCAGATGAAACATGGAGAGATTAACCCAGCGACCCCTTGGCGTACTGCTGGTATAGGGCACCAGGTGTTGAACTTCAAATGCCAGGCCTGGAAGCACTGTTGGTGCACCGTCCTATGCCCTGAACCCCAATGAATTTTCAAACCTAAATTTGGACCCCAAATTAGTTTAAAATTGACAAATCGTTCCTAAACTCTTCTTATTTCCCAAACCTGAAACTAATACATGAGAACTTTCATACAATTTCTTTAGAAAACATGACTTTACTAAATCAATAGGGTTCATGTGATACTAAACATGAACAACACTATAAGAATCAATACAAAAGAATCAAAACCTCAATTTTTAAAGAACCGAATTCAATATCAAGAACTATGAATGAATCCTTTAGATGTAATGATTTCTTAACTAAATTGAGATGTAGGGCGTGAGAAAGAACAAGTCCAACACTGTGAGAAGCCTTACATACCTGGAAATAACAAAAGTTCTTGGCGAAAATCAATGGAACCTTGAAGACGCTTGAAACCTAGCATTTTCTCCTTTTGGAACCTTGCTGTAATTCCTGTATAATTCCTCTAAGCGTTAAAGAACATGAAAAGATGTTGTAACTCTGATTGGAACCTTAATTAGGTGAAGACAAAAATGTGTCTAGGCTTAGAAGGGATGGACAAAGACCAAACTATCCCTCTAAAAATGATTGAGGTTCCTTAAAAGAGAGACTTCACTAAAACAAGCATATCTTTTTAGTGAGAGGTCGAAATGAAGCAAACTTGGAGGCGTTGGAAAGAGGATTAAAAGACCTTTAATTTAATAGGTCATGGGCCACCTAATTCTCTATGTGCTAAAAGATATAATTATTTGAAGTTGGCCCAAGTAAAATCTCATATTGAAACTCAATCGGTAAGAAAGCTTTCAACTCAAGTATGTGCTAGGGGATTCTAGTGACCTTAATTCATATCCAAAATCATTCCCATACTAAAGAATTAACCTTAACACCTATGAACAATTAAGAATCACTTGGTATATGAAGAATTTTTCAAGTCTTAACTTAGAAATTTTCAACATGTTACAACTTAGTTTTTTTTTTTTTCCAATCTTAACTTCTTTTTTCTTTCAATTTAGTAAAGAATATATACATGTTCTAATGCAGGCCTTCACTAGCATTCATAGAAAATGAAAGAACTAATCATATACCAAAAATTAATGTCTATAATTTCTGTATACACATCTATTTTTTTGGTACTCTCCTTTTAAAGCTCCCCAACCTCAACCAGTGGCGGAGCCAGAAATATTGTAAGGATGTTCAAACCTTAAAAGAGTGAATTATTTTTCTTGCGGAGTGGGTACACAAAACATTTTTTTACTGATGACTGCACCAAAATTTAAAATTAAATTATATATCATTTAACTAAATCATAACAAAATTTAAAATTATAAATATATCAATGATATATATCAAAACTAATGGAGAAAAATCAAGAAAAAAGAATTTTAGCTATTAGTTGAATACAACCCCTCTAGTTCATATTTAGTGAAATGTTGAGAGCTTTTTCATAATTCAAAATAAGTGATTTTTTAATGTTCAAGAGAAATGTTGAGACTTTTTTTTTACCTTCTCTTTTAATAAGATTCTTAACTATTTTACATTTTCTAAAAGAATAGTTTAGAAAAAATAAAAAGGATAACAGTGCAAAGTACTTTGATTTTTTTTTTACGTAATTTTTAAGACTATACTATACTCTAAAAATTTACTTAATATGAATCGAAAAATATAAAGAAAACTGTGTTATACTCTAATAATTCACTTAAAATGGACTGAAAATATATAGAAACACTAAAATCTTAATTATTAGGTTAATTAATTCATTGAATAAATTGTAATAAAATTTAAGGCTAGAAATAAGAAGAATTTTTTTTTTGTGTTAAAACATAGCAATCTAGGATCAAACCTAGGACCTCGAAGACACAAAGGAGTATACTTACCACCAGACTATCAATCTCTGTTCTATTTAAACATGTTCATTTATTAAGATATCTAGTTAATAAAGAATATTTTACTCATTTACATGGTTGAATTTTTTGACAAAGGATGTTCGGCTATATAACACCAAAAAAATTCTACCTTGAAAATTTTCTACAGTCTGGTACCACGAAAGACACCTACGTTCGTAGAGGTATCTATTGACTGTAGGTGGGTCCGTGGAATCATGCTCATGACAATTGGTTCTCAAGCCTAAGGTTCACGAGACGACCTACGGGTCATAGAAACATCTACGGTCCGTAGAATGGCCTCATAGAAACCAAGTCCTAAAAGACTCCCAGTAAATTTTCTATGGATGAGCAAGATGATACGTCAAAGTTCTTGTGGACCGCTGAAAGGGTCCGTAGTCCCCAACTTATGAAATCTAGAAAACTCAGCATGTTCCTATGAGAGGGTCTACGACCCGTGGACTTTTGATGGACCGTAGATGGCATTTTATAGATGGATTCTGTCAATTTTTAAGAAGATTTATTTTAAGTATTTTCCTAACCTTTAAAAATCTAAATCCCTATATTTTTATGCCTAATTAAGGTCACTGAAATCCCCTAGCACAAAGTTGAGTTGAAAGCTTTCTTCTCGATTGATTTTCAATATAAGATTCTACTTAGGTCAACTTTAAATGACAATATCTCTTTGTTCATAAAGAATTAGGTGTCCCATGACCGATCAAATTAAATGTATATGAATCCTCTTTCCAACGCAATCAAGTTTGACTCATTTCAAATTCGGAGTAAGACGTTACATTTGTTTTAGTGAAGCCCTGTCAGGTAGTCATTGAACTACGGCTGGACCTACGAATGGTAGATATTTCGATGATTAGTAGACCCTTCCGCGAAGGATTTCTGCAATATTTTTTCAGCAACTTCCTGAACACGTAGGGTTATTTTGGTCCTTTCCCAAGCTTTTAACCCTACTTTAAGTCATTTTTTAGTGTTTTAACGGTGTATATCATTCAAGAAACAAGTTTTCCTCTCAAAATTATTAATCTAAACCTTCAAGTATATAGAAATTCTCTTAAAACTCACCTAGGGTTCCTCTTCTCCATCAAGAACCCTAAAAATTTCATACCAAAAATTCAAGATACAAAGAGAAGCTTTCCATCCAAGGTTTTCCCAAGTTCTTCCACTCTAAGAATTTTATAAAAGAGTTTCTTCTCTCAAGATCAAGCCCCAAAATTTCAAGCTCAAGATAAACCACATCTCAACCAAAGTTTTTGTTCTAAAAGCTTCTAATTAGGCATGTAAGGCTATCATAATGATGGACTGAGTTCGTCCTCACGTTCTACATCTATCTAAATTCAATAAAAGAGTAAACTAGGTTTTTACCCTTAATTTTGAGTATTCTTTACATGAGTAGTATCATTGAGTTCTGATTCTTGATCTCTAAGTTTTGTGTTTTCTATATCGTTATTACTATCCTTGAGTTGGTTTGTTCATTCCTATATTTTATCATGAACCCTATTTTGAGTTATAATTTTTGAGAATCTTTTAAAGCCAATATTTTTGTCTTACACTAATCTCCTGAGAAAGCAAAGATGAGTTTTGACAAAGAATTTTAAACATGATTTGAGTAATTAAGAGTATAAGAGAACTATGTATTCCCAAATGTATCACTTTTTACATTGAGGAAAGAGAAACTTTAATTTCTAAAAAGAGTTTATGAGTTAAGAGATATTTCAGGAAGTTACCTATTTTAAGAGGTTATTTTGAGTAATTACCTCAAAATATAGAAATAATATGTTTTGTACATTTGAGCTTGAGTATATTATTAGGAGTAGTATTGAACGCCAATATAGGGATGAGTTCAGACAACTCAAAATTCTCATAAACCATGTCTGCCACCATGGTTAAAGGATCATACTTTTTAGATGAATCCACTTAGTTGAGAGATTCTATATCCCGACATGGTATATGACAGTTCTGACAGCGTGTATGAGATGTTGTATCATTAAATAAGTTATAGTGATGGTTGTTGCTTAGAAAATTTCTCAAATAAAGTTAAAAGTATATTTTTATTGTATCACTTAATATGTTGAGTTCAGCGATGAATAAGTATTTTTGTAAAGTTTTAATGACTTCACTTCTTTATTTCTTTACATTCAGTTGAGTATATATCTATATCTATTGTAGTCCTTTCATTAAGTTATTTGTTATTCAACTATATTGCATACTCGTACATTCAATGTACTGATGTCATTTGACCAACATCTTTTGATGATGCAGATACATATTCTTAGGATCCTCAACAAGAGTATGTTGACATCACCTCATCTGCTAGTCAACTTTTGAGTGAGACCTCCTTGCTTCTAGAGGACTCCAATTTTATGACTTGTTTGTAGTAGTTCTCTTTAGAAGTCGTCGGTCTTGTCCCGACACTCATCTTTGTACAGTAAAGGCTTCATAGATAGACAATTTTGGAGAATCTTTCAGTTTTTGATGTTTTATTTAAAACTTATGTTTCATACTCAGTATATTAAGAGGGTTTTGAGATTTATTACACTGTTGATTTAAAATATCTTTTAGTTTGATGCTTGTGTATGCATGAGTTAGTCTTTCGCTTGTAGTCAACCAAAATAAGGGTTCGCTTGAGGGCCAACAATGGCTCTGGAGTGCTGGCCATGTCAGGGTGTAGGCACCCATCATGAAAAGCTCCACCCTTACTTAGTTGTACCTCCGCTCCTAATTCTCTGTGTGGTTAGTTACACATAAAAAATGCAGACATCTCTAACTATGGGGTTAGTTGCCCATAGAAAGTTCAGAAAGTGAAATAAAAGTAAATGAAGACAAGCTTACAATGATCAAGAGGAGATAACTAGATATTCAAGAACTCACACAAAAATTCTAAAACTAGATATTTATAATTTTTATAAATACATAGTGAAATTTGGAATAATTAGGTTTTGCACATGTACTATCCTCTGCTATGATCGTTTTACAATTGCCGCATCAGATAGCATGATATTTTTATCGCGTTAAATTACTTGCACTGTGTACTAGGTGACATACTGAATGGAATATTGATGGTCTTGCAGAACATCAAACTTACAATAAACTCCATCAGATGGGAGTAGCCATTACATCTTACAAGATGAGGGGATCAGCTGATAAAGAAGTTGCTACTAAGATTACTGCAGGATTCACCAGCATGATAAAACATTGGTGGGATAACTATTGCAAAGATGAAACTAAGCAACTCATCATTAATGCTACAACAACAGAAACAGTTGTAAAGGTTGAAGGAAACAACCAAAGTACTTCTCAAGTCACTAGAAAATATTCTTGTGCAACTTTGTTATATCATATAGCTAAGCATTTCATTGGCGAACCAAAGTTATTTCAGGATAGAAGTCTCCAAATACTAAATAATCTCAGTTGTCCAAACTTAGACAGTTTTATCCATTATAAGCATGCTTTCCTTAATAAAGTAATACTTAGACAGAAGAATCTTTTGATTTTGTGACTTCACAGGTATTGCCAATTATGGCATTAAACAAGGAGTATGACAATATTGATATACAACAGCTAGTCAAACCTTGCTATACAGACTCAAATTTTGTGGATACTGACAATCCACTTAAGACAGGAAGATTCTATGAAGCCAGTCTTGTTGTTACTGATTATATTAATATCGAGCATTCCAGGGATGAGAACAATCCCTCTATTATTAAATATTCAAGGTTTACTATTAAGAGAATCTTGGATCCATTAGAATGTTTGCAAACCATTTACATACGCCGTTTGCGTTATTAGTAACTCATCATCCACAAACTTATAATTGGTATGATTATAAGGTAGCATGGATGAATTTTGTTTATCTACAATCAAGACACACTTGGTTTATAAAGTACAGCCCAAGCATTGTTATAGCCACTATTCCAAGATGGTTTTATGAATAGTGGAATTTATTCGGAGGAACCAAGGAAGTTCTCCCTCAGCAATTTCTCAACAGATTTGAAGAATTTTCAATCACAAAAGAAATCTCCACTTTACCTGAGCATATTAAATTATGCAAATATTATGTTCAAAAAAGAATATCATATATTATTACTTGGAATTTTTCTAAGAATAATAATGATCGCATCCAATATTTGTGTAAGCAAATCCAGGTTAAAGGTTGGGTCCCCAAACAACCTAACACTAAAGTCCAGCCTCATGCCAAGGCCAGTTCATCAAGTTCTTCAAAGAATTCTTCCAAAGCAGCACTCAGAAAGAAAATGAAAGAAGCATTGGAAAATCTAGAAAAATATGATGAAGATCAAATCATGAAAATGATTGAAAATGCAGCTTCAACAGAAAGCAGCAGTGAAGACAATGGAGATATGTGTAATCCCAAAGGATTGGCTTTGGCTTACATGGATCCCAACTATGAATAAGATAAGACTTACTTTTTCCAAAGTAAAGACTTTCATTATTCTATTTTGGCATCTTTGGAAAAGCCAAATAACAAAACTTTGAATAAAACTAATCTCCATTATCTCCAAAGATAAAATGAAGATTCCCACTCAGCCACTCTTTTACAAAATAAGTAGGCCCTCATGTTTCCTCTATGAAGAAAGCTATTCTCCACTAACTCTACTTTAAAGGTAGACCCCTCTTTTTGTGTTGGCAACATCCAAGCCCTCTATTTGTATGTCTAAGATGTAAAGACACTCCCACCTTCTCCTATATAAGGAGACTTCATTTCTCTTATAGGGTATCAGAAAATTTTGCTATCTCTAAATCACTCTGGAAGCTCTCTCTACATACTATTTCTATATGTTGGATATGCAATAAACTTTAGTTTGCTTGTAAGTTTCTTAAGTGTGGAAATTAAAAAGAAGAGAAACTTACAAGCAAACTGAAGTTTATTTCATATCCAACATAGACAAATAGTACATAGAGAGAGCTTTTAGAATGATTAAGAGATAGCTAAATTTTCTAATGCCTAGAATGGGAAATGAAGTCTCCTTTTATAGGATAGAATAAATAATGTCTTTATATATCAAACGTACATGTGGACGGTTAAGATGTTGCCAACACTAATAGAGGGCCCTACGTTGAAAGTAGGGGAAGTGGAGAATAACTTTTCTTCATAATGGAGAACATAGGGGCCAGCTTCTTTTGACTTGAGTGGCTAAATAGGAATCTTCTTTTTATCTTTAAAGATAATGGAGGATATCTTCTTCAAAGGTGTTTTGGAATTTAGCTTCTCAGTGGATGCCAAATTAGAATAATGAAATACTTTACTTTGGAAAAAGTAATTCCGGCTTTGCCTCTACTTTTCCAAAGAAGTTCTTTTCTTATTCGTAGTTGGGATCCATGTATGCCAAAGTCAAGCCTTTGGGATTACACATATCTCCATTGTCTTCGCTGCTACTTTTTGTTGAAGCTGCATCTTCAATCATTTTCATGATTTGATCTTCCTCATATTTATCTAAATTTTCCAATGCATCCTTAAGTTTCTTTCTGAGTGCTTCTTTGGAAGAATTAGATGAACTGGCCTTGTCGTGAGACTGGACTTTAGTATTAGGCTGTCTGGGGACCCAACCTTTAACCTGGATTTGCTTACACAAATATTGGATACGATTAATGTTATTCTTAGAGAAATTCCAAGTAATAATATATGATATTCTTTTTTGAATATAATATTTGCATAATTTAGTATGCTCAGGTAATGTGGTAATTTCTTCCTTGATCTGAAATTCTTCAAACTTGTTGAGAAACTGCTGAGGGAGGACTTCCTAGGTTCCTCCAAATAAATTCCACCATTCATAAAACCATCTCAAAATGATAGCTTTGACGATGCTAGGGCTGTATTTTATAAACCAAGTGTGTCTTGGTTGTAGATAAAGAAAGTTCATCCATGCTGCCTTATAATCATACCAATTATAAGTTTGAGGACGATGAGTTACTGATAATGCAACTGGAGTATGTAAATAGTCTGCAAACCATTCGAACGGATCCAAGATTTTTTTGATGGTGAATCTTGAATATTTGATAATGGAGGGATTATTTTCATCCCTAGAATGTTCTATCTCGATAGAATCAGTGTCAACAAGAATAGGTTCATAGAACCTTCTTGTTTTAAGGGGATTGTCAGTATCCATAAAATTTTGATCTGTATAGCAAGGTTTGATCAGCTGTTGTATGTCAATGTTTCCATACTCTTTATTTAATGCCATTATTGGCAATACCTGCGAAGTCATAAAATCAAAAGATTCTTCTTTTGGGTTAGTGTTTTTGGAAATAGTTTTTGTTAACTTTGGGTTAACAGCTTGAGCAAAGGTTTCTAGAGTTTTCATTTAATAACTCTGTTTTGATTGGATGGAACTAGAAGATGCACCTTTGTCGAATGGTTTTGCTGGTCTAAGATTGATCTTCTTTTGTTGGGGGTGGACAAAGCAGCTTTGGAGGCTGAGTTGGTGCTGGAGAAGGGAGTTTTGGAAACTCGGCTGAAACTGAAAACTTGTTTTCAAAAGGGGCTGTAGGCCTTTGTGGATTTTCTTGTTTCGGAAGTAGTTGGGGAAGGGTAAATGGTCTAGCCATATTTTTCTTTTGGGAGATCTTCTCCTTTAAAAGGAGTGACTGGTTTAAACGGCCTCATTTTTACCCTACAAAAATTCATGAGTTAGAATATCAGGAAGAGAATTCTTTTCTCCTTTAATAAAATCAATTTTCAAATCAAAGCTAGATAGTAGAGCTAGCCATCTAGCCTATATTTGTTTTGAAACTAGATTTTAACATCCTTTTGTAATATTTCTTTAGTAGATTTACAATCTACTCTTAGTAAAAAATCTTTGTTCATAAGATCATCTTGGAATTTAGTGATACATAGTACTATAGCCAAAAAAAAAATTCACAGTAGAATAATTTTTTTGAGCTGAATTCCAGATTCCAGATGTAAAACAAACAAGTTGTTCTGTAGATTCTAAATCTACTTTTTGTTTAAAGAGACCTCCATAACCTGCATCAGATGCGTCAGTTTCAACAATCATAAAAGCATTAGGATTGGGGATTTCTACACATGGGATATTTTGAACTAAGGCTTTAGCTTGAATGACAGCATGGGTTTGTTCAGAACTTTAAGAGACCGGATTCTTTCTAATTCTTTTGTACAAAGGCTCACAAACATGCCTGACCTTAGGGATAAAATCAGCAACATAATTTAAACTTCCTAGAAATCTCTGAAGTTGAATTTTATCGTGAATTTCTTTAGGAAACTTTGAAGAGAACTCAATGGCCCTACAAATAGGTTTATAGGTTCCTTGGTAAAAACCATGACCTAAAAAACTGATAGTAGTTTGGAAAAGAATCATTTTCTTTGCAGTTACTAATTAACTATTATTTTTAACAATCTTAAAGAATGTATTAAGTTGTTTGAAATGAGAATCAATATCCTCTGAAAAAATGAGCACATCATCACTACAGACAATTGACATATAAGAATAATCATTAAAAATAGAATTCATAATATTTTGAAATTTGGATGGGGAGTTCTTAAGTCCAAAGGGCATAGCATTCCATTCATACTATCCAAACGAACGTTGAAAGCTGTTTTGTATTTATCACTCTCAGAAATTTGAATTTACCAAAATCCTGATTTCGTATCAAATTTACTGTACAAATTACCTTTGAAAGTTCTATTCAAAAGATCTCTTTTGTTAGGTATGGGATACCTAATCCATTTTAAAACGGAGTTAAGTGGTTTATAATTAATCACCAGTCTTGGTGCTCCTCTTTCTTTCTCCGCGTTATTATTAACGTAGAAAGCAGAACAGCTATAAGGAGATTTAGAAACCCTGATGATCTTATTTTTCAAAAGAGTGTCAATCTCTTTCTTACAAAATTCCAGCATTTCATGATTCATTTGAACAGCCCCAGCTTTAGTTGAAATAGCCTGTTCATTGAATCCATCAATGTATGGTAGGAAAACAATACGTTTCTTGCGTTCCCAAAATGCATTAGGAAAACCTAAACATATTTCTTTTTCAAAATTCTCACGAAGTTTGGCTATCTTAGTAACCATCTCCGAGGCTTTCAAAATTTGTTCGATTTTCTTAACATGAATTTCATCTTTTAAAAAGGTGATATGTTGTGAAAGGTTATTAATACGAAAAATAGTGTTTTTTCTATTAAAATCAATTTCAACTTGTGAAAGAGTTTAAACGAAAGGAAAATGTAAATCTTTTCCAAGTACGGTAGTATTAATAACAGTTAAATCAATATAGAAAGGTTTTATCTGAGTGATAAAAGGTATTCCAAGTATAATATCTTCATTTATATCTTCAGTAATTATGAAATCATTTGTTAAACAAATGTCACTGTTACAAATATGAGCTTTAAAAAACTTATAATTAATTTTCAAAAGTTCTCCTGTGACGGAGTATAATTTTGAAGTACTTTTTTGCAAATACTTCATAGGGACTATACCTTTTACTATGCAGTTCTGATATGCACTACTGTCAAGCAAAGCAATTATGTTAATAACAAAATGTTTACTAACTACAATTTTAACTGGAATATGATGAATTTGAGGTCATATTGAAGATATTACCATTACTTCTGGTGCTATTGAGCTAGAATGATTATTACCAGTATTGGTGACAATAGGTTCAGTCAAATGGCCATTGTTGCTAGACTCAATGTCATCCTGTTGGGTAGATTCATATCCTGAATCCTGCTCCTGTAAATTGGTCTTCTTGAGAACCTGTTCAGTAAGGGCATCCATTTCGACTTTTCCTAGTCGAAATTTGATATCCCTAATCTCGTCTTTGAGGTTAGATACTTCATGATGAAGAACTGAGATAGTTGGTTCAGCTTGCTTTTACAAACGATTCATTATTTGCTTCATGCTGAAAGGTTCAACAATTGGATGGGATATAGGTTTGTCCGTGTTAAGGATGATGTTTTGAGTTCTAGAAGAAAATGATTCCTTGCCTCATCATCAGCTATGTGCTGAATAACATCGAATAGAGTTTCTTTCAAATGATCCGAAAGAACCCTAATAATATGCGTACTATCATAAGTACAAAATGCTTCTGTATAGGCACAATCTTTTGCTGATTGGCTTTCGTATGATTCATAATCGAGATCAATGTCTTCTTCATCGCTGTATTCATCAAATGTACCTGAAGATTCAGAAAAATGTTCATCAAGTATAGCTAAAAATTTACCTTTGGTTTCATCATCTATGCTAAGAAGATTAATCTTTTTCTTGTTAGTCTGTGATCAACATTCGTTTGCTTTGTGGCCTGTCTTTCCCCAAGTCCAACAGACATCTATCTTGGAATCTCTAGGTCTTTTGGACCTTCTTTTCTTAGGTCTTGAAGAATCCTCTCTTCTTCGAGATTTCTTTCTGTGAGATTTCTTTTCTCAATTGTCCCTCTTGACCTTGTCAGGTGGAGTAATAAATTCAAAATCTCTGCAAAAGCTTCCAAGCTCTCGTCTTGAAGACGATTGCTCTTTCTTAAGCTGATGCTTAAGATTGATGTCATTGCAAAGTTCCAATCCTACAATATTAATGGTGCTTACCAAATCACCATACGTTAAGCTGCTATAGGGAATACGAATGTCATTGCGATCCTATATTTTAGTCCTTACTTTGTCAACAAAGAGCGAAGGTAGTCCACTGATGAATCATTCCTTCCAAAAATCTAGATGGCAATCTGAACGAAGCATGACTTTATTGAGGAAAGCGTGCTTATAATAGATAAAATTGTCTAAGTTTGGACAGTTGAGATTATTCAGGATTTGGAGACTTCTATCCTGAAATAGCTTTGGTTCACCGATGAAATGTTTAGCGATGTGATAAAGCAAAGTAGCACAAACATCTTCTCTTGTGACTTGAGAAGTACTTTGTCTATTTCCTTCAACCTTTACAATTGTTTTTGTTGTTGTGGCATTAATGATGAGTTGCTTGGTATCATATTTGCAGTAGTTATCCCACCAATGTTTTAACATGCTGATAAATCCTGCAGCAATCATAGTAGCAGCTTCCTTATCTGCTGATCCTCTCATTTTGTAAGCAGTAATAACAACTCCCATCTCATGAAGCTTGTTGTATATTTGATGTTCTGCAAGACCATCAATATTCCATTCAGTAATGTTTCTTCCTTCATGTGAAAAAGTGGATAAGAAGATGTTTTCCTCATACTGCAAGTCTGGGAAAGAGAGACGGCTATGATAATTTTTTCGGTTATGGAATCTATCATTGGATAACTTTTGGAGAAGGATATCTTTATCCTGAGTGGTTGAAACAGATATCTCCTGAAGGGTAGAAACCTTTTTTTGGGTTTTCTCTTCCTTTTGAGAGACTTTAAAAGTGGTAAGTTGTTCATTGATTTTGTCAATGAGATTATTTCTTGAGATTTCAAAAGTCTCTAAAGGCTTACGGAATCGTTGGAAAATTTTGGTACTTTGAATCCTGGGTTAGGTTAATATTATGGTTGGATAAAGTAGAAATCAGGATAGGTCTTTCACTAAAGATAGGTTTTGTATCTTCAATTTGTTTGGAGATTACATGAAGAATTTGGTTCGAGTAGTTGTTTTGTTCTACTACTCTATCAATATCTGCAGTAGAGAGTATAGTACCAGTCTTATTGCTTTTCAAAGGAGAAGCTTTAATCACTGTTCCTGTAATAGGAATGTTAATACCTTCAAGAGGAGGGGTAACAGATTCAACAATCTTATTAGAAGTAGTATACCATTTATTAATGATAACCTGCAGTGACTTGTTTTGATTTTCAATCTTTCCCGTAATCTCAAACCATTTAAAGAATTCGATTTCACAACATATTCTTCTCATATCTTTCATACATGAATTTGTAAATGATTCTCTTTCTTTAAGAGTATAGGTAGCCACATACCATTTTCTCTTGGTCTGATTGTCCGGATAAGTCCATATCTTATGCAGGACGTCTGGATCTGGTTGAAATTCTTTACCTGCTTTAAGCATGGTGATCCAACCAGGTTTGTCTGTCGGGGGGGGGGGGGGTTCTATCTCACCTGCTGTGGCACTGGTAGGTTGATCTTGATAGAAGACATTGGGGATATCTCCTGAAAAGTCAACACCTGTTACTTTACTTTTATTGTTGTCTACAGATTCAGCGATGGAAATGTCTTCTTCTGCTTCCTCCGGGGTTTTTGAAGAAGAAGTTGGCCTGTGAACTGATCTCGATGGATACGAAGTAGATGCAAACCAGTATGACCTTCGATTAGATGAAGATCTCTTAATAGTATTGTCAAGAAATTTGAGTTCTATCGACCCATTTGGAAACTGAACAAGTCTTTCAATTTGAGATCTTTCAGTATGAGACGCAAAAGGCTGAGTTATATTATCAAAATGCCAATCACTACTGGAGAGTATATCTTTCCATTGGAGGAGACGAGGAACAAATATGGAACTATGTTCATGGTTGGCTTCCATAAGCATAGTCTCACCTTTGATGCTCTCATTATAAGCTTTAGGCACAAGGGTAGTTTTCATAAGTCTGTAGTAAACACGGTAGATAATAGCTATCTCACGAGTATTGATTTTACTATTCAAGTTTTTAGTTTTGACATTGAGGGTCAAAGAATCCATGACCTTTGGGTCATTAATGTCTAAAGAAAAGTTATGATAACAATTAAAGTAAACTGGCCCATCAGCTAGGTTACTCTGCAAAACTCCTAACAAAGAATCATCAAAATTCAAAAACCTGCCATCTCCAAGGATGACGCAAACAGGAATATCAAGTCCCTTTCTAAATAAAGGCTTAACAGCAACTTGCACTAAACCAATATGCAACTAATTAAAGCTAGATTTATACGATTTATATCATTTTCTTTAAGTAAACGAATAAATTCTAGAGAGTTATTAATAGCAATAGTAGATTCCCACGTCTTAATATTATGACGAGTAATCCAACTAAAATTACCGATTTGATAAATCTTTTTTAAAGGTTCTTCTGTTATACTCCAGTTTTGTAAATCATTTTCAACTTTAGCAATCTTAGTACTTGAGAAGATAAATTGATATTAGTTAAAGTATGTTGATTTGTATTCATAATTTTGAAAAATACTATCTAATGGACTTACAGTACAAAATATTTCAATAAGTAATACAAAAAATTCAACAGGCTGGTAAGTATATAAATGAATATTAAAACAGATATCAAAGATCCAAATAAGATTTCTAAGGGAAGTTCTCTTGGTTTTAGAATAGTTTATTTCCTAGAGTCATCTTAGCTATGGGACCACCATTAACAGGTCTAAACGCCCTCCTAGCTATAGCGACCATCAAAATTCAGCTGACTAACGTATGGACCGGATATTAATCGAAAACCTCATACTTATAGGAAAGAATGAATACCTCAAACCAAGTATAGAAATCATAAATAGGAACATGATATAAGTAATAATAAACATATATATACAAAAAGAGGGGTCTACCTTTAAAGTTGAGTTAGCTGAGAATAACTTTCTTCATAGTGGAAACATGAGTGCCTACTTCTTTTGTAAAAGAGTGGTTGAGTGGGAATCTTCTTTTTATCTTTGGAGATATTGGAGATTAGCTTTATTCAAATTTTTTGTCGTTTGGCCTTTCCAAAGATGCAAAAATAGAATAATGAAAGTCTTTACTTTGGAAAAAGTAATTCTGGCTTTGCATCTACTTTTCCGAAGAAGTCTTATCTTATTCATAGTTGGGATCCATGTAAGCCGAAGCCAATCCTTTGGGATTACACATATCTCCATTGTCTTCACTGTTGCTTCTGTTGAAGCTGCATCTTCAATCATTTTCATGATTTGATCTTCATCATATTTTTCTAGATTTTCCAATTCTTCTTTCATTTTCTTTCTGAGTACCACTTTGGAAAAATTCATTGAAGAACATGATGAACTGGCCTTGTCGCAAGACTGGACTTTAGTGTTAGGTTGTTTGGGGACCCAACCTTTAACCTGGATTTGCTTACACAAATATTGGATGCGATCATTATTATTCTTAGAAAAATTCCAAGTAATAATATATGATATTCTTTTTTGAACATAATATTTGCATAATTTAATATGCTCAGGTAAAGTGGAGATTTCTTCCTTGATCTGAAATTCTTCAAATCTGTTGAGAAATTGCTGAGGGAGAACTTCCTTGGTTCGTCCGAATAAATTCCACCATTCGTAAAACCATCTAGGAATAATGCCTTTAACAATGCTTGGGCTGTACTTTATAAACCAAGTGTGTCTTGGTCGTAGATAAAGAAAATTCATCCATGCTGCCTTATAATCATACAAATTATAAGTTTATAGTTACTGAAAACGCAATTGGTGTATGTAAATGGTCTGCAAACCATTCAAATGGATCCAAGATTGTCATAATAGTAAACCTTGAATATATAACAATAGAGGGATTGTTCTCAACCCTGGAATGCTTGATCTCAATAGAATCGGTATCAATAAGAATGGATTCATAGAATCTTCTTGTTTTAAGTAGATTGTCAGTATCCATAAAATTTTAGTCTGTATAGCAAGGTTTGACTAGCTGTTGTATATCAACGTTGCCATACTCCTTGTTTTATGCCATAATTGGCAATACCTGTGAAGTCACAAAATCAAAAGATTCTTCTTTTGGATTAGGGGTTTTTGTAATATTTTTTTTTAACTCTGGGTTAACTTCTTGGGCAAACGATTTTGGAGTTCTCATTTCATAACTCTGTTTAGATTGGATTGAACTAGAAGAAGCTCCTTTTGTCTAATGCTTTTGTTGGTCTAAGGTTGATCAGCTTTGGTTGGGGTGGACCAAGCAGCTTTGGAGGCTAAGCTGGTGCTGTAGAAGGGATCTTTGGAAACTCGGCTAGAACTGAAAATTTGTTTTGGAAAGGGGTTGTATACCTCTATGTATATTCTTGTTTGGAAGTAATTGGAGAAGGGTAAATGATCTAGCCATTTTTGCTTTTGGAAGATCTTCTCCTTTAGAAGGAGTGACTGGTTTAAACGGCCTCATTTTTACCCTGCAAAAATTCTTCGGTTAGGAAATCAAGAAGAAAATTTTCTTCTCCTTTAGTAATATCAATTTTAAAATCAAAGATAGATAGTAGAGCTTGCCACCTAGCAAAGATTTGCTTCGAAACAGGATTTTTAGCATCCTTTTGTAAAATTTCCTTAGCAGATTTGCAATCTACTCTTAATAAAAATTCTTTGTTAATAAGATCATCTTGGAATTTAGTGATACAGAGCACTATAGCCAAAATTTCTTTTTTCACTGTTGAATAATTATTTTGAGCAAAATTCCAGATTTCGAATGTAAAATGAACAAGTTGTTCTGTAGATTCAAGATCTACTTTCTGTTTAAGAATGCCTCCATAACCTACATCAGATGCATCAGTTTCGACAATCATAAAAGCATTAGGATTGGGGATTCCTAAATCGGGAATATTTTGAACTAAGGATTTAACTTGAATGACCGCTTCAGTTTGCTCAAAATTCCAAGGGACCAGATTCTTTCTAAGTCTTTTGTACAAAGGCTCACAAACATGCATAACCTTAGGAATAAAATCAGCAACATAATTTAAACTTCCTAGAAATCTCTGAAGTTGAGTTTTATCATGAAATTCGTTAGGAAACTTTGAAGAGAACTCAATGGCCCTGCAAATAGGTTCATAGGTTCCTTGGTAAAGATCATGACTTAAAAATCTGATAGTAGTTTGGAAAAGAACCATTTTATTTGCAATTACTACTAAACCATTATTTTTAGCTAACTTAAAGAATGTATTAAGATGTTTGAAATGAGAATCAATGTCCTCTAAAAAAATGAGCACATCATCAATATAAACAATTGACATATAAGAATAATCATTAAAAATAGAATTCATAATATTTTGAAATTCGGATGGGGCGTACTTAAGCCCAAAAGGCATAACATTTCATTCATACTGTCCAAATGGGACGTTGAAAGCTGTTTTATATTTATCATTCTCAGAAATTTGAGTTTGCCAAAATCCTGATTTCATATCAAATTTGCTGTATAAATTAGCTTTGAAAGTTCTTTTCAAAAGATCTCTTTTGTTAGGTATGGGATACCTAATCCATTTTAAAACGGAGTTAAGTGGTTTATAATTAATCAGTAGTCTTGGTGCTCCTCTTTCTTTCTCCGCATTATTATTAACATAGAAAGCAGAACAGCTCCAAGGAGATTTAGAAACCCTGATGATCTTATTTTTCAAAAGAGTGTCAATCTCTTTCTTACAAAATTCCATCATTTCATGATTCATTTGAATATGCCTATCTTTAGTTGAAATAGCCTGTTCATTGAATGCATCAATGTATGGTAGGGAAAGGATATGTTTCATCCGATCCCAAAATGCATTAAGAAAATCTAAACATATTTCTTTTTCAAAATTCTTACGAAGTTTGGCTATCTTAGTAACCATATCCGGAGTTTTTAAAATCTCTTCGATTTTCTTAACACAAATTTCATCTTTTAAAAATGTGATATGTTGTGAAAGGTTATTAATACAAAAAAACAGTGTTTTTTCTAATAAAATCACTTTCATCTTGCGAAAGAATTTTAACGAAAGGAAAATGTAAATCTTTTCCAAGTATAGTAGTATTAATACCATTTAAATCAGCATAAAAAGGTTTTATCTGAGTGATAAAAGGTATTCCAAGTATAATATCTTCATTTATATCTTCAGTTATTATGAAATTATTTGTTAAACAAATGCCATTGTTACAAATATGAGGTTTAGAAAGCTTATAATTAATTTTCAAAGTTCTCCTGTAGCGGAGTATAATTTTGAAGTACTTTTTTGCAACTACTTCATAGAGACTATACGTTTTACTATGCAATTCCGATCTGTACCACCGTCAAGCAAACCAATTTTGTTAATAACAAATTATTTACTAACTACAATTTTAACTGGAATATGATGACTCTGAGGTCGTATTGAAGATATTCCCGTTACTTCTGGTGCTACTAAGCTATAAGGATTATTACTAGTATTGGTAGCAATAGGTTCAGCCAAATGGTTATTGTTTATAGACTCAATGTCATCCTGTTAGGTAGATTCATGTCCTGAATCCTGCTCTTGTAAATTGGTCTTCTTGAGAACCTGTTTAGTAAGGGCATCCATTTTGACTTTTCCTAGTCGAGACTTGATATCTCTAATATCGTCTTTGAGGTTAGATACTTCATGACGAAGATCTGGGATAGTTGGTTCAGCTTGCTTTTTCGAACGATTCATTATCTTCTTCATGCTGAAAGGTTCAACTACTGGTCGGGATTTAGGTTTGTCTATGTTGAGTATGATGTTTTTGAGTTCTAGGAGAAAATGATTCCTAGCCTCATCAGCAATGTGTTGAATAACATCGAATAGAGTTTCTTTCAAATGATTCGAAAGAACCCTAATAGTATGCGTACTATCACTAGTACAAAATGCTTCAGTACAGGCGCAATCTTTTCCTGATTGGCTTTTGACTGATTCATAATCGAGATTAATGTCTTCGTCATCACTGTATTAATCAGATGTACATGAAGATTCAGAAAAAGGTTCATCAAGTATAACTAAAAGTTTACCTTTGATTTATTCGTCTATGCCAAGAAGATTAATCTTTTTCTTCTTAGTTTGTAATCGACATTCATTTCCTTTGTGGCCTGTCTTACCACAAGTCCAACAGACATCTATCTTGGAATCTCTAGGTCTCTTGGACCTTCTTTTCTTTGGTCTCGAAGAATCCTCTCTTCTTCGAGATTTCTTCCTATGAGATTTCTTCTCTCTTTTATCCTTCTTCACCTTGTCTCGTGGAGTAATAATACCAAAATCTCTACAAAAACTTCCAAGTTCGCGTCTTGAATATGACTATTCTTTCTTAAGCTGATGCTTAAGATTAATGTCTGTGAAAAGTTCCAATCCTATAATATTAATGGTGCTTACATAATCACCATATGTTAAACTACTATAAGGAATGCAATCGTCATTGCGATCTTGAATCTTTGTCTTTACCTTATCGACAAAAAGAGGAGGTAAACCGCTAATAAAGAATTCCTTCCAAAAATCCAGGTTGGCAGTATACATACTTAGCATGAGCAACTAAGTATTTATACTGTCTAAGATATGAAAAATTTATTTTATATAGTATTTAATAAATTTTGTATGTTGTTAGTATATATAAGTTTATTATTACTTTTATCATGTTTCTATATATGATTTCTATACTTGGTGTGAGGTATTCGTTCATGTTTCTATACATGGTGTGAGGTATTCGTTCTTTCCTATGAGTATGAGGTTTTCGATTAATATCTGGTTCGTATGTTGGTCATCCGAATTTTGATGGTCGCTATAGCCAGGAGGGCGTTTAGACCTGTTAATGGTAGTCCCGTAGCTAAGATGACTCTAGGAAAAGAACTGTTGTAAAACCAAGAGACCCTACTTTAGAAACTTTGAACTTGAAGTAAAACCAAGAGATTCTCCCTTAGTATATCATATTTGGATTGTTGATATCTGTTTTAATATTCTCTATATACATGCTAGCATGTTGAGTTTGTTGAATTACTTATTGAAATAATTTGTATTGTAAGTCCATTAGACAATATTTTTCAAAACTATGGATACAAATCAACATACTTTAAATAATATTAATTTATCTTCTCAAGCAATTAAGATTGCTAAAGTTGAAAATGATTTACAAAATTGGAGTATACTAGAAGAACCTTTCAAAAAGATTTATCAAATCAGTGATTTTAGTTGGATTACGCATCATAATATTAAGACTTGTAAATCTACTATTGCTATTAATAACTCTCTCGAAGTTATTCGTTTACTGAAAGAAAATTATATAAATCGTTATAAATCTATCTTTAATTATTTGCTTATTGGTTTAGTGCAAGTTGTTGTTAAACCTTTATTTAGAAAGGGACTTGAAATTCCTGTTTGTGTCATTCTTCGAGATGGTAGATTTTTGAATTTTGATGATTATTTGTTAGGAGTTTTGCAGAGTAATCTAGCTGATGGGCCAGTTTACTTTAATTGTCATCCTAACTTTTCTATTGATATAAATGACCCGAACGTCATGTATTCTTTAACCCTCAATGTCAAAACTAAAAACTTGAACAGTAAAATCAATACTCGTGGGATAGCTATTATCTACCGTGTTTACTATAGACTTATGAAAACTACCCTTGCACCCAAAGCTTATAATGAGAACATCAAAGGTGAGACTAGGCTTATGGAAGCCAACCATGAACATAGTTCCATATTTCTTCCTCGTCTCCTCCAATGGAAAGATATACTCTCCAATAATGATCGGTGTTTTGATAATATTACTCAACCTTTAGCGTCTCATTCTGAAAGATCTCAGATTGAAAGAGCCGATTAATTTCCCGATTGGTCCATAGAACTCAAATTTCTTGACAATACTATAAGGAGATCTTCCTCTAATCGAAGGTCATCCTGGTCCGCCTCTACTTCGTATCCTACGAGATTCGTTCACAGGCCACCTTCTTCTTCCAAAACCCCGAAGGAAGCAGTCGATGAAGAAGAAATTTCTATTGTTGAATCTGTAGATGATAGCAAAGGTAAGGTAACAGGTGTTGACTTTTCAGGAGATATCCCTAATGTCTTCTATCAAGATCAACCTACCAGTCCCACTGTAACTGAGGTGGAACCTCCCCAAACGTAGAAACCAAGTTGGCTGGGTATGCTAAAGACAGGTAAAGTCTTCCACCCAGATCCAGACATACTACACAAGATGTGGACTCATCCGGACAATCAGACTAAGAGAAAATGGTATGTGGCTACCTATACTCTTAAAGAAAGAGAGTCCTTCAAAGATTCTTGGATGAAAGATATGAAAAGAATAGGTTGTGAAATTGAATTCTTTGAATGGTTTGAGATGACTGGTAAGATTGAAAACCAAACCGAGTCACTATAAGGTATCATTAATAAATGGTGTACTACTTCTAATAAGATTGTTGAATTTGTTACTCCTCCTCTTGAAGGTATCAACATTCCTATTGCAGGAACAGTGATTAAAGCTTCTCCTTTCAAAGAGAAAAGTGATAAGACTGGTACTATACTCACTACTGCAGATATTGACAGAGTAGTAGAACAAAACAACTACTCAAACCAAATTCTTCATGTAATCTCTAAACAAATTGAAGATACAAAACCTATATTTAGTGGAAGACCTATCCCGGCCTCAACTTTATCTAACCATAATTTTGAACCTAACCCAGGATTCAAACTACCAGAATTTTCCAAAGAAAAATTCCCTAAACTTTCAGAGAGCTTTGAAATCTCAGGAAATAACCTCATTGACCAAATCAATGAACAACTTACCAAATTCAAAGTCTCTAAACTAGAAGACAAAATCCAAAACAAGGTTTCTACCCTTCAGGAGAAATCCGTTACAACCACTCAAGATAAAGACATCCTTCTTCAAAAGTTATCCAATGATAGATTCCATAACCGGAAAAATTATCATAGCCTACCCTCTTTCCCAGACTTGCAGTATGAGGAAAATGCCTTCTTATCTACTTAGACTTCCGTTGTGTTTTTAAAGGAATTTTTGGATTGATTGTGTTTAAATAAGTTTATAATTCCACACTATTTCTATGTCGAATGTAATAAAATGCTATGAGGCATGTATGAGACTCCTTCGGGATCAAGTACATTGTATCGCATCTAGGGGATAACCTTGGGTCGTGACGAACATGGTATCAAAACATAAGATTTTGGAAATGGTTTTAAGGATGGATGTCTCACAAGCCATGTCTAGTAGAGTCTTGTTCATCAGTGTGAGAGGCTACAGGACGTTAGAAAATTACACTTATTTCATATTCTTGAAGTCATGCCTTAGAGTTTAGATCTACAAGTGTCCTTTTTCTAATCCTTCTCTTGACATATAATCTTTCAAGGAGCCAATTTCAAAAGTGATTTCAAATCTCCAATGTTTACCCAAAAACCCTAGATTTCAATCTATGCATGGGCTCGGTTCAAAAATATCTATAAAGGATTTATTGCATTGATTTATGAAATAATTGTGGATTTAAAGATTAATTAAGATGATTTCTTCCTAGAACCCATGTTTTGCCCCAAATTCCCAAGTTGTGATTTGTGATTGATATTTGATTGATTATGAGGTAGGGTTTTTTATGTGTTTATGGGTAATAGAATGTTGAAATTGTGTTATTGCTCTTTCCAAATTGTATTGATCTAAGGTGTGTGGATGAATGTGATCCATGACCCTGGAAGGGCAATTTATGAGCAAATTACATATTGAAGTAGAATTTTGCTTGATCTATTGATCCACTTGAAAGGTGGAGCCGTTTACTTACTATGTATATTGTGGTATTGAATTGATGGATATCTTCTGTGTACCTCTATATATGAAAGATCTATGTATGATCATGATGTAAAGTATATGTGTGTGATTTCAATGAATGTATAATGCTCATGTTTAGAATGTAATTGTGTTATTTATCGAAAACATATTCTCAATTAACACACATGAATGATGATGAGGGAATGTGAAGGGTTTTCTTCTATGAATTGTATATCTTGAATTGGTATAGGCATATGCATCCCATTCTTGTATAAATGAATGTAAAGGTGATTGTGATATCTTTATTTGGTAGGGTTAGGCATCGTTTCTTATATAATGAATGTATCTTGAATTAATGTATTAATGTCTTGAATTGGTAGACCTAATGTTTGTAGTCGTTTATGAATGAATGAATCATGAAGTATTCTAGACTAAACCTTGGATCGGTAGACCTAATGTTAGTGGCCTTTCAGGAGGAGTCTAGGAGATAATATGATGTTAAAACCTTGAAATGGTAGACCTAATGGTGGTGGCCCTTTCATGTGTGAAATGATGAACCTTCTATCTGTAGACCTAATGTTGGTGGCCCATATTGGAAAGTCAATGAGCTATCCTTAATGTACCTTAAATTGGTAGACCTAATGGTGGTTGCCCTTTTTTGTGTAATGTACCTTGGGTCGGTAGGCCTAATGTTGATGGCCCTCTCAAGTACAATAATGTTGATGAAAATGAAATACTTTATGGGAATGGAGGCTATGCACCGAGAGGATATGGTTGGATGGAGGTTCTCCCTACATTAGGCCGAATTTCAATGAACTCTTTAATATCCCATAACTATGTGCCCACATAGGATATTAGCTAGTGGATTCCATCCAAGTAAAAATGTTACTAATTTTACCTTAGGCAAGTAGAACACCCTTTTACGCTGTGGGGTCATATGACACCGGATTCCATGATTTAGCTCTCATGGTCTATGTCATTTAATGCCTATTACCATGATGTGAGATGTTCATTGTGGTTTCTTGATGAGTTCTATGAAGTGTGGGTGGTATTATGGGATGTCATCCATGCATTGCATAAGTAGGCTATGAGAGGGTCATACTAAGTTCTCTAAGTCTTAATGACTAATGTATGAATGTGTCCTAAATAAGCTAATTAAGAATCTTGACACTTATATGCTTAAATGAGATGATGTAAATGATACATGCTATACATAGATGGTATTATGATTTATTTCTTTCTCATGACTTACTGTATATGAATGTGCCTTGCTTATGGTGACTTCAAAGGAGTACTTAGTATGAGTAGTAGTTTGGGATGCTATTTGCACATTGTACAAGTTTGACTTAGTGTTGTCTTAGGTGATGGTCCTTATGTGATGATGATGACTTATGAAAGGTATATGTCTCTTATGTATGAGTATTGTGTGAAGATGGGAAGGTTGAATGGTAAGTTCACTTTTGGTGACCTTAAGGTGGTACTTTAGTGTGGATGGTGGTATGGGATGCTATCCATACATTTGACAAAGTATAGCTTGAGGGTTACTTGTGGTGAAGGCTAAATGTGAAGGTAAAGGGTTACATGTTGATTATGTTCTAATGTGGTTAAATGACTTGTATGTTGGTTATGTTTGAATATTATGCTTCTTATGTTTATGTTCATGAAGTTTTATCAAAATGGTGTACAAGCATGACTTTCAATTAAAATGTCTGTTTTAAGCATGTTTTTGCATGGCTATTATACTTAGTACTTAATTGTGCTAACCCCATTCTTCTTAATGTTTTTACTACAAGTGTAGGTTCTGGAAAGTGATTGCTTCTCTCTACTGCAAGTGCTTGGATTGATATTATTCCAAGATCGAGGAGTATGTCCTTATAGATCGAGGACAAATACTTTTAGAAGTTTCATTTATTTCATGTAATAGACAATGTTAGTCATTTCGATTGTAAAGGGACATGTCCCTACTTTAGTTTCAAGATATTGTTTTAGATGGCCATGTGAGACTTAGACTTCCGATGTGTTTTTAAATGAAGTTTTGGATTGTTTGTGTTTATATAAGTTTTTAATTCTGCACTATTTCTATGTCGAATGCAATGAAATGCTAGGAGGTTTGTATGATACCCCTTCGGGGTCAAGTACTCTGTGTCGCTTCTACGGGCTAGCCTTGGGTCGTGACAAACATGGTATCATAGAATAAGATTTTGGAAATGGTTTTTAGGATAGATGTCTCACAAGCCATGTCTAGTAGAGTCTTGTTCATCGGTGTGAGTCGCGATATATCTATAAGCGAGAGGCTATAGGAAGTTAGAAAGTTACACTTCTTTCATTATTCTTGAAGTTGTGCCTTAGAATTACAATCTATAAATGTCCTTTTCCTAATCCTTCTTTTGTGTTTATAGGATGTGAATACAAGGGCAAACCCAAGAAGGATGGAAGATGAGATTGTGAATGAGGGAGTTCCTCCCCAAAGCCTTCAAGGTGATCAAGTTCCTCAAGGAAATCAAGTTCCAGTGGATCCCCCGGCTATGACCAATGAGGAACTTAGGTCGGCTCTTTTGATGATGGCCCAAGTCATTATTACTCAAGCTCAAGCCATGACGGCTCAAGCTACTAGGGGTGTTATGGCTAATGTGAACGCCAATGTGAGTATTATGGATTCTAGTTTGAGAGACTTTGTGAGGATGAATCTTCTGGTATTTCTAGGTTCAAAGGTGCGAGAAGATCCCCAAGAGTTTTTGGATGAGGTGTATAAGATAGTCAATGCTATGGGAGTGACTTCTATTGAAGAAGTTGAACTTGATGTCTGTCAATTGAAGGATGTTACCCAAATTTGGTTTACTCAATGAAAGGCCAATAGTCGGTTGGAGCAGGTCCCATAGAATGGGATTTGTTTAAGGAAGAATTCCTTGGTAGGTACTTTCCCCATGAGAAGAGGGAGGTTAAGGTAGAGGATTTTATAAACCTTAGGTAAGGTAACATGAATGTTCAAGAATACTCCTTGAAATTAAGCCAATTGTCTAAGTATGCTCATCTTTGGTGTCTAACCCTAGATATGAGATGAGTAGGTTTGTTAAAGGGATATCCGACCTAGTTGAGGAAGACTATCATACAGCGATGCTCCATGATGATATAAACATTTCTAGACTCGTGGTGTATGCTCAGTCTATTATCGAGTCCAAACTCAAAAGGAAGAATAGGGAGTTGAAGAGAGGTAGATCCAATGAGCAAGGTCAACCTAGGTTCTAGAAGAGAGCTCCAAACCAAGATTCTTCAAGCACTCCTAAGGCTAACCAAGAGAGAGGTATTGGACCTCCATTTGCTAAACCTACTTGCCACAATTGTGGGAAGAAGCATTATGGGAAGTGCTTAGCCGGTACTAGTGGGTGCTATGGTTGTGGAAAGAATGATCATCATGTGAAAGATTGTCCTACTCTTACGGCTATAGGAGGACAAACAAGCTTCTCTTAATGGCCGGCATCTTGATGCTCCATAGAGGAACCGTTTCTTTTCTCTCCAAGCTAACAAGGACAAAGGAGCTAATCCAGATGAAAGTACCAGTAAGTCATAGTACCTTATGGTTGTGAATGTCTTGTTGAGGTTCCTATGTTGTTCTTCATGTTATCCTTAGTTGGGTTTTCTCCTAAGTGGGTGATAGTATGTTGAATAGTAAGGTTGTTGAAAGTTTTGATATCCTTATCTCTTTACTTCCTTTCTTATTCATAAACCAACAGTTCCTTGTAGCTTGTTTCATGTTTTGGAGTCATGTGTTAATATGTGTTTCCATGGTCTAATTATGTTATGCATGTTCTAGTTGAATTCTTTCTTATCTGAGAAAATGAGTTTTCATGAATTATGTTTCTCATGCTGATGTGCATCTAGTATGAGTTGTGTATATGCTTCATGAGGTTGATTGTTGAACATGTCTAATGTTCTTTTATTGAGCAACTACATGATGTGCTTAATGATATTGTGATGAGAATGATATAAGTCGGAGAAGGTAATTCCTCTAATGTAATGAGAAATGTCGAAGATACGATGCATAATGAGTTTGTAGATGTAGTTCCTACTTTCTTGTATTGCATTGAGCTTTTTGATGTGGAATTGATGTTTCCTCCTAGTTTTGTGCATTGGTTATAATGTTGTGTACATGACGGGCACCTAGTCTTGAGTCCTTAATCCCTTAATGTGTTTAAAGTGTCATTCGAGGACAAATGTTCCTAAGTAGGGGATAATGTAACAACCCTTAAAAACAATAAGTGAAACTAGAGACTTACATGTGTATCTTTGAGTTGATGAGAGGTTTGAGGGTGTATATGTTGTCCCGAGCTATGGTGGATGGTTTTATGAGTTAAACATCAAGGTACGATTCCCCAAGGACCACCCTAGGGGTCCTTGAGGAGGACCCTAAGCCTAAACACCAAGACCCTTTGAAACCAAAAGGCTGCCCAAAATTTAGTGAACCACGGAAGGGGACCACGCCCCGTAGGTCCATCCAGGCCCCCTGGATGGCCTCCGTGGGTCATGGTCCCCAAAACCAAGCCTCAGCCACAAACCACGCTTGACCAGGATGGGGCGTGACCCAGACCATGGTTCGTAGTTTGGAGTCGTAGGTCCCCACCTGGTCTGCTGGTGTGGTTCGGCCTTGGTAAGGGTAGCTTGGTAAAATCATTTTATGTTAAGTCAAGTTGGTGGACGGTTATTTTAGGTTAATTAAGGTATTTTAAGAGTATTAAAAGTATTAAATTCTATTTTTCAACTCATTATTCAAAATTGCAAAATAGAACCCACCTGTCTTCTAAAAAGTTCTCTCTCTAGAAACCTCCATTGGAGGTGAAGACTTCAAGCTTCCAAGGCAAAGACTTCAAGTCTTTCAAGGGATTTTCATGGTATTATTCCAATAAAGGTATGGTGTTCTTCATCCTTGACTTATAATCTTTCAAGGAGCCAATTGCAAAAGTGATTTCAAATCTACAATGTTTACCCAAAAACCCTAGATTTCAATGTATGCATGGGTTCGGTTCAAAATGATTTCTAAAGGCTTTATTGCATTTATTTATGAATTAATTATGGATTTAAAGATGAATTAAGATGATTTCTTCCTAGAACCCATGTTTTCCTCCCAAATTCCTAAGTTGTGATTTGTGATTGGGATTTGATTAATTATGAAGTATGTGGGTTGCTTATGTGTATATAGATGTAGAATGCTGAAATTATGTTATTTCTCTTGCCAAATTGTATTTATCTAAGGTGTGTGGGTGAATGTGATCCATGAGCCTTGAAAGGCAAGTTATGAGCTAATTACATATTGAAGTAGAATTTTGCTTGATCTATTGATCCACTTGAAAGGTGGAGGTCTTTATTTACTATGTATATCGTGGTATTGAATGGATGGATGTCTTCCTTGTACCTCTATATATGAAAGAAATATGTATGAGCATGATGTAGAATATATTTGTGTGAGTTCAATGAATGCATAATGATCATGTTTAGAATGTAATTGTGTTATTGATTGAAAATATATTCTCAATTAACACAGATGAATGATGATGATGGAATGTGAAGGGTTTTCTTCTATGAATTGTATATCTTGAATTGGTAGGCATATGCATCCTATTCTTGTATAAATGAATGTAAAGGAGATTGTGATATCTCTAATTGGTAGGCTTGGGCATCGTTTCTTGTATAATGAATGTATCTTGACTTAATTTCTTAATGTCTTGAATTGGTAGAACTAATGTTGGTAGCCTTTCATGAATGAATGAATGATGAAGTATTCAAGGCTAAACCTTGGGTCGGTAGACCTAATGTTGGTGGCATTTCATGAGGATTCTAAGAGCTAATGTGAAGTTAAAACCTCGAAATGGTAGACCTAATGGTGGTGGCCCTTTCATGTGTGAAATGATCAACGTTGTATCGGTATACCTAACGTTGGTGGCCCATCTTGAAAAGTCAATGAGCTATCCTTAATGTACCTTGAATTGGTAGACCTAATAATGGTGGCCCTTTCTTGTGTAATGTAACTTGGGTCGGTAGATTGGTGGCCATCTCAAGTACAATAATGTTGATGAAAATGAAATACTCTATGGGAATGGAGGCTAAGCACCGAGAGGATATGGTTAGATGGAGGTTCTCCTTACGTTAGCCCGGATTTCATTGAACATCTTTAATATCCCATAACTATGTGCACACATAGGATATTATATAGTGTATTCCATCCAAGCTGAAATGTTACTAGTTCTACCTTAGGCAAGTAGAACACCGTTTTACGTTGTGGGGTCATATGACACTAGATTTCATGATTTAGCTCTCATGGTCTATGTCGGTTAATGCCTATTCCCATCATGTGAGATCTGCATTGTGGTTTCTTGATGAGTTCTATGAACAGTGGGTATGGGATACCATCCATGCATTGCACGAGTAGGCTTTGAGAGGGTCTTACTGAGTTCTCTAAGTCTTAATGGCTAATGTATGAATGTATCCTAAATAAAGCTAATGAAGAATGTTGACTCTTATATGCTTAAATAAGATTATGTAATTGATGCATACTATACTTAGATTGTATTATGAGTTACTTCCTTGTAATTTCTTTTTGTATATGAATGTGCCTTGCTTATGGTGACTTCAAAGGAGTACTTAGTGTTAGTAGTAGTATGGGATTCTACTTGCACATTACACAAGTATGACTTAGGGTTGTCTTAGGTGATAGTCCTTATGTGATGATATGACTAATGAAAGGTTTGTATCTTTTACGTATGAGAATTGTGTGAAGATGGGAAGGTTGAATGGTAAGTTCACTTTTGGTGACCTTAAGGTGGTACTTTAGTGTGGATGGTGGTATGGGATGCTATCCATACATTTGACAAAGTATAGCTTGAGGGTTACTTGAGCTGAAGGCTAAATGTGAAGGTAAAGGGTTACATGTTGATTATGTTCTAATGTGGTTAAATGACTTGTATGTTGGTTATGTTTGAATATTATGCTTCTTATGTTTATGTTCATGAAGTTTTATCAAAATGGCATACAAGCATGACTGTCAATTAAAATGTCCGTTTTAAGCATGTTTTTGCATGGCTATCATACTTAGTACTTAATTGTGCTTACCCCATTCTTCTTCATATTTTTACTACAAGTGTCGGTTCCGGCAAGTGATTGCCTCTCTCTAGTGAAAGTTCTTGGATTGATATTCTTCCAAGATCAAGAGGTATGTCCTCATAGATCGAGGACAAATACTTTTAGAAGTTTCATTTATTTCATGTAATAAACAATGTTAGTCTTTTCGATTGTAAAGAGTCATGTTCATACTTTAGTTTCAAGATACTATTTTAGATGGCCATGTGAGACTTACACTTCTGCTGTGTTTTTAAATGAAGTTTTGCATTGTTTATATTTAAATAAACTTTTAATTCCACACTATTTTATGTCGAATGCAATGAATTGCTATGAGACTTGTATGAGACCCCTTCAGGGTCAAGTACACCGTGTCGCATCTAGGGGCTAGCCTTGGGTCGTGACAATAATAATGTGTAAAGGTGCATATGTGACTATACTTCCTATTAACACCATTGATACATCATAATCATGTTTATGCATTGGGTGTGTGTGTGTGTAATTATCCTTGCAATGACCCAACAAGAACATTATCATCATAGACACTTCCCTCTCAAAGTGTTCATAAGCATGTACATAATATCACAATCATGCATATTTAACATATATTGCATTTAAGTGTCATATTGATTCCACACATCTAGCATTCAATACATGGAACATAGACACAACCATGACTCAAGTAATCTGTTTACTTTATGCATAAACTCATGTGACCATGTTATAGGTCATGTGGGTGAAGTCTTTTCACAATTGTTCAATATACCAATCAACATACATAATGGCTTCCTCCTTGAAGCCTTAACACCCTTAGTTTAGTCATTTTAGCTTTCACTCTTAAGGCCCTAGTAGTCATCTTCATGTTACAAGCCTTACTCTTAAGCAATGCCTCACATGATCATCAAGTATACCTAGTTCTCAAGGTAACCTAACCACATGCTTCATTCTTGATCAATTATATTCATCTAGGAAACATATAAACTCAATTTCAATACTACACAACCATAATCCATCATATAAGTCATAATCAAGTCAATCTATGTCTAAAAGCTTTACCCTAAATCAATCCATGTCTAGGTCATCTAATCTAAAGCAATACATAAAGAAGTTCATCATTCTTGGAGGATCACATTTAAACCCTCAATTTTACTCTTTCAATTGGACCAACTTGAAAAACCCATCACATAATGTAAAGAAGAACCATAACTAGGATGGGGGGGGGGGGGGGGGGTCTCATGGATTCTTGAAGGATTTGAGTTCAAATCATATAAAATCAATAATTTATTCATAAACAAACATAATTTAACATTTAAAAGCAACTGTAAAAGGAATACATGGAGTTGAGTTGAAACCCTAGCATATTGAGTTTTCTAGAATTGAGATAAAAGCTTTTGAGACGGCTCCTTGGGTGATAGCTTCCCAAGGATGAAAACTCCCATACCTTAGGTGTAGAATCCAACCAAATTCATATGAAAAAGATCCCTTCTTCAAGATCTAATTTGTTCTCTTTTTTTTTCTTCAATGGAGGTTCTAGAGAGAAGATTCTTGGAGAAGAGGGGTGGTTATGATTTGGGGACTTGAGATATAATGAGTTAATTTGGGGTTTAATCGTATAAAATACTTTATATAGGTGAAATAAACCCATATTAAATGACCTCTAATGAAAAATAATTAAAAAGGAATTAATTGGAAACCACTTTCCTTGGCGAAGATTTTGGATAGCTTGAAAGTGCCATTGAAGCCCCTTAACCTACGGACCGTAGGTGAGGTGACACCCCATCCTGCAGGTCCGTAGGTGGGTTCTACTTCTTGTCAACTTTGGGCTGACCCACGAGCTCCACCTACGGGGCGTAGGTCCACCTACTGGCTGTAGTTGCCAGCCGTAGGTGGCCCTATTTTGGCAGCTTGGGTAGTTTTGGGGAGTCTTGGGGATTAGGCTTTAGGGTCCTCCTCAAGGACTCTTGGTTGGTCCTTGGGGGTTTGTACCTTGACATTTAACCCCTAAACACCTCATCCTAAGCTCGGGAAGTTATTTTACACTTCTAAACCCCATAACAACCGCAAAACAACTCGTTAAGCTCTAGTTTTACCTACTAGATTTTCGGGTTGTTACATGCGCACATGCCACGTCTGATGCATGTAGGCCTTGGCTGATATTGCCTTTAATTGGCCGACGTCGCTTGCCTAATGCACACATGCCACATCCGAATGCGTGCAGGACTTGGCTGACGTCGTCTGTCGTTGGCCAACGTTGCTTGCCCGATACGCGCATGCCATGTCTGATACGTGTAGGCCTTGGTTGATGCCATCTGCCATTGGCTGACGTTGCTTGCCCAATGCGCACATGCCATGTTCGATGCATGTAGGACTTGGCTGATGCCTCCTGTTGTTGGTCGATGTCACTTGTTCGATATGCGCATGCGTTGGTTGATGTCACCTGGCACCAGACATGGAATGCCCGTGCTGCCTATATAGACCCATATGCCCCTTGACATCTTACTTGGCTTTAAAATCGCACCCGACATTCCAAAAAACCTATTATAGCGACATCGTCTTTAGTCTCTTAACATGTTATTAGGTATGAGAAATAAACCCAACATCACGAAAAACTTGCAATGGGGTATCGTTATTGAACAAGTGTTTGGTCAGCATAGAATGTATAGTTCAACACTTAGCAGCAAACTAGTAAATTTCACGTACCATGTTATTCTTGGTACTTATATTTTAACACTTAGTTGTTTTTTTCTTCCCAAGGATGGATGCAATACATAAACCTCCCATTTTAAAAGTTAGAAATGATTGGATTTGAGGTTGGGAGAGGGGAAGGTAAGGGGGGGGGGGGGGAACAAATCGGAGCGACAAAGGGCTGAGTCTTAGTGGATCATGGCAGCAAAGCCACTCTACCACTTACAAAACCCCATCGTGTATTTAAGTCATCTGTAAGGATTCTACCCTCCATTCGATGGAAATTATATTTCAAGGTAGTCACCGCAACGATTCCGTCACAGCGACTTAACCTACAACACGTGCCCTTGTAGGTAAAAGGCCCCTAGTGTGGGTCGGCAAGCGGACAGCGGGCGCATGCGTCGCTTTTAGCCCGAATTCTGACTTAGAGGTGTTCATTCATAAACCAGAACATGGTAGCTTCACGCTACTGGCTGTTCAACCAAGCGCAATGACAAATTATGTGAATCAATGGTTCCTATCATACTAGGTTGAATTACTATTTGCGACCCTGTCATCATTAGGGTAAAACTAACCTGTCTCACGATGGTCTAAACCCAACTCATGTTCCCTATTGGTGGGTGAATAATCCAACACTTGGTGAATTTTGCTACACAATAATAGGAAAAACTGACATCGAAGGATCAAAAAGTAACGTCGCTATGAATGCTTAGCTTCCACAAACCAGTTATCCCTGTGGTAACTTTTGGTCACGAAAAAAAGAGTTGTATGTATTGATTTTACTAGCAATGTTCATCACCACAGTATTATTGCTACCAGGTCTCTGGTATAGAAGAAGGAGGATCCAGGTGCATTTACCATACCGTGCACCATCAGATCAATCGAATTTACAAAGGCCTTGTGTAACTTAGGGGCCAGTATAAACTTGATGTCATTGGTCATCTAGAAACAACTGGGATTAGGAGTTCCAAAACCCACAACAATGAGGTTGATGATGGCAGATAGGTTAGTGAAGTAACCTATTGGCATCTTATGTTATGTGCTCGTAAAGGTGGACACTTTCATCTTTCTAGCAAACTTCGTGATCTTAGATTGCGAAGTGGATTTTGAGGTTCCCATAATTTTAGGAAGACTATTTCTGACCATGGGACGAGCACTAGCAGATGTTGAGAGTGGAGAGCTGAAATTCAGTTTGAACAAGGAAGAGGTAAAGTTTAAAATTTGCAGGTCAATGAAATAGTCGCATCACATAAATGTGGTGTTTGCGATAGAGGCCTTTGATGAAGAAGAGATGGGAGCTACCATTGAAGAGAGGTTGACTATTGAAACATTAGCAGCCGTGTTGATGAACTTTGAAGCTAATTTTTGGACTGACTTTGTAGAGATCGTGAATGCTTTATAAGGCATGGGAGCACACTGTTTTGCTCCAAAGAAACAGGACCTGGATTTGAAAACAAGCCAAGTCCTCCAGCAAAACCATCCATTGAAGAGCCACCTATGCTGGAACTAAAACAGTTACCTAGTCACCTGAGGTATGTATTTTTGGGTACTAACAACACTTTCCATGTGATCTTGGCTGGTGATTTAAATGATGAATAGGTACAAGTTGTAATTAAAGTGTTGATGAGGTATAAAACAGTGATTGGGTGGACTATTGTTAATATCATCAAGATACTTCAGGGTATATGCACTCATAAGATCCAACTTGAGAAGCACTGTAGCCCAAACATTGAACACCAGAGGAGGTTAAATCAACCAATGCAAGAGGTGGTCAAAAAGGAGATCATCAACTGTTTAGATGTTGGGGTTGTGTACCCAATTTATGACAATCATTGGGTCAGCCCAGTGCAATGTGTGCCCCAAAAGGGTGGTATAACAATGGTGTCAAACACAACGAATGAGTTGGTCCCACAAAGACCATTCACTGGATTGTGAGTGTGCATGGACTACGGGAAGCTGAACAAGTGGACCTTGAAGGATCACTTCCCAATTCCATTCATGGACCAGATGCTTGACAGGTTGGCTGGAAAAGGGTGGTATTGTTTCTTAGATGGATACTTTGGCTACAACCAGATATCAGTTGCTCCTAAAGATCAAGAAAAGACCACATTTATATGTCCTTATGGCACTTTTGCATTTAAATGCATGCCATTTGGACTATGTAATGCACCAATAACTTTTCAGAGGTGTATGATGTCTATCTTTTCGGACATAGTGGAGGACACTCTAGAAGTATTCATGGATGAATTTTTGATGGTAGATGATACTTTTGATGACTTTTTGCTCAATCTTAGCAAGCCATTACAGAGATGCAAGGTGTCTAACCTAGTGCTGAATTGGGAGAAGTGTCATTTCATGGTCAATGAAGGGATAGTCCTTGATTACAAGGTCTCACAAAAGGGGTTAGAGATTGACAAATCCAAAATTGAGGTGATTGAAAAGTTTCATCCACCTATTTGTGTGAAGGGTGTTCAAAGCTTCTCAGGACATGCCGGGTTTTATAGGCGTTTCATCAAGGACTTCTCAAAAATTGCACACCTCTTGTGCAAGCTTTTGGAGAAGGAGGTGAAATTTGCTTTTGATGAAGCATGTCCAAAAACCTTTGAATGCCCGAAGGAAAAGCTAATTTTTTCCCCAGTGATCATTTGCCCAAATTGGGCTGAGCCATTTGAGGTAATGTGCAATGCTAGTGGTACTACCTTAGGAGTTGTGTTGGGGAAGAAGCGCAACAAGATGTTCATCTGATTTACTATGCTAGCAAGTCACTAAATAGAGCACAATGAAACTACACAATCACTAAATAGGAACTACTAGTTGTGGTAAATGCTTTTGAGAAATTCAGAGCTTACTTGATGGGTACTAGAGTGATAGTCCACAGGGATCATGCAGCACTGAGATACCTCATGGCAAAGAAAGATGTCAAACCCAGGTTGTTCAGATGGGTGTTGCTTCTTCAAGAGTTTGATTTTGAGGTTATGGATAGGAGAGGTTGTGAAAAATAGGTGGTTGATCACCTGTCTAGGTTGGAGACTAAAAATAAAAAGGAACTTGAGCTCGAAATCAATGTTTCGTTCCCGGATGAGCAGGTATTAGCCGCTACTCCTGATATTATTCCTTGGTTTGCTGATTTTGCTAACTTCCTTGTTAGTGACTTGATGCCTGAGGGGTTGACATTTGAGCAAAGGAAGAGGTTACTTCATGATGTGGGTAAGTATTTTTGGGATGAACCTTATTTGTACAGGGTATGTGCTGATAATATCATGATGTCATGCATCCCTGAAGCTGAGATGTTGCACATTCTAGAGGCCTGTCACTCCTCTCTAGTAGGTGGCCATCAAAGAGGTGCTTAAACTGCCCATAAGGTACTTCAGTGGGGGTACTACTGGCCCAAATTTCATCAGGATGTGATGGTCATAGTAAGGAGTTGTGATGTGTTCCAATGGCAAGAAGCCATCCTTCGGCGCCATGAGTTAGCCATGACACCTATTCTGGAGGTGGAGCTATTTGATGTGTGGGGAGTTGATTTCATGTGCCCATTTCTAAGATCCAACAAGAAGAAGTATATATTAGTGGCAGTGGACTATGTGTCCAAATGGGTTGAGGCAGTTTCTTTGCCTAAGAATGATGGCAATATTGTTGCTGGCTTTCTGAAAATATATCTTCTCAAGGTTTGGCACACCCAGAGCTATTATCAGTAATGGTGGTTTTCATTTTTGCAACAAGGTATTCAGTGCACTTCTGGCCAAATATGGGGTTAAACAGCACAAGATGGCAACACATTATCACCCACAAACCAGTGGCCAAGTGGAGGTGTCCAATAGAGAAATAAAGGTGATTCTAGCAAAAACAATGAATGCCAACAGGACAAATTGGGCAAGAAAGTTCAAAGATGCTTTATGGGGATATCGGACAACTCTCAAGATGCCTATTAATATGTCTCCATATCAGTTGGTGTTTGGAAAGGCATGTCATTTGCTAGTTGAGCTTGAGCATAAGGCACTCTAGGCTTTGAAGAAGCTAAATCTTAGTTGGAGTGAAACGGCAAACCTGAGACTGGATCAGATCAATGAGATGGAAAAGTTCCATTTGAGAGCATATGAGAGGTCTGGACTATACAAGGAGAGGATAAAGGTGTGTCATGATAA
Organism: Solanum bulbocastanum; assembly: GCA_037074985.1. Lineage (NCBI taxonomy): Eukaryota > Viridiplantae > Streptophyta > Magnoliopsida > Solanales > Solanaceae > Solanum > Solanum bulbocastanum. The sequence continues at coordinate 15,414,094 of CM073606.1, read as the reverse complement.
GCATATTGAGAAGAGAACCTTCACTCCTGGTGACTTGGTGTTACTTTTCAATTCTACACTTCATCTATTTTCAGGTAAGTTGAGATCCAAATGGTATGGACCTTTAGAGTGACTCAGGTGTTTCAGTCGGCTGCTATTAAGCTTAAGAATGACAAGGGTGAGAGGTTTAAGGCCAATAGTCAGTAAATCAAGGCATACTTGGGTGTTCCAGAAAAGTAAAGATAATGGAGCAATGTAAACTTGATGAAGTCTGAGTAATCAAGTAACCTACGCCGCGTCGTGTCGTGATGTTAAATTTTGTGTTACTTGGGAGGCAACCCAAGATTGTAATTGTAATAGGTAGTTTCCTTTCTCTCATTTTTCTTTGTGTTTATAGAGTCACTATGTATCGAGGTGTGCAGGAAGAATTTGGACTAGTTGCATACCACTCTTCACGAGTAGTCCCACAGGTCGTGGTGCCCTTCACGGGCAACTTCACGGCCTGCCATCCTCAACAACAGCCAAAGGAGGCTACTGGAAATTGCCATAAGTGGGGTCACAAAAGGGTTCACGGTCCATCAAACTTTGTATGAATTGTTTAGCCTCTCATGAACCTCAGGTAAGTTGTCCCTAACCAAGTCATGTCCACGGACGTCTTTATGGACCATGGTGCTCTTCATAGGCAACTTCACAACCCAGTAGTACAATAACTGACCCGACCTCACTCGCATAGAGAAATTAATTTGAAACGTTTATATAGTTCATAAAGCGCCAAAGGTCATTTTTTTCCTCTTCACTCCCATCTATAATGGTTCCGAAAGAGATAACAAGTTTTTCCACCTTCCATAAAGTCTAAATCCATCAAAGAATTGAAACCCTAGTTCTTTTCTGTCATCAATTTGAAGTTAGAGTTCAGTATCTTTCTTTCTGGGCGAAAATTGTGACCCTATTCAAAGTAAGTTTACTATTAACTTGTTATAAGCATGAACTTATCAATAAACAAGTTAGAACTACTAGGATTGTGTCAAATTTGAGCATTATTTTTGTTGAATGACCATTGATGATACCTAATGGGTGTAGGTCAATAGAAATTGATTTTTTTCATATATGGGTCTGTTAACCTTGTGATGGGGTAAAATTGGGCATCGATTGTTGTTTGAAAGAGAAGAGCACTAGAAATAGGCCAAGTGTAAGTCCACGATGGGCTTCACGGACTGTGGGATCAACTATGGATCGTGAAACCCCTCGTGGACCACACTTGGCAAAAGAGGAGTACACTAGGTAGGATCATGATGATCTTCACATACCATGGTTCACTCCATGGACCGTGAAGCCATTCGTGATCCATTCCAGTACACCATTTCACACAGTCAAGTCACCAACTATTGTTCACGAGAGTCTTCACAGACCATGGTATCCACCATAGCTCTTCTTGGCTCCCGTACATATAAAAAATGTGTATTTTTAATTTTTGTACTATTATTTCTATATTTTGATTTTGGTGACCCTTCCCAATGATAGATTGGGTAATGTCATTCTTAAGGCAATGAGTCACATTGTAATTACACAGGGGAAGTTTGAGTACCCGATAGTGTGTCATTTTACTGTTTTGGTGTACTAATGGGTTTTGTATTTCTCAGGTACTATGGCACCCCGAAGAAAGAACGTAACCAAACATTCCTCACCGACTGCTTCTCAATCGGAAGGTCATAATGCATCAGAATCTAGTACTTCTGAGGTTCAGATTAATACCGTAATTAAGGAGCACTCACCTTGAACTACTAGATCCTATACAGTGAGGGCAATTCTCCAGAACGCTCTTCCCCAGTCTGAAGAGGAATATAGTAGTTCTGGTAGTGGTGAGGAATCAGGTAGCCAGTCTGCTGATGATTCAAGAGATAGTTCAGAGTCTGCAAGTGGCTTTCAGGAGAATGCACCACACCTCCACCTACAGTGAACACTGAAGCTAAAATTGGAGCACAAGAAGAGGCAGGTATTGTAGGAGAAGATGAATAGATCATCACCGATGACACCATGGTCCAATATGTTCACATCCATAAATATGACCCTGCAATGAGACAACAGCTGATTGATTGTTTCAGTTCTATGTGGATTGTGGACAGGTGCGAGGACTTCTTTTATAATGGAATTGTGAACAAGTCTAGCAGTTTCAAGAAGAGACCAATCATGCTTGAGACCAGAGTGGTGGTTGCTGATATCAAAGCATTCCCCAATATTCATCGAATCTTTCAATTTCATCAGTTTGACTGGATAAAAAAGGGACCCGGGGAATATTCTAGCCACCTAAAAAGAGAGTTTTATTCGTCTTATGCAGCCACAGTAATGAACTTTTCTGCAAAAACTGAGACAACTAAACAAGGGCAGAAGGAAATTGCCAATACTTGGGTCCACTTAACTCAATTATGGTTTGGGGCAAATTTATAAATATCTCCGAGGCTACTATCAATAGAATGTTGCATGTCCAGAATACACAGCACCAGTGTCAGTTGGCCTTTTTGAGGGCAAAATCATGCAGTCACCAACGAAACTGAGATGGAGGTTCAAAATTCTCGAGAGCGGGTCTAGCTATTCTTGACAAACCTTTTTTCTGAATCTTCAGGTACTTCTGATAAATACAGTGATAACGAAGACATAGATCTCGACTATGAATCAGACGGAAGCCAATCAGGAAAAGATTACACCTGTACTGAAGCATTTTGTACTTGCGATAGTCCTTAAACAATTAGGGTTCTTTCAGATCATTCGAAAGAAGCTCTCTTCGATATGATTCGGCACATAGTTGATGATGAGGCTAGGAATCGTTTCCTCCTAGAGCTCAAAAACATCATTCTCAACACGGACAAGCCTAAATCCCGTCCAAGGGTTGAACCCTTTAGAATGAAGAAAATCATGAATTGCTCAAAAAACCATTCTGAACCATCTATCTTAGATCTTCGTCATGAGGTATCAAGGCTTAAACAAGAGATTAAAGGCATCAAATCTCGACTAGGAAAAGTCGAGATGGATGTTCTTACTGAACAGGTTCTCAAGAAGACCAATTTACAAGGGCAGGATTCAGGACATGAATCTACCCAAGAAGATGCCAATGAGTCTATCAACAATGACCATTTAGTTGAACCATTCGTCACCAATACCGGTAATAATCCTTCTACCTCAATAGCACCGGGAGTAATGGTAATCTCTTCAAGTAGATCTCAGAGTCATCATATTCCTGTTAAAATTGTAGTTAATAAACATTTTGTGATTAACAAAATTGCTTTGCTTGACAGTGGTGCAGATCGAAACTGCATAGTAAAAGGTATAGTTCCTACGAAGTATTTACAAAAAAGTACTTCAAAATTATACTCCGCTACAGGAGAACTTTTGAAAATTAACTATAAGCTTTCTAAAGCTCATATTTGCAACAATGGCTTTTGTTTAACAAATGATTTTGTCATTACTAAAGATATCAATGAAGATATCATTCTTGGAATACCTTTTATCACACAGATAAAACAATATTTTACTTATTTAAATGGTATTAATACTACCATAGTTGGAAAAGATTTGCATTTTCCTTTCATTGAAACTCTTTCACAAGATGAAAGTGATTTTAATAGAAAAAACATTGTTTTCCATATTAATAACCTATCACAATATCTCAACTTTTTAAAAGATGAAATTCGTGTTAAGAAAATCGAATAGATTTCAAAAACCCCAGAGTTGGTTGCTAAGATTGCCAAACTTCGTGAGAATTTTGAAAAAGAAATATGTTCAGATTTTCCAAATGCATTTTGGGAAGGCAAGAAACATATAGTTTCCCTACCATACATTGATGGATTCAATGAGCGAGCTATTTCTACCAATGCAAGGCCTACTCAAATGAATCATGAAATGTTGGAATTTTGTAAGAAAGAGATTGACCCTCTTTTGAAAAATAAGATTATCAGGGTTTCTAAATCTCCTTGGAACTATTCTGCTTTCTACGTTAACAATAACGCTGAGAAAGAAAGAGGAGCACCAAGACTGGTAATCAACTATAAACCTTTAAACACGTTTTAAAATGGATCAGATATCCCATCCCCAACAAACGTGACCTTTTGAAAAGGACCTTTAAAGCTAATGCTTATAGCAAATTTGATATAAAATCAGGATTTTGACAAATTCAAATTTCTGAAAATGATAAATATAAAACGGCTTTCAACATCCTATTTGGACAATATGAATGAAACGTTATGCCTTTTGAATTGAAGAACGCCCCCTCGAAATTCCAAAATATAATGAATTCCATTTTTAATGATTATTCTTATATGTCAATAGTTTATATTGATGATGTTTTAATCTTTTCAGAGAACATTGATTCTCATTTCAAACACCTCAATACATTTTTTAAAATTGTTAAGAATAATATTTTAGTAGTTAGTGCCAAGAAAATGGTTCTTTTTCAAACTACTATCAGATTTTTAGGTCATGATCTTTATGAGGGAACTTATAAACCTATTTGAAGGGCGATCGAGTTCTCATCCAAATTTCCTAATGAAATTCCTGATAAAACGCAGCTTCAGAGATTTCTAGGAAATTTAAATTACGTCGCTAATTTTATTCCCAAAGTAAAACATGATTGTGAGCCTTTGTATAAAAGACTCAGAAAGAATCCTATCCCTTGGACTACTGAACAAACCCAGGTTGTTATCCAAGAAAAAGGCTTAGTTCAAAACATTCCATGCTTAGGAATCCCTAACCCCAATGCATTTATGATTGTCGAAACTGACGCATCTGATGCAGGTTATGGAGGCATCCTTAAACAAAAAGTAGATCTTGAATCAATAGAACAACTTGTTCGTTTTACATCCGAAATCTGGAATTTCGCTCAAAAAAATTATTCAACAATGAAAAAATAAATTTTGGCCATAGTGCTATGTATCACTAAGTTCCAAGATGATCTTATCAACAAAGAATTTTTACTAACAGTAGATTGTAAATCTGCAAAAGAAATTTTACAAAAAGATGTTAAGAATCTCATTTCAAAACAAATCTTTGCTAGATGGCAAGCTCTACTATCTAGTTTTGATTTTAAAAATGATTTTATCAAAGGAGAAGACAATTCTCTTCCAGATTTTCTAACCCGTGAATTCTTGCAGGGTAAACATGAGGCCGTTTAAATTGGTCACTCCTTCTAAAGGAGACAATCTCCCAAGAGCAAAAATGGCTTGACCATTTACCCTTCCATAATCATTTCCAAAACAGGAAACACCTCAAAGGCCTGTAGCCGCTTTCCAAAATAAATTTACAGTCATAACTGAATTTCCAAAGTTACCTTGTCCATCAACTCATCCTCTGAAGCTTCTTTGTCCTTCTCAACCAAAGTTGATTAACCTCAGACCAACTAAACCCCTAGACAAAGAAGCATCTTCCAGTTCCGTTCAATCCAAGCAAAGTTATGAGATGAAAACTCCAGAAACTTTTGCCCAAGCAATTAACCCAAAGTTAACTAAAACTATTCCCAAAACCCCTAACCCAAAAGAAGAATCTTTTGATTTTGTGATTTCATAGGCAGTGCCAATAATGGCATTAAACAAAGAGTATAACAACATGGAGATAGAGCATTTGATCAAACCATGTTGCATTGATTCAAATTTTGTGGATACAGAGAATCTGCTGAAAACAAGAAGATTCTATGAAGCCATTCTTGTGGATACTGATTCGATAGAAATCGAACACTCTAGGGATGAAAACAATCCCTCTATTATCAAGTATTTGAGATTTACTATTAAAAAGATTTTGGATTCGTTTGAATGGTTTGCAAACCATTTACACATACCAGTTACATTATCAGTAACTCACAGATAAAGGTTGGGTTCCTAAACAAACTAAAGTTCAGTCACATGATAAGGCAAGTTCATCTGGTTCTTCAAAGAATTCCTCCAAAGCAGCGCTCAGAAAGAAGTTGAAAGATCCAAATCATAAGGATGATAAAAGATGCAGCTTTTGCAGAAAGCAGCAGTGAAGATAATGGCAACATGTGTAATCTCAAAGGATTAGCTTTGGCTTACATGGATGCCAACTACAAATAAGAAAAAGACTTCTTTAAGAAAATAGAGGTAAAGCCGGAATTATTTTCCTAAAAGAAAGCATTTCATTATTACAACTTCGCTTCCATTGAGAAGCTAAAAGTAAAACTTTGATAAAGACATTCTCCATTATCTCCAAAGATAAAAAGAAGATTCCCACAAAGCCACTATCGTCAAAAGAAATAGGCCGTCATGTCTCCACTATGAGAAAGTTATTCTCCATTATCTCTAGTTTTAAAAGTAGGCACCCCTCCTTAGTGTCGGCAACATCTCAGCCCTCCATTTATATGTCTAAGATGTAAATACACCCCCCATTTTCTTCTATATAAGGAGACTTCATTTTACTTTCAGGGCATCAAAAAACTTAACATTAGAAAATTTTCTCTGAAGCCTTCCATATACTACTATTCCTATGTTTGAAGTTATGCAATAAACTATGGCTTCTTGTAAGTTTCTTTATTACTTCTTTATTATTAATTCCGCAATACTTAAGATCCCTTTAATGGTATCAAAGTCGTCCCTCTTTCCCAAACTTGCAGTATGAGAAAAATGCCTTCTTATCTACCTCTTCTCATGAAGGAAAAAGCATTACAGAATGGAATATTGATGGTCTTGCAGAACATCAGATTTACAACAAACTCCATGAAATGAGAGTTTCCATAATTGCTTACAAGATGAGAGGATCAGCAGATAAGGAAGTTGCTACAATGATTGCTGCAGGTTTTACAAGCATGCTAAAACATTGTTGGGATGACTACTGCAAAGATGAAATGAAGCAACTCATTATTACTGCCACAGCAACTGAAACTATTGTGAATATCATGAAGAATAAAAGAACAAAACTTCTTCATTTAGTAATTGTCCGAAAATGGCCGAATATTTCGTAAATGCCCCAAAATGGCCGAAAAATCAAGAAATATACATAAACAGTACAAAAACTGCCTCAAAAAAATTGCAACTTTCACCAATGACCTTAGAATATCATGACAAATAAAAGAACAAAATTTTACTTTTTTCTGTAACTGTCCGAAAATGGCCAAATATTATGTAAATACCCCAAATTGGCCAAAAAATCAAGAAAACTACATACTGAATACAAAAAACACCACAAAAAAATTTTGACTTGCACCAATGAACTTACAATATCGTGACGAATAAAAGAACAAAACTTTACTTCTTTTCGTAACTGCTCGAAAATGGCCGAATATTACATAAATGCCCCAAAAAGGCCGAAAAATCAAGAAAAATACATAAACAATACAAAAAACGCCTCAAAATGTTTTGACTTGCACCAATAACATTAGAATATTGTGGCCAATAAAAGAACAAAACTTTACTTCTTTTCGTAACTACCCAAAAATGCCGGAATACTACGTAAATGCCCCCAACATGGCTGAAAAATCAAGAAAAAAAAATAAAAAATGCCTCAAAAAATTTTTGACTTGCAACAATGACCTTAAAATATTGTGGCAAATAAAAGAACAAAACTTTACTTCCTTTCGTAACTGCCCGAAAATGGCCAAATATTACATAAATGCCCCAAAATGGTCGAAAAATCAAGAAAAATACATAAAACAATACAAAAAATGCCACTAGTTTTTTTTTTACTTGCAGTAATGACCTTAGAATATCGTGACGAATAGAAGAACAAAACTTTACTTCTTTTCGTAACTGCCCTAAAATGGCTGAATATTACGCAAATGCCTTGAAAAGGTCGAAAAATACATGAATAATACAAAAAATGCCAAAATAATTTTTTGACTTGCACCAAACACCTTAGAATATCGTGACAAATAAAGAAAAAAAATTTACTTCTTTTTGTAATTGCCTGAAAATGGCTGAATATTACGTAAATGCCCCAAAATAGGCAAAAAATCAAGAAGAATACATAAACAATACAAAAAATGCCACATTAATTTTTTGACTTACACCAAACACCTTAGAATATCGTGATGAATAAAAGAACAAAACTTTGCTTCTTTTATAACAGCCTGAAAATTGTCGAATATTTTTAATTGCCCCAAAATGGCTGAAATATCAAGAAACATACATAAAAAATTAAAAAAAACCGCCACAAAAAATTTTTTACTTGCACAAGTGACCTTAGAATATCATGACGAATAAAAGAATAAAATTTTACTTCTTTTTCGTAACTATCCGAAAATGGCCGAATATTACGTATATGCCCCAAAATCGTCGAATAGTTAAGAAAAATACAAAAACAATACAAGAAACACCTCAAAAAAATTTTAACTTACACCAATGACCTTAGAATATCATGATGAATAAAAGATAAAAACTTTATTTCTTTTCGTAACTGCCCGAAAATGGCCAAATGTTACGTAAATTCCCCAAAATGGCCAAACAATCAAGAAAAATACATAAACAATACAAAAAAACCTCAAAAAAAAAAATGACTTGCACCAATGACCTTAGAATATCGTGATGAATAAAAGAACAAAACTTTACCTATTTTTGTTACTGCTCAGAAATTACCGAATATTACGTAAATGCCCAAAATGGCCACAAAAATAAAGAAAAATACATTAACAATACAAAAAATGCTTCAAAAATTTTTTTACTTGCACCAATGACCTTAGAATATCGTGATGAATAAAAGAAAATAATTGTACTTCTTCTCGTAACAGTCCAAAAATTATCAAATATTACATAAATACCCCAAAATCACCAAAAAATAAAGAAAAATACATAAACAATACAAAAAATGCCTCGAAAAATTAAGATTTGAACCAATAAACATAGAATATTGGGATGAATACAAGAACGAAACTTTACTTCATTTCGTAACTGCTTGAATATGGCCGAATATAGCGTCAATTTCCCCAAAATGGCCAAAAATCAAGAAAAATACATAAACAATTCAAAAATGCCTCAAAAAAATTTGACTTGAACAAATGACCTTAGAATCTCGTGACGAATAAAAGAACAAAACTTTACTTATTTTCATAACTGCCTAAAAATTATCGAATATTATGTTTATGCCCAAAATGGCCGAAATATCAAGAAAATTTCATAAATAATACAAAAAATGCCACAAAATAATTTCGACTTACACTAATGACCTCAGATTATTGTGACGAATAAAAGAACAAAACTTTACTTCATTTCGTAACTACCCAAAAATGGTCAAATATTACGTATATGCCCCAAAATAGCCAATTAATCAAGAAAAATACATAAATAGTACAAAAAACGCCTCAAAAAAATTTGGACTTACACCGATGACCTTAGAATATCGTGACGAATAAAGGAACAAAATTTTACTTTTTTTTGTAACTGCCCAAAAATGGCCTAATATTACATAAATGCCCCAAAAAAGCCTAAAAATTAAGAAAAATACATAAAAACTAAAAAAAGGCCTCAAAAAACTCGACTTGTACAAATGACCTTAGAATATCGTATCGAATAAAAGAACAAAACTTTACTTCCGAAAATGCCCGAATATTATGTAAATGCCCCCAAAATGGCCGAAAAATCAAGAAAAACACATAATCAATACAAAAATGGCTCAAAATTTTTTTTGACTTGCACCAATGACCTTACAATATCGTGACGAATAAAAGAACAAAACTTTACTTCTTTTCATAACTACCCGAAAATGGTCGAATATTACATAAATGCCCCAAATGGCCAAAAAAGCAAGAAAAATACATAAACAATACAAAAAACACCTCAAAATGTTTTGACATGCACCAATAACCTTAGAATATCACCAATAAAAGAACAAAACTATACTTCTTTCCGCACCTACCTGAAAATGGCCGAATAATATGTAAATGCCCCAAAATGGCCGAAAAATGAAGAAATATACATAAAAAATACGAAAAAATGCCTTAAAAGAATTTTGAACTGCACCAATGACCTTAGAATATCGTGACAAATAAATGAACAAAACTTTACTTCTTTTCGTAAATGCTTGAAAGTGGCCGAATATTACGTAAATGCCACAAAATGACCGAAAAATCATGTAAAGCACATAAACAATACAAAAAACGCCTCATAATTTTTTTGACTTGCACCAATGACCTTAGAATATCGTGATGAATAAAAGAACAAAACTTTACTTCTTTTTGTAATTGCCCGAAAATGACCTAATATTACATAAATGCCCCCAAAATGGCCGAAAAATCAAGAAAAATACATAAGAAGTACAAAAAACTCCTCAAAAAAATTTTGACTTGCACCAATGACCCTACAATATCGTGACGAATAAACAACAAAACTTTACTACTTTTCATAACAGCCCAAAAATTGTTGAATATTACATAAATGGCCCAAAAATCAATAAAAACACATGAAAGATATAAAAAACTCCTCCAAAAATTTTGACTTACACCAATGACCTTAGAATATTGTTACGAATAAAAGAACAAAAGTCTTTTTCTTTTCGTAACTGTCCTAAAATGGCTGAATATTACGTAAATGCCCAAAATGAATGAAAAATGTAGAAAAATATATAAACAATATATAGAATTCCTCAAAAAAAAATTTGACTTGCACCAATAACCTTAGAATATCGTGAAGATTAAAAGAACAAAGTTTACCTCTTTTCATAACTGCCCAAAAATGGCCGAATATTATGTATATAACCCAAAATGGCCAAAAAATAAGAAAAATACATTAACAATACAAAAAAATGCCTCAAAAAATTTTTGATTTGCACTAATGACCTTAGAATATCATGACGAATAAAAGAACAAAACTTTACTTATTTTCGTAATTGCTCAAAAATAGCTGAATATTACGTATATGCCCCAAAATGGCTGAAAAATCCAGAAAAAAACATAAACAATATAAAAAATGCCTCAAAAAAATTTTGACTTGCACAATGATCTTAGAATATCATGACGAATAAAAGAACAAAACTTTACTCCTTTTCGTATGTAAGATCCTGTACTTTTTCTCTATTCTTGCATATTATGTGTGGCGTAGTTTTCCATGGTTATATGAGGTGTATATGACTTGGTAGTGTACATTGGGGACTAAGATTGCAAATGGGTGGCAATATCAAGGAACTATACTAAAGTTTTAGGTCAAAGGGACCCCTTCTTCGCCTGTTTGGAAGGTTTAAATTATTTCATACCTTGGGATAAGCCTATGAGTCTCTAACATGCTAAGAATAGTGTGTGTTATGAGGTACTATAATAGCTCAAGGTTTGTATGTTAAGTTTTCAAGTCAAGAAAATTAGCGAAACTAAGGTCGGCAAAAGTTATTGAAGTTTCTCTAATAATATTTTCTTAATTTTTGGGTCAAATGTCTTGGATGTTTTCTCCCAATATATAAAGAGTTAGAAGGCACATGCCTACCAAATCGAAGGACTACGATTCTAGTTTGCAACGCACAAAACTCCGTATCCAACTGACATCAGAGCGAAGAGTTATAAGGGTTTTATCGAGGACGAACAAGGCAGAGTCTGGGTCGCGATTCGAGTCAGGTCAAAATGTGGTATGTCGGCTTACTTAACGTTTTAAGCCATGAAAACATTTCTTTTCACTCCCTAACCAGAAAGAAAGCTTAAGAGAGGGTTCTTTTTGACATGATGAAGGTTAGTTTTTGACAATTTCTACCATTAAAGGTTGTCCCTGTGCCTAGAAATGTGATCTCTACATGTGGCAATCATTTTCCCCTTCTACTAGCTGCGTTTGGAGCTATTTTTTGACGATATAAATTTATAGTTATTAGTCTTTCTTCAAGGTTTACACTTGGTTAAGTAAGGTAATAATCTTGGAACTCTTTTATGATTGTTTTTATGAAGTTCTACGGATGTTTCGTCAAGTTGGGCCATATGGAAAATCTGTTGATTTAAGATCAATTATCAACTATTTATAGGTGTGTACTAGCTATGTATATATAGTGTTTGCAAATCTTAGGACATAAGGAACGGCTTTCGTGAAGAAACTACGTTGCGTTCATTGGAAAGGTATGTTAAGCCTAACATACGTCCCTCATTTTAACATCACTCCTGAGAAATTCCTATAACGCCTAGGGCTAGGCGTTCGGTCGGTTCGGTTCGGTTTGTAAATTTCGGTTCGTTTTTTGGGTTTTCAGTTTGGCAAAATATGAAACAAAACCAAATTGGAATAAATTCGATTTGGTTCGGTTATTACAATTTTGATTCGGTTTGATTTTCAATTTAACCAAATTCAATTAACGCGGCCTGTGGGCTATAGCATCTTGATTATTTTCTGCTAGCTTGATTATAAACTGATCAAAATTTGACTTTCTTAGCCTTAATTTGCTTCACCAAGTCTCAACTTTCAACCATTCAAGTTGTTTCTTGGCAGTTAAACAAATGCAATGAGCTCCCAGAGGATACCATATTCAATAGTCAAGACTTATAAATTAGCAAGTGCATGACAGTGGACACCCTTCTTTATACCGAAAAACTGAAATATTGAAAATCGAAAACGAAACCGACTGAAATAACTGAAAATCGAAATCGAAATTTAAAAACAAATTGGTTCGGTCAATGTTTTTGGTTTTAACCATATTATGCCCAGCCCTAACTATATATAATAAGCATGATAGTACGAATAGTGTATTAATAGAAATAATATATTGTATTAGTAATTTAATAATACACTATATAAAAGAAATGACATTAAATATGATGTATAACTAATAAATACTTATTATATTGGTTATATAATAAATGAATTAAAAATATTAAGTACTAAATAATAAATTAAATAATATTATTTTCTCTAATAGAAACAAAAGCTAATAAGACAAATTACCCTCAAAAGGTACAATTACCGTGGAACAAAAGCGTGTAATAAAATAAACAATATATAAGAAACAATATTATATTACAAGGATAATGTGAATGTATAGAGTACAAAGGGAGTAACAGGTAAAAGACATAAGTGTAGGAGCTACAGTGGGTCACTACCAAATGCTAAATTGGGCCAAATTTTAATGGGCTATTGACATTGGATAGGTTGGGTTGTAGCCAAACCGAAAAATCGAAAACCGAAAAAACCAAAAACCAAAAAAACCGACTGAATTTTAATAGTGTTAATGTATTAAAATTTGGTTTTTCGGTTAAACAGAATTGTTAAAAACTGAAAAACGAACCGAATAACTGAAATTTTAAAACTGAAAATCGAAACCGACCGATCAAACCAAAAAACCAAAATCAAAATTAAAAAAATTTCAGTTTGGTCGGTTTTTTCGATTGAACTGAAATATGCCCAGGCCTAATAACGCCGAATGTGATATTTTGCTATTTTCTTGCTAGAAAGACTTCAGTGAAAGGCATTGGGATCTCAGCTGAATTATTTTCATGATGCTATTTTTTTGATATTCCACTCATTCGGATAAATAGAGTATTCGACATCTACATGTCATTTTATCCTTGATTATATGTTTGCATCTATAAATTATTATTCTTCCTTAGGTGATGTGACTTAAAATATCACGGGAGACCGCTACTACTTGTAACCAGCCCTTTTTCCCCACTAAAGTTATTATGAAAAATCTTTAAAGTAACTCACGATCTTCAAAACTCTCTAATATAACTTAAATGTTTAAACTATTAGAACACTTGGTGTTTGAAATACTTCTTTTATAAATTATCTAGGAACCAAGTTAGGAACTAAATAAATCACCTTAAACTTGTTATGAATATCTGCAAGGTTAGGTTATCTTTCTAAAATTTGATTGAACTTTTCAAGCTTATCTGGAAAAACACGTGACGTTCCATGAAACGGTTAGATGTTATATGAAAGTGATTATGGAGTTATGAGAATAAGGCTACAAGCGGGCCAAGATTGGCAACATGACAATAGTAACATATAGGTGTTATAAGTCCATGACATGACATGCTATGCATTCTACTCCCGAGGTACAATCGGGAGGTATGGGGCCTATAGCATATATTTATACGTTTGAGACACAGATGGTCACAAGTTGGCGAATATGATGTCGATATTCTACCGGAAGGCAGCACCATTGCTAGCATTTGGTTGGGTATGTCATGTATTTGCATCTATATATATATATTTGTGACATACGATTATACGAGCATACCATGCATATTTAAATAGTAGGGGGCAAAATGTCAGCCATGGAAATTATTTAAGTTTCAATTTCAAGTGGTATCTCTATTACCCTTCTACAGTAACTATTTATGATTCTACTTTCCGCTTTACATACCAGTACATTTTTATTCGCATTGACGTCCCTTTGCTTAGGGGCACTACTTTTTGTTTCGTGCGAGCAGGTACAGGCAGGGACTCTAATTGACCCACCCGCTAGGATTCAGGTTCAACTGTGAGTCGGTAAGCTCCATCTTATCATGGGGCTATCATAGGATGTTTACTTTTGTTGTACAATTTGGATATGGTCGGGGCCTTGTCCCGACAGTGCTTATATCACTCATAGAGGCTATTGTGGACATAATATTATGGGTTTTCATTTGTATGTTTCAATCTCCAACCCATAGTCTTGGCATATATATATGTGTGTGTGTAAGTTGGTATCTCTTTAATTGTGGACTCATCGGCTAGCTAGTACATCTCTAGTTTTTTTTTTTTTGGGCTTGTCTACCATTGTTTGTATGGTTTGTTCTCACTCAGGTCATGACCTTTAAGGTCCAAGCTTCACTTTTTAGAGGTTGTGCTGCCCAATCCTTTTGTCTCACAGTTTGGCTAGCTAGTATATTTTAATTGGTAACTCTATCTTATAGGGTATCGAGTGCTAGTTACTCCCCCTTTTTCGAGGTGTGACAAACTTGGTATTAGAGTAGGTCATATCTCGGTTGTCCACAAATTGTGTCTAGTAGAGTCTTTTTTATGGGTGTGTTGTGCACCATACTTATAATCAAGAGGCTACAGTGCATTTAGAAATGGCTACATTTCATTAAACTAATAGATTGTGCTGTAGTGCAAAAGTATAAGGATTTCCCTCAAAGGCATATGGTGAATCTCCAGTACCCCTAGTACCAGCCACCCCGGCACCTGTTGAAGCGTGAGGAGAAGCAGTACCCGCAGCCTCACCAGTTCCATTGGTACCTGAGGAAGCTAAGGACACATGACCTCCAGTACCTATCGTTCCTCCACCAGTGACTAGGGAGCAGGGGATGAGGGAGGCAGTTCAGTTGCTAACTAGGATGGCTTCTATTCATGAGCGACAACTGGAGTCAAAAGTAGATACTCAGAGAAACCAGTTAGAAAGTTCGAAGGTACGAGATTTTCTTCATTTGGCCCCTCCGTTATTTACAAAATCTAGCCCTACTGAAGATCCCCAACACTTTATAAACGATATATATAGAGTATTGAGGGTGATCCATGCTTGGCTGTGGAGTTGGCTTCTTTTCGGCTATGTGATGTAGCCATCCTTTAGTATGAGGCCTAAGAGAGATCTAAAGTACCTAATGCTCTGCCAACAGAGTGGGAGGACTGCTCTAAGGCCTTTCTTGCCCACTATTTTCCACATGAAGTTCGAGAGGCCCATTTTGACCAGTTTATCAGTCTGAAGCAAGGAACCATGAGTGTGAGGGATTATACCCATAGGTTAAATTCTTTGGCAAGATACGCATCAAATACTGTACGTACCATGAGAGCCAGAATTCATCGTTACGTTGATGGTTTGGCAGATCATCTGATCAGAGATTATAGGGTAGCATCCCTATCGTATGATGTAGATATTTCCCCATACAGGCTTTCGCTCAGACTACAGAGGTCCTTTCTAACGAATTCGTGACACCTGAAGGGATAGAGAGAATAGTAAGAGGGCCTGTACTATGGGGTCTTATAAGGTGCCACATGGTGATTTTAGGCCCCCATTCCATCGATATTGCACCTCGGCCAACGAGTAGTGTCTCACCACAGGTGCAGGGATCATGGTTTAATCGTTATAGTCAGTCAAGAGCTCAGGCCAGCCTGAGGGTCATTGACAGGATCGTTACGTCCAAATAAGACATCCCACTCCTCATTATACTCAGTGTGGTAAGACACACACTAGGCAGTGTAGATATGGTTCAGGTGCATGTTATCATTATAGGCAAACAAGACATTTTATTAGTCAGTGCCTGAGGTTGAGCAGAGGTGATCTAGCTCTACTTTCAGGATCCTCAGCAGCCTCTTCACCCTCAGTGCATACCCCACGACCAGGACCATGGCCTACTCAGGGTCGTGATAGAGGGAGAGCTGGAGGTGATACATCAGGTTTGAGCGGTGGCCAGAACCGCTTTTATGCACTCACAGGCAGACTCAATTCAGAAGCATCCCCTGATGTTGTCACAGGTATATTGACAATATCCTCTCAAGTTGTTTACGCATTGATAGACCATGGCTCTACATTTTCATATATTACTCCATTTGTTGCTAGTAAGATTGAAATGAAATCTGAGTTGTTTCCACAACCAGTTGAGGTGTCTACACCGATTGGCGATTCTATATTAGCTATTCCTATCTATCGGGGTTGTGCGGTATTAATTAATTATCATTCAACCTCCACTTATTTAGTTGAGTTAATTATGCTAGATTTTGATGTTATCATGGGTATGGATTGGTTGGCAGTTTGCTATGGTAATACTGATTGTCGTACAAAGATAGTAAGATTTTACTTTGCAGGTGAGCCAATCCTTGAGTGAAAAGGTAATGCAGCCACACCCAAGGGTTAGTTTAGTTCATACCTTAGGGCTCAAAAGTTTATTGCTAAAGGTTGTGTATACCATATGGTTCATGTAAAGGATACTGATAAGGAGCCTACGACTATTCAGTCAATTCCTATTGTGAATGAATTTCCAATGGTATTCCCTGATGATCTTCCAGGAATTCCCTCAGAAAGGGAAATTGAATTCACTATAGACTTGCATCCTACTTCGCAACCTATATCGATTCCTCCCAATAGAATGGCACCTGCAAAGCTAAGAGAATTGAAGGAACAATTGAAGGACTTACTCGATAAAGGCTTTATCAGGCCAAGTACTTCCCCCATGGGGTGCTCTTGTGCTTTTTTTTCAAAACAAAGATGGCTCCTTATGGATATGTATCGACTATAGACAACTAAATAAAGTCACTATTAAGAATAAGTATCCTCTTCCGTGGATTGATAACTTATTCAACCAGTTACAAGGTGCCAAATGCTTTTCTAAGATTGACTTCCGGTCTGGTTACCATCAGCTATGAGTTAGGGAAGTTGATATCCCAAAAACAGCATTTAGGAAGAGGTATGGCCATTTTGAATTCCTTTTCATAACTTTTGGGCTTACAAATACCCCAGCTACCTTTGTGGATCTTATGAATCGGGTCTTCAAACCATTCTTGGATGAATTTGTGATTGCGTTTATTGATGATATTCTTATATATTCATGGTCGGAAGCTGAGCATGGAAACCACTTGCGACTGTATTGCAGACTTTCCAAGATTGCAGGTTATATGCTAAATTCTCTAAATGTGATTTTTGGCTTACTTCTGTCACTTTTCTTGGTCATGTTATTAGAAGTGAGGGTATTAAGGTTGTTGGACAAAAGATTTAAGAAGTGATGACTTGGCCAAGGCCCTTGAATCAAACGGAGATTTGCAGATTATTAGGCTTGGCAGTGTTTTACCGAAGGTTTGTGGAGGGATTATCTTCTATCTCTTCACCACTAACAAAATTGACACATAAGGCAACAATGTTTCAATGGACTGAGGCATGCGAAAATCATAGTGTATAGCATAACTTCAAACATGGGAATAGTAGTACATGGAAGACTTTCAGAGAAAATTATATGATGTTAAGTTTTCTGATGCCCAGAAAGAAAAATGAAGTCTCCTTATATAGGAGAAAATGGGGAATGTCTTCACATCTTAGACATACAAATGGAGGGCTAAGGTGTTGCTAACACTAAGGAAGGGGCCTACTTTTAAAAGTAGAGATAATGGAGAATAACTTTCTCATAGTAGAGACATGAGGGCCTACTTCTTTTGACGATAGTGGCTTACTGGGAATCTTCTTTTTATCTTTGAAGATAATGGAGAATGTCTTTATCAAAGTTTTAATTTTAGCTTCTCAATGGATGCCAAGTTGGAATAATGAAATGCTTTCTTTTAGGAAAATAATTCCGGCTTTGCCTCTATTTTCCTAAAGAAGCCTTTTTCTTATTCGTAGTTGGGATCCATGTATGCCTAAGATAATCCTTTGAATTACACATGTCGCCATTATCTTCACTGTTGCTTTCTGTAGAAGCTGCGTCTTCTATCATCCTCATGATTTGGGCTTCATCATATTTTTCTAAGTTCTCTAAAGCATCTTTCAACTTCTTTTTGAGCGCTACTTTGGAGGAATTCTTTGAAGAACCAGATGAACTGGCCTTATCATGTGACTAGACTTTAGGTTGTTTAGGAACCCAACCTTTAACCTGGATTTGCTTGCACAAATATTGAATTCTTTCAATAATATTCTTAGAAAAATTCCAAGAAATAATATGTGATATTCTCTTCTGAATATAGTATTTGCATAATTTAATATGCTCTGGTAAAGTGGTAATTTCTTCTTTGATCTGAAATTCTTCAAACCTATTGAGAAATTGTTGAGTGAGAACTTCCTTGGTACCTCCGAATAAGTTCCGCCATTCGTAAAACCATCTCGGAATAATGGCTTTGATGATGCTAGGGTTGTACTTCACGAACCAAGTATGCCTTGGTCATAGATGGAGAAAATTCATCCATGTTGCCTTATAATCATACCAATTATAAGTTTGTGGTCTATGAGTTACTGATAATGAAATTGGTATATGTAAATGGTTTGCAAACCATTCAAACGGATCCAAAATATTTTTAATAGTAAATCTCAAATTCTTGATAATAGAGGGATTGTTTTCATCCTAGAGTGTTCGATTTCTATCGAATCAGTATCTACAAAAATGGCTTCATAGAATCTTCTTGTTTTCAGCGAATTCTCTATATCCACAAAATTTGAATCAGTGTAACATGGCTTGATCAAATGCTCTATCTCCATGTTGTTATACTCTTTATTTAATGTCATTATTGGCACTACCTGTGAAATCACAAAATCAAAAGATTCTTCTTTTGGATTAGGGGTTTTTGGAAGAATTTTAGTTAACTTTGGGTTAACTACTTGGGCAGAAGTTTCTAAAGTTTTCATCTCATAACTTTGCTTGGATTGAACGGAACTAGAAGATGCTCATTTGTATAGGGGTTTATGTGGTCTGAGGTTAATCAACTTTGGTTGAGGAGGACAAAGCAACTTCGGAGGCTGAGTTGGTGATGGACAAGGTAACATTGGAAATTCAGTTAGGACTGTAAATTTATTTTAGAAATGGGCAACAGGCATTTGTAGAGTTTCCTGTTTTGGAAATGATTGTGGAAGGGTAAATGGTCTAGCCATTTTCGCTCTTGGGAGATTGTCTCCTTTAGAAAAAGTGACCGGTTTAAACGGCCTCATGTTTACCCTGCAAGAATTCACGGGTTAGAAAATCTGGAAGAGAATTTTCTTCTCCTTTGATAAAATCAATTTTAAAATCAAAACTAGATAGTAGAACTTGCCATCTAGCAAAGATTTGTTTTGAAACAAGATTCTTAACATCTTTTTGTAAAATTTCTTTTGCAGATTTAAAATCTACTCTTGTTGAAAATTCTTTGTTGATAAGATCATCTTGGAACTTAGTGATACATAGCACTATAGCCAAAATTTCTTTTTTCACAGTTGAATAATTTTTTTGAGCGAAATTCCAGATTCCGAATGTAAAACGAACAAGTTGATCTGTAGATTCAAGATCTACTTTTTGTTTAAGGATGCCTCCATAACCTGCATCAGATGCGTCAGTTTCGACAATCATAAATGCATTGGGGTTAGGGATTCCTAACCATGGAATGTTTTGAACTAAGGCTTTTACCTAGATAACAGCCTGGGTTTGTTCAGTAGTCCAAGGGACAGGATTCTTTCTGAGTCTTTTATACAAAGGCTCGCAAACATGTTTGACTTTGGGAATAAAATCAGCGACGTAATTTAAACTTCCTAGAAATCTCTAAAGCTGAGTTTTATCAGGAATTTCATTAGGAAATTTTGATGAGAACATGATGGCCCTACAAATAGGTTTATAGGTTCCCTGATAAGGATCGTGACCTAAAAGTCTGATAGTAGTTTTAAAAAGAACCATTTTCTTGGCACTAACCACTAAACCATTATTCTTAACAATTTTAAAAAATGTATTGAGGTGTTTGAACTGAGAATCAATGTTCTCTGAAGATATTATAACATCATCAATATAAACTATTAACATATAAGAATAATCATTAAAAATGGAATTCATTATATTTTGGAATTTTAAGGGGGCATTCTTCAGCCCAAAAGGCATAATGTTTCATTCATATTGTCCAAACGGGATGTTCAAAGCCATTTTATATCTATCATTTTCAGAAATTTGAATTTGTCAAAATCCTGATTTCATATCAAATTTGCTATAAACATTAGCTTTAAGGGTCCTTTCCTAAAGGTCCCGTTTGTTGGAGATGGGATATCTGATCCATTTTAAAACGAAGTTTAAGGGTTTATAGTTGATTACCAAGTCTTGGTGTTCCTCTTTCTTTCTCAGTGTTATTGTTAACGTAGAAAGCAAAACAGCTCCAAGGAGATTTAGAAACCCTGATAATCTTATTTTTCAAAAGAGTGTCAATCTCTTTCTTAAAAAATTCCATCATTTCATGATTCATTTGAATAGGCCTTGATTTTGTAGAAATAGCCCGTTTATTGAATCCAACAATGTATGGTAGGGAAACTATATGTTTCTTGTGTTCCCAAAATGCACTAGGAAAATCTGAACGTATTTCTTTTTCAAAATCCTTACAAAGTTTGGCTATCTTAGTAACCATCTCCGGGGTTTTTGAAATCTATTTGATTTTCTTAACACGAATTTCATCTTTTAAAAAGGTGAGATGTTGTGATAGGTTATTAATACGGAAAACAGTGTTTTTTCTAATAAAATCACTTTCATCTTGTGAAAGAGTTTTAACGAAAGGAAAATGCAAATCTTTTCCAAGTATGGTAGTATTAATACCATTTAAATAAGTAAAATATGGTTTTATCTGTGTGATAAAAGGTATTCCAAGAATGATATTTTCATTTATATCTTCAGTAATGACAAAATCATTTGTTAAAAAAATGTCATTGTAGCAAATATGAGCTTTAGAAAGCTTATAGTTAATTTTCAAAAGTTCTCCTGTAACGGAGTATAATTTTGAAGTACTTTTTTGCAAATACTTTGTAGGAACTATACCTTTTACTATGCAGTTTCGATCTGCACCACTGTCAACCAAAATAATTTTGTTAATCATAAAATGTTTATTATCTACAATTTTAACAGGAATATGATGACTTTGAGGTCTAATTGAAGAGATTACTGATACTCTTTGTGCTACCGAGGTAGAAGGATTATTACCGGTATTGGTGACGAATGGTTCAACTAAATGGTCATTGTTGATAGACTCAATGTCATCTTCTTGGGTAGATTCATGTCCTGAATCATGCCCTTGTAAATTGGTCTTCTTGAGAACCTGTTCAATAAGAACATCCATCTCGACTTTTCCTAGTCGAGATTTGATATCTTTAATCTCTTATTTAAGACTTGATACCTCATGACGAAGATCTAAGATAGATGGTTCAGAATGGTTTTCTGAATGATTCATGATTTGCTTCATACTGAAGGGTTCAACCACTGGATGGGATTTAGGCTTGTTCGTGTTGAGAATGATGTTTTTTAGCTTTAGGAGGAAACAATTCCTAGCCTCATCATTAGTTATGTGCTGAATCACATCAAAGAGAGCTTCTTTCGAATGATCTGAAAGAACCCTAATTGTTTGAGTACTATTGCAAGTAAAAAAGGCTTCAGTACTGGTGCAATCTTTTCCTGATTGGCATTCGTCTGATTCATAGTCTAGATTTGTGTCTTCGTCATCACTGTATTCAGCAGAAGTACATAAAGATTCAGAAAAAGGTTCATCAAGAATAGCTAGAAGCTTACCTTTGGTTTCTTCGTCAATGCCAAGCAAATTAATCTTCTTCTTTTTTATTTGTGATCGATATTCATTGGCTTTATGACCTATTTTACCGCAAGTCCAAAAAACATCTGTTTTGGAATCTCTAGGTCTCTTGGACCTTCTTTTCTTAGTTCTAGAAGAATCATCTCTTCTTCTAGATTTCTTCCTGTGAGATTTCTTTTCTCCTTGTCTTTCTTCACCTTGTCAGGTGGAGTAATAAAACTAAAATCTCTACAAAAGTTTCCAAGCTCACGTCTTGAAGATGACTATTCTTTCTTAAGCTAATGCTTAAGCATAATGTCTGTGCAGAGTTCCAATCCTATAGTATTAATGGTGCTTACCAGATCACCATATGTTAAATTGCTATAGGGTATGCGACCGTCATTACAATCTTGAATCTTAGTCCTTACTTTATCAGCAAAGAGAGGAGGTAGACTGCTAATAAGCGTTCTTTCCAAAAATCTAAATGGCAATCTGGACGAATCATTACCTTATTTATGAAAGCATGTTTATAATGGATGAAACTATCTAAGTTTGGACAACTAAGATTGTTCAAGATCTAAAGACTCCTGTCCTGAAAAAGTTTTGGTTCACCAATGAAATGTTTAGCGATATGATAAAGTAAAGTAGCACATGCATCTTCTCTTGTAACTTGAGAAGTCCTTTGGTTGTTTCCTTCAATTTTCACAACAGTTTCAGTTGTTGTGGCATTAATGATGATTTGCTTGGTTCATCTTTGCAATAGTTATCCCATTAATGTTTTAGCATGCCAGTAAAACCTAGAACAATCATTATAGCAGCTTTCTTATCTGCTGATCCTCTCATCTTGTAAGCAGTTATGGCAACTCCCATTTCATGGAGTTTGTTGTAAATTTGATGTTCTATAAGACCATCAATATTCCATTCTGTAATGCTTCTTCCTTCATAAGCAGAGGTAGATAAGAAGGCGTTTTCCTTATACTGCAAGTTTGGGAAAGAGGGACGGCTATGATAGTTTTTCCGGTTATGGAATCTATCGTTAGATAATTTTTGAAGAAGGATGTTTTTATCCTGAGTAGGTGAAACAGATTTCTCCTGAATGGTAGAAACCTTGTTTTGGGTTTTGTCTTCTTTTTAAGAGACTTTCAATTCAGTAAGTTGTTCATTGATTTTGTCAATGATGTTATTTCCTGAGATTTCAAAAGTCTCTGAAAGTTTAGGGAATTTTTGTTTGGAAAATACGGGTAATTTGAATCCTGGGTTAGGTTCAATATCATGATTAGATGAAGTAGAAGTCGGGATAGGTCTTCCACTAAAGGTAGGTTTGGTATCTTCTATTTGTCTAGAGATAACATGAAGAATTTGGTTTGAGTAGTTGTTTTGTTCTACTACTCGATCAATATCTGTAGTGGTGAGTAAAGCACCAGTCTTATCACTCTTCTCTTTGAAAAGAAAAGCTTTGATCATTATTCCTGCAATAGGAATGTTAATACCTTCGAGAGGTGGACTAATCGATTCAGCAGTCTTATTTAAAGTCGTATACCATTTATTAATGATAACCTGTAACGAATCTGTTTGATTTTCAATCTTACCAGTCATTTCAAACCATTTGAAGAATTCTATTTCACAACCAATTCTTCTCACGTCTTTCATCCAAGAATCTCGAAAGGATTCTCTTTCTTTAAGAGTATAGGTAGCTACATACCATTTTCTCTTTGTTTGGTTATCCAGATGAAACCACATCTTGTGTAGCATATCTGGATCTGGGGTAAAGACTTTACCTGTCTTTAGCATAGTGATCCATCCAGGTTTTTCTGTCTGTGGAGGCTCCATCTCACTTGAATTGGGACTAGTGGGTTAATCTTGTTAGAAGATCTTAGGGATATCTCCTGAAAACTCAACACTTGTAATCTTACCTTTGCTATTATCGATAGATCCAACAATGGAAATGTTTCCTTCTTCTGCTTCCTTCGGGGTTTTTGAAGAAGAAGTTGGCCTAGGGACGGATCTCAAGGGATATGAAGTAGACGGGGACCAGGATGACCTTCGATTAGATGAAGATCTACTAACGGAATTGTCAAGAAATTTGAGTTCTATGGACCCATTAGGGAATTGAACGACTCTTTCAATCTGAGATCTTTCAGAATGAGATGCAAAAGATTGAGTTATATTATCAAAATGCCAATCGTTGTTAGAAAGTATATCTCTCCATTGGAGGAGACGAGGAACAAAAATAGAACTATGTTCATGGTTGGCTTCCATAAGCATAGTCTCACCTTTAAGGCTTTCATTATAGCCCTTAGGTGCAAGAGTAGTTTTCATAAGCCTATAGTAAACATGGTAGATAATAGCTATCTTACGAGTATTGATTTTGCTGTTCAAGTTTTTGGTTTTGACATTGAGGGTTAAAGAATCCATGACATTAGGATCATTAATGTCTAGAGAGAAGTTAGGATAACAATTAAAGTAAACTAGTCCATCAGCTAGATTACTCTGCAAAACTCCTAACAAAGAATCATCAAAATTCAAAAATCTGCCATCTCGAAGGATGACACAAACAGGAATATCAAGTCCTTTACGAAATAAAGGCTTAGCATCTACTTGCACTAAACCAATATGCAGATAATTAAAATTGGATTTATAATGATTTATATCATTTTCTTTAAGTAGGCGAATAACTTCTAAAGAGTTATTAATAGCTATAGTTGATTCACACGTCTTAATATTATGACGAGTTATCCAACTAAAGTTACCAAACTGATAAATCTTTTTGAAAGGTTCTTCTGGTATACTCCAGTTTTGTAAATCATCTTCAACTCTAGGAATCTTAGTTGCTTGAGAAGATAAATTGATATTGTTTAAAATATGTTGATTTGTATTCATAAGGTTTAGAAAAATACTATCTAATGGACGTACAGTATAAAATATTTCAATAAGTATTACAACAAATTCAACATGCTAGCAAGTATATAGAGAGTATTAAAACAGATATCAAAGATCCAAATAAGATTTTCTACGGGAGGTTCTCTTGGTTTTACATCGATCCATAGTTTCTAAAGTAGGTTCTCTTGATTTTACAACAGTTCTTTTCCTAGAGTCAACTTAGTTGCGGGATCACCATCAACAGGTCTAAACGCCCTTCTAGCTAGAACTACCATACAAATTTGATTGACCGATGCACGAACCGGATATTAATTGGATACCTCCTACTCATAGGAAATAACAAATACCTCACACCAAGTATAAAAATATGGAGAATACCTCACACCAAGTATAAATCATATATAGGAACATGACACTAGTAATAATAAACTTGTATATACAAACACCATGCAAAAATTTATTAAAATACTACATCAAAATAAATTTGTCATGCCTTAGACAGTATATATACTTTACTTCTTTTTGTAACTGTCCAAAAATGGACGAATATTACGTAAAAATGGTCGAAAAATCAATAAACAAACATAAACAATACAAAAAACACCTCAAAATTTTTTTGGCTTCCACCAATGACCTTAGACTATCATGACGAATAAAAGTACAAACCTTTATTTCTTTTCGTAACTACCCGAAAATGGCCGAATATAATGAAAATACCCCAAAATGGCTGAAAAATCAAAAAACACACATAAACAGTACAAAAAACGCCTCACAAAAATTTCGACTTGCACCAATAACCTTAGAATATCGTGAGGAGTAATAGAACAAAACTTTATTTCTTTTCGTAACTGTCTGAAAATGGCCAAATATTATGTAAATTCTCCAAAATGACTGAAAAATCAAGAAACACACATAAACAATACAAAAAACGCCTCAAAAAATTTTTGACTAGCACCAATGACATTAGAATATCGAAACGAATAACAAACAAAACTTTCCTTCTTAATGTAACTGCCTGAAAATGGCCGAATATTACATAAATTCCCCAAAATGGCCGAAAAGTAAAGAAACACACATAAACAATACAAAAAATGCCTCAAAATAATTTATACTTTCACCAATGAACTTAGAATATCGTGACGAATAATAGAAAAAAACTTTACTTCTTTTCGTAACCATCCAAAAATGGCTGAATATTACGTAAATGCCCCAAAATAGCCTAAAAATCATGAAACAAACATAAACAATAAAAAAACCGCCACAATTTTTTTTGACTTGCACCAATTACCTTAAAATAACGTGACTAATTACAGAACAAAACTTTACTTCTTTCTGTAACTATCCGAAAATGGCCGAATATTACGTAAATGCCCCCAAAATTGCCGAAAAATTAAGAAACACACATAAACAATACAAAAAGCGCCTCCAAAATTTTTTGATGTTTCACCAATGACCTTAAAATATCGTAAAGAATAACAGAACAAAACGTTACTTCTTTTCATAAATGCCAAAAAATGGGTGAATATTACGTAAAAGTCCCAAAATGGCCAAAAAATCAAGAAACATAGATATACAATACAAAAAATGCCTCAAAAAAATTTTGACTTTCACCAATGACTTTATAATATCGTGACGAATAAAATAACAAAACTTTACTTCTTTTCGTAACTGCCCGAATATGGCCGAATATTACGTAAATGGCCGAAAAATCAAGAAACACACATATACAATACAAAATACGCCTCAAAAAAATATCGACTTTCACCAATGACCTTAGGATATCATGACGAATAACAAAACAAAACTTTACTTCTTTTTTGTAACTGCCCGAAAATGGCTGAATATTACGTAAATGGCCGAAAAATCAAGAAACACACATATACAATACAAAAAACGCCTCAAAAAAATATTGACTTTCACCAATGACCTTAGGATATCATGACGAATAACAAAACAAAACTTTACTTCTTTTTTGTAACTGCCCGAAAATGGCCAAATATTATGTAAATGCACCAAAATGGATGAAAAATCCATAAAAACACATAAACAACAAAAAAAAAAAAACACATCAAAAAAGTTTTAACTTTCATCAATGACCTTAGAATATCGTGACGAATAACAGAACAAAACTTCACTTCTTTTCGTAAGTGCCCGAAAAATGGCCGAATATTATGTAAATACCAAAAATAGCCGAAAAATCAAGAAACACACATCAAGAATACAAAAAACGCCTCAAAAAATATTCGACTCGCACCAATGACCTTAGAATATCGTTAAGAATAAAAGAACAAAACTGTACTTCTTTTCATAAATACCCGAAAATGACTGAATATTACGTAAAATACCCCAAAATGGCTGAAAAATAAAGAAACACTCATAAACATAAACGCCTCAAAAAAATTTTGACTAGAACCAATGGCCTTATAATATCATAACGAATAACAAATAAAACTTTGCTTCTTAGCGTAACTGCCCGAAAAATGATCGAATATTACGTAGATGCCCCAAAATGGCCGAAAATCAAGAAACACACAAACTATACAAAAAACGCCTAAAAAAAGTTTTGACTTGCACAAATGACCTTAGAATATCGTGGCGAATAACAAAACAAAACTTTACTTCTTTTCGTAACTATCTGAAAGTCGCCGAATGTTACGTAAAAGCCACAAAATGGTCGTAAAATTAAGAAACACACATAAACAATACAAAAAGAGCCTCAAAATTTTTTTGACTTTTCACCAATGACCTTAGAATATTGTGACGAATAACAGAACAAAACTTTACTTCTTTTCGTAACAGCCCGAAAATGGCCGTAAATAATGTAAATGCCCCAAAATGGCCAAAAAATCATGAAACACACATATACAACACAAAAAATTCCTCAAAATAATTTCGGCTTTCACCAATGACCTTAGAATATCGTAATGAATAACATAATAAAACTTTACTTCTTTTTGTAACTGCCCGAAAATGGACGAATATTACGTAAATGCACCAAAATCGCTTAAAAATCAAGAAACAAACATAAACAATACAGAAAACACCTCAATTATTTTTTTGACTTGCACCAATGACCTTAAAATAATGTGACGAATTATAAAACAAAATTTTACTTCTTTTCGAAACTGCCCAAAAATGGCTGAATATTACGTAAATTCTCCAAAATGGCTGAAAAATCCATAAACACAAATAAACAATACAAAATACGCCTCAAAAAAATTTCAACTAGCACCAATGACCTTAGAATATCATGACGAATAACAAAACAAAACTTCACTTCAACTCGTAAGTGCCCAAAAATGGCCGAATTTTACTTAAATGCCAAAAATGATCGTAAAATCAAGAAACACACATAAACAATACAAAAAATGCCTCAAAAAATATTCGACTCGCACCAATGACCTTAGAATATAGTTAAAAAAAAAAAGAACAAAACTTTACTTCTTTTCGTAACTGACCGAAAATGGCCGAATATTACGTAAATGCCGCAAAATGGCCGAAAAATCAAGAAACACACATATTCAATACAAAACACGCCTCAAAAAAATTTGACTTGCACCAATGACCTTAGAATATCATGACGAATAACAAAACAAAACTTTACTTCTTTTCGTAACAGTACAAAAATGGCCGAATATTACATAAATGCCCTAAAATGGCGAAAATTCAAGAAACACACATAAAAAATACAAAATACGCCTCAAAAATTTTTTGACTCGCACCAATGACTATAGAATATTTGACGAATAACATAACAGAACTTTACTTCTTTTCGAAATTGCACGAAAATGGCCTAATATTACGTAAATGCCTCAAAATGATTGAAAATCAAGAAACACACAAACATTACAAAAAATGCCATAAAAAAATTTCGACATGCACTAATGACATTAGATTATCGTGACGAATAAACTTTACTTCTTTCAGAACTGCTTGATAGTGGCCGAATATTACACAAATGCCCAAAAAGGGCCGAAAAATCAAGAAACACACATAAACAATACAAAAAAATGCGTCAAAATTTTTTTGACTTGCACCAATGACCTTAGAATATCATGACAAATAACAGAACAAAACTTCACTTCAACTCGTAAGTGCCCAAAAATGGCCGAATTTCACTTAAATGCCAAAAATGGCCGTCAAATCAAGAAACACACATAATCAATATAAAAAAGGCCTCAAAAAATATTCAACTCTCACCAATGACCTTAGAATATCGTTAAAATAAAAAGAGCAAAACTTTACTTCTTTTCGTAACTACTCAAAATTGGCCAAATATTACGTAAATGCCTCAAAAAAAATTTGACTTGAACCAATGACTTTAGAATATCATGACGAATAACATAATAAAACTTTACTTCTTTTCATAACTGCACGAAAATGGCCTAATATTACGTAAATGTCCCAAAATAATCGAAAAATCAAGAAACACACAAACAATACTAAAAAATCCATAAAAAATTTTTGACATGCACTGACGACATTAGATTATCGTGACGAATAACAGAACAAAACTTTACTTCTTTTCGTAACTTCTTAAAAATGGCCGAATATTAAACAAATACCCCAAAATGGGCGAAAAATCAAGAAACAATACAAAAAAACGCCTCAAAAATTTTCGACTTGCACTAATGACCTTTGAATATCGTGACGAATAACAGAACAAAACTTTACTTTTTCAGAACTTCTTGAAAATGGCCAAATATTACATAAATGACCCGCAATGGCCGAAAAATCTAGAAACACACATAAACTATATAAAAAATGACTCAAAAACATTTCGACTTGTACCAATGACCTTAGAATATCGTGACGAATAACAAAACAAAACTTTACTTCTTTTCATAACTTCCAGAAAATGGCCAAAAAATCAAAAAACACACATAAACAATATAAAACACGGTTCAATCTTTTTTTGACCTGCACTAGTGACCTTAGAATATCTTGACTAATAACAGAACCAAACTTTACTTCTTTTCGTAACTGCCCGAAAATGGTTGAATATTATTTAAATGCCCCAAAATGGCCGAAATATCAAGAAACATACATAAACAATACAAAAAGCACCTCAAAATATTTTTGACTTGCAACAATGACATTAGAATATCATGACGAACAACAGAACAAAACTTTACTTTTTCGTAACTTCTTGAAAATGACCAAATATTACGTAAATGCCCCACAATGGCCGAAAAATCTAGAAACACACTTAAACTTTACTTCTTTTCATAACTGTCCAAAAATTCCCGAATATTA
This sequence comes from Solanum bulbocastanum, assembly GCA_037074985.1. Lineage (NCBI taxonomy): Eukaryota > Viridiplantae > Streptophyta > Magnoliopsida > Solanales > Solanaceae > Solanum > Solanum bulbocastanum. Next base: position 15,383,918 of record CM073606.1, on the reverse strand, counting down.
TGTAAATGCTCCAAAATAGTCGAAAAATTAAAAAAAACATAAACAATACATAAAACGCCTCAAAAAAATGTTGACTTCCACCAACGACTCTAGAATATCGGGAAGAATAATAGAACAAAACTTTACTTCTTTTCGTAACCGCCCGAAAATGGTTGAATATTACATAAATGCCGGAAAATGGCCGACACACAAAAACAATACAAAAAACGCCTCAAAATTTTTTGACTTCCACCAATGACCTTAGAATATCGTGACAAATAACAAAATAAAACTTTACTTCTATTCGTAACGGGCCGAAAATGGCCGAATATTATATAAATGACCCAAAATGGCCGAAAAATCAAGAAACTCACATAAACAATACAAAAAATGCCTCAAAAAAATTTTAACTTGCACCAATGACCTTAGAATATCGTGACGAATAACAGAACAAAACTTTATATCTTTTCATAACTGCCCGAAAATGAAGGAATATTCCGTAAATTCTCCAAAATGGTTGAAAAATGTAGAAATACACAAAAACAATACAAAAAACGCCTCAAAATATTTTTGACTTGCACCAATGATCTTAGAATATTGTGACGAATAACAGAACAAAACTTTATTAGTCTTCGTAACTGCCCAAAAATGACCGAATATTACGTAAATGCCATAAAATAGCAGAAAAATAAAGAAACACACATAAACAATACAAAACACGCCTCAAAAAAATTTTGACTTGCACCTATGACCTTAGAATATCGTGACGAATAACAGAACAAAACTTTACTTCTTTTCGTAACTGCTTTAAAATGGTCGAATATCACATAAATGCCCCAAAGTGGCCGAAAAATCAAGAAACACACATAATAGTACAAAAAACGCCTAAAAAAAAATTTTCAGCTGCACCAATGACCTTAGAATATCGTGACAAATAACAGAACAAAACTTTACATTTTTTCGTCACTACCAAAAAATGGCTGAATATTACGTAAATGCACCAAAATAGCTGAAAAATCTAGAAACACACTTAAACATTACAAAAAATGCCATAAAGAAACTTCGACCTGCACTAATGATCTTAGAATATCGTGACGAATAGCAGAATAAATCTTGACTTCTTTCGTAATTGCCCGAAAATTGCTGAATATTATGTAAATACCCCAAAATGGCCGAATAATCAAGAAACACACATAAACAATACAAAAAATGCCTCTAACAAATTTTGGTTGCACTAATGACCATAGAATATTGTAACGAATAGCAAAACAAAATTTTACTTCATTTCGTAACTATCCGAAAATGACCGAATATTACGTGAATTCCCAAAATGGCCGAAAAAATAAGAAACACACAAACAATACGAAAAGGTCTTAAAAAAATTTCATCTTGCACCAATGATCTTAGAATATCATGACGAATAAAAGAACAAAACATTACTTCTTTTCGTGACTGCCCTAAAGAGACCGAATATTATGTAGATGCCTCAAAATTGCCGAAAGATGAAAAAACACACATAAGCAATACAAACAACGCCTTAAAATTTTTTTGACTTGCACCAATTACCTTAGAATATCATGACGAATAACAAAAAAAAACTTTACTTCTATTCGTAACTACCCAAAACTGGCTGAATATTACGTTAATGCCCAAAACAAACTAAAAAATCAAGACTCACTCTTTTACAATACAAAAAACTTTAAAAAAAAAATTCGACTTGCACCAATGACCTTAGAATATCGTGACGAATAACAGAACAAAACTTTACTTTTTTTTGTAACTGTCCGAAAAATGGCTGAATATCACGTAAATGACTCAAACTGGCAGAAAATCACGAAACACACATAAACAAGACAAAAAAACACCTCAAATAATTTCAACTTATACCAATGACCTTAGAATGTCGAGACGAATAATATAACAAAACTTTACTCATTTTCATAACCGCTCGAAAATGACCGAATTTTATATAAATGCCCCAAAATGGATGAAAAATTAAGAAACACACATAAATAATAGAAAAAACGCCTCAATAGAATTTCGACTTGTACCAATGTCCTTATAATATAATAACGAATAATAAAATAAAACTTTACTTCTTTTCGAAATTGCCTGAAAATGGCCGAATATTATATAAATCCCCATAAATGTCTGAAAATCAAGAAACAAACCTAAACAATACAAAAAAATGCCTCAAAAATTTTTTGACTTGCACCAATGACCTTAGAATATCACGACGAATTAAAGAACAAAACTTTACTTCTTTTCCTAACTGCCCGAAAATGGCCGAATTTTATATAAATGCCCCAAAATGGCAAAAAAATCAAGAAACACACATATACAATACAGAAAACGCATCAAAAAAATTTTGCTTTCACTAATGACCTTAGACTATCATGACGAATAACAAAAAAAAACTTTACTTATTTTCGTAACTGCTCGAAAATGACCGAAAATTACATAAATAACCCAAAATTAGAGAAAAATCAAGAAACACACATAAACAATAAAATGAACACCTCAAAAAAATTTCGACTTGCACCAATGAACTTAGTATATAGTGTGGAATGATAGAACGAAACATTACTTATTTTCGTAACTTTTCGAAAATGGCTGAATATTATTTAAATGTCCCAAAATGGCCAAAAATTAAAAAGCACACATAAACAATACAAAAAACGTCTCAACCAATTTTGACTTGTAGCTATGACCTTAGAATATCGAGACGAATAATAAAAGAAAACTTTATATATTTTCATAGCTGCACGAAAATTGCAGAATGTTACGTAAATTCACCAAAATGGCCAAAAAATCAAGAAACACACGTATATAATAGAAAAAACGCCTCAATAGAATTTTGACTTGTACCAATGACCTTAGAATATCATGACGAATAACAGAACAAAACTTTACTTCATTTCGTAATTGCTTGAAAATGGCTGAATATTACATAAATGCCCCAAAATGGCCGAAAATCAAGACACAAACATAGACAATACAAAAAAACGCCTCAAAAAATTTTTGACTTGCACCAATGACCTTAGAATATCGTGACAAATAATAGAACAAAATTTTACTTCTTTTAGTTACTATCCGAAAATGGTGGAATTTTATGTAAATGCCAAAAGATGTCCGAAAAAACAAGAAACACACATAAACAATACAAAAATCGCCTCAACAATAATTTAACTTGGACCAATGACCATAGAATATCGTGAAGAATAATAGAACAAAACTTTACTTCTTTTTGTAACTGCTCAAAAATGGCCGAATATTACGTAAATGCCTGAAAATGGACAAAAAATCAAGAAACACACATAAACGATAAAAAACGCCTCAAAATAATTTTGACTTGCACCAATGATCTTAGAATATTGTGACAAATAAAAGAATAAAACTTTACTTCTATTCGTAACTGTACGAAAATGGCCGAATATATTGTAAATGCCCCCATAATGGCCGAAAAATCAAGAAACATACACAAACAATATAAGAAACGCCACAAAAATGTTTTGACTTGCACCAATGACCTTAGAATACCGGGATGAATAATAGAACAAAATATTACTTGTTTACATAACTGCTAGAAAATGGTCGAATATTACGTAAATGCCTCAAAATGTCCGAAAAATCAAGAAAAATACATGAACAATACAAAAAATACCTCAAAAAATTTCGACTTGCACCAATTTCTTTTGAATATCGTGTCGAATAACTGAAATTTTTTTTACTTCTTTTCGTAACTGCCCGAAAATGATCGAATATTACGTAAATGCCCAAAAATGGATGAAAAATCAAGAAAGACAAACAATACAAAATACACCTTAGAATTTTTTTGATTTGCACAAATGTCCATAGAATAGTGTGATTAACAATAGAATAAAACTTTGTTTCTTTTCGTAACAGCTCGAAAATGGCTAAATAATACATAAATTACCCAAAATGGGTGAAAAATCAAGAAACACACATAAATGATAAAAAATCACCTCAAAATTTTTTTGACTTTCACCAATTACCTGAGAATATCGTGACAAATAAAAGAACAAAACTTTACTTCTTTTCGTAATTGCACGAAAATGGCCGAATATACGTAAATGCCTCTGTAATGGTCGAAAAATCAAGAAACACACATAAACAATACAAAAATATCCTAAAATTTTTTTTGACTTTCATTGATAACCTTGGAATATCGTGACAAATGACAGAACAAAACATTACTTCTTTTCGTAACTGTCCAAAAATGGCCAAATATTACATAAATGTCTCAAAATGGTCGAAAATCAAGAAAACATACATAAACAATACAAAAAACACCTCAAACAATTTTGACTTATCCCAATGACCTCAGAATATTGAGACGAATAATATAACAAAGCTTTACTAATTTTTCATAACTGCCCGAAAATTACTGAATATTACGTAAATGCCCAAAATGGATGAAAAATCAAGAAACACACATAAATAATAGAAAAAACGCCTCAACAAAATTTTGACTTGTTCCAATGCCCTTAGAATATCATAACGAATAACAAAACAAAACTTTACTTCTTTCCGTATTTGCCTGAAAATGGTCGAATATTACATGAATGCCCATAAATGTCCAAAAATCAAGAAACAAACCTAAACAATACAAAAGAACATCTCAAAAAAATTGACTTGCACCAATGACCTTAGAATATCGTGACGAATTAAAGAACAAAACTTTACTTCTTTTCATAACTGCCCGAAATGGCCAAATTTTACATAAATACCCCAAAATGGCCGAAAAATCAAGAAACACACATATCTAATACAAAAAAATCCTTAAAAATTTTTTTGGCTTTCACCAATGACCATAGAATATCGTGACGAATAACAGAACAAAACTTAACTTCTCTTCGTAACTGTCCGAAAATGGCCAAATATTACGTAAATAACCCAAAATTGGTGAATAATCAAGAAACACACATAAATAATAAAATAAAAACCTCAAAAAAAATTTGATTTGCACCAATGAACTTAGTATATCATGACGAATGATAGAACAAAACATTACTTATTTTCGTAACTTTCCGAAAATGGCCGAATATTATGTAAATGCCCCAAAATGGCCGAAAATTAAGAAAAAACACATAAACAATACAAAAAACATCTCAACCAATTTCAACTTGTACCAATAACCTTAGAATATCGTGACGAATATTAGAAAAAAACTTTGCATATTTTCATAACTACACGAAAATTGCAGAATATTATGCAAATTCACCAAAATGGCCGAAAAATCAATAAACACACGTAAATAATAGAAAAAATGCCTCAATAGAATTTCGACTTGCACCAATGACCTTAGAATATCGTGACAAATAAAAAACAAAATTTTACTTCTTTTCGTAACTGCACGAAATGGCCGAATATACGTAAATGCCCCCATAATGGCCGAAAAATCAAGAAACACACATAAATAATAAAAAAATGCCAGAAAAATATTTTGACTTGCACCAATGACCTTAGAATATCAGTACGAATAGTATAACAAAACATTACTTCTTTACATAATTGCAAGAAAATGGTCGAATATTATGTAAATGCCCAAAATTCCCAAAAAATCAAGAAAAATACATAAACAATACAAAAAACGCCTCAAAATTTTTTTGACTTGCACTAATGTCCTTAGAATATCTATCGAAAAACTGAACAATATTTTACTTCTTTTCGTAACTGCCCGAAAATGGTCGAATATTACGTAAATGCCCCAAAATGGCCAAAAAATTGAGAAACACAAACAATACAAAATACGCCTTAAAATTTTTTTGATTTGCACAAATGTCCATAGAATAGTGTGACAAACAATAGAACAAAACTTTACTTCTTTTCGTAACTGCTCAAAAATGGCAAAATAATACCTAAATTCCCCAAAATGGCAAAAAATAAAGAAAAACACATAAAAAAAATACAGAAAATAACGCAAAACATTTTTGACTTGCACCAATGACCATAGAATACCGTAACAAATAATAGAACAAAACTTTACTTCTTTTTGTAACTGCCTGAAAATGGCCGAATATTACGTAAATGTAAAAAATGGCTGAGAAATCAAGAACACTCATAAACAATAAAAAAATAACCTCAAAAAAATTTCGACTTACATCAATGACCATATAATATCTTTACGAAGGACAGAACAAAACTTTACTTTTTTTCGTAACTGCCTGAAAATGGCCGAATATTACGTAGATTTCCCAAAATCACCGAAAAATCAAGAAACACACATAAATAATACAAAAAACGCATAAAAAAAAATTCGACTTGCGCTAATGACCTTAGAATATTGTCACGAATAACAGAACAAAACTTTAATTCTATTCGTAACTGTTTGAAAATGGCCGAATATTACATAAATGCCCCAAAATGACCAACAAATCAAGAAACACACACAAACAATAAAAAAAATGTCTCAAAAAAATTTTTACCTGCACAAATAACCAAAGAATATCGTTACAAATAACATAGCACAACTTTATTTTTTTTGTAATTGCCCGAAAATGGCGGAATATTACATAAATGCCCTAAAATGGTCGAAAACTCAAGAAACACACATAAACAATACAAAATCCGCCTATAAAAAATTTCGACTTGCACCGATGACCTTAGAATATCGTGACGAATAACAAAACAAAACTTTACTTCTTTTTGTAAAAGCCAAAAATGGCGGAATATTACGTAAATTTCCAAAAATAGGAGAAAAATCAAGAAACACACATAAACAATATAAAAACGCCTCAAAAAAATTTCAACTTGCACCAATGACCTAAGAATATCCTGACAAATAACAGAACAAAATTTTTACTTCTTTTCATAACTGCCCAAAAATGGCCAAATATTATGTAAATACCCCAAATGGTAGAAAAATCATGAAACACACATAAACAATACAAAAAACGAATCAAATTCTTTTTGACTTACACTAATGACTTTAGAATATTATGACAAATAACAGAACAAAATTTAACTTCTTTTCGTAACTTCCTAAAAATAGCCGAATATTACGTAAATTTTCCAAAATGGCTGAAAAATCAATAAACACACTTAAATATTAAAAAAACACATCAAAACAATTTCGACTTGCACCAATGACCTTAGAATATCGTGACAAATAACTGAACAAAAGTTTACTTCTTTTCGTAACTGCCCGAAATGACCAAATATTACGTAAATGCCCCAAAGTGGTTGAAAACTCAAGAAATACACATAAACAATACAAAAAACACCTCAATTTTTTTGTTGACTTGCACCGATGACCTTAGAATATCGTGACGAATAATAGAACAAAACTTTACTTCTTTTCATAACTACCCGAAAATGGCTGAATATTACATAAATTCCCCATAATGACCGAAAGATCAAGAAACACACATAAACAATACAAAAAAAGTCTTAACAAAATTTCGACTTGCACCAATGACCTTAGAATATTATGACGAATAACAGAACAAAACTTTACTTCTTTTAGTAGCTACCAAAAAATTGCCAAATATTACGTAAATGCCCCAAATTGGTTGAAAAATCAAGAAACACACATAAACAATACAAAAAATGTCTCAATTTTTTTTTGACTTGCACCAATGATCTTAGAATATCGTGACGAATAACCGAACAAAACTTTACTTATTTTTGTAACTGCATTAAAGTGGCAGAATAATTCGTAAATACCCTAAAATGGCCAAAAAATCATGAAACGCACATAAACAATACGTAAAAATCCTCAAAAATTTTTTTACTTGCAACAATGACCTTAGAATAGACCTTAGAATATCATGACAAAAAACATAACAAAACCTTACTTCTTTTCATAACTGCCTGAAAATGGCTGAATATTATGTAAATGCTCCAAAATGGTCGAAAAATCAAGAAACACACATAAATAATACAAAAAATGCTTCAATAAAATTTCAACTAGCATCAGTGACCATAGAATATCGTAACGAATAATAGAACAAAATTTTACTTCTTTTTATAAGTGCCCCAAAATAGTTGAAAAATCAAGAAAAGCACATAAACAATACAAAAAACGCCTCAAAAGTTTTTTGACTTGCACCATGACCTTAGAATATTGTGAGAAATAACAAAACTAAAGTTTAATTCTTTTTGTAACTATCCGAAAATGGCCGAATATTAAGTAAATGTCCAAAATAACCGAAAAATCAAGAAACACACATAAACAATACAAAAAATGCTTCAAAATTTTTTTGACTTGCATCAATGACCTTAGAATATCGTGACGAATAACAAAACAAAGTTTTACTTCTTTTCGTAACTGCACAAAAATGGCCGAATATCATGTAAATGCCCAAAATGGCCGAAAAATCAAGAAACACACATAAAAAATACTAAAACACCTCAAAAAAATTTCAATTTGCACTAATGACCTTATAATATCGTGATGAATAAACGAACAAAACTTTACTTCTTTTCATAACTACACAAAAATGGCTAAGGATTACGTAAATTTGACAAAATGGCCAAAAAAATCATGAAAAACACATAAACAATAAAAAAAAATGCCTCAATAAAATTTTGACTTGCACCAATGACCTTAGAATATCGTGAGAAAATGACCTTAAAATTTTGACTTGCACCAATGACCTTAGAATATCGTGACGAATAACAAAACAAAGTTTTACTTCTTTTCGTAACTGCACAAAAATGGCCGAATATCATGTAAATGCCCAAAATGGCCGAAAAATCAAGAAACACACATAAAAAATACTAAAACACCTCAAAAAAATTTCAATTTGCACTAATGACCTTATAATATCGTGATGAATAAACGAACAAAACTTTACTTCTTTTCATAACTACACAAAAATGGCTAAGGATTACGTAAATTTGACAAAATGGCCAAAAAAATCATGAAAAACACATAAACAATAAAAAAAAATGCCTCAATAAATTTTTGACTTGCACCAATGACCTTAGAATATCGTGAGAAAATGACCTTAAAATTTTGACTTGCACCAATGACCTTAGAATATGTTATGAGCATGCGCACTGGACTTCAAAGGAAGTTGGGATAACCACTTGCTTCATATTGAGTTCGCATACAATAATAGTCATCATTCCAGTATTGGGATGGCACCTTATGAGGTTTTGTATGGGTGAAAATGTAGATCCCCTATACAGGTCGGTGAGTCAGGGTTGATTGGACCTGACTTAGTACAATAGACAATGGAGCAGGTTAAGCTCATTCAGGAGAGGTTGCTAACAGCTCAAAGCCGATAGAAGTCATACTCAGATGTGTGACAAAGGGACTTATAATTTTGTGTCGATGACTGGATATTCTTAAAAGTCTCTCCTATGAAGGGAGTTATGAGATTTGGCAAAAAAGGAAAGCTTAGTCCAAGATTCATTGGGCCATATCGGATCATTCGGAGGGTAGGACGAGTGGCGTATGAGCTAGAATTGCCTTCGAGGCTAGAATCTGTTCATCTAGTTTTCCATGTATCGATGCTATGCAAGTGCGTAGGAGACCCTTCTTGGGTTGTCACAATTGAGGATGTTCAGATCACAGAGGAGTTGTCCTACGAGGAAACTCCAATTGCCATATTAGATCGGCAGGTCCATAAATTGAGGACCAAAGATGTGGCTTCGATTTAAGTATTATGGAGAAAGAAGAATTGAGAAGAGGTGACCTAGGAAGCTGAGGATGGCATGAAGTCCAAATATCCTCGCTTGTTTCATACCCCAGGGTGATGGAATATCAGTTTATATTAGTGCAGTGAGGTTAGACACCTATCTGATTATTTTATATATTGTTGCTTACAATTATTGTTGTTGTCGTTGTATATTTTCTCGCATTGTTATTATGGAGCTATAGTGCTTAGCTATTTATGTCATCCTGTAAGATGCCTAGGTTAGAATTTCTGCATTCCAGGTTCCTAGATAGTCACATTTAAAAAAGATACTCTACCTAAAATTTGGCAATTCCTAAGGACTTAATTGTGTGACTTATATTTTTCATTTGAAGACAAATGTTTTTAAGGGGGGAAGGATGTAACACCCCGACTTTTCGAAACGTCTAAATTGACTCGTATATTCGTGGAAAGACTAGGAGGGTGGGTAATAAATTAAGAATGATGTGTTGTGTGATGGTTTAAGTGTTGAAGGGATGTATCTCAAGTTTTTAAGTTAGGTTAGTGGCAAAACAAAAGTTACGAAAGTTACCATAAATTCCTTTGAAAAGATTTGTCTGAAATTAGGGTGAAATACCTCAGAGATTTTCTCCCAATCTATAAAGAGTTATGGTGTCCATGACCTATGAATCCAAGGTCTACAAGTCTAGTTTCCAACACATCAACCCGTTCATTCATACGACTTCAGAATGGAGAGATATTCGTGTTTTTACAAGATTGTGCAAGCAAGCAGGTGAGGTGGGTCCCCTAGGTCAGTGGAACTTTATATATATCATCTTCTTCAACTTTTCTTTATCTTTCCTTCATTTTTCTTAGTGAATAACTAGAAAACTCACAAAACCCATTTCTAGGATCAACCAAGTTATAGATTTTCGTGACTTAAGTCCTTGACAAAAGTTGTTCTACGCGTTGAGCTTGTCAACATGGTATAATTTGTTTTATTGATTTCCTAGCATATCATACTTTGGTGTGTGGACAACAGGGGTTTGGGCATATTTTAAAGTTTTGAGGTGTATTACGAACTTAAAATCAAGGTAAGACTCTTTTTCCATCGACTCTAGCTTTGATAAGTAGCAAATAGCAATTTGTGATGGAAATACATATCTTTTATCGGATTATTGTGGTATCCTCTATTCTTTTGTGTTGATTATGGTCCTGCCTTGTTGTAGTATTGAGGGGTTGTGAGTAAAGTCGTTAGGCCACGTAAATTCAACGAAAAAGGTATGTTAAGTCTATTCTCTACTTACGACAAGTTTCCTTAAAGCTTAGGAGCAATGTAATTGGTTTGTATCCTTGTTATACATGTAGCCATTCTTGTTGATTGTTAGCTGCTCGAGTTGATATAAACCTCCCTGGTCGGGATTCTTATTCAGTTAGTAGCATCCCTATGTTGGACACGACTTAGAGGCTATTTGTATAGGTTGCTTATAACTAAATTGCTCGCTTTTTGCGATTGGATTGTTATTGTTGCCCTTGGGGATATTGTGGTTAGCTGCAGGAATGGTCAAAAATCAAGAAAAATACATAAACAATACAAAAATGTCTCAAATTTTTTTTGACCTTAGAATATTGTGATGAATAAAAGAAAAAAAAATTACTTCTTTTCGTAACTGTCTGAAAATGGAAAAATATTACGTAATTGCCCCAAAAATGGCCCAAAAATCAAGAAAAACATATAAACCTTACAAAAACGCGACAAAAAAATTTCAACTTGCACCAATAACCTTAGAATATCTTGGCGAATAAAAGAACAAACTTCTCTTTTTTTTGTAACTGCCCTAAAATGGTCGAATATTACGTAAATACCTCAAAATGACAGAAATATCAACAAAAGAACATAAGTAATAGAAAAAATGCCTCAAAAAAATTTCAACTTGCACGAATGAAACCTTAGAATATCGTGACGAATAAAATAACAAAACTTTACATCTTTTTGTAACTGTTAGAAAATGACCGAATATTCCGTAAATCCCCCAAAATGGCCGAAAAATCAAGAAAAATACATAGACAATACAAAAAACGCCTCAAATTTTTTTTGACTTGCACCAATGACCCTAGAATAACGTGATGAACAAAAAACCAAAACTCTACTCATTTTCATAACTATCCAAAAATGGCCGAATAATACGTAAATGCCCTAAAATTGCCCAAAAAAATAAAATAAAATACATAAACAATACAAAAAACACCTTAGAATATTCTTGACAAATAATTAAACAAAACTTTACTTTTTTTCGTTATTGTCCGAAAATGGCCGAAATTACGTAAATGCCCAAAATGGCAGAAAAATCAAGAAAAATACATAAAAAATACAAAAAATGTCTCAAAAATATTTTGACTTGCACTAATGACCTTAGAATATCGTGGCGAAAACCAGAACAAAACTTTACTTTTTTTCGTAGCTGGCCAAAAATTGCCAAATGTAAATGCCACAAATAGGCCAAAAAATCAAGAAAAATACATAAATAATAAAAAGTACGCCTCAAAAAATTTCAAGTTGCACTAATAACCTTAGAATATTGTGATGAATAAAGAACAAAACTTTACTTCTTTGTGTAACTATCCGAAGATGGCCGAATATTACGTAAATGCCCCAAAATGGCAGAAAAATCAATAAAAATACATAAACAATACAAAAAACACATCAATTTTTTTGACTTGCACTAATGACTTTAGAATATCGTTACGAATAAAAGAACAAAACTTTACTTTTTTTTTCGTAATTGGCCGAAAATGGCCTAATGAAAATGCCACAAATTGGCCGAAAAATTAAGAAAAATATATAAACAATTCAAAAAACACCCCAATAAATTTTGAGTTGCACCAATGAAATTAGAATATCGTAATGAATAAAAGAACAAAACTTTACTTCTTTGCGTAACTGTCCGAAAATGGCCGAATATTATGTAAATTCCCCCAAAATGGCCGAAAAATCAAGAAAAATACAAAACATGCCTAAATTTTTTTTTGAATTGCACCAATGACCTTAGAATATCATGAAGAATAAAAGATCAAAACTTTACTTCGTTTCGTAACTATCTGAAAATGACCGAATATTACGTAAATGCCCTAAAATGGTCGAAAAATCAAGAAAAATACATAAACAATACAAAAAATGCCTAAAAAAAAATTTCGACTTGCACCAATGATCTTAGAATTTCGTGACGAATAAAAGAACAAAACTTTACTTTTTTTCGTAACTCCCCGAAAATGGCCCAACGTAAATGCCTCAAAATGGCCGAAAAATAAAAAAAATACATTAGTAATACAACGAATTTGTCAAAAAAATTCCAACTTGCACCAGTAACCTTAGATTATCATGAATAAAAGAACAAAACTTTACTTCTTTTGGTAACTACTCGTAAATGGCCGAATATTATGTAAATGCCAAATATGGCCGAAAAAATATAAAAAATCAAAAAATGCCTTAAAAGAATTTCGACTTGCACCGATGACATTAGAATATCATTACGAATAAAAGATCAAAACTGTACTTCTTTTCGTAACTGTCTGAAAATGGCTGAATATTACGTAAATGCCCAAAAAGGGCTGAAAAATCAAGAAAAATACATAAACCATAATAAAAACGCCTCAAAAAAATTTCTACTTGCACCAATGACCTTAGAATATCATGACGAATAAAAATTTCTACGGTCCGTCGATGGGTGGCGTAGATGGAGCATTAGGGAAGTTTGACCAAGCAGTGGCGGAGGCAGGAATTCTATCAAGGGGGTTTAAAAAAAAAAATTAAACACGCCAATATTATCCATAAATAAACGGGTCGGTCATATATGAATGGATTGATTAACAAACGAGTTGAAAAAAAATCCTTAGTTCAAATAATTTCCTACAATTACAACTTATCTTAAGAAACAAATTTAAAGTACATATCTATAAAATGATAATAAAGTAGCACAACTCATTTAAAAAGTTCTACAAGTTCTTCAATTCCTTTAGAATTCTCTTCGGCTCCTAAAAGTGCAAATGGAGAGCAAACACAAATTTAACATTAGAAAGATTAACAAAAAAACACAAATCAAAGCGAAAATACTATTTCTTCACAAAAATTCTTTTTGGCATAAAATGACTTCATTACATTACAAAACTACACAACCTTGAAGGGAGGGTAAGAAACCAAACATGCGGATAAACCTATCAAAACATAGTTTTACATTTGAAAATACAACTACATACATTTTTACAATTGTATTCTATGAGGTTTCATATCTTGAAATGTCTTAATAATAACATCATTAGAAATCTTATCAAATACATCTTTTTCTAAATAAGGCACCAAACAACCACTAAAAAACTCATCACTCATTTGACTCCGCAAGTCATTCTTGATAAATTTTATTGCCAAAAAAGCTCTTTCAACGGAGGCAGTGGCAAATGGTAAAACTAGAGCAAGTATCACTAAGCAAAATGCAAGAGGATAATTTGAATGTTTCTTTGTTTGAACTAATCTTTTGGAAAGATCACAAAGTCCATTTAGATTGGAGAACCTTTTATCAATATCACAAACATCAACAATGTAACTTGCAAGTTGATTCTGAAGAATATCATAATGGATTCATCAAAGTCATCTAGATATAATTCAGTCATTCTCATTACTTTTCTTATGTCAAAACTTAAAAATGAGTTGATTGGATTCAAGCAAGCAATTCCATGGAGCAAATAGGTAGTCAACTCATCAAAACGATCATTAAGTTCTTGAAGTTGCCAATCAATGATATTGCAAAACACTTCAACACGATAATGATGTAAGATTGTATAGTTAGCAAGTTTCCACCGTGATCTTAAAGAGCTAACATGTGGCTCCTCAAAGTTAGGTATCAAAACATCATGTTTGATATAAAATGTAGATACCTTGGCAATAAGAGAATCCCATTCATCATCTCTTAAGACTTGCAACCTTCTCTTTGCTACTTCAACAAGTAGCATGACATTTGCAAAATCTTGCTCATTTTTTTTGTAAGCATTTATTAAGCTCATTTGTGATTGCTAAGACATCTCTCATCAAATGCAACATAAACACAATCTCAAATGTTTGACAAGCTTCAAGATGTCCCATTGCCTTTGCTCTTTCATCCATACTTCTTGCATCAAGAGCAAGTGATTCAAGAACCTCAAGAATAGAGCCAAACATAATAATTAAATTGTTAAACGATTTATAATGAGATCCCCAACGAGTATCACAATCTCTTGAAATATCAAGTTGTTGATTCAAGCCCCTACCGGTTGTAAGTTTACCCATATCTAATGCCACTTGAATTGTTGATTTTTGAGAATCTCGTAAATTATCCATACGCTTAAAAGAAGATCCCAATACATTAAAAATATTTGAGATCAATACTACAAGTTTTCCCACTTCAATACACTTTTTAGAAACCCCAACAAGAGTTAGTTGAAGTTGATGAGCAAAGCAATGGATTGAATGAGCTGAGTTACTTTCTCTTCTAATCAACATGTTAAGGCCATTGATCTCACCTTGCATATTACTTGCCCCATCGTAACATTGTCCACACACACTTGATGGACTCAAAGAATGTTGAGCAAGTAAATTAAAAATTGCCTCATTTAAAGATGAAGCACTAGTATCTTCAACATGAACAATGTCAATAAGTCGCTCCATTATAAATCCCATTCTATCAATATATCGAAATACAATAGCCATTTGCTCCTTGCGTAACACATCAAAGGATTCATCAACTAGTAAAGCAAAGTAGTCACCATTTAATTCCTCAATAATAGCTTTAACAGTCTCTATCTTACATGCACTCACAATATCTTTGTGAATCATTCGAGAAGTCATTTGATCATTTAAAGGAGCATGTTCCAAAACATAATAACGAATTTATCATATTTTTTTGCATACCATGAGAGAATTTCGAGAAAGTTACCCCTACTAAGTGATGATTTAGATTCATCATGACTTCAAAATTCAAATCCCTGACTTATGAGAAGTCTTGCTACATCAACCGACGCACTTAAGCGCATATAATATCCATGCTTGAGTTGATTAGATTGCCTCTCAAATGCAAATTGAATAGACCGCCATTGTCGTAGTAAATCTTGACATTTCTTTTTTGACTGATTATGTATGCTATTCGGTAGACTAATATGTTTGTCAAGACCACCCTTTTTGTTCCAACTCTTAAATCCTATAGTTGAAAATGTCTCCCCTCCTCCTTGATTAGTATTATGATGTTTAAAAAGATAGCAATACAAACAATACACTGCATCTTTACTAACACTATACTCCAACCAATCATGATATATATCATCAAATCATTCATGATTAAAATGACGCATTGATCTAGAAATATTTGTTTGAGGATACTTTTGCACTGTAAAACAAGGTTGACAAGGACCATTCGAAAGGTATGCTCTTCTAATAACATCACGATGGTTTGGATGATAGTTCAATATTGATGTTCTTTCACCAGGATCAAACTTTAAAGAACTCAAATCAAATTCTTGAGAAGAATCTAATGACACTTTTGAATGATTAGCATTTTCTTTTTGATTAGATTGACTATGACTTTGAGAGGCTAAAGTTTATTTCGGTACTTGTGTAAAATACATCTTCACTGAATATTGAGACTAAATCATAAAATAAATATTTAGTTAGAACTTACAAAAATTAAATATGCAATAAGGACCACAAAATTATAGACAATGAACAAAAAATTGAATCTCATAAATAAAAGTTAATATCCACTTAACAAATGTTGAATGTCCATAATAAACATATAAAATCAACAAATAAGCCCAAACAAATAAAATTATAACTTTCATAATCAGTGAATAGAATTGAAATTTTCATATGAAAAATAAAAAATTGTTAAGAGAAGTGAATATCTGAGTTCAATCAGCTAAATAAAATAGCACATCAACAAATACCAGAAACAAAGCATAGAATTCTGAAAAAAAACAAAAAAAAAAAATAGAAAAGAAAACTTATAGAGGTCGCCATCACAAATGGAACCCGAAGGAGAGAATGAAATTAATCCACGGAGGACCACCATTCTTCCACCAGTGGCCAATGGAAGCAAGCAGCAGCAACAACGTTGAGATTGCAGCATCGGCCAGTGAGCAGCAACAAAACGTAAAGCTGAACGAGAAAGACTAGGAAAAATATAATAGTGCAATCCCTAGAAATGAGGGATTTTTTTATTTGTTGACTTTTCAATTAGATATTTAAAATATATATTTTTTTTAATTAGTTATGACTTTAAAAATGGGGTCGTTTGGTCTATCTATATTTAATTAAAAAAACATTTAAAATTGAAGCCTGAAGCCTGCAAAATCGCTAAAAATTACAAAAAAAAATGTTGTTGCCTGGAATTGATCCATCGAACCAAAGCTTACTTAAGCAAAATCTTGAACCCCATCAACCGTTGGGCTACTCCTTTGATATATATTTAGGTGGTTCAATTTTAAATATATACGTACATAAAAAAATGGATCTTATATTTATAGTGTAATTTTTTTTCCGAAGGGGTTCAGATGAACCCCTGGAAACACTATACATCCACCCTTGTGACCAAGTGTGGAACTACGGATGTCAGTGACGGATCGTAGGTCGACCCATAGGCCATCCTGCACATCCATCGAATGATTTATAGAAGTTGAAGTTCTAGTAACCTGATGAAATTCCTAAGTGTGGAGCCACAGAAGAGGACCAAGGACCACAGGTTAACCTACAGTCCGTTTTGCACATCCGTTGATTGTATCTGAGAGTGAAGGTTCCAACCTCTATAGGAAAAAGTCTAAGTGTTGACCAATGAAGAGGACCTATGGACCGTAGGTCGACCCACAGTCCATAGGTCGAAGTCATCGATCAAAGTCGTGTCCAAAAAGTTTATTTCCTAATTTTGTTTCCTTTTTGTTTAGGACATGATTTTTTATAAATAGGGTATGTAAACCTCATTTTTGGGGGTTAGACATTATTGTTTACTTTTAGTTTTTGATATTTTCATGGGAATTAACTTGTAAACTTTAACAATTTGATTTTCGAATTTTGGTTTATAAGATTCTTACTTTGCAATTCAATTCGAGATTACGGTTCTTCTTCTAAAAACATGAATTGTGTTCTTTCAAACATGAGAAGCTAAATCCACAACTAGGGTTGTGGGAACCAAGAGTGATTAATAATGTATGAATAATAACTTAGTAATTTATGAATAGTTTTGATGCATGCATTGGCAATTCTTTCGCTTAGAAGTCTTTTTAATGGTGTCCAACGTTAGAACTCGCCTTGTTGCTACTTGCTGTACCAAGGAGGTAGTTAATAAGAAAAGAATTATAAACAGAGATTTGGTGTGATACTATCTAATAGTCTAATGTCAATTGGTGCGAGGGTGAAAACTAAGCCATACATTGATGTGATGTCTAATCTGAGGTAAAGGTAAGGGTTAATAAATTATACACACGTAGCCGGACCAAGGTGTGGAGTGAAATTCCCTATTTGGAGGACCAATCACTTAGGGATACATAGCTTACCAACTTTGCATGTAAAACACTAGGAACAAATTACTATTATTAGGATTACCACATTATGAGCTTACGGGGAGCACATACACCCTAGTTTCTCTCTCTCATTGATAACAACAAAGTTTGAATTTTTCTAACTTGTTACTTAAACAATAATCAGTTATTTGTTTTACAAATCCCCCGTGTACTTACTCGTCTCAGAAATAAGTTGACTAAATGAAGATAATAGTGAGTTAAGTTTAAGTCTAAACCATATTCCTCAGGGGATCGACCCCAACCTACAAGTTGGGTTCTTTATTTGACATTGATCGCTTATACTTCTTTAGGGAGGTGTAATTTGAGCGTATCAAATTTTGGCACTGCCGCTGGGGAATAAGGCTTTTAGATTAATTTTAACTACATTATTGAACTTTAGTCAATTATTTCATAATCTTACATTTACTTTTGCTTTTGTTTTCTATAGGTTTCTACTCTAGTATATGCCAAGTACACGGAGTCGAGGCGAACCATTGACCCCATACGATCCAAAGTTGAGCAAAACTTTGAGAAAGATGAATAATCAAGGGGTCCAAGTCAATCTTATCAGAGGGAATCTAGGTGATGGAGTTAAGTTGCAGCCTCCTAGGGTTGTTAATGTGCATGCTCAAGATCATGGTGGTAATCTACTTGGAGATGCATTGAGGGTGCAGAATTCGGTAGAAATAAGGCTGCAAGATAACTACAGGGTTGATTTCAATACTGCTGAATCAGAAGGACCCATTGTTCTCCCTCCACTACCTCCGGGGCATACATTTGTGGTGATGAGCAGTTTGATGCAAATGCTTACTGCGAGGGGGTTGTTTTTTGGTATGGCTTCGAAATATCGACATGGGCATATGGATAACTTGAGAAGTGTTTGCAAGATTTATGTAGCGCGATCGGAGTTGGAATTGAACGTCATAGGGTTGGGAGTCTTTCCTCTATCATTGATCGGAGATGTTGCGATTGGTTTTCTAAGCTTCCATACAACTCAATTCATACATGGGACCAATTGCACAAGGTGTTCATGGCCAAGTACTTCCCGTTGTCTAAGAAGCTGAACCACAAAGACAAACTTAACAACTTCGTGGCACTACCTGGAGAGTTTGTGAGTAGTTCGTGGGGTAGGTTCACAGGATTCATAAGAAATGTTCCGAATCACCACATCGATGATGAGCCACTAAAGGAGTACTTCTACAAAAGTTATGATGACAATGGTAAGGTTGTGCTTGATACTATCGCTGGAGGATCATATGGTGAGTGCACTTTTGAGGAGATCGCTGAGAAATTGGAGAAGATTTCCCGAAAGAATAAAAAATGGAGCACTCAAATTCAAACATTGGAAAAAGCACATTTGTAGTTCAAGATGCACCTAGTCAATCTACCGATGACATTCGTGAGGAGATGACTCAGATAGGCCTGTGCATATTTCGGTTCAAACCGAAAAAACCGACCGAACTAAATTTTTTTTAATTTTGGTTTTGATTTTACTGTTTGATCGGTCGGTTTCGGTTTTCAGTTTTAAAATTTCAGTTATTCGGTTCGATTTTTTATTTTTAACAAAATTAATTTGGTTTAACTGAAAAACCAAATTTTAATACATTAACACTATTAAAATTCGGTCGGTTTTTTTGGTTTTTAGTTTTTTTGGTTTTCGGTTTTTCGATTTGGCTACAGCCCAGCCTATCCAATGTCAATAGCCCATTAAAATTTGGCTCAATTTGGTATTTGAGAGTGACCCACTGTAGCTCCTACACTTATGTCTTTTACCTTTCACTCCCTTTGTACTCTATACATTCACATTATCCTTGTAATATAATATTGTTTCTTATATATTGTTTATTTTATTACACGCTTTTGTTCCACGGTAATTATACCTTTTGAGGGTAATTTATCTTATTAGCTTTTGTTTCTTTTAGAGAAAATAATGTTATTTAATTTCTTATTTAGTACTTAGTATTTTTAATTCATTTATTATATAACCAATATAAGTATTTATTAGTTATACATCATATTTAATGTCATTTTTATATATAGTATATTATTAAATTAATAATACAATATATTATTTCTATTAATACACTATTCGTACAATCATGCTTATTATATATAGTTAGGGCTGGGCATAATATGGTTAAAACAAAAAAAAACGACCGAACCAATTTTTTTTTAAATTTCAGTTTCGGTTTTTTAGTTATTTTGGTCGGTTTTGATGTCGATTTTCAATATTTTAGTTTTTCGGTATAAAGAAGGATGTCCACTATCATGCACTTGTTGATTTATGGGTCTTGACTCTTGAATATGGTATCCTCTGGGAGCTCATTGCATTTGTTTAACTGCTAAGAAACAACTTGAATGGTTGAAAGTTGAGACTTGGTGAAACAAATTAAGGCTAAGAAAGTCAAATTTTGATTAGTTTATAATCAAGCCAGCAGAAAAAAATCCAGATGCTACAACCCATAGGCCGCGTTAATTAAATTTGGTAAGACCGAAAATCAATCTGAAATAAACCGAACCAAAATTGTAATAACCGAACCAAACCAAATTTATTTCAGTTTGGTTTGGTCATATTTTGCCAAATCGAAAATAAAAAAAATCGAACCGAACCGACCGAACGCCCAACCCTAGACTCAGATAAGGACAGAACTTGGGGGTTGGTATTTAAGCATGTAAGGCGAGGTCCATAAAAGGTAAATGCGGTAAGTTACTTGACTAGGACTCCACCACCACCGGTTGAGGAATGCTACTGTGAGGAGGATGCTTACTTGGTGAATGATCAAACGGGGGGTTTCCGAGCCAACGCCCAAGGTTCCAACTTGGATAATTGGAGCCAAGGGCAAGAAAACCAAGGTAGGAACTATGGCAACTACAATTGAGAGGGTAACTATGTACGGGATGGGAGCTACAATTACGACAACAACTACAACCGAAACAACTATGGCAACAAAAATGATAGGGTTGGGCCTTATGTTTCTCTTGCGAATTGGGAATTTGGCAATAGGGAAGCTAGGGGTAGTATGTCACGTATTGAGGATATGATGTAGAAGATGATGAACAGGTTTGATACGACTGATGAGAATGTGAAGGAGATGCAAAACGACTTGTCTAGAATTGATAAAAAAGTTGATGCCCATGCAGTGTCAATCAAGAAACTTGAGTAGCAAATGAATTAGTTGTCCACTACAGTAAACCTATGTTAGCCTGTCACACATCCTAGCAACACCATCTATAATCCAAAGAATGATGGGCATTGTATGACAGTCACTACTCGAGGGGGTAAACAGACCATTGATCCACCTATGCCGTCTGAGGTTGAAATTGTGGTTGAAAAGGATGATGAGATTGAGGTTACTGGAGAGTCCAAGAATGTTATAGATAAGTAAGTAGATATAACCCAAAAAGTTGTTCCCATGCCTAGACCTCCACCTCCATTCCCACAGAGGTTGGTAAAGAAGAATGAAGAAGGAAAATACTGCAGGTTTATTAGTATGTTGGAACAACTCTCCATCAATGTTCCGTTGATAGAAGCTTTGGATAAAATGCCCGGGTATGCAAAATTTATGAAAGATTTGGTGACTAAGAAGAGGGCCATCAGTTTTGAAGATGATGATAGGTTGCAACATTGCAATGCTATTGCTACTAGGTCACTTGTGCAGAAGAAAGAGGATCTTGGTGCTTTTACTATTTCGTGTACCATCGGGTTGTTGCATTTTGTGAAGGCGTTGTGTGATTTGGGTGCTAGTATTAACGTGATGCCATTGCCTATTTACAAAAAGTTGGGTTTAGGGGCTCTAAAACCGACTGCAATGCTATTAGTCATGGCTGATAGAACTGTGAAGAAGCCCATTGGTGTTCTCCAAGATATACTTGTGAAAGTGGAGTCATTTATTTTTCTGTCAGATTTTGTGATACTTGATTGTGAGGTCAATTTTGAGGTTCCAGTCACTTTAGGGAGACCATTCCTTGCTATTGGGCGCACCTTGGTGGATATGGAGAGAGTGTAGATGAAGTTCCTATTAAATAGTGAAGAGGTAACTTTTAATATTTGTAGGTCCATGAAGTAGGAAAGCGATGTCAAGTCAGTGTCAGTGGTGAATCATATTGAGGAGTGAGGTTCTGATGTGTCTATTCAAGAGAGGTTGGGTGTTGATGCACTTGGAACGGTAATGGTGAATTTTGAGGGTGATGGTATTGAAGACTATGATGAGTTAGTTTTCGCACTTGATAGGTTCGAATTTTGTTCCAACCAAAGAAATTGGAGTTAGATATGAAGAATCGCGACTCTCCGCCCACAAAACCGTCTGTTGATGAGGCTCCAAAATTGGAGCTCAAGGCTCTACCCTCACATTTGAGGTATGTATTCTTGGGGAGAGATGGTAGTTTACTGGTCATTATTGCAGTAGATTTTAGTCAGGTACAAGTTGAGGCATTGATTTCTGTGTTGAAGAGGTTTAAGAGGGCTATTGGATGGACTATTGCGGACATTATTGGGATTCATCTTGACATTTATTCTAATAAAATCCAACTCATGCCAATCACAAGCCTAGTATTGAGCACCAAAGGAGACTAAATCCGCCTATGCAAGAGCTAGTGAAAAAGGAAATCATCAAGTGGTTAGATGATAGATTCATTTATCCTATTGCAGATAGTAGTTGGGTTTGTCCTGTTCAGTGTGTGCCCAAGAAAGGTGGGATTACTGAGGTTCCTAATGTGAAAAATGAGCTTGTTTCGATGTGGCCAATGACTGGATGGAGAGTATGCATAGACTATCGGAAATTGAATGCTTGGACAGAAAAGGACCACCTCCCTATGTCGTTCATGGATAAGATGCTAGATCGCCTTGCTGGTAAGGGTTGGTATTACTTTCTTGATGGTTATTTGGGCAACAATCAGATCTCCATTGCTCCAGAAGACCAAGAGAAGACCATCTTCACTTGCCATTATGGGACTTTCACCTTCAAATGGATGCCTTTTGGGTTGCGTAATGCTCCAGTAACCTTCCAGCGTTGCATGATGTTGATAGTTTTAGATATGGAGGAGGACACCATTGAGGTATTTTTGGATGATTTCTCTGTGGTAGGTGACTCGTTTGATGGTTGTCTGATGCATTTGGCCAAGGTACTGAGACAGTACGAAGAGTACAATCTTGTGCTCAATTGGAAAGCGTGCGACTTCATGGTGAAAGAGGGGATGGTTCTGGGTCATCGGATTTCTAAGAAGGGTATTGAGGTTGATAGAGCTAAATTCGAGTAACAGAAAAGCTTCCACCACCTATCTATGTTAAAGGTGTTAGAAGTTTTCTTGGGCATGGAGGCTTTTATAGGAGGTTTATCAAGGATTTCTCCAAAATTGCACACCCATTGCGAAAATTGCTTGAAAAGGAGTGTATGTTTGATTTTGATGATGCTTTTCTGAGAGCATTTGGAGACTTGAAATCAAAGCTAGTTTCTGCACCTATCATTATTTCACCGGATTGGGGGCAACTGTTTAAAGTGATGTGTGATGCGAGTGGAGTGGCACTTGGTGTGGTATTGGGACAAAGGCGAGAGAAGATTCTTCATCCTATTTACTATGCCAACAAAGCTCTAAATATGGCTCAAAAGAACTATACAGTGACTGAACTGAACTTCTTGCTGTAGTTTTTGCATTCGGGAAATTTTGATCCTACTTGCTTGGCACTAAGGTCATAGTGCATACTGACCATTCTGCATTGAGGTATCTAATGGTTAAAAAAGATGCAAAACCGAGGTTAATTAGATGGGTGTTGTTGCTGCAAGAGTTTGATTTTGAGGTGAAAGATAGAAAGGGGAAAAAAATCAAGTTGCCGATCATTTGTCTAGATTAGAGGAGAAAGCTATGCTCAAGCTAGGAGATGGGGCTGAAATTAATGATGCTTTTCTAGACAAACATGTATTGGCTGCTTCTCATGATCTTATTCCTTGGATCGCAGACTTTGCTAACTACTTGGCAAGTGATCTGGTTTCATTGGATTTGTCTTTTCACTAAATGAAAAAGTTTATGCATGATGTGAAGAAGTTTTTTTGGGATGAGCCTTACTTGTTCCGTATTTGTGATGATGGGATTAGTCATCGTTGTGTGCCTTAGGTTGAGATGATGAGTATACTAGAGGTGTGCCATTCATCGCCGGTTGGTGGGCAACATAGTGGTATTCGGACTGCTCATAAAATTTTGCAGTGCAGGTATTACTGGCCTACCATCCACCAAGATACTCATGATTTCACCAAGTCTTGTGATCGTTGCCAAAGGGAAGGAGGAATTTCGAAGAGGCAAGAGCTACCTATGAATCCAATATTGGTGATTGAGTTGTTTGATATATGGAGCCTTTATTTTATGGGTCCATTTGCGAGTTAACATGGGATGAAGTATATTCTTGTTGCGGTTAATTACGTGTCAAAATGGGTGGAAGCAATTGCACTTTCAAACAATGAAGGGAAAACTGTCACCATATTCCTGAAAAAGAGTATCTTCTCCAGATTCGGTACACCTAGGGCGATTATCAGGGATGGAGGTTCCCACTTTTGTAATAAGTTGTTCAAGTCGTTGGTAGAGAAATATGGAGTCCCTCACAATGTAGCTACTCCTTACCATCTGCAGTCTAGAGTTAAAGTATCAAATAGAGAGATAAAGCAAATCCTTGCAAAGAATGTGAATGCAAATAGAAATGATTGGTCAAGGAGGCTTGATGAGGCCCTATGGGCCTATCACACTGCATTCAAGACTCACATAGGTATGTCTCCCTACCAACTTGTATATGGGAATTCGTGCCATTTCCAGGTAGAGCTAAAGCATAAGGCTATGTGGGCGCTAAAGAAGTTGAATTTGGATTGGGGTGCCACATCGAGTCAAAGAGTGAATGACATGAACAAGCTTGACAAATTTTGCCTAAAAGCTTATGAAATTTCATCTTGTACAAGGAGAAGATGAATAAGTATCATGTTCAAAAGATTGAAAAGCGTGAATTTGATGTGGGTGATCTGGTGCTTCTATTCAACTCAAGGTTGCACTTGTTTCCTGGCAAGGTCAAGTCCAAGTGGACCAGGCCATTCAAAGTCACCCAAGGTTTCCACATGGAGCGGTCGAGCTCGAGAACAAGGAGGTAACAAGGTTCAAGGTGAATGGGAAAAGGATCAAAGTCTACATGGGGCAGTTGGAGAGTGTGCAAGAAGTGATTGAGGCCTATTACCTTGATGATGTCTGAGTAATCAAGGGGCATGCGTTGTGCCGCGACATTAAATCAAGTGTTGCTTGGGAGGCAACCTAAGGTGTACAATCTAGCCAACTATAGGTTTTTCTTCTCGATTTAGGATTCTTTTTCCTTTTCTTTTATTTTAATTTCTGTAACTCTTTAGATAGGTATTTATTTGTGTATTAGTGTTGGCTAGATATAGAATAGGGTCTGTCTCTAAAAAGTGTCCAGAAAATGTAAGAAGAAAGTTCTAATGGTTGCTACGTGTGCAGGATGAAAAACTGAATCTGCACAGAGAGGCTATGCAAAGGTCTACGGACCCCATCGACGGTCCGTGGTTCCATCCACAGATCGTGAATGGCATCCGTAGACCCCAAGTATGTGTCTTAATTTTTTTAAATGTTGAGTGACCTATGGACCTGACCTACGGTCCGTAGGTCAACCTACAGACCATATACGGGGTCTCATAGGCCCAAACCTAGGTTCTGCTGACCCAACTCGGACTCCCTTTAAACAAAACCATTCATATTCAAATCATTTCCCACGTCCATCTACATCCCCTAACTATTTTTAAACCCTCTGAATCCCCCTAATCACTCCTATATCAATCCCCATTCATTTCCCCAAACTCCTAAATCATCTCCTTCTCTCCCTAAATTCCCTATCTCATTCCCCAACGATTCCATAGTCCGAGTTCAGTGTCAAAGGATAATAAAAGTTCTAAGGAGCCTATTGCATCATCACACTCACCCACTTTCATTTCTTGAAAGGTAAACAACGTCACCCTAACTTCGAATTCACTGTTCATTGTTGTTTTAAGAAGTCACGAAGTTGGAACTTGACCTTGGTTTATTAGGGTTGTTAATTTTAGAGTTAAATGTTGAATTGTATGCTAGAATAGCCCTTGGTATGATGTTATGTTAGTGTGTAGTTTATTAAAACTAACTAGATCAGAGTAAAAGGTCTAAATGAAAGTTTTGACTTAGGGTTCCTAGTTCGGTATGTTAAAAATTAAAATTGATAGGTTGAAATAATGAGTACAAAATGAGGCATGCCTGAAACATGGCATAGACCTGACCTACGAGACCTTGTCCATGGACTGTAAGTCATATCCATGGGTTTGTTACACATGAAATCGTCACCAAGTGTGGAACCATGGAGGTGGACTATAGTCTGTGGTTTCTTCGATGGACTGTTCTGCATATCCGTGGTTCACAGAACAGACCCAACTTTTTGAAACTCTGACCGATGGATCGTAGGTACCCACAGTAGGTGGATAGTTATGCTACTGTCCAAAAAATTTTCAGTTTTTGTTTTGGTTCTCTTCTTATAATAAAATTTTTCCAAGTGTGTTATTTGCTTGTTTTGGTACTAACTAAGCTGCCACAGGTACCATGGCTTCCAAGAAAGCTCTGATCTATGCCGCTAAGAGGAAATCAAAATATGTCGCTCCTTCGTGACACGTGATCATTGAAAAGGATGCAGAGGACACTGACTATATTCCTCCCACTACTAGGACCTCCCCTACTGCTCTTCGCACCACGAGGAACCGAGCACAATCGGTGATTCTCGATCGGTTCATCCGCTGGCTTTGAGTTAGGCTCTAGCTCCGGCTCCAGTCCCAGTGGTAGCACTGCCTCATCTTCTGAGGCCGACAGTACAGGAAATGTCCCCGTACCTCCTAGTTCCAAGCCTCCAGTAAATCCTGATGAGGCTAATAGGAGGTGTGTAGATTGCCAGTACTAGATCTACAGGGATGCTCGTGTACTGAACGAAAAGGAAAAGATGGCCGGATTGATCGTAGAGGAGCGCTGGGTTCTCACAAGAAGCCTTCACACTGTGCCCGCCATCCATGATCTCTTCCAAAGGCATAGGTGAGAATGGATGGCCCATAGCCCAGGGTCCTTCAGTGAGGAGATACTTAGGGAGTACAATGCTTCCTACACTGCCACCCTTGGAGAATCCATCGACAGATGGGCCAAGTCTGCTGCTCAGCCTCCACTCACAGCTACACTAGTGCGCGGGTTTTCAGTCAACATATCTGAGACCACTCTCCGTAGGTTCCTCTGTGGTTCAGACCACACTCTACCTATCAATACGACCGAGTCGACTATCGAATGAACATCGTTTGAAGTGGGAAATTTTAAAGGAATGTCGATCAGAGGGAGTCTCTTTTATACTGGTTAGCCTATCATCTTGCTACAGATGGAGAACGCGTCAAGTGGGTCCACACCCCGCGCTTGGGTATCAAAAAGGCCACCCAGACGTTTGCTGCCAAATTCTTTTGGTTGCTGGTGCAGAACTGTGTGTCCCCAACTCAGGCAAATAATGTGATCACTTGGGACCGATCAGTTATGGTTGCAGCCTTCGTTGGTGGGTTGGAGGTCGACTTTTCCCATATGCTAATTGCGGAGATACATAAGAGGTCCTTCAAGGCCACCACTATCCTGCCTTTCCCATGCCTCATCTTCCTGCTTTGCAGGGATGCTGTAGTACCAGTTTGGCATTGTGATCGGTTGCTTCAGGCGACTAAGACCCTAGATATCGACCTGATTCGGATAAAGCTAATGTAGCTGCACCTTGCAAGGAGCCGTAGGTTGAGGTGCCACCATTGGGAGCTGACCTTATAGCAAATGTTAAGCAGATGAAGGGTGATGATCGTGTCCCTCCAACCACTACAGAGGATGCCCCAGCTTCCCTATCTCCTGCCGCCAGTCAGGCCCCTCGCTACTCTGAAGCCACTCCCCCTTCAGGGTCTGTTGTCGTGCCTCTAGTTAGTGTCTAGAACCTAGAGGTCCAGATGGCCACGCTGCTCCACCATGTGAAACCATGGATGTAACGATCGATAGTCGACTTTGAGGCACGGATGGAGTAAATAATGGAGTGTAAGGTTCAAGCCGTTCACCAACGCCTGTATACATTTGAGATGCACATTTTAGAGAGGTCAGCCCCCACCATTGATGTTTCCACTTTCCAAAGTGATTTAACTAGTCCCTAGGCTAACCTTGATGCCCTCCTAGCTCTACCAGAGACTGAGCCTGAGTTCGCCCCCATGACACCAGAGAATAGGATGGTGTTAAATGCCTTATTCGACGACTCTATGCTGCCACTTGCTTTTTCTCGTGCTGCAGGGAAGCGCCCTCACTCTGGTCGTACTTTGGATGATGCCGAGCCTAAGTGATAGAAGAATAGAGAATTCCAGCAAACTGAGCAGGCTTGACGGGTGTCTATAGTGGATGAGGAGTTGTGACAGTAGCGAGCCAGAGAGATTGGTGTCGGTACTTTAGAGTTTGTGAGCACTATTAAGGGTGCTAATATTGTGAGAGTTGCTGGCAGAACCACGATGGTGTTGGGATCGTGGATTTGGGAACTACTGATGGTGACTCGAGTGTTGATCCAACGGGCTTCGGAAAAATGAACCCACCCGCTTTTTGAGAGATCTTCGGCGCATTTGCGCCACAAGTTTGCTTCACCTTCACCCTATGCTTTATTTCTTTATTTTTGTGCGCATTAGGGACAATCACACTTTCTTTTGTTGGGGTGGGGTAAATAATTTGTGAGTGATGGGGTGAAATCCGAGTAACCCAACTCATAATCCTTTCTTAGGGTTATCTTGCCTGTGGTCTTTTCCCCCAAGAGACTATTTTAATTTCTATTGAACTGGCATGTTTAGGAATGTATGTGTAGGAGTAGGTAGAAAAATGAAAGCATGATGGCATCAAAAGCATGAAAAAAAATGATCCCTATCCAAAAATGATGAAATGTGCTAGATCTGTAGGCTTGATAAGTCGATCTCAATGTGACATGATATGTACCGATTTGACTTCATGACTTGAGCTAAAACTTGAGCTGGGTAATTTGATAATCTGATAATGAAATAATGTGCCAAGTGTGATTGAGAAAGTTTGAATGTTCGGAGAGTTGTGTGCCAATCTAGAACTTGCCCTATTGGTCCTGCTAAGATAATGTAGGCTAGAAGCTAGGAAGTCATCATACGCCCTTGTTCTAATAGCTCCACTAATGTCTAAAAAGATCCAACCAAATGAAATCAATGTTCCCTTTGATCCAAAATGTTTGAGCCTTAAAATAGACCATTTCTTTTGATACACCTAACTCACATGCCTTAAAATCATTGTTTTGGCCCCCGGTCCCTCCTTGGACATGTGCACTTTGACTTAGGACAAAAGTCTAAGTTGAGGGTGGCAAATTCAAAAAATTTACCTTGATCTTGGCCCTGGTCCGACATTGGATATTGTGCACCTCAACTAATGCAAAATCCATAAGTTGAGGGTGGCTATGAAAGAGGAACTCAAAAGAAAAAAAGGGTATGGAAAGAGTTTTGTGTTGAAAAAATAAAACGAAAAGATAGAAGAAGATGTGACTTTGTGCAAAAGAAAAAAAAAAGATGATAAATAAAGGGTTGAAAAAAATAAAGAAAAATAATGTGAAAGAAAAAGAAGAAAGTAAAAAATAAGAGTTGCAAAGTCGGAAGTCACATCCATGTTGAAAAGAGTCAAGGGAAAGAAACTAAAACGAAAGGATACCAAAAATAGGTTGAGAAAAGAGGTACAAAACCAATGTAATGTCAAGGTGGGCAGAAAGTCACTAAAAAGTACCCAAATGTACCACACCTAACCCTGAGCCTACGTTACGAGCTAAGAAAGTCCTATAGTGATTCTAGCAACTAGTTTGGAGAGTCTAAGTAGTGAAAATAAGGGCAAGCCTATGGTGTTGAGCACTAACTATACTTGAAGTCACTTCTGAGCGTGAGCGTTGAATGAATCCTAAAACTCAAAATTCATATCTTCTGTGTGAAAAGGATTTCGTTTGAACTGAGGGCACTAGTTACATTGTCAGAAAGTTGGTCCCTTGGTGATTGTGAAAAGTATATGTTGTGGTGTCTATTGGTCAATCTTTGTCATATCTTGATCCGCATGAGTAGCTTGTTGAGTCTAAGAGAAAATATTTGCACTGAAAAAATGAATGAATTGAAATAGCCACGTGATTGCTTGAGTTTATATGTCTACTTCTACATAAGTGTCGTTTAGAGTTTAGTGCGTCGCTTGAGAACAAAAAATGAGGTTAAGTTGAGGGTGTTGATATAGCGTTAGTTTATGGTATTTTTGATACATTTTACTTAAGAGTTGTGCGTGTCTAGGGCCATATTGTATTAGGAATTAATGTTTTTGTGTTATATTTGTAGGAGATAGGCTTGGACATGGAAGTGTGAGATGACAGATGAAAATCTGCAGAAGGAGACACCCACGGAGGTGACCTATGGCCCGTAGGTCGAGTCACGGTCCATCGATGGGTGGCGTAGATGGTGCATCAGGGAAGTCTGACCAAGTGTGGAACTACAGATGCAAGTGAAGGATCCTAGGTCGACCCGCCGGTTGTCCGACACATCCGTCGAATGATTTAGAGAAGTTGAAGTTCCAGTACCTGATGAAATTCCTAAGTGTGGAGCCACGGAAGAAGACCTATGGACCGTAGGTCAACCTACGGTCCGTTTTGCACATCCGTTGATTGTATCTGAGAGTGAAGGTTCCATCCTCTACAAGAAAAAGTCTAAGTGTTGACCAACGGAGGGGTCCTACGGACCGTAGGTCGACCCACAGTCCGTAGGTCAAAGTCGTTGATCTAAGCCGCGTCCAGAAAGTTTATTTCCTTATTTTATTTCCTTTTTGTTTAGGACATATTTTTCTATAAATAGGGTATATAAACCTCGTTTTTTGGGTTAGACATTATTGTTTACATTTCGTTTTTGATATTTTCTTGGGAATTAACTTGCAAAATTTAGCAATTTGATTTTCGGATTTCGGTTTATAAGATTTTCTCTTTGCAATTCAATTTGAGATTATGAGTTTCTTCTACTCAATACATAAGTTCATGAATTCTTCTTCCAAAAACATGAATTGTGTTCTTTCAAACATGAGTAGCTAAATCCACAACTAGGGTTGTGGGAACCATGAGTGATTAACAACGTATGAATAATAACTAAGTAATTCGTGAATAGTGTTGATGCATGCATTGATAATCCTTTTGCTTAGAAGTCTTTTTAACGGTGGCCAGCGTTAGAACTCCCCTTGTTGCTACTTGCCGGTCCAAGAAGGTAGTTAACAAGAAAAGAATGATCAACAGAGATTTGGTGTGATACTATCTAATAGTCTAATGTCAATTGGTGCGAGGGTGAAAACTAAGCCATAAATTGATGTGGTGTCTAATCTGGGGTAAAGGTAAGGGTTAATAAATTATACACATGTAGCCGCACCAAGGTGCAGAGTGAAATTTCCTATTTGGAGGACCAATCACTTAGGGATACATATCTTACCAACTTTCATGTAAAACACTAGGAAATGATTACTATTATTAGGATTACCGCGTTATGCTTATAAGGAACACATACACCCTCGTTTCTCTCTCTCATTGATAACAACAAACTTCAAATCTTGCTCACTTGTTACTTAAACAACTATCAATTATTTGTTTCACAAACCCCCCCTTTACTTACTTGTCTCAGAACTAAGTTGACTAAATGAATATAATACTAAGTTAAGTTTAAGTCTAAACCATATTCCTCGTGGGATCGACCCTAACCTACAAGTTGGGTTCTTTATTTCACAACGATCGCTTATACTTCTCTAAGGAAGTGTAATCTAAGTGTATCAACCAATGACCCTAGAAAATCGTGATGAATACAAGAACAAAACTTTACTTTTTTGCGTAACTATCTGAAAATGGCTGAATATTACGTAAATTCCCCATAATGACCGAAAAATCAAGAAAAATACATAAACAATACAAAAAAAGCCTCAAAAAAATTTTGACTTGCACCAATGACATTAGAATATCATGACGAATAAAAGAACCAAACTTCACTTCTTTCATAACCGTCCGAAAATGGCCGAATATTACGTAAATGCCCCAAAATGGTTGAAAAATTAAGAAAAATACATAAACAATACAAAAAATGCCTCAAAATTTTTTTGACTTTCACCACTGACCTTAGAATATCGTGACGAATAAAAGAACAAAACTTTACATCTTTTCGTAATTGTTCAAAAATAGCCGAATAATACGTAAACGCCCCAAAATGGTCGATAAAAAACAAAATACATAAACAATTCAAAAAACACCTCAAAAAATAATTTCAACTTACACCAATGACCTTAGAATATTGTAACGAATAAAAGAACAGAACTTTACTTCTTTTCGTAACTGTCCAAAAATAGCCGAGTATTACGTAAATGCCTCAAAATGGCCAAAAAATCCAAAAAAATAGATAAACAATACGAAAAAGCACCTCAAAAAAATTTCGAATTGCACCAATGACCTTAGAATATCATCATGAATAAAAGAACAAAAACTTTGCTCTTTTTTGTAACTGTCCGAAAATGGTAAAATATTACATAAATGCCCAAAAATGGCCAAAAAATCAAGAAAAATACATAAACAATACAAAAAAGGTTTCAAAAGTTTTTTGAGTAGCACCAAGGACCATAGAATATCTGGAAGAATAAATGAACAAAATTTTACTCTTTTCAGAAGTGTTCGAAAATGGATGAATATTACGTAAATGCCCCAAAATGGTTGAAAATCAGAAAAATACATAAACAATACAAAAAATGCCTCAAATGAATTTTGACTTGCACTAAATACTTTAGAATACCGTGACGAATAAAAGAACAAAACTTTACTTCTTTTCGTAACTGTCCGAAAATGGCAGAATAATATGTAAATGCCCCAAAATGACCGAAAATAAAGAAAAATACATGAACAATACAAAAAACGCCTTAAAATTTTTTTGACTTGCACCAATAACCTTTGAATATTGTGACGAATAAAACAACAAAACTTTACTTCTTTTTGTAATAGTTCGAAAATGGCCGAATATTACGTAAATGTCCAAAATGAATGAAAAATCAAGAAAAATAGATAAACAATACAAAAAATGCCTCAAAATTTTTTTGACTTGCACCAATGACCTTAGAATATCGTGACAAATAAAAGAACAAAGCTTTACTTCCTTTCGTAGCAGTTTGAAAATGGCCAAATATTAAGTAAATGCCTCGAAATGGACAAAAAATAAAATAAAATACATAAACAATACAAAATATGCCTCAATAATTTTGACTTGCATCAATGGCCTTAGAGTATCGTGACGAATAAAACAAAAAAATTTACTTCTTTGTGTAACTGTCCGAAAATGGCCGAATATTACGTAAATGTCCAAAATGTCCAAAAAATAAAGAAAAATACAAAAAGAAAACAAAAAATGCCTCAAAAATATTTCAACTTGCACAAATGACCTTAGAATATTGTGAGGAATAAAGGATCAAAACTTTACTTGTTTTCGTCACTATCCGAAAATGGCCGAATATTACATTAATGCCCCAAAATGACTGAAAAATAAAGAAAAATACTTAAACAATACAAAAAATACCTTACAAAAATTCAACTTGCACCAATGACCTTAGAAAATTGTGAGAAATTTGCCGATTATTACGCAAAATGCCCTAAAATGACCGAAAAATCAATAAGACTACATAAACAATACAAAAAACGCCTCAATTTTTTTTTTGACTTGCACCAATGACCTTAGAATATTGTGACAAATAAAAGGACAAAACTTTACTTCTTTTCGTGACTGTCTGAAAATGGCCAAATTTTCTTAAATGCCCCAAAATGTCCGAAAAATAAGGAAAAAAAACATAAACAATACAAAAAACGCCTAAAGAAAAATTTCGACTTACACTAATAACCTTAGAATATCTTGTCGAATAAAAGAACAAAACTTTATTTTTTTTCTTAACTGTCTTAAAATGGCCGAATATTACGTAAATGCCCCAAAATGGCCGAAAAATCAAGAGAAATACATAAATAATACAAAAAGGCCTCAAATAGTTTCGACTTGCACCTATCACCTTAGAATATCGTGACGAACAAAAGAACAAAACTTTACACTTTTTCGTAATAGTTCGAATATGGCTGAATTTTACATAAATTCCCCAATATGGCCGAATAATACATAAACAATCCAAAAACGCCTCAAATAAATATTGACTTGCACCAATGACATTAGAATATCGTGACGAATAAAAAAACAAAACTTTACTTCTTTTCGTAACTTCCAGAAAATGGCAGAATATTACGTAAATGCTCCAAAATTGTTGAAAAATCAAGAAAAATACATAGACAATACAAAAAACGCCTCAAAAAAATTTCAACTTGCACCAATAACCTTAGAATATCGTGACGAATAAAAGAACAAAACTTTACATCTTTTTGTAACTATCCGAAAATGGCCGAATATTATGTAAATGCTCCAAAATGAAATCAAGAAAAATATATAAACAATATAAAAATGCCTCAAAAAATTCCGACTTGCACCAATGACCTTAGAATATCGTGACGAATAAAAGAACAAAACTTTCCTTTTTTCGTAACTATCTGAAAATGACCGAATATTATGTAAATGTCCAAAATGGTCGAAAAATAAAGAAAAACATTTAAACAATACAAAAAATGCCTCAAAATTTTTTTGACTTGATCCAATGGCCGTGGAATATCACGACGAATAAAAGACAAACCTTTACTTCTTTTCGTAACTGTTTGAAAATGGCTGAATATACGTAAATGCTCTAAAATGGCCGAAAAATCAAGAAAAATACATAAACAATACAAAAAATGCCTAAAACAAATTTCGACTTGCACCATGACCTTAGAATATCGTGATGAATAAAAGATCAAAACTTTACTTCTTTTTGTCATAGTCCGAAAATGGCTGAATATTACGTAAATGGCCCAAAATGGCCGGAAAATCAACAGAAATATATAAACAATACAAAAAAATGCCTCAAAAATTTTTGACTTGACCCAATAACCTTAGAATATCATGACGAATAAAATTACGTAAATACCATAAAGTGGCTGAAAATCAAGAAAATTACATAAACAATACAAAAAATGCCTCAATTTTTTTTGACTTGCACCAATGAGACTTTAGGATTTCGTGATAAATAAAAGATCAAAACTTTACTTCTCTTCGTAACTGTTCGAAAATGGCCGAATATTACGTAAATGCCCAAAAATGGTCAAAAGATCAAGAAAAATACATAAACAATACAAAAAACGCCTCAAAAAAATTCGACTTGCACCAATGACGTTAAGATATAGCAATGAATAAAAGAACAAAACTTTACTTCTTTCTGTAACTGTTCGAAAACGGCAGAATATTACGTAAATGACCCACAATGGAATCAAGAAAAATACATAAACAATAAAAAATGCCTCAAAATTTTTTGACTTGCACCAATGACCTTAGAATATCGTGTTGAATAAAAGAAGAAAACTTTACTTCTTTTCGTAACTGTTCAAAAATGGCAGAATATTACGTAAATGCCCCCAAAATGGCCGAATATTACGTAAATGCCCCCAAAATGGCCGAACAATCAAATAATATATATAACATAGTACAAGACGCCTAAATTTTTTTTGACATGCACTAGTGACCTTAGAATATCGTGACGAATAAAAGAACAAAACTTTACTTCTTTTCGTAACTGTCCGAAAGTAGTCGAATATTACGTAAATGCCCCAAAATGGTCGAAAAATCAAGAAAAATACATAGACAATACAAAAAATGCCTAAATTATTTTTTTGACTTGCACTAATGACCTATATTTGTCACAATATTCTAGATCATTAGTGCAAGACAAAATTTTTTGAGGCGTTTTTCTTATTGTTTATGTATTTTTTTTCAAACATTTTGGGGGCATTTACATAATATTCAACTATTTTTAGATAGTTACGAAAAGTAGTAGAGTTTTGCTCTTTTATTCATCATGATATTTTAGGGTCATTGGCGCAAGTCAATTTTTTTCTAACGGAACAATAGATATCACATATCCAACCATTTCTTCAATAGAGATGCACAAAAAACTTGATGCACCGATGCCAAATCATTAGGCAAATCAAGTTCATAAGCAACTTTAGCAAAACGCCTAAATTTGATATTGGCCCCACATATCGTGGAATAAGTTTCCCGTTCTCCCAAACCTCATCACTCCATTAATAGGTGAGATTTTCAAGTAAACCCAATCATGAAAATCAAACTCAAGGTCTCTCCTTCGAACATCAACATAGGACTTTTGTCAACTTTGAGTTGTTTTCTACCATTCTCTAATAAATCAAACTTTCTCCATAGTCTCATGTCACAACTTAGGACCTATAAAAGTAACTCCACCCACTTCAAACCAACCAATAGGAGATCTACACCTGCTACCATACAGAACCTTAAATGGAGCCATATTAATACCGTGTCGGAACGTGACAATCCGATCCAATAATATCATGTCGGAACGTGACACCCCGATCCAATAATACCATGCCGGCTTGTGGCATCTGATCCAACCATATAGTTAATTCATTTGTCATTCTTATCATCTCTTTTTACTTCCTTAACAATATTTCATTCAAGCCTTCTTTATTCAAGGCATCACTTCGATTGAGAGAGTTCAAGATTATAAATTTCATGGTATAAGGATTTCAGACCAATCACAAACCACAGAATCATACAATCAAGTACATAGAGAAATTCACAATATCATTCAATGAATATCAATCGCTATTAAGAGTCTATATATCACATAGAATAAACCATAACTTACCTCCACTGAAGAACCGAAGTCAAGCAAGCTAGTCCCCAAATGTCTTTCCTTTCCTCAATGCGTCAGAATGTTTCCAATCTATCCAATATATAATATTCATAAGTTAACTATTCATTGACACCCATATTACTATATGTCTAGCCTAAACCCAAAAACTCACCCAAATCTATAGTCAAATTCCTAAACTTTGATACCAACTAATTAATCATAACTTTAATGGTATTCAACTAATACAATACACCTAATATTTGATTACCTATTATAATATATTATAACTTGATTTATAATATAATGACTGAATAATAATATTCAAGATTAAAGCCACTGGTTACGAAACCTGTGGCAACAACTATAACCCAACCTACCGAGTACCCTCTCAAATCACGGGAGAAACAAAAGAAACAGCAGTACTAATTCAATTGATACACCCTTTATTCCTATAAATGATTTTCAAACAATTAATGTCCAATCATTGGCCTATAATTAGCCCCCAAACCTTATTTTCCCAAGTAAAGAAAAACACATCACTGCATATATAATAAATTGCAGTTAAAATCCTATCATTTATGATCTTTCACAATGCCAACATAATGCTAATAATAATATAACCTCTACGTATCTACATAAAGAATAGATTTAACTTTTACCTGATGCATCTCGCCATTACTTTGGTGTGGCGAAGCTGTGATACTTTCGATCAGAGGCTACCTCTTTATTTTATTTTATTTAACAAAAATTAGATCTAAAGTGGGTTAGGGTATTAACCTAAATTATGTTATATATGGACTAGGCCCATTAACCACCAACTAAATTAATTATTACACTACCCCACTAATTTCATAATTATAATTATGAATAGACCAAAATACCCATTTAGAATCTATCGGAAAGTGTTTTATGAAATAAAAATCTCTAGTACTCAAAACGACTAAATGAGTCGTTACATTAGATAACAATTTACCCATCGTTCATCCTCGAATGATTAAAAGAAGGCTATGTAAGAAGGGTACTTGAATCGGTAAAAGTGTGTGGATATCTTTCATGCATATAGGCTTCACTCTCCCAAATGGACTCTTCAGGCCGATTCTTCCACTAAATCTTGATAAATGCAATATCCTTTGATCTCAACTTACGGACCTCCCTATCTAGAATAGCTACAGGCTCCTCTTCATAAGACAAATTCTCATCAAGCAGGACCGAATCCCAACGAATAATGTAGTTTCCATCACCATGGTATTTTTCCAACATGAACACATTAAATACCGGGTGCACTCCTGACAACCCTTGAGGCAAAATCAATTCATAGGCTACCTCTCCCATGCGCTTAAAAACTTTAAATGGCCCACTATACCTCGGACAAAGCTTACCTCGCTTACCAAACCGCATCACACCCTTCATGGGTGAAACCTTCAGCAAGACTTGCTCTCCCTCCATAAACTTTGTTCCTAACCTTCTTGTTTGCATACTCCTTCTGTCTGCTTTAAGCTACTAGAAATTTCTCCTGGATGATTTTAACCTTCTCTAACTATTCCCTCAAAATATCAGTACCCAAGGTCTCACCTCAAATGCATCAGACCAACCAACTGAAGACCTACACCGCCTCCCATGCAATGTCTCAAATGAGGCCATCTCAATACTCGAATGATAACTATTGTTGTATGTAAACTCAACGAACAACAAAAACTATTCCTAATAACCACCAAAGTTAACCGTACACACATCCGCAACATGTTCTCCAGGACCTTGACACAACCATTAGCACGAATCTTTTCTCACATAACCATGATAAATCCTAAATCAATACTAGCTACAATCAGAAGTAAACCTGAACCAACCAGCACACACTCAGAATACACAAACTATCATAGATCTTAACAATAATTCCTTCTCACCACATAAACTTTCCACCAGCTTAAGTAATTAAATAATTGATTTTTAGACACCAAGTAATAACTCGGAGAAGAAAATAATCAAGTAACCACCCATCGAGCGATACACCCAAACATACATAACCTCTAACAACACTGTTGAAATGCTAAATTAGTAGTTGTGATTGTAGATAAACCTTAAG
This sequence comes from Solanum bulbocastanum, assembly GCA_037074985.1. NCBI lineage: Eukaryota > Viridiplantae > Streptophyta > Magnoliopsida > Solanales > Solanaceae > Solanum > Solanum bulbocastanum. The sequence continues at coordinate 15,344,807 of CM073606.1, read as the reverse complement.
AATGGTAGAACTAGACCCAATGGTCCCTACATTCAACCACACATAATAGAAATATGGCCTTGACGAGTAGATGAATATTAATACTATTGGACAACTGTAAATATTCATGATAGCTCTTCTATATATTCTCATAAGCTAGGTGGTACATGTAGAATTGTCGGAATGCTTCAACAACTCCAAGACAACAGTAAATATGTCATATCTGAAATAACCAAGTTTGTCCAAACATCTGACCCTACTAAGAGGACATTGTATGATCGGTACACCCGATCCACCACTACGGGTCCACCTATAGAAATGAAAACTTGCATGGGCATAGGTAGTGAATCATACTCCAAATCATGTCCAGGACTAAATAGGTTGTTGCATAAGAATGTCCAGAATAAAGGTCGAATAACTCAAGATACTCCTTATATGGTGCTCATACCAAACATTTCCTTTCATATGACTCTATCTCTTTGATTCTTAGTCATCAACAATCAACCAGTCTGTTTCTTATTACAATTATACATATATTCGATTTATCAAAACCCTACATACTTCTCACAGTACTCCATTGAAGCCAACACTCTTAATACTAAAAAAAATCATAACTACATCGTCCATTTACATTACTCTCAAACTATCACTCGTATAAATGTCTTCTTAGCAACAAATTGTTGCCTCTAAAAATTTTAAACTATGGCTCCCTCTCTTTCCATTTAAACATCCCATGTTAGATACGAGTCTAACCCAAGGCTAATAGAACTAATTCCAAATCTAATTGTACTCTCCTATCAAGATAGAGCTATTTAATCACACAAAATATCGACTCTACGCAATGTTTCATATACCTTGTTTAAACTACCATTCAAACAATTATATAACTCATACCAACACTTAAGAAATTCTTTGTCACCTCAATAAGTTTATATGCTATGAGCACATAACCTCTATTTACTATCAAGTGTCTATGTAACACATCACATCAGTGTGTGTAGTCCCATTTAAAATAATAGTTTCAATCCCCTCAAAATCCTTAATAACCATGTATAATTGTAGGTCTAGACTGTTGCGCATTCATAAGTCACCTACCATAATTTCAACAATTTAGCCCCACATAGCAACACATAATCTTACACACATCATTACTTGTCACAAAAACCAAAACTTAATCTTTATAAAAGTCGATGATTAACCACTAGTAAGTATGTACCAAACTAGTTCACCTCTAATAGTCATATCTAAACTCTAATGCAAAAATCAATACAACTTCAACTACAGACCAATGATTTATATGAGAGGTCTTATTCCTTTACTTTTCTTAAATTTTTCCCATGACACAAAATTCAAAATATCTTGAGCTCTTCAACACACCAGAATCTTGTTCCTTATACTGAATCGCTTACCAATCTTATTCTTTGGCCAAAAACCCTTGACATTTTTACCTTAGCCTCTAAATCATAACCCTTAGGTCCTTTAACAATCAAAAGCAACCAAATTGCCGACTCAAATTATTCACAAGTCCTTCCAAATGCTCAATACTCAATGCGATCAATCATTTCTTACCTTACCAATTTATACTTTGATAATACATACCACCACGACAATGAAAAACTTGAATTGTAAATCTAACTGTGTAACTCAATCCCCTTATCTATCAACATAGCTCATACCTTGAAGATTTTTATGAATTCATATATCTTAACTTATCATCGATTTCCTCTTCATCGATCTTATCACATCCTTCATCGAAAATCCAACTGTAGTCATTAACAAACTCAAAAACACAAGAGAACTTATCATCACACTCAAGTTGAACGTATGTAAACTCCTTTCTGAAGTCTTATTCGATAGTTTTTAACTAATTTGATAATCCCGTGACACTACTACCATGACTAGAGCAAAACAGATGAAATCACATGCCTCTCAACCCAATTCTCAACCCCTCTGAAGATACCTCTTTAGCACTTGCAATCAAATAACATATTATTACTCTTACCTCTTTACGAAGGTCAGGTTCCACTATTTTTTTTTCTTTTCATTATGACTCTAGTTCCTTTGGAGTTTAAGATAAAATCACCAGTCCTCCTTTAGGATCCTCAAGATACACTTCACAATCTAAATGTTTTAATACTGTACAAAAGATCCTCCACTAAAATCTTCCTTAAAAACAATGTTTAACTCAAATGCCTATAGTAACAAACTAGTTGGCTTCTCAAATGTGAATGCAACATCGAATCTCATTATCTAAAGATTTCATACAAATGATAACTCCTTAAGTAGTTAGTATTCATGATTGACAATTGATGTATACGTTTCCACATAGCACTAGTACAACACCGTGAAAGTTTGATATATCCATCACTAGAACACATCATACCTATCGAAAAGATCATACCCAAGTAGCTCACCCATTTCTACCTATTGAATAGGTGCAAAACATTATCAAATCTGTTGTGTCTCTAGCCTAAGCAATTTGCATTCTTTCTTAGATCAAGTCGATAACAAAAGTAACACACTTCATAAATTTAATTAAGTAATCATCGGTATTGTTATAGTAGTCATATCATAACCCTTTTTGATCTACACTCAATCTATGAAACCATAATGGAGATTCTGCCCTCAAGTGCCTCAACATAATTTCATCATTCGCTAAGAAACCCATATATGTTATGATAACTTTACTAACTGTATTTTACAACGTAATGGTGTTCATTATCTAACCGTCCCTTACGAAACTTCTTTAATATTGTCACTTTGGCAAAGTCATCTTGCTTCACCCCCTCTACTCCTATCCCTCAAAGTACCGAATATATACTTCTCCACGAAGAAGCTAGAAAATGCTTCCCAAGTCATAGGTAGTGCCTTTACTTGTCGACACTCAATATGTGACAGCTACCACTTATTGACGTCTCCCTGAAACTAGTATGTCATAAAATAAACACCAAGCCTCTCCACTATATTCATCTTATGAAGTAGCTCATGATAATCAATAAGGAAAGCCTAGACATCTTCATATTCAGTACCCATGAAGAATGGGACTTTCAACTGTAAGAACTTAATAAAAAGATTATGCTGGTCACTAGTCATTATTGGCTATGTAGTCAATCGGGGAAACATATCTATTCCTAAGGACACATCATCTCTTGCTGGCATTGGTGTTTCCACTTCTACTACTCTAGTACTAACCATATGCGAAATAGAGTGAAGAAGGTCAGATACCGATTTGTCTCACCTCAATACCAATTGGATTTAAGTAATAACACGAAAGAAAGAAGGAAGTGAGTTTTTCTAAAGTCCTATAGCCTCTCGAAGAAAAGTAAAGGCGTCCCGGTACCGTTATACAAGACTCTACTAGACTTGTCCTTGTGTACTGAGATCACTGAACCTAATGATCTAATACCAAGTTTGTCATGACCCAAAACAAGTCATGAGTGGCACCCACACTTAACCTCCTAGGTGGGCGAACCAATGAATCCAACCCCAATTTACACTCATTATTCAACTTGCAAAATACTAAACATTATGCAGTAACTTAAATCTTATTAAATATCATTTCCGAAAACCTGAAAGTCATCATATCAAGGACATCTACTCTAAAAATACCAAGTCTAAGAGTATTAAAGAAATCAAAATAAATAAGTAGAATAGTCTATGTCCTAAATCTAAGGACATCATGTCATGACCAAGAGAATCCAACATGAGCTGGTGATGAGTTTGAGATTTGGACTAATTTAGGGCTTTGCTTATATAGATTTAGCGCCCTCAAATGATTATTTTGTGCACATAACTGATGTAAAACCCTTTATTTTCAAGAATATGGATTGAGGAACAAAGCAAGGACACTAACAAGAAAAAAAAGGGACAAAACAGGTTGAAGAAATAAAGATAGGCGAGCCTGAGGATCGCCAAGAGCACTCGGCGTGTCACCGAGTGGCACATCTGACCACCTAAAGTTCCAGTGTGCCAAGTCTTGAGGGAAGAAACCAAGTCGGCGAGTGAAAGTAGCAGTCGGCGGATCGTCGAGTAATTCTGCGATGCAGTGACATATTTGAGATTTGGACTTATTTAGGGATTTGTTTATATAGATTTAGTTTCCTTAAATGCCTATTTTGTGCCAATAATCGATGTAAAATCCTTTATTTTTAGGAATATGGATTGAGGAACAAAGCAAGGACACTAACAAGTAAAAAGGAACAAAACAGGCTGTAGAAATAAAGATGGGTGAGCCTGACGATCGCCAAGAGCACTCAGCGTGTCACTGGGTAGCTCATCTAATTGCCTAAAGTTCCAGTGTGCCAAGCCTTGAGGGAAAAAACCAAGTCAGCGAGAGAAAGAAGCAATCGGCAGATCGCCGAGTAGTTTTGCGATGCAGTGATAGATCGCCTAAAGTTACATACCTTGAGGATGCTAAATGCCAAGGCAGAAGGGAGACGGAAGAGACCAAAGGGCGACTTGCTGAGTGGTTCGGCAAGCCTGACTTACTTTGCCAAATGAGCTTTTGTAGCTGATGAGTCCACAATTTGGACTTATTTAGGGCTTTATTTTGATAAATTTAGTGTCCTCAAGTAAATATGTTGTCTCAATAACTGATGAAAGCCATGAGTTTTAGGTATTTGGAGCTTGAGGCAAAGCATGGACACTACTTGGCAAAAAGGAACAAGGAGGCCAAAAAGACGAAGAAAAGAAGGCATGAGGATCGCCTAATACATTAGGCGAGTGTCCGAATGGCCTTAACCTCGCCCAAATTTCCAGTGTGCTGAGCCCCGAAGGAAAAGATCAAGTTGGCAATGAAAGGGAGCAGTCGGCATGTTGCCGAAAAGATCCGCGAAGCAACACCTTATCGCCCAATGATTCCAAATGCAAAAATGCTAAAGGCAAAAGCTAAAAGGCGATAAATTAGACCAAAGGGCAGATTGCTGAGTGCATCGGCGATCCCGACTAACTGCGCTGAGTGGTCCTTCGCAGCACAAACTTTTGAAAACTATAAATACCCATTTAAATCTGTAGTTCAGCATCAAGTGATAGACAATTATTTTTCAGGCTTAGAATATTTTCAGTTCCAAGTTTTAAAGGGTTTTGGAGACTTTGTTCTAAAACCTTAAAGATTCAAAGTTTCAACTCCAAGAAATTGGTCGTGGGTCTCTAAGATTCTTCACTCTTGACGTGTTTTAAAACTAAACTCTTCATACCCAGTTGATGGAAACTGATATTGGTATTGATTTTTGTCTATTTTACATGTCTAGCTAAAACCCCAATGCTTGGGGTGTGATTTTGTGAATATGGGTTAGATTATCTATTGGCTCTTTCTTGTTGATGGTTTATTTGCTGTTTAAATGTGATTTCATTTAGTAGTTGTGTATGAACTTAATGGGATTATAGTTGCAAATACGATTTCATCTTAGTGTTTTTGGCTTGCTCGAGAGACAGGTCGTAAAAACTAAGACTACTTAATTGATAGCCGGTGGTATTGGGTCGACATGGGTTCAGCTCGAGAGAGTGAATCCTAGTCCTTTTCCCATACATTCAACTCGAGAGAGTGAATGGGCTAAGGCGGAGGCTATGCTTAATTCGACAACTCGGTGTTCGAGAGAAACGGAGTTGATTTGGGGTAAGTTGCTCGAGAGAGAATTTACCTCCACTATAGTCTGGCCTAGTCACAAATGTTCAACAATCTACCACAAAAACCATGTACCCGATAGTCTAGTTTATCCCGTATTCCTATCACATCCCAAGAATCCCATCTCCATATCTCATTTCTTTATAGTTTTGTTGTTTTTAGTCGTTTATTAATACAACCCCCATTGATAATTGACGCTACTATCACCCCCTTTAGATTTAGTATGTTTATATTCAACAATATGAATAGCTATGACTACTTAGAACTAGATTTTATTTTTCTATTAATTGTCAAAACCACTCCCTGTGGAAACGATCCCAACCCTTGGTTGGGTTATATCACTACATGCGATCGTTGGCACTTGAACCGAATAGTGTCCTAATACGTGAAGTCAAAATGGCACCCCCAACTTAAACTTTTGTTTGTCCTCATGTAAAACTCAAGTTTAGCAGTTCAAAGAGGATGTCTGAAACAGTGTCTACACAAGACTCAATCATGAATGTACACACAAGACTCAACTTACTCATGTAAGGATCAATTGTGTACTCAAAGATTCAAGTTCTGACACATCATTACCAAATAATCTCAAATTCACTGTACTTTTGTCAAATGCAAGTTCAAGCTCAACAACGGTATTTAAATGCCCTCACAAAAAAAAGAATGATTCTATTTTCACACACAATGATTTAGTTATTTAAAGTTCCGGAATCTAATGCTATTCTCACACTCACAAAGAAGAACACAATGTATGCTTTCACCCATAGGTTTGGCCGTATTTTCCAATTGACAATTGTTTCAGCTCACTCAAGATAAAAAAAGGTCTTTTCAAGGCTTGTAATGGGGCTGAATGCAAAGGTATGGTCATTTAGGCTCAGTGACTTTCATCCTCATGAAATGTGGTTCTCACAACACTTCTTTCTTTCTTCCTCATCAAATACATTCGTGCTCACAAGTCATCGCATTATTCACTTTCCATGGTTTATTGGAGACCCTTACCATTTTTTTTTGCATTTTCATATTTTATTCCACAACGTTTTTCTTTTTCTTTTTCATTATTTTCTTCTTTTTCATCTCATTTTTTTTTGTGTGGAGGGGTTCAATTTTTCTCAACACATGGATAGAAGGGAACTTTCTTGCACTTCTTGACTCACCTTCTCTTGTCACCATACCCCCAACTAAGGCTTTTGGCCTAAGTTGGCTATTCAATCAACCACAAATCAAGAGGATTATAGGTAGTGGATTAAGAAAGGTCATGTTTTCAACAAGTTTCTTAAAAAAAAGGATGACGCTCAAGGGGTGTTCAAAAGAGATTCACAGTCGCTGACAAGGAAGGCCACAAAAGCGGTATATGTTAAATTGGTTCACACTGTTCAAAGTTGCCTAAGATCATGTCAAGAGATAGCCTTACTTAGTCAACCGGACCAATGGGGAAAATTCTAGGTGTTATCATACATGGTTCATAGTAAGCTCATCACACAAGACATTGACATTACAGTCAAACAAGACTCCATACTTTTGCTAGTGTGCAATGATCATCACAAGAGACTCAATTCAATACTAGGCTACTCATTACGAGATGCAAATAGTTCACATATTGTCTATGCAACTTCATTTGGCCTCATCGTAGCTGCACATTCATGTTTGTTTGATTAAGAGCACTATTTAAGTCATCGGTATTGATCGGAACTGAGACTTAAATTTTGCAAAAGAACAGCCACATTCAATCACACAAGGGGTGGCAAATTTTTTTCGGAAGGGTCAAAATCATTTGAAATTTAAAATGCAGAGCCACAAGCTCAAACATCCACAAACAAATAGTGTAATAACACAATAATATCTCAAACCCAAAATACATAATCAAAATAAATATGCACAATGGTGGGCCTCACCCCCACCACAAACAAAAATCATTTGTCCTCAAATGCGAATGAAAGTATTGATGTTTGTGTAATCAAGGACACAACTTCCAATGCAAGTGTCTACGATTGTGCAACAATATAATAACCCAACTAAGGGTTGGGGTCAAGTCCCAAGGGAGTGGGCGTGAAAATCATTGGTAAAGCGAAAACATGCTAAAGTTAATTATATCTAAAGACTTTAGCAAATAAAAATATAACAAGTTAAATAGGGTAACACAAGCGTTAATTATCAAATGGGGGTTTGTAAGCAAGAAACAACTAAAATAATGAAAATAAGGAAAAATACAAGTATGGAGACGGGATTCTTGGGATGTGATAGGAATACGGGATAGACTAAATCATTGGTTACAAGCTTTGGATAGTAAATTCATTGAGTATTTGTGAAAAGGATATACTTTAAAGGGGATAAGCTCTCTCTCGAGCTACTTACCCCGTTTCAAGCAGGTTCCTCTCGGACACCTACTTGCTTTATGAAGAACAGCCTCCGCCATAAGCCACTCACTCTCTCGAGCTAAGTGTGTGGACATGGGACTAGGGTTCACTCTCTCGAGTTGAACCTCATGTCGACCCACTCACACTGGCCATCAATTGAGTGGTCTTAGTTTTACGACCTCTCACTCTCGAGCAAGCCAAAAACACATATATGATATTATATTTGCAACTACAACCTCATTAAGGTCATTCACAACCACTAAAATAAATCACATTTAAACTACAAATAGATTATCAGCAAGCAAGACCCAGCAACTAATCTAATCCATATTTACAAAATCACACCCTAAGAATTGAGGTTTTTAGCCACATATGTAAATGAGATAAAGAAGTATACCAATCTCAGTTTCCATCAATGGGTATCCTAGATTAATTCTTAAAATAGGCAAAATGTGAAGAATCCAAGAGACCTAAGTCCAATTTCTTGAAGATGAAACCTTTGAAAGCTCAAGGTTCTTCAAAACCCTCTCCCAAATATAGATAGAATATCTCAAAACTCTGTCTAAAGCTTAATAATCTAAAAACTACGTAAAACAAGGTAAAATTCTCTTTTATGAATAAAAACTGAAGTAGTATTTATAGTTTACAGAAACTGTGCTCCGAAGGATCTTTTGGTGACGTTAGTGAGAATCGCCGATGCAGTTGGCGATCCGTCCTTTGGTCTACTTCGTTGCCTTTCATCAGTTGCCTTCAAAATCTTTGTTTCCTAGATAATTGGGCGATGTAGCATTACTTTGCGGAGTCATTTGGCGATACACCAACGACTTTTGTTCACCAACGATTTTCTCCTTTCCTTCAGGGCTCAGTACACTGGAACAAAAGGTGAATATGCGATTTTTTGGCGGTTTACCTAATGGGTTCGGCGATTTGCGGATCTTTGTTTCTTCGTTCTTTCGGTTTTTTTTTTTATCCTTTTTTCTAAGTAGTGTCCATGCTTTGTCTCACACATCAAATACTTGAAACTTAAAGTTTTTTATTAGATATCGGGATAAAACATGCATTTGAGGACATAATTTTTATTAAAATATAGCCCTAAATGAGTCCAATTTGTGGACTCATCAACACCCCCAACTTAAACTTTTGTTTGTCCTCAAGCAAACTTAAGTCCAACCGTTCAAAAAGGGTGTCTTGAACAGTACTACACAAGACTCGATCATGAATGCACACAATAAGACTCAATTTACTTGTGCAAAGATCAATTGTGCACTGAAAGAATCAAGTAGTGACTCACCAATATCAAAGAATCTCATGCTCACAATACTTGCCTCATGCAAATTTAGGCTCAACTAGATTGTTCGAATGCCCTCATAGAAAGAATGATTCCATATTTGCACATAATGATTTAATCAGGAATCATATGCAACACTCACACTCACAAATATGAAAACAATACATGCTTTCACCCATAACTTTGCCCGTATTTTTCAATCAACATTTGTTTCAACTTTCTCAAGATCAAAAAGGTCTTTTTAAGGCATCTAATAGGGCTGAGTGCCAAGGTATGGTCATTTAGGCTCAACGGCTTTCATCCTCATGAATTATGGTGCTCACAACACTTCTTTCCCTTTTCCTTCATCATTTTCTTTAGTGCTCATAAGTCATCCTATTATTCACTTTCCCATTGTGTGTTGGAAACCCCTTTTTTTTGCACTTTATTCTGCAACTTTCTTTTTCATTCTTTTCTTTTCTTTTTCTCTTTCTCTTTTTTTTTATTTGGAGGGATTCCATTTTTCTCAACACCATGGGTTAACAGAGACTTTCCTTGCACTTCTTGACTTTCCCTTTTCTTCTCACCACACCCCAACTTAGGCTTTTGGCCTAAGTTGGCTATTCAATTAACACAATTCAAGAGGATTATAGGTAGTGGATTAAGAAAGGTCTAGTTTTCATCAAGTTTCTTCCAAAGAAGGATAAGGCTCAAGGGATGTTCAAAAGCGGTTCACACATTCACAAGGTAAGTCACAATAGAGGTATATGTCAAATTGTCTCACACTCTTCAAAGTTGCCTAAGACCATGTCAAGAGAAGGCTTTATTTAGTAGCCCGGACTAACGAGGAAAATTCTAGGTGTATTCATGCATGTTTCAAAGTAAGCTTAGCACACTAGGCATCGACACTAACAGCCAAACAAGACTTATCACTTTCGCTAGTGTGCAACGGTCATCACAAGAGACTCAATTCGATACTAGGCTAGTCAAAACAAGATGCAAATATTTCACATATTGTCTATGCAACTTTATTAAGCCTCATCGGTAGTCGTGCATTCATGTTCGTTCGATTGAGAGAACTATTTAAGTCATCAATATCGATCAGAGCCGAGACTTAAATTTTGCAAAAGAACATCCACATTCAACACACGAGAGGTGGCAAAAATTTTCAGACGGGTTAAAATCATTTTGCAATAAAATAAATAAAAGGAGCCATAAGCTCAATCATCCACAGAAGCAGATAAAACACAATTTTAAAGTAGAACAACCCAAATATATACACAAAACACAACTATCAACACAAAAGGTGTGGGCCTCACCCTACCACAATTAAAAGGTATTTGTCCTCAAATGCAAATAAAAGTATCCAAACGTAAAAATATAATAAGGCAGAGAAGGAGGTAAAGAAAGGTCCTATCTATGCAGTCTCTCTCTCTCTGTCGGGGTCTCAGTGGCTAGTGTAGCAGTCCGTACTTGGGCATTAGTGCTCGGAGTAGCCACAGATGGAATAGAAATGCCAGATCCACTAGGAGTTGCTGTGGACGTCTCAGTCGGTAAGTCTAGATCACCAGATGCACAATCGTCTCTATAAGGTATGGCAAGTCTCTGAATATGCTCTCATCTCTGCTCTCCTGTGTCTCTTCATCATGTACTGATATCAACTCCTTGTTAGTCTCTACATCCGACTCTGCATATGCTGTGCCATCCACCTGTACATCTCTAGTGGTAGTTAGAGGAATCCTCGAGATTTCAGGTGCATCCCTGTCCTTAGTAGTCTCTAGTAGTGAAGTGAAGTTAGTAGACTTAAGATAGTCTACGTCGTTCCTCAAAATCTCAATCTCAGCTTTTAAAGCCATCACCTCAAAGGCCTCTCCCTGTCTGCTCTCACAAGCAATGAATCTCATTGTCAAGGCATTAACAAAAGTCTGAAGGTTTGTCAGTGCATCTAAGATGGCAATGTCAATCATCCTCAGGATAGATCTCTCTAGTCGGGTAGCTCTCACATCAGCTGAATAGGCCAACTGCCCCATCTTCAGGATCATGGCCTGAGTAATCCTCATAGGCTGGGAGGATGAGGAAGTACCTAGAGCCTATGAGGAAGAGGAAGAAAGAGCGGGTATACTTGAGGGCTTAAAGGTCGGAGTAGGCGAAGATGCCTCTACTGGTAATGAGTCAACATTGTGTCTACTGAAGCTGCTGTCCTCCTATCAACCTCCTCTTATGTGAACTCAGGCTTAATATGCCTTCTATATGTGGAGGAATATGAGGTGACCTCAACATCCCTCGTAGTATCACAAGGCACTCTAGCTCGCCGGCACAACTCAGTTATTAAACTGGAAATAGTAGAGACGTCAGCTTCTATTTGGATCTCATAGCCATCTCCTGTAACATTAGCAGTCCTAGATCGATCCGCCTCGTGGCCATGATAGAACCAAGGCAAGTCACCTTAGGATGGTGAAGAATAGACTCGTTTTGGGATGGCATTATGGTGCTGCTGATGAAGCCAAACTAGAACCTGGAGGCGTTGTTCATGTCCCTCTTCTCAATAGGAGCCCCTGCATCCATCCACCTCGGGGTGGTGTCAGAAATCATTGGAGCCAACCAACCCTTCAAATCATCCAGGGATTGAACAATTGGCAACCCCTCGTAAGGGAATGCAACGATCTACCTAATACAACATTAATATGCTCGCTGCGACACTCCAACTCCTTGCCTATGACCATGACCGACTTCACCGGTCGAAACTCACTAGCCTTCTTCTTATTCTTAGGCACCAACTCCCCGTAGGCAATGTAAAATTCTCTTACCCAAGAAGGAATGTAAGAGCCTCGGGGCTGTGTGAACTGCTTGAATCCATGGTATCAGAGAGTTTCAAGCACATCTGGATGCTTGCCTTCCAGACCCTCCATGGTTAGTAACTTATCCTCTATGATGGTTCGTAAACCATCACCTTTCAATTTGTTTAACAACCTCGATGGAGGAACTATAGGAAGTGCAGGAGTTACTGAGAGTGCCTGGGCTGGCACTGAGTCTTTAGTCAGAGGAGTGACAGCTGAGGGAGTACTGGTGGCTGTGGGCTGAGATCTGGTCCAGAGTGCATCCCTTGGGTTAATCAGAGGCTGTTCATCCTCTTGTTCAATAGCTACTCCTTTTCTAGCTATATATTTCTTCCTCTTGCCTTTTTCTCCTAGCTAGAGGTCATCCCCTTTCCTCTATGGAGGGTTTGATCCTCATTCATTTATTGTAATGCCCTTTGCCTTTTCTGGGGTGGTTCTATTAGATTGGTGCATACCATATCTGCAAAAGATTGAGAGAAATTAAGAAAACAAAATCAAACTCTAGCACAACAAATCTTGTTGCAGATAAACTGGCCGATCCGCTTTGGCGAGCTAAGTCTGGCTGGCCGATGAGGTTGGCTAAATAATTAAGGCAAGTCAGCGATAGGAAAGTCCTTTCAGCGAATCACCGACTACTTTCGGTGAGCAAGGGTTGTCTGCCGAAAGTTACAGTGCATAAGGGTCTCAAGGGTGCGAATAAAGAGCAATAAACAGTACTTTCGACGAGTCGCCGAGTGCATTCGACAAACTCAGGCATCTCACCAAAAGTTAAAGACTGAAACCACAAACTTGACACAAAATTAAACGCGAGATGAAGAAAATAGGCAAACTGCCAAGCAATTCGGCGAGCTCGACTCAGCTCGCCGAATGACCCAATGTGCCCATTTTCAACCCACCTTCTCGAATTCAACTCTGCAATCCCCGAAATTGAAATCAAAGCACACACTTATGAAATTCAAACAAGACCAATACTACCCATCTCCTCGGGATACTCAGATTTCTCCTGAATTTGTCGTATTTGGCCATTTGATGATATTTGCTCTTAAGAGCGGTGTCACCCGCTCTTGCATTGAGTAAGCTTTCAACAATTAGAACAAACGTGGGCTACTCAGACTTTACCCAATCAATCTGTCAACATGCAATTACGACCCAACTCATTAAAAAATGGAAAGATTACGGGCATTTGACAGTCGAACCATATGGGAAAGATTTTTTCAAATTAAAATAGGCAATTAAGGATTCTAATCCTACCAGAGAGGCCCAGAACACATCACTAAGAGACAAATATTGAAAATGAGTAAACAATTTTCGAATGTAAACTCGGGATTCGGAAACCAACCTTTAATGCCGATTAAATTGCGATTGAAAAGCTAGGCGGCAATGTATTCCAACTCCCAAAACACAAATCAACAAACTAAAATGCTAGAAAAATGGTAGAATAAATAAAATACTAACTTAGTGTGAGTTTACGAGATTCAAAAGAGAGGGAAAGTGAAGAATTTCAAATTATGAGTCTCTTGGCCATTATAAACCGTCCAGTTCTCGCCCATTCAATGATTTTAGTCGCACTCCATGATCCACTCGGCGACTTGCCGAGTGGTCACTTGCCCATCGATTGCTAAAATTCTTCAGTTTCTTGGGGGTCAAGATGGCAGCCTATATTGAGGTCACCGGCCTGGTCGACAATGCGTTGAACTGCTTCGTAAGTTCACGTAGTTTTATAGGCTCTAACTTGAACTTGAATTGAGCCAAATAGTGGGTCAAGTCGGGCACGCCGATCTCTTCGGTGATCCGTCGACTGAACATTTTCTTGCCAATTTGTATTTTTCACCACTTTCCTCATTCAAACCTGCACCACTAACACACCATTATTGATAAAAGCAAAATAAAACATCTAAAACATTGGGTTGCCTCCCAAGAAGCGCCTTATTTAACGCCGTGGCACAATTTGAGTCCTTACTCACTCCCCATTGGTTGGGTTGGCCCTAGTGTTATTGGATAACTCTAGTAGTTTGTTTGAGTGAAGATGAGGCAGCGCATAATTCAGGAATGTCCTGATCAGCTGGATCAATCTAGAGTGAGAGCCAATCATTTGATTCAACACTTCCATTCTCTCCTTCATCTTTTCTAACATATGATCTTGTTCGGTGATCTTTTGGAGAATGATTTGGAGTGTGTCCTCGACACGATTGTTCTCCCTATCTCTAGACTGCTTCCTCTCGTGAGGAGGTATGTACCTCCCTTGACTCTTGCACTGGTTTTCAACATCTGTTATTTTGGTGGCCAACTCATTTAGCTGAGTTACAAGTGCAGGCAATGTGAAGTCCCTCTCGATTTCTTACTTCATCTCAGCCGAGTTTCCACTATTTACCTCAGCCATACACAGGGTGCCTACCTACAACGACAACTCAAAATAAAAAAAAACAAAAAATAAAGTTAGTAAACTACGACTACCAAAATCAAAATTCATCTTAAACCAAAAACTTTCACTTAACACCACTCCCCGGCAGTGGCGCCATTTTGATGTTTGCGTATTCAAGGACACAACTTCTAATGCAAGTGTCTACGATCGAGCAATAATTTAATAACCCAACCAAGGGTTGGGATCGAGTCCCATGGGAGTGGGCGTAAAAATCAGTGGTTAAGCACAAACGTGCTAAAGCTAATCATAGCTAAAGACTTTAGGAAATAAAAACATAACAAGTTAAATAGGGTGACGCAAGCATCAATTATCAAATGGGGCTTTGTAAGCAAGAAATAACTAAAATAGTGAAAATAAGGAAAAAATACAAGTATGGAGATGGGATTCATGGGTCGTGATAGGAATACGAGATAGACTAAATCATTAGGTACATGCTTCTGATAGTAAATTCATTGAGTATTTGTGACTAGGCTAGACTTTAAAGGGGATAAGCTCTCTCTCGAGCAACTTACCCCGTTTCAAGCGGTTTCCTCTGAACACCCACTTGCCGCATGAAGAACAACCTCCGTCTTAACCCACTCATTCTCTCGAGTTAAGTGTGTGGACATGGGACAAGGGTTCACTCTCTTGAGCAGAACCTCATGTCGACTCACTCATACTGGCTATAAATATAGTGGTCTTAATTTTACAACCTCTCTCTCGAGCAAGCCGAAAACACATAAATGAGATTATATTTCCAACTACAACATCATTAAGTTCATCCACAACCACTAAAATAAATCACATTTAAACTACAAATAGATTATCAGTAAGCAAGACCCAATAACTAATCTAACCCATATTCACAGTCTTGGGGTTTTTAACCACACATGTAAAAGAGATAAAGAAGTATACCAATCTTAGTTCCATCAATGGTTATCCAAGAATAAGTCTTAAAATAGGCAAAAAGTGAAGAATCCAAGAGACCCAAGTCCAATTTCTTGAAGATGAAACCCTTGAAAGCTCCAAGTTCTTCAAAACCCTCTCCACAACTTAGAGAGAATATCTCAAAACACTGTCTAAAAATTAATAATCTAAAAACTAGGTAAAATTATATTTTAAGAATAAAAAATTGAACTAGTATTTATAGTTTTCATAAAATGTGCTCTGAAGGATCTTTTGGCGACGTTAGTGAGAATCGCCGATGCATTCGGCTATGTTAGTGAGAATCGCCGATGCATTCGGCAATCCTCCCTTTGGTCTACTTCATCGCCTTTCATCAACCAACTTCAGCATCTTTGTGTCCTGGATAATTGGGCGATGCAGCACTACTTTACGGAGTCGTTCAGTGATACGCCGACTGATCCTTTTCACCACTGACTTTCTCCTTTCTTTCTGGGCTCAACACACTGGAACAAAAGGTGAATATGCGATCTATTGGCAATTCACCGAATGGGTTCGGCGATTCGCGAATCTTTATTTCTTCGTTCTTTTGGCTTCTTTTTGCTCCTTTTTGCTAAGTAGTGTCCATACTTTGCCTTAAACTTCAAATACCTGAAACTTAAAGGTTTTCATCAGATATAGGGATAAAACATGCATTTGAGGATGCAATTTCTATTAAAATATAGCCTAAATGAGTCCAATTTGTGGACTCATCAGGTATCCAAAAGTAAAATTAAGTAAGACAGAAAGGGAAGTAAAGAAAGGTCCTGTCAACATAGTCCCTCCATCTGTCAGGGCCTTAATGCCCGGTGTAGTGCTCTAAATATGGGCATTAGTGCCCGAAGTAACCTCATTAGGAATAGCAGTGCCAGATTCACTAGGAGCTGTTGTAGACGTCTCAATCGGTGATGTCTGGGTCACCGGCTGCACAACCGTCTATACAAGATCTAGCAAATCTCTGAATATGCTCTCATCTCCTCATCGTGTAGTGCTATCAGCTCCTCGTCGGTCTTTGCATCCAACTCCTTATATGCTATGCTATCCCTCCACACTTCTCTGGTGGTAGCCGAAGGAATCCCTGAGGTTTCAGGAGCATATTTGTCATCTGCACCTTGAATCAATGAAGTGAAGTTGGTAGACTTCAAAATAGTCTACGTCTTTCCTCAAATATGCTACTTCGGCTTTTAAAGCCGAAATCTCGGATATCTCTCCATGTCTGCTCTCACAAGTAGTGACTTTAATAGCCAGATCATCAGCAGAGGTCCTAAGGGGGGGGGGGGGAGGGTTAGTGCAGCCAAGATAGCACTATCAATCATTCATGGGATGTATCTCTCTAATCGAGTCACCCTCACATCAGTTGAATAGGTCAAATTCCCCATTTTCAAGATCATCGCCTGAGTAATCTTGGCAGGCTAGGAGGATGATGAAACACCTGGGACCTGTGAAGAAGCGGAAGGAGCAGGTGTACCTGAAGGCTCAGAGGTCAGAGTCAGCGAAGATGCCTCTTCTTGTAACATGTCAACATTGACCTCTGGGAAGTATTCGCCAGAGTTGATCTCCTTCTGTCAACTTTCTCTCGTATGTACTCGGCCTTAATACACCGGATGTTAGTGGAGGAAGGTTGGGTGATCTCAATATCCCTCATTGTAATGACCCTCTTGGTCATTTCTGTATCTTGCCTTCTTGTGTCGTTTAGAGAATTCTTGTAGTGACCCCAAGTCATTTATGACTTGCTAGGACTAACAGTTCGGTCACCTGATTGTTCGTTTGGTTTTGGTGCGAGTTTTTATGTTTTAGAGCTTATGAATCTTGAACGATAATTTTTTATCAAATTTTCAAGAATACGTCATCAGAATAAAATTCTGACGGTTCCATTAACTCTGGAATGGCCAAATTAGGCTAGTAGCATAGTTAGCATGAGTATCGAGGCCTTCAATGCTAGTTTGGATCATTAGGCATTTTTTTTATTGAAATTTGGCCTTAGGTTGACTTTGGTCAACACTCTTAGAAAACGCACTTGGATGAAAATTCTATCAGCGCGGTTAGCTTCGGAATGTCGAGTTTGGTCTAGAACAACCTTTTGTTCGACTCTCGAAGCCTCCGGACTCATTTCGAGTCCCTAAGTGGATTTTGGTTAAAATGGCTTCTGAAAGTGTGACCCACTTTTTATCAGGGAAACCTCTGATGGAAATTTTGACTTCACCGTTGAGTCTGAAATATCAAATTTAGTAGGGTAGCATATCTATTCTATTATTATCGGGTTTCGAACGAATTTCGATCCCTCCATCGGAGACTTTGGAATAGATGCCATTAGCTGGTAGCTGGTGCATCTTTTTAGCGACCAGATTCCTTTTTTTAAAACCCCATTTCAACCTTATTTGCCAAACTTTAAACCCTCATAACACTCTCATTTCAAGGTCGATTTCAGTGATTCTTGAGGCAATCTTGTAGGGTTTTTTGTGAGGATCGTGTTGCTGAGCTCGAAAACTGATTTGGGGTCCCTATGTGAGGTAAATTTTGTAAAATACCTGCTGCCACGACCCCTTTTTGTGAGCTTGATTTTGGAGCTTTTGAGACTTGTTTTCTTGGTCATTTTAGGTCCGAATCTGGTGATTCAAGAACCTAGATTGTAGAGTTTTTCACGAGGATCGTGATGTTGTGTTTGGTTTCAGCATCTGGACTCTCATTTGTGGTATTTCTCATAAATAGTTGTTGCTATTGTTGTTTCTTTTTAGTGTGATTTGAGTTTTTCGTTGAATTTTCATGTTGGGATTGTTCCAAGCCCCGAATTATGTTTCATTTTGGAACACAAGTTCGGGGAGGTATTTAAGAACCTATTTTTAGGGTTAATTCTAGAATTTCTAGAGTGTGAATGCATGTTGATTAGTTGGGCTTTGGGTTGGTAGTTATTGAATAATGCATAGGTGTTTAGAAATCATGTTTCGACCTTTTTCGGGATTTATTGGGTAACAGTGAGGGTGCTATGTGTTACTAATTGACCCTCCTTGCTATGTGGAGTACTTGTATGCTTTATTACTGTTTATTTGAGGCATGTTGGGCCTTAGTTTAGGTTTGACTAGTGCTTGCCCTAGAAATTCATGATTCGGCACCGATGGGCCTTAGTTTTATCGCGACGTTGCACGGCCGGCTTAGATCCCTGTAGACTGGTGTAGTAGACTAGAGTCTGATAGTTTGGACCTTAGCTAGGTGATACGCTTACTTCGATGATAGTTATCCTTATTTCCCCGATATTACGACTTCACGAGTTTCGTCGGCGACACTAGTTCGGCTTCGCGATTTGAATTTGGTTTTCGATTAGGTTCCAATGACTTACATTGATTGGCTAAGTGTAGACGGTGTTCCATGGACATTTATAGAGCATCTACTTTGAGGTCCAACCTCTATCGCCCAGATACTTTTACAGAGCATCCGGTTCGAGGTCCGGTCTCTATCGCCTAGATTCTTATATAGAGCATCTGATTCGAGGTCTGGCCTCTATCGCCCAAATAATTATAAAGAGCATCCGGTTAAGGGTCTGGCCTCAATTACTTGATATTTGTGATTGGTTACTTGGGTACTTCTAGTGAGTATCCAGTTTGAGGTCCGACCTCCGTACTGTCAGATAATACTATTGAGATTGAAGTTTTTGTTCGATGTTCTCCGTTCTTGGATTCTCAAATGCAATTTTATTTAGCTATAATTTGTCTGTGTGCTCATTGGGCTTATGGGGGTTCGTTCGGGTTTTTAATTTGACTTGCAAACGAGTGTACCTTCTAGGCTTATGGGGGTTCAGTTAGATGTAGTTAGCTTATAGATTACTTTAGTTAGTTCTTTCTACACTTGTGTGCATTCCATTGTTACTTAATTTTTTGTTCTTGACCTTTGTTTGTGTTATTCCTTCTTTTCATATTGCCTTTACTTTTCAAGTTTAGTCGGCCTATGATGCCTACTAGGTACCTGATATTTTGGTACTCATGCTACACTCTGCATCTGTTTTGCGATGGAGGTCCGAGCACCAGTGGCCAGCATTGATCCAGCTTGGAGTAGTCTGATCCGAAGACGGGGGTGAGCACACGGCGTTTTGTACTATTTCAGTCTCCATCTTTATATATATACTTGTCTTTTTCTTTTTGAGACAATCGAGTCTTTGTGGTCCACTTTTGGGACTTGTATTCTTTTTGTTTGTAGCTTTGTACTAGTGACTTCCAGGTTTTGGAAGGGATCTTTATTTGCATATATGTTTTGGTTTGCATCCGCCTGTTTTGGTCAATCTAGTAGGCCTATTCAGGTGGCAATACCTGCTTCTGAGGGAGGCCAGCATCAGCAAGGTGGTCCTAGTATGGGCCAGAGTTCGAGGGGATCAGATTCCCTCCCTTCCTACCGCGATCGGCCTACTACAGGTTGTTCAACTTCAAGTTGTTATGATTGTGGTGCTCTTGACCATCGGCCTACTGAGGCATCTGACGATGTCATCACAGGTATGCTTTTATTATGTCATCAGCTTGCTACAGTATTATGTGATCCTGGATCCACATTCTTGTATGTATCTATTTATTTTGCTTCCCGATTGGGTATGAGGTCTTAATCTTTGGCAGGGCCGGTTCATGTTTCAACTCCAGTGGGTGAGTCCTTAGTAGTGGATCAGGTATTACGATCTTGCTTAGTGACTATCCAGGGTTATGATACTAGAGTTGATCTTATTTTTATAGATATGGTTGATTTTGATGTGATTCTTGGCATGGACTGGTTATCCCCCTACCATGCGGTCTTGGATTGGTATGCTAAGACAGTTACTTTAGCTATGCCTAGCATTCACCCAGTGTTATGGCAGGGTGCTCATACTCACACACCAACGGGGATCATCTCTTTTATGCGGGCTAGACGATTGGTTGCTTCTAGGTGTTTAGCTTATTTGGCCTATGTGAGAGATGTGAGTAGGAAGGGCCCTTGAGTTGACTCAGTTCCTGTGGTTAGAGAGTTTGCAAATGTGTTCCCTACAGACTTACCTATCCTATCCTAAGAACGTTACATTGATTTTGCCATAAATTTGGAGCCTAACACCCGTCCTATTTCTATTCAGCCTTATCGGATGGCTCCCGCAGAGCTCAGGGAGCTTAATGTTCAGTTAGAGGACCTCTTAGGTAAGGGATTCATTCATCCGAGTGTGTCGCCTTGGGGTTCTCTTGTTCTGTTTGTGAAGAAAAAAAACGGAGCTATGAGGATGTGCATTGACTACAGGTAGCTGAATAAGGTGACGGTGAAGAACCGTTACCCCATGCCTCGTATTGATGATTTGTTTGACCAGCTTCAAGGTGCCTCCATTTTTTCTAAGATTTATTTGAGGTACGGGTACCATCAGCTGAGGATTAGGGCAGCGGACATCCCTAAGACTGCATTTAGGACTTGTTACGACCACTATGAGTTCCTTGTGATGTATTTTGGGTTGACTAATGCCCCTGTCGCCTTCATGGACTTGATGAAACGTATGTTCAGGCCATATCTTGATTCATTTGTCATTGTCTTCATTGATGACATACTAGTATACACGCGGAGTCGGAGTGAGCATGAGTAGCATTTGAGGATAGTACTCCAGACTTTGAGAGATCATCGGCTTTATGCGAAGTTCTCAAAGTGTGAGTTTTGGCTTGAGTCAGTAGCATTCTTAGGGCACGTGGTGTCCAAGGAGGGTATTAGTGTTGACCTGGCAAAGATTGAGGCTGTTCGTGATTGGGATATGCCCACTTCTGTTACTGAGGTTCATAGCTTCGTCGGGTTAGTGAGTTACTACAGACGCTTTGTTAAGGGCTTTTCTACTATTGCAGCCCCTTTAACCCAGTTGACTCGTGTTGATGTTCCCTTTGTTTGGTCAGAGGAGTGTGAGGCAAGCTTTTTGAGGCTCAAGGAGTTATTAACTGCCGCTCCTATATTGACTCTTCCAGTTGAGGGCGAGGGCTTCATGGTTTATTGTGACACATCCAGCGTTGGTTTGGGTTGTGTATTGATCCAGTAGGATCGGGTTATTACTTATGCATTGAGGCAGCTTAAGAAATATGAGCGCAACTACCTCACTCATGACTTGGAGTTGGCGGCGGTAGTTTTCACGCTTAAGATTTGGAGGCACTACTTGTATGGAGTTCGATGTGAGATCTATACTGATCATAGGAGTCTTCAATACATCATGAGCCAGAGGGACCTTAATTCGAGGCAGCATCGTTAGATTGAGCTCCTGAAGGACTACGACCTCTCTATTCTCTATCATCCGGGAAAGGCAAATGTGGTAGCAAATGCCTTGAGCCGAAAGGCGGTGAGTATGGGTAGTCTAGTCTTTCTATCTCTTAAGGAGCGACCCTTGGCTTTGGATATTCAATTGTTAGCTAATAGCATGGTTCAGTTGGATATCTTAGATTTTAGATGCGTCTTGGCCTATATGGGAGTTCAGTCTTCTTTGCTTGATAGGATCTGTGGTTGCCAGTTTGAGGGTGAGGCCTTGGTGGCTCTTAGAGATCGAGTGTTAGCAGGTGATGGTGGTCAGGCTACCTTAGATCCTGATAGAGTTTTGAGATTCGTCGGCCGCATCTGTGTTTCGAGAGTTGGAAACTTGATAGAGTTGATAATTTCTGAGGCCCATGAGTCTAGATACACTATCCATCCGGGCACAGCGAAGATGTATCGTGATTTGAAGCAGCATTAATGGTGAAGTGACATGAGGAGAGATATTGCTGACTTTGTTTCTAGTTGCTTGTGCTACTAGCAGGTAAAGGTCGAGCATTTGAGGCCTGGTGGTGAGTTTGAGAGATTACCCATTCTGGAGTAGAAGTGGGATCGTATTACTATGGATTTTGTGGCTGGCCTACCGCAGACTTCTAGAGGTGTTGATAGCATTTGGGTCATCGTTGATTAACTGAACAAGTCAGCACATTTTCTTCCTTTTCATACTTCTTTCAGTACCGAGAGGTTGGCTCGTATCTTCATTCGGGAAGTGGTTCGACTTCATGGGGTGCCAGCTTCTATTATATCATATCGGGGTTCTCAATTCACGTCTAGCTTTTGGAGGACCTTTCAGGATGAGTTGGGCACTCCTGTTGACCTTAGCACAACATTCCACCTACAGAATGATGGTCAGTCGGAGCATACTATTCAGGTCCTTGAGGATATGCTACGGGCTTGTGTTTTGGAGTTTGGTGGTCATTAGGACTAGATCTTGCCTTTGGCGGAGTTTGAGTATAACAATAGCTACCATTCTAGCATTCAGATGGCCCCTTTTGAGGCCTTGTATGGTATGCGTTGTCGCTCTCCAGTAGGCTAGTTTGATTCTACATAGCCTAGGCCACGGGGTATGATTCAGGAGGCTTTGGACCAGGTGAGAGTAATTTAGGATAGATTCACGATGGCTCAGAGTAGGCACCACAGTTATGCAGATCAGAGGTGTCAACCTTTGAGATTCTCTATTGGTGATCAGGTATTCCTCCGTGTGTCGCCCATAAAGGGCATGATGAGGTTTGGGAGACGGGGCAAGCTTTGCCCCAGGTACATTGGGCCTTTTGAGATACTCCGAACAGTTGGGGAGGTTGGTTATGAGTTGGCCCTACCTACAACATTTTCATCCATCCACCTGGTATTCTATGTCTCGAGGTTGCACCGGTATGTTCCTGATGAGTCCCATTTGCTCCAGTATGATGCAGTCGAGTTCGATGGCCGTTTAACATTTGTAGAGGAGCCAGTTGCCATTTTAGCTAGAGATGTGAGAAGATTACGCTCGAGAGCCATTTCTGTTGTTAAGGTCAGTTGGAGGTATCGTCCTATTGAGGAGGCTACCTGGGAGACCGAGCAGGAGAAGCAGAAGCAGTTCCCTAGCTTATTTGAGCCTTCAGGTATAACCTTATCCTTTCTTCTGCGGACGAAAGTCCTTTTTAGCAGTGGATATTGTAATAACCCTCTTGGTCATTTCTGTATCTTGCCTTCTGTGTGTCATTTATAGCATTCCTATAGTGACCCCAAGTCATTTATGACTTTCTGGGACTGATAGTTCGATCACCTGGTTGCTCGTTTGGTTTTGGTGCGAGTTTATATGTTTTTGAGCTTGTGAATCTTGAACGATCATTTTCGATCAAAATTTCAAAAAGACGACCTTAGAATAGAATTCTGAAGGTTCCATTAGCTCCGAAATGGAGAAATTAGGCTAGTAACATAGTTGGCATGAGTATCGAGGCCTTTGATACTAGTTTGGATCATTAGGCGTTTTAGCCTTTGAAATTTGGCCTTAGGTTGACTTTGGTCAACATTCTTTGAAAACGCACTCGGATGAAAATTCTATTAGCGTGGTTAGCTTCGGAGTGTTGAGTTTGGTCTAGAACAACCTTTCGTTCGACTCTCGAGGCCTCTGAACTCATTTCGAGCCCTCGGTGGATTTTGGTTAAAATGACTTTTGGAAGTGTGACCCCCTTTTTATCGAGGAGACATCTGATAGAAGTTTCAATTGCGCCGTTGAGTCCGAAATGTCGAATTTAGTAGGGTAGCATATATATTTTATTATTATCGGGTTCTGAACGAATTTTGAGCCCTCCGTCGGAGACTTTGGAATAGATGGCATTAGTTGGTAGCTGGTGCAGCTTTTTAGCGACTAGAAATTCGCCTTTTAGTGACCAGATTCATTTTTTTAAAACCCTATTTCAACCTCATTTGCCAAATTTCAAACCCTCATAACTCTCTCATTTCAAGGTCGCTTTCAGAGATTCTTGAGGTTATCTTGTAGGGTTTTTCACAAGGATCGTGTTGGTGAGCTCGGAAACTGATTTAGTGTCCCTGTTTGAGGTAAATTTCATAAAATACCAGCTCCCATGACCCCTTTTTGTGAAATCAATTTTGGAGCTTTTGAGACTTGTTTTCTTGGTCATTTTATGTCCGAATCTGGTGATTCAAGAGCCTAGATTGTAGGGTTTTTCGTGATGATTGTCGTAGTATATTTGGTTTCAACGTCTAGACCCTCGTTTATGGTATTTTCTCTTAAATAGCTGCTGCTATTGTTGTTCCTTTTTAGTGTGATTTGGTTTTTCATTGCATTTTCATGTTGTGACTGTTCAAAGCCCTGAATTGTGAAATGGAGCATAGGTTTGGGGAGGGGTTTAAGAACCTATTTTTGGGGTTAATTCTAGAATTTCCATCACGGGTCCCACTTTCCCTGTTTTGAGGTTCGTTTTCGTTTGTTGCAATTTTAGTGTCTAAATGACCGTAATAATGTTATGACTCTATTTTTGATAGTGTGTCAGCATTTCGAGGCCGTTCGGAGGGGAAAGGCCCCGAAGAAGTAATTTTGGAGTGCGCGTGATCTGCTTACAGGTAGGCTACGGTTTCCCTCTCTTCGATTGAGCTTGAGAGTGTGAATACATGTTGATTAGTTGTGCTTTCGGTTGTTAGTTATTGAATAATGCATAGGTGTTTAGAAATCATGTTTCGGCCTCTTTAGGGATTCATTGGGTAACTATAAGGATGCTATGTGTTACTAATTGACCCTCCTTGCTATGTGGAGTACTTGTATGCTTAATTACTGTTTATTTGAAGCATGTTGGGCCTTATTTTAGGTTTGACTAGTGGTTGCCTTAGAAATTTATGATTCGGCACTGATAGGCCTTAGTTTTGCCCTGACGTTGCTCGGTCGGCTTAGATTCCTGTAGACTGGTGTAGCAGACTGGAGTCTGACAGTTTGGACCTTAGCTAGGTGATACGCTTACTTCGACGATAGTTATCCTTATTTCCCCGATGTTACGACTTCAGGAGTTACGTCGGCGACACTAGTTTGGCTTTGCAATTTGAATTTGGTTTTCTATTTGGTTCCAATGACTTACATTGATTGGCTAAGTGTGGACGGTGTTCCACGGACATTTATAGAGCATCCGGTTCGAGGTCTGGCCTCTATCGCCCATATACTTTTATAGAGCATTCGGTTCGAGGTTCGACTTCTATCGCCTAGATACTTATATAGAGCATCCAGTTCAAGGTCTGGCCTCTATCGCCCAAATACTTATACAGAACATCCGGTTAGAGGTCCGACCTCAGTTACTTGATACTTGTGATTGGTTACTTGGGTACTTCTAGTGAGCATCCGATTCGAGGTCCGGCCTCCATACTGTTAGATTCTACTATTAGGGTTGAAGTTTTGGTTTGATGTTCTCCGTTCTTGGGTTCTTATATGCAATTCTCTTTAGCTATAATTTTTCTGTGTACTCGTGGGCTTATGCGGGTTCGTTCGGATTTTTAATTTAACTTGTGCACGAGTGTACCTTCTGGGCTTATAAGGGTCCAGTTAGGTGTAGTTAGCTTATAGATTACTTTAGTTAGTTCTTTCTACACTCGTGTGCAGTTACTTAGTTTTCCATTCTTGACCTTTGTTTGTGTTATTCCTTCTTTTCATATTGCCTTTACTTTTCAAGTTCAGTCAGCCTATGATGCCTACAAGGTACCTAATGTTTTGGTACTCATGCTACGCTCTGCATTTGTTTCGTGATGCAGGTTCGAGCATCAGTGGTCAGCGTTGATCCAGTTTGGAGTAGTCTGATCCGGAGACGGGGGTGAGCACACGACGTTCTATACTATTTCAGTCTCTATCTGTATATATATAGATTTTTCTTTTGCCTTACGAGACAGTCGAGTCTCTATGGTCCACTTTTGGGACTTGTACTCTTTTTGTTAGTAGCTCTGTATTAGTGACTTCCAAGTTTTAAGAGGGATCTTTATTTGTATATATGTTTTGTTTTGCATCCGCCTGTTTTATTATTATATTAAATTTTGCCTACTCTTGTTTAGTTTCTGCCCTCAGACCCATTACTTGTTGTTCCGGGTTACGGGTTGGCTCACCTACTGGTGGGTTATAGTAGGTGCCATCATGGCTCGAGAAATTGAGTTGTGACACTTATAGTGTCCCAAGGTACTCCAGCTTGTTGGCACAACTGGTGATCAAGACTGGAAATGGCAGAGAAGTCAGCTTCTGTTTGGCTCTCTTGGCCATCTCTTGTGAAATCAACAGTCCTAGGTCAATGTGTCTCCGTGACATGATAGAACCAACGCAAGCTGCCTTAGGATGGCACAAAATGGACTCGTTCTAGGATGGCATTATGGTGCTGCTGATGAAGCCAAACCAAAACCTGGCAGCAATGTTCAAGTCTCTCTTCTCAATTGGGGCTCCTACCCCAATCTACCTCGGGGCGGTGCCATAAATAAAATGAGTCAACCAACCCTTCAAATCATCTAGGGACTGAACAATAGGCAACCCCTCATAAATAAGTACAGAGTGCAGCGGTCTACCCAATACAATGTTAATATACTCGCTCTGGTACTCAACTTCCTTGCCTCTAACCGTGACCAACTTTACCAGTGTAAACTCGCTTGCCTTCTTCTTGTTCTTGGGCACAAACTCCCCATAAGTTGTGTAAAATTCCCTAACCCAAGAAGGAATATAAGGGCTTCGGGGCCTTGTGAACTGCTCGAACTCATGGTAATGGAGGGTATCAATAACATCGAGATGCCTTCTACGCCCTCCGTAGATAATAGTTTCTCCTCTATGATGGTCCGCACCCCATCACCTTTCAATCTGTTAGCAATCTAGGTGGAGGAATGATAGGGGGTGTAGGGGCCATTGGAGGTGCCTGAGCTGGCATTGAATCTGTTTTAGGAGGTGTGGCAGCTACGGGAACTCTGGTGGGCTAGGATTAAGATCTAGCTTGGCATCTACTCTTTCGATGAGTCAAAGGCTCCTCGTCTTTTGGTTTAGAAAATTCCACTTGGGTTTCAATTGCTAATCCTTTCTTAGCTATGTGCTTCTTCCTTCTACCTTTATATCCCGGCGAGAGTTCTTCTCCTTTCCTCTTTGAAGGATTTGACCCCCCTCGTTTATGGTTATGCCCTTTGCTTTTTTCTGAGGTTGTGTGGTTTGATTTGTAAGTACCATATCTGTAAAAGATCGGAACAAATTAGGAGAAAATCAAACATAAGCACATAAAATCTATTGCAGATAGACTCGCCGAACCTCTTTGGCAAGCTAAGTCGGGCTTGCCAAAGGTATTGGCTTAAAAATTATGGCATGTCGGCGATAGGAAGGCCCTTTGGTGAATCGCCGACTACTTTCGGCGAATAAAACTTTGTCCGCCAAAAGTTACAAGGCAACAAGGGTTTCAAGAGTGCAAATAAAGAGAGATCAAGAGTACTTTTAATGAGTCGCCGAGTGCTTTCAGTGACCTCAGGCTTCTTGCTGAAACTTACAGACTCAAACCACAAATTTAACACGAAATTAAAAGCGAGATGAAGACTAATGTGAATCACTGAATAATTTGGTGTGATTGATCCAGCTCGCCGAACAGCCTAACATGCCCATTTTCAATCCACCTTCTCGAATTCAACCCCGCAACCCTCGAAAAAAAATCAAAGCATGCACTAATGGAATTCAAACAAGACCCGTACTACGCAGAACCCCGGTATACTTTGATTTTTCCTTGTTTTGAGAAATTTGGCCATTTGACGATATTTGCTCTTAAGAGTGGTGTTACCCGCTCTATCATTGAGCAGTTTTTGTCATTTAGCACAAACATGGGCTACTCAGACTTCACCCAATCAATCTAAACAACACACAACCACAACCCAATTCAATTTTATTCATTTTAAAAGCACAAAAATTGCGGGCATTTGACGATCAAAACAATACGGGAAATATTTTCAAATTAAAATTGGCATTTAAGAATTCTAATTCTATCAAAGCGGTCCAACACACAACAACATGATACGCTCATTGCAAATGAGTACACAATTTTTGAATGTAAACTCAGGATTCGAAAAACAACCTGATATGTCGATTAAGACGTGATTGAACAGCTAGGAGGCAAAGAAATCCTAGTTCCGAGCACTAATCAACAACTAAAATACTAATGGAATATAAAAATTTTGAAGATAATACCTTGGTGTGAGTTTGTGAAGTTTAAAAGTGAGGGAAACTGAAGGATTTACTATTCTAAGACTTTTGGCCATTATAAACTGTCCAGTTCTCGCCTATTCTGCTACATTAGTCGCACTCGCCGATCCACTCGGTGACATGCCGAGTGGTCACTTGGCTGGCCTAGTTTACAGGACCTTAAGTCAATGTGAGGGTCCAAACGATGGTCTTCATTGGGAACGTTGAACAGGTCGATGAGTCGCCAAGTTGCTCCAGGACTAGACGAGTTTTATAGACTCCAAGTTAGTCTTGTGTAGAGTCAAACGACGGGTCAAATTGGGCACGCTGACAATTTCAGTGATTCATCGATTGACCATTTTACTCGCCAATATGCATTTTTGAAACACTTTCAGCATTTAAACCTGCACACCTAACACACCATTATTTATAAAAGCAAACAAAAGCATTTAAAACCTTGGGTTATCTCCCAAGAAGAGCCTTAGTTAACGTAGTGGCACACCGCGAGTCCTTACTCACTCTCCATTTGTAGGGTTTTTTCCTAGTGTTACTAGTTAACCCCAATTGTTCATTTGAGTGAAGAGGAGGCACTACATAATTCATGAGTGTCCTGATCAGCTGGATCGATCTAGAATGGGAGCCAATCTTTTGATTCAACACTTCAATATTCTCCTTCATCTCTTTGAACATTCGATCTTGTTCAGTGATCTTTTGGAGAATGATTTGGAGTGTGTCCTTGACATGATTGTTGTCCTTGTCTCTAGAATGTTCCCGCTCATGAGGGGGTATGTACCTCCCTTGGCTCTTGCATTGGTTTTACACCACTGATATTTTGGTGGCCAACTCGTTTAGCTGATTTACCAGTGCGGTTAACTTGAAGTCCCTCTCGACTTCTTGACTCGTCTTAGCGGAGTTACTACCATTTCCCTTTGCCATGCTCAGGTTATCTTCCTATATCAACAACTTCAAATAAAAAAACTAAAAATAATGTTAGTAAACTACGACTATCAAAAGCAAAGTTCATCTTAACCAAGAATTTTCACGTAACACCACTCCATGACAGCGGCGCCGTTTTGATGTTTGCATAATCAAAACACAACTTCCAATGCAAGTGTCTACGATTGTACAATAGTAAAGTAACACAACCAAGGGTTGGGGTCGAGTCCCAAGGGAGCGGTTACTGAAAATTAGTAGTTAAGAAAGAAAGTGCTAAGCTAACCGTAGATAAGGACTTTAGCAAATCAAAACATGACATTCGTGTCAAACCCTTTAATTTGTCATGTTTTTATTCACTAAAGTCCTTAGCTATGATTAGCTTTAGCACTTTCACTCTTAACCAATAATTTTCAGGAACCGCTCCCTTGGGACTCGACCCCAACCCTTGGTTGGGTTACTTTACTATAGTACGATCGTAGACACTTGCATTGGAAGTTCTGTCTTGATTACACAAACATCAATAGCTTATTTTCGGTGACTATAAATACATTTTTGAATATTTATTTTAGTATCTTTTATCTATCTCAAGACATTATGGTTAAATTTTGAGCAACTGGAGACAATATTTTCTAATTTTCCTTAGCTTTGAGGTATTGAAGAAATTCATTATTAAGAAATTGGAAGTGGGTTTTTGAAATTCATCAAATTGGAGCATTGTAAGGACGAAATTACTCTTACCAAGTTGATGGATAATCAATTGGGTAACAATTTTTATCTTTTTATAATGTCTAGCTAAACCCCCAATTCTTGGGGTGTGATTATGTGATTATGAGTTGATTTAGTTTATGATTATTGGTAATTGTTAGTTTAAAGCTATTTAGAAATGAATTTAATCATTATTGTGGTTTAATTTAAGAATTGTAGTAGCAAATGCAGTTCTATGTTTGTGTTCTTGGCTTGCTTGAGAGAGAGGTTTTAGAACTAAAATTATTGATTGATGATTTGTGGGAATTGTGTTGACCTGGGTTCAGCTCGAGAGAGTGAATCCTAAACTCAATACCACACATTCAGCTCGAGAAAGTGAATGGATTAAGGTGTAGGCTGCTCTTATTTTTCATGCTTGTTGATATTCGAGAGAAATCACTTGATTTAGGGTAAATTGTTCAAGAGAAAATTTACCTCCACTTTAGCCTAGCCTACTCACTAATATCTAGCTATTTTTTAATAGTTGTAATTACCTATATGTCTATATTAGCCTATAATTAATCACATCTCAAGAACCCGTCTCACTATTGTTAATTTGTACTGTTGTGACTGCTTTTGTAGTTGATAACCAAAACAAAAATCCCCATTCGACATTCGTGTCGCCCCTTGATTTGAATGATATATTTATTTGATAATTTTTATTCCTATGACTGATATGACCATGTTAATACTTCCCCACTGAATCTAAAACACGTACCTCTCCCTGTGGGGTTCAACCCCAACTAATTTAGTTGGGTTTTATACTTATTAACGATCGTTGACGCTTGGAATTGGATGAAGTATCTTTGAAATGTTATTAATCAAAATGGCACCGCTGCCGAGGAGTGGTGTTTGAAATTCTTTTGGTGAAACTGAATTGTGTTCTTTTTAGTTATAGTTGAATCTACTTATTTTTTGTTTTGGTTTATGTGTTCCTTGTAAAATAGAGGAAATCAGCGTCAACAAAAGCAATGGTAGCCAACTGGGTCACGAAGATGACATCGGAAACCTCAATGATGTCAATGATCGAATGTCAATGACCGAGATCTAATGTGTGGAGTTGGTGCCATTCGTTTGTCTCTAGATGAAGGGAACACTGTGTTCCATATTACAAGCGCCATGTTGCAGCTCTTGCAATTGAAAGGGTTGTTTGGTGGGATGGATCATGAGGATCCCCCTGTGCATTTAAGAAATTTTGTTGAGGTTTGCGGACCATTCTCCTATAGGAACAAATCTCAAGAATTGGTCCGATTGAGGCTGTTCCCATTTTGTCTAATGGGAGAAGCATGTAAGTGGTTGACGGAGTTGCCAAGAGATTCTATCACTTCATGGGATGATTTTGTCATCGCATTCCAAGTGGGATTTCCCCCTCCTTCGAAGATGATGACTCTTCGGGACAATATCCAAAGCTTCAAGCATTTGGAGGGTGAGCCAATCAATGAGTCTTGGATAAGGTTTAAAAAGTTGGTGCTACAATGCCCAACTCATGGATTAGCCGATAATGTCTTACTGCATTACTTTTACAAAAGCCTTGATTCAATGAACAAGGGAGTGGCTGATTAACTTTCTCCGAAAGGTTTAATGCAACAACCATATATGATAGCAATCCAAGTCCTTGATCGCATGACCAAGATAAACTAGGCATGGTACACCCGTAAAGATTAGGCCTCCCCTTTTACTTTTAAATTGACAAAGGAACAACTTGAGAAAGATCAAGAGAGGGACCAAAGCATGGCAAATATGATGACCCATCTTGACATTTTAGCCAAAAATTTCATGGGTGCTGGTACTAGGAGTGTAAATATTGTGGGTGTTGGTTGTGTAAACCCTGATGAGTCCAAGTTTGAAGCACTGTTCAACGAGGAAGTAAACTTTGTCAACCAAGGAGGAGGTTAACGTGCTAGCTACCCTTGATCGAGTGGAAACCAATGTTGGAATAGAGATGAGGGTTGGAGAGACTGTGATAGAGAGTGGTGAAGTCAGACATGGTTCGTGGGAAAGAGGTGGGATGCAACAACAATCACATAAATGCTATATTTGATAGAGCTATGGGGTTTGAGCATGAGTATAAGGGTTGAGCCACAACTAAGTATGTGGATGATTTAAAGGCTGGATTTCTCCCCTGATTTTTGACACCACCCGGAGATGGATTGAGGCAGAGCTCTGATTGAGAAGAATGACTTGAACATTGCCGCTCAGTATTGGTTCGAGTTCATCAGCAGTTCCATCATGTCCTCACAGAATGGATCTATCCTCCACCACCCAAAGGCATCTTGTCTCTAATCCATCATAGCCAGGAAGACACTAAACTTGGGGCTAATTATTGAGCAAGAGATGTCTATGAGGGCCAAGCAGCGCCCTACGTCCCTTCCCTTCCTGGTCTTGATAACAGAGCTATGATGGCGTGCTGGAGTTCCTTGTGATGAGAAGAGAGACATAGAGGTCACCCTCACATCTTCTATAGATATCCGACGCATAGAGGCCGAGTACAATTAAGATGAGGTTAATTGGAGGAGAGCAGCTCCGTTGGATGCATCCCCGGAGGTTGATGTTAATTCTACACATGCAGAGGAATCTTTGCCTACTCCGGCCTCTGGGCCATCAGGTACACCCGCTTCCACTTCTTCCTAGGCTCTTGGTTCTTCTGCTGCTTTCCAGCCCATCAGGATTACTCAAACCTTGATCCTTAAGATGGGGAAGCTAGCCCATTTTGTCAATGTGAGGGCGACCAGGCTAGAGGCTGAGGTGCCTTGGATGATTGAGCGTTCCATCTTAGCTGTGTTAGCAGCCCTCTGGATATCAATTTATGCTCTTACAATGAGAGTAGAGAGTTGTGACAATCAACAGGGGGCTACTTTAGATGTGACGGCTTTGTAAGCCGAGGTTTTAGACTTAAGAAAGGATGTGGACTATTTGAAGTCCACAGACTTCACTTCTCTATTGGAGGCAGCTGAGGATCAGGATGCCCCGCCTAGTTCTGAGAAGCCTCCAGCCACCACCGGAGATGTGCCTATGAATGATGTGGCAACTGACAAGTCGGAGGAGGAGATAAATGAGAAGCAATTAGATATTGAGGAGGCCACCATTTATGGAGACCTGTTGGATTTATAGGAGATGATTTCACAGTCGATCATTCAGACATCGCTGATAAAGATATCCATGGCAGGCTCTAGTGGAGCCAGTGATGCTGTTACACCGGGCATTGATGCCCATGATCGCAGTGTTCCACTGGGCATTGATGCCTTGACATATAGAGCGATTATGTAGATATGATTTTTCTTTGCCTTACTGTCTATGATTTTTATTTATTTTTTATTACTTTTGATGCATTTGAGGACAACTACCTTTTTATTTGTGGTGGGGTGAGGTATTTTCATACCTACCTCTTGTGACTATATTTTCTATATATTGGGTTTTTATGCTTTATATTGTGTGTTGATATTGTTTTGTGGATGTTTGAGCTTATGGCTCCTTGTTTTGAATAGAAATGGTTTTGACCCATCTAAAAATTTTTGCCACCTCTTGTTGTGTTTGAATATGGTCATTCTTGTGCAAATTTGAGGATCAATTATGATCAATACCGATGACTTGAATAGTGCTCTTAATCAAACAAAAATGTATGTGCAATTATAATGAGGCCAAATGAAGTTGCATAGACAATATGTGGACTTTTTGCATCTCGTTGTGAATAGTCTATTATCGTCTCTTGTGATGAACATTGCACACTAGAGAAAGTGTGGAGTCTGTTTTGATATTGGTGCCAATGTCTTGTGTGATAAGCTTACGGTGAGCCTTGTGTGATGAGACCTAGAATTTGCCCCGTTGTTCCGGTTGACCAAGTGATGCAAGCTCTAGAAATGATCTTAGGCAACAATTTTGAAGAGTGAAACAATTTGACAATATACCTCTTTTGTGGCCAATCTTGTGAGACGTGTGAACCTTGCTTGAACCCCCTTTGAGCCTTATCCTTTCTTGGAAGAAACTTGAGCAATCGAGACCCCTCTTTATCCATTCACCTATAATCCTCATGAAGTGTGGTTTGTTTGAATAACCAACTTTAGGCAAAAAGCCTAAGTTGGGGGTGTGGTGAAAAGAGGAGGTAAATGAAGAAGTGTGAAGAAGTCCCCCTTGATCCATGGACTTGAAAATGGTGGAACCCCTCCATATAAAAAAAAGAAAGAAAAGAAGAAAGCAAAAGAAAAATAATGAAAACGTTGTGAAATAAATTTGTGAATAATTGGGTGAATTTTAAGCATGAGTGAAGATGCTAAAGATATGCAAGGAAAGTGATGTTCATACCACATTTCATGAGGATAACAACCACTAAGCCTAAATGACCATTTCTTTACACTCAGCTTCGTTACAAGCCTTGAAAAGACCTTTTTGATCTTGAGCAAACTGAAACGAATGTTGATTGGAAAATAAGGGCAAACCTATGGGTGAAGTCATGCATGTGTTCATCTTTGTGAGTGTGAGAGTTGTATATGATTCTAGAACTATAAATTGTTGAAGATTTGCGTGTGAATATGGAATCATCTTTGTTGTGAGGGCATTTGAGTACCTTTGTTGGCTTTAACTTGCATTTGAAGCAAGTATTGTGAACTTGAGTATCTTTGATAATCGTGAGTCACAACTTGAATCTTTGAGTGCACAATTGATCCTTGCATGAGTATGTGGATTCTTGTTGTGTACATATTTGATTGAGTCTTTTGTAGCACTGTTTGAGACATCCTTTTTGACCACTGAACTTGAGTTTTACTTGATGACAAGCAAAAGTTTAAGTTGGGGATGTTGATGAGTCTGAGATTTGGACTCATTGAGGACTTTGTTTATATAAATTTAGTGTCCCCAAATGTTTATTTTGTGCCAATAACTGATGTAAAACCCTTTATTTTTAGGAATATGGATTGAGGAACAAAGCAAGGACACTAACAAGCAAAAAGGAACAAAACAGGATGAAGAAATGAAGATGGGTGAGCCTAAGGATCGCCAAGAGCACTCGGTGTGTAGCCAAGTAGCCCATCTAACTGCCTAAAGTTCCAATGTGCCAAGCCCTGAGGGAAGAAACCAAGTCGGTGAGAGAAAGGAGTAGTCAAGGGATCGCTGAGTAGTTCCGTGATATAGTGATAGATCGCCTAAAGTTATAGACCTTGAGGATGCTGAATGCTAAGGTAGAAGGGCGTGGCATCCGATCCAACCATATAGTTAAGTCATTTGTTATTCTTATCATCTCTTTCCACTTCCTTAACAATATTTTATTCAAGGCATCACTTCGATAGAGAGAGTTCAAGATTATAAATTTCACGGTCTCATGATTTCAGACCAATCACAAACCACATAATCACACAATCAAGTACATAGAGGACTTCACAATATCACTCAATGAATATCAATCGCTATTAAGAATCTATCTACCACATAGAATAAACTATAACCTACCTCCACTGAAGAACCGAAGTCAAGCAAGCTAGTCCCCAAATGTCTTTCCTTTCCTCCATGCCTCAGAATGTTTCCAATCTACCCAATATATAATATTTGTAAGTAACAAGTTCATTGACACACATATTACTATATGTCTAGCCTAGACCCAAAACTTCACCCAAATATATAGTCAAATTCCTAAACTTTGATACCAAATAATTATCATAA
Source organism: Solanum bulbocastanum (assembly GCA_037074985.1). Classification (NCBI taxonomy): domain Eukaryota; kingdom Viridiplantae; phylum Streptophyta; class Magnoliopsida; order Solanales; family Solanaceae; genus Solanum; species Solanum bulbocastanum. The sequence goes on along the minus strand of CM073606.1, from coordinate 15,309,144 downwards.
CTTTAATAGTATTCAAGTAATACAAAACAACAAATATTTGATTACCAATCTTAATATATTAAAACTTAATTTATAATATAATGACTAAATAATAATATTCAAGATTAAGGCCACTGGTTACGAAACCAGTGGCAACAACTATAACCCAATCTACGGAGTACCCTCTCAAATCACGGGAGAAAAAAAGAACATGCAGTACCAATTCAATTGATATACCCCTTTTCCTATAAATGATTTTAAAACAATTAATGTCCAATCATTGGCCTATAATTAGCCCCCAAACCTTATTTTCCCAAGTTAAAAAAAGCATCACTGCATATACAATAAATTGCAGTTAAAATCCTCTCATTTATGATCTTTCACAATCCCAACATAATACTAATAATAATATAACCTCAACGTATATACATAAAGCATAGATTTAACTTTTACCTGATGTATCTCGCCATTACTTTTGTGTGGCGAAGCTGTGATATTTTCGGTCATAGGTTACCTCTTTATTTTATTTTATTTAACAAAAATTAGATCTAAAGTGGGTTAGGGTATTAACCTAAATTATGTTATATATAGACTTAGCCCATTAACCACCAACTAAATTAATTATTAAAATACCCCATTAATTTCATAATTATAATTACGAATAGACCAAAATACCTATTTAGAATCAATCAGAAAGTGTTTTATGAAACAAGAATCTCTAGTACTCAAAAATACCAAATGGGTCGTTACACGATGAAGGGTCGTACTAAGCTTAACACGAGTACAAAGAACCCTTTGAAAAGATTTCCAAAAATGAGAAGTGAATTGGGTACCATGATCAGAGATAATGGATAAGGGCACTCCATGCAACCTATCAATTTCCCTTAGGTACAACAGATCATAGTCCTCCGCTGAATAAGAAATCTTGTCAGGAATGAAATGAGTCGATTTTATCATTCAATCAACAATAACCCAAATCAAGTCATATTATCGCCGAGTGCTGGGTAAGGCAACAATCAAGTCCAATTCAAATATTCCCACTTCCATGTAGAAGTACTAATATCTTTGGATAAAACTCCCGGCTTTTGATGTCCCACCTTCACTTGTTGACAATTAGGACATTTGGCCACAAATTCCACAATATCTTTCTTCATTCCATTCAACCAATAGACTTCCCACAAGTCACTGTACGTCTTGGTGGCTCCCAAGTGAATGGAATATCGAGAACTATAAGTCTTTGATAAAATTTGCTCCCTCAAATTATCAACATTAGGAACACATAAATGACCCTGGTAATGAAGCACACCATCTCCCGCTTGGGAGAAAGCCTCAACTGACTTCTTAAGAACCACTTGCTTCAACTCAATCAAGATTGGTTCAAGATATTACTTGGCTTTCACTTCCGACACAAAGGATGATTCCAAACCATTGTGAACCATAACACTACCTTCAGTGGAGTCGAACTATCGAACACCCAATCAGGCCAATCAATAACCATATCGAACTAACTCCTTCTTATCTTACTCAACATGAGCAACACTACACATTGATAACTAACTAAGAGCATCCACCACCACATTTTCTTCACTAGGGTGATAGAGATCACTCATGTCATAATCCATTAGTAACTCAAGCCACCTTCTTTTAGCAAAGATTTAGATCTTTCAACTTAAACACATATCACAAACTTTTGTTGTCAGTAAAGACATAAACATGGACACCATACAAAGTAATGCCTCCAAAACATTAAGGCAAAAACAATCGTAGCCAATTCTAAATCATTGGTAGTTCTTTTTGTGAATCTTTAGTTACCTTGAAGCATAGACAATGACTTCCCCATTTTGCATTAGGACACACTCTAGTCCAACCATTGACGCATCACACTAAATCACAAATCCATATGATCATTCAGGTAAAGTCAACACCAGAACAGAGGTAAGTTTATCTTTAAATTTTTGGAAACTTTTCTCACACGCTTCAGACCATATGAACCTAACCTTCTTTTGGGTCAAAGCTGACAATGGAGAGTCAACCAAAGAAACCCCTTCAACAAACCTTATATGGTAACCAACCAAACCAAAGAAACTTCTAATAACAGAAGGGGATAGAGGTCTAGGTCAACTTTTAACCACATTTGTCTTCTTGGGATCTACCTCAATACCTTTTTTGGAAACAATGTAAGAAAGAAAAGCAATGGATCTTAACTAAATCTAACATTTGCTAAACTTTGCAAAGAGTTTTAGGTTTGTGAGAACTTGGAATATAATCCTCAAATGATCATTATGCTTATCCTCACTCTTTGAGTAAATCAAGATATCATTCATAAACTTAATCACAAATATATCCATGTATTATCTGAACACCCTATACGTCAAATCATAAATTTGATCAGAGCATTAGTCAAGTCAAGAGACATAATCAAAAACTCATAATGACCTAAATTTGAAAAGTTGTCTTCTGAATGGCATCTTCTTTTACCCTCAATTTTTGTTAACCCAACTAAAGCTCGATCTTACAGAAGTAACTTGTTGCATATAGTTGGTCAAACAAATTATCTATCCTCAAAAGCGAATACTGGTTCTTAATAGTAAACTTGTTCAATTGCCGGTATTCAATATGCATATGATGTGAACCATTTTTATTTCAAACAAACAACCCTCGAGCACCCTGTGGTGAGATACTCTCTCAGATGAAATCCTTATCCAACAAATCTTTAAATTGCCTTTTTAATTCCTTAAGTTCTGCGAAAGCCATTTGATAAAGAAGGATTGAGATAGGTTGTGTATCTATGAGAACGTCAATACCAAAGTCTATTTCCCTTACGGCAGGAACACCAAGTAAATAATCGGGAAACACCTACAAAATCTCATTAACAACGGGAGCCGACTGAATAATAGGGATTTTTGAATCCATATCCCTAACCTAAACAAGATGATATATGCAACCCTTAGAATCATTTTTCTAGCTTCATGACAACATACAAACTAACTCTTCAAAATAAAATTCCCCCCTTTCCACTCTGAGATAGGCTCTTTTGAAAACTGAAACATGACTACTTGGGTTCTATAATAAATAGAAGCATAAAATGAATGCAACGAATCCATTCCAAGAACAACATTGAAATCTAACATATCAAGTTCTACAGAATCAATATGAGTGACTGAGATGGGACAAATTCTATAGACTCTTGATGAGTTCACAATTTAGACTCATTTAGGGCTATATTTTGATAGAATTAGTGTCCTCAAATGCATATTTTGTCTTAATATCTAATGGAAATCTTTAAGTTTCAGGTATTCGGAGGTTGAGGCAAAGCATGGACACTACTTGGCAAGAAGGAACAAGATGGATGAAAAGATCAAAGAAATGAAGGCCTAAAGATCACCAAGCCCAATTGGCGAGTCGCTGATCGCCTTTTGTTCAAGTGTGCTGAGCCCTGAAAGAAAAGGTGAAGTTGGCGATGAAATGGAATAGTCAACGCATCGCCGAGCAGTTCCACAAAGCAGTACCATATCGTCCAATGACTCAAAATGCGAAAGAGGCTAAAGGCTAAAGGAGGAAGGCGATGAAATTGACCAAAATTTGGTTCGCCGAGTGTATCGGTTATCGCGACTAACTTCGTCGAAGGGTCCTCTGCAGCACAAATTTTCAAACACTATAAATACTTGTTTAAATTTCTAGCTTAGTATCATATCACTATTATTATTCGAACTTTTTATAGTAATTAAAGAGTTTAAGTTTAGAGGGTTTTGGAGACTTTGTTCTAAGATCTTTAAGATTCAAAGGGTTTCAACTCCAAGAAATTAGCTGTGGGTCTCGAATATTCTTCACTCTTGACGTGTTTTAAGACTTAATCATTCATAACCAGTTGATGGAAACTGATGTTGGTATAAATTTTTATCTCTTTTACATGTCTAGGTAAAAACCTAATTCTTGGGATGTGATTTTGAGAATATGGGTTAGATTATCTTATAGGTCTTGCTTGTTGATGGTTTATTTGTTGTTTAGATGTGATTTCATTTAGTAGTTATGTATGAACTTAATGGAATTATAGTTGCAAATACGATTTCACTTAGTGTTTTTGGCTTGCTCGAGAGAAAGTTTGTAAAACTAAGACAACTAAATTGATAGCCGGTGGTATTGGATCGACATAGGTTCAGCTTGAGAGAGTGAATCATAGTCCTTCTCCCACACATTCATCTCGAGAGAGTGAATGGGCTAAGGTGAAGGTTGTGCTTAATACGGCAACTCGGTGTTCGAGAGAAACCGAGTTGAATCGGGGTAAGTTGTTCGAGAGAGAATTTACCCCCACTATAGTCCAGCCTAGTCACAAATACTTAACAATTTACTATCAAAAGCATGTACCCGATAAGTTAGTCTATCTCGTATTCTTATCACATCCCAAGAATCTCGTCTCTATCTCATTTTTGTATATTTTTGCTGTTTTTAGTTGTTAAGTAATACAAAACCCCCCATTGATTATTGATGCTTGCGTCACACCTTTAGATTTAGTATGTTAATATTCGATAATTTTTATAGCTATTACTAATTAGAACTTAATTTTATTTTTCTATTAATTCTCAAAACCACTCCCTTCGGATTCGACCCCAACCTTTGGTTGGATTAATTTACTATTGTACGATCGTAGACACTTGAATTGAAAGTTGTGTCTTGATTACGCAAACATCAAAATGGTGCCGGTACCGGGGAGTGGTGTTAGTTGGGAATTTTTAGTTACATTGAATTTTGTTCTTGTTAATTATAGTTGAACTTGCTTAATTTTTAGTTTTGGTTTTTGTGTTGCAATTTTGAACAGAAGAATTGAGCATATTTGCTAGCAACGGTGACCCAATAGACCACCCTCCTCTGAAAATGATAATACTAAGGGATAACATCCTAAGTTTAAATAAATTGGAGGGTGAGTCAGTTTATGAGTTGTGGCAAAGGTTTAAGGCTCTTTTGTAGAAGTTCCCAACTTATGGAATTCCAGATAAGATGCTTCTGGAATGTCACAACCCGAGAGCATCCCCTAGTCGTAATACGGCGTACTCGAGCCCAAAGGGGTCTAATACAAGCCTCTTTACGTTCGTAACATTCGACATATAGAAATAGTGCAGAATTAAAAACTTTATTTAAAACCAAGCTATCAAAATCTCATTTATAACGTAGCGGAATACCAAGTCATGGCTATCTTAGACAAAACATAACAAGATAGGGTCACAGCCCTTTACAATCGAAGTCTTAACAATAGTCTCAAATAAGAAAGAACTAGAAACAATAAAAGTCCTCTATCCAAGCATATCAATCCTAGATGGGATCAATCACTTGCTGGAACCTACACTTATAGTAAAAAAATGAGAAATATGGGTTAGCACACAAAAATGCACTAAGTATGATGATCATGCAAAAACATGCTTAAAATGGGACATTTTGTTGAAAGTCATGCTTTTATGCCATTTGGTAAAACTTCAAGAACATTGAAATAAGAGGCATAATATAAGTCACAATCAACATACAAGTCACTATTTCACATTAGAACAAGATCACATATAACTCTTTACCTTTACCTTGAGATTCCACCTCAAGTAACCCTCAAGCTATACCTTGTGATATGTGTGGGTAGCGTCCCATACCACCACCCACACTAAGGCACCACCTTAAGGTCACCGAAAGGGAACTTACCATTCATCCTTTCCACCTTTACACAACTGAGCAATTAAGAGACATTTAAATTACATGAATCACATCATCATATTAAGACCAACTTCTAAGACAACTCTAAGTCATACTTGTGCAATGTGCAAGTAGCATCCCATACTACTACTTACACTAAGTACTCCTTTGAAGTCACCCTAATCAAGGTACATTCATATACAATAAATCATGACAAGAAAGAAATCTCATTATACAGTCCAAGTATAACATAGATCTTTACATTTACGCATTTAAGCCAACATTCTTCATTGGGTTCATTTAGGACAGATTCACGCATTTAGAGGACTTTCGTACATTTAGTCATTAATACTTAGAGAACTCACTATAGCCCCTTCAAAGCCTACTTGTGCAATGTATAGATAGCATCCCATAGTACTACCTACACTTTGTAGTACCTATCAAGTAATTGGAGTGCACATCTCAAATGATGGGAATAAGCATTAACCGACATAGACCATGAGAGCTAAATCATGGAATCCGGTGTCATGTAACCCTACACCGAAGGAAGGTGTTCTACTTGCCTAGGGTAGAACTACACATCCTATGTAGGCACATAGTTATGGGATAAGAAAGATGCTCATTGGACTCTTGACTAACATTGGGAGATCTACCATCTTAGCCATATCCACTCGGTGCTTAGCCTTCATTCTCATAGAGTAGTTTAATTAACATTAATGTACTTGAGAAGGCCACCAACATTAGGCCTACCGACCCAAAGTACTTTTCCCAAGAAGGGCCACCACCAATAGGCCTACCGTTTCAAGGTACATTAAGGATAATTCATTTATCTTCCTAGAGACAGCCACCATTATTAGGTCTACCATCTCTAGGTTCATGATTTCACACAAGAAGGAGGCCACCACCATTAGGTCTTCCGCTTCAAGGTTTCACATTCACATTGGGTTCTAGACTCACCATGAAGGGCCACCAATCTTAGGTATACCAGTTCAAGTCATAGTCTAGAATAACTCAATAGTCCTCAATAGAAAAGCAACCAACATTAGGTCTACCAATTCTAGACATTCATTCATTAATTCATTTATGAAGAGGCTACCAACCTTAGGTCTACCAATTCAATACATTAAGATATTAAGTCAAGATACATTCATTACTCAAGAGAAGGATGCCTAAGATATTAAGTCAAGTCACATTCATCATAACTTTCATTTATCAAGAAGAGGGCACCTAAGCCTACCAATTCAATATATCACATTTATCATTATAGAGAACTTCACATTCCATCATATCCATTCATGAGTGTGAAGAGATAATATACTTTCAATAACAACACATATAAATTCTGTACAATATCATCATTCTATCATTGGAATCACATGTATATCCTTCACATTATACAAAATAGGTAAACACCTCCACCTTTCAAGTGGATCAACAAGTTAAGCATCATTCTATTACAACAATTAATTAGGTCAAACTTGCCCTTTCAAGGCCATAACCACAAACCCTTAATTCACCAACAATTCTTCATAATTAGACATAGATGAAGTTGTACAAATCAATAATCTAAATCAATCTAGGCATAATCCATCAACATTCATTCATAATCAACAAACCCACTTCATAAGGAAAAATATAGAAATTTAGAGAAATCATGGGTTCATTGAGTTTTTCATCTTAAATGATCAACTAAACTTCAATATAATCATAACTTGTCATTTGAAAATGTTTGATGCAAGACCCTATGAGATTGAGTGAAACGTAGGGTTTTTGTTAAACGTGCAAACCTTGAAAACTTCTTTGAAATTGACTCTAGGGTGAAAACTAACCCTACATGAAGGATCACCATTCCTTTACTAAGATTTCCCAAGAAATTTGATGAAGAAACACCTTGGAATCACCAAACGCTAGCTTCAAAGGCTCCCTTCTTCTTCTTCTCTAATAGAGGATTTCTAGTGAAAGATATATTTAAGAGAAGGTGGGCCTTGTTTTAATTCTAATTGGAGTGACTTAAATGAAATGATTTAGGTCTAAAAAGGGTCTTTTAGATGATAGGAAAGGAATAGAAGAATAAGGACTTAACTTTGGAAAAGGAATAAGGACTCACATAGTCTTAGCTTAAAATTCTGCCCCTTGCCCGTTTTAGCTCGCTCTTTGGAAACTTGGGCTCGCCAAGTGCACCCTTGGCGGACTAAAGGGGAGAAGGGCGACACACCAAGCTGGTTGGTGGGCTTTCACCTAGCTCGTCCTTTGGTCCAGCATCTTGGCTATATTGGGCAACCAGTAGGTGATCACAAGGGCACAAGGGTGACTTGCGCAACCCCTTAGATGATCAAGCATCCCATCGCCAAATAGCCCCTCTAGGAACAAGGCTTCTTTCCCCTATCTTGCTAGCCTAGGCCCTTGCTTGCACCCTAGGCTTACACCTTGCCCCACATAGTTTATAAAACAGCCTAGACACCAACCTAAAGTCACACTAACCCAAATGTCAAGGATCTAATTCAACCTATCATTTTCCGAGTCGTTACATTATCCCCTACTTAGGAACATTCGTCCTCGAATGACACTTAAAACACACTAAGGGAATACAACTCGAGAATAGCAGTTCAACAATCATGAAACATCAATATACAATGCATAAATGTAGGAGGAAACATCAAATCCACATCAATAAGCTCGATACAACATAAGCAAGTAGGAACCATATCTTTAAACTCAGTATGCACCGATCGACAACATTTCTCATTTCGTTGGAGGAACTTCCTTCTCCAACTCATATCATGATCATCAAAACATCATTAAGCACATTATGCAATTTTCTCATAAAAGCACATTATGCAATTTCTTCATAAACACATGTTTAGGGATGTTCAACAATTCACCTCATGAAGCATATAAACAACTTATACTAGATGCACATTTAAAATGAGGAACATAAATGATGAAAACTCATTTTCTCATATAAGCAAGATTCAACTAGAACACACGTAACATAAGGAGACCATGGAAACTCATAATCACATAACACTCCAAAACATGAAACAAGCTACTAGAAACTCTAGGTGTCAAGCTTGAATAAGAATAGAATGAAAGAGATAAGGACATCAACACCCTCAACAAACTTACTATTCAACATTCCATCCCCCACTTAAGAGAAAACCCAACTAAGGTTATCATGAAACAACATAAGGATCTCGTCACAACAAAAAGAAACTATACCGTAACTTACCGGTAACTTTATCCGGATTAGCTCCTTTGTCCTTGTTAGCTTGAAGCACATAGAAATGGTTCTTCTTTGGAGCATCAAGATTTGGGCCACTAAGAGAAGCTTATTTCACCTCCCTCTATCTAGCTGTCAGAGTAGGTAAATCTTTCACTTGGTGATCAAGCCTTCCACAACCATAGCACCCACTAGTACCGGCTAGACACTTCCCATGATGCATTTTTCCACAATTCTGACAAGTAGGTTTAGCAAATGGAGGTTCACTACCTATTTCTTGGATAACCTTAGGAGCACTTGAAGAATCTTGGTTAGGAGCTCTCTTCTTGAACCTAGGTTGACCTTGCTCATCAGATCTACCCCTCTTCAAATCCCTATTCGTCATCTTAAGTTTGGACTCCTCAATAGATTAAGCATATACCATGAGCCTAGAAATATTCATATCATCATGGGTCATTGCCGTATGGCACTCTTCCTTGACTAGGTCGGATGCACCAGTCACAAACCTACTCATCTCATCTCTAGGGTTAGACACCAAGGATGGAGCATACATAGATAATAGGGTAAACTTCAAAGAATACTCCTCCACATTCATGTTACCTTGCCTAAGGTTTATAAACTCCTCAACCTTAACCTCCTTCTTCTCACGGGGAAAGTACTTATTAAGGAAAGCTCCCTTAAACTCCTCCCATTCTATAGGACCAGCTTCAACCTACCTATTAGCTTTTCATTGAGTGAACCACACTTGGGCCACTTCTTTCAATTGATAGGAAGCCAACTCCGCTTTATCCCTAGAAGTTACTTCCATAGCATTGACTATCTGATAAATTTCATCAAAGAATTCTTGGGGATCTTCTCCCAGTCTAGAGCCAAGAAAAATAAGAGGATTCATCCTCACAAATTCTCTCAATCTTGAGGCTATGGTACTCTCATTAGCATTCACCCTAGGCCCCACATCTCTATTCACTTGAGCCGTCATGGCTCGGGCTAGGGTTAGAAAAGCCGACCTAATCTCGTCATTGGTCATGTCCAGGGGAACCACCGAAACTTCATTCTCTTGAGGCACTTGGTCACCTTGAAGACCTTGGTCACCTTGGGGAGGAACTCAATCATCAATAATATCCTCTTCCACTCTCCTCGGGTTAGCCCTTGTATTCATATCATATAAACGAAAGAGAAGGATTAGGAAAAAGAAATTTATAGAACCACACTCTAGGGCACGACTTCAAAAATAATGAAAGAAATGTAACTTCTAGTGTCCTATAGACTCTTGCTCATACATGTGTCACAACTACCGATGAACAAGACACTACTAGACGTGGCTTGTGAGACATCGATCCTAAAAGTCATTTCCAAAATCTTATGCTCTGATACCAAGTTTTTCATGACCCGAGAGCACCTCCTAGTCGTAACACGGTGTACTCAACCCCGAAGGGGTCTAATACAAGCCTCTTAGCATTCATAACATTCGACATATAGATATAATGCGGAATTAAAAAGATTATTTAAAATCAAGTTATCAAAAACTCATTTATAACTCAGTAGAATACTAAGTCTCACATGGCCATCTTAGAATAAAGTTAACAAGATAGGGTCACAACCCTTTACAATCGAAGTCTTAACAATAGTTTCAAAATAAGAAAGAACTAGAAACAATAAAAGTCCTTGTCCTTGATCTATGAGGACATAACAAGTCTTAGAGGGAACTCTATCCAAGCACTTCAATCCTAGCTAGAATAAATCACTTGCCTGAACCTACACTTGTAGTAAAAATAAGAGAAATATGGGTTAGCACACAAAAATATACTACGTCTGATGACCAAGCAAAAACATGCTTAAAAGGGGGACATTTTGTTTAAAGTCATGCTTTTAAGCCATTTGGAAAAACTTCATGAACATTGAAATAAGAGGCATAATATAAGTCACAACTAATATACAAGTCACTATTACTCATTAAAACAAGATCACATATAACTCTTTACCTTTACCTTAAGCCTCCAGCTCGGGTAACCCTCAAGCTATACCTTGTGTAATGTATGGATAGCATTCCATACCACCACCCACACTAAGGTACCACCTTAAGGTCACCGAAAGTGAACATACCATTCATCCTTTCAACCTTTATACAATTGAGCATTTAAGAGACATTTACATTGCAAGAATCAAACCATCACATTAAGACCAACATCTAAGACAACTCTAAGTCATACTTGTGCAATGTGCAAGTAGCATCCCATACTACTACTTACACTAATTACTCCTTTGAAGTCACCCTAAACTAGGCACATTCATATACAATAAATCATGACAAGGAAGAAATCTCATTAAACAATCAAAGTATAGCATGCATCTTTACATTTGAGCATTTAAGCCAACATTCTTCATTTGGTTCATTTCAGACACATTCATGCATTTAAAGGACTTTCATACATTTAGACATTAAGACTTAGAGAACTCACTATAGCCCCTTCAAAGCCTACTTGTGCAGTGTATAAATAACATCCCATACTACTACCTACACTTTGTAATATCTATCAAGTAAATAAAGTTCACATCTCACATGATGGAAATAGGCATTAACCGACATAGACCATGAGTGCTAAATCATGGAATCTGGTGTCATGTAACCCTACACCGAAGAAAGGTGTTCTACTTGCCTAGAGTAGAACTAGTACACAACCTATGAAGCACAAAGTTATGGGATAAGAAAGATGTTCATTGGACTCTAGTCTAACATTGGGAGAGCCACCATCTTAGCCATATCCACTTGGTGCTTAGCGTTCATTCCCATAGAGTAGTTTCGTTTACATTAGTGTACTTGAGAAGGCCACAAACAATAGGCCTACCAACCCAAAGTACTTTTACCAAGAAGGCCCACCACCAATAGTCCTATCGTTTCAAGGTACATTAAGGATAACTCATTGATCTTCCTAGAGAGGGCCACCACAATTAGGTCTACCATATTTAGGTTCATGATTTCACACAAGAAAGAGGCCACCATAATTAGGTCTACTGCTTCAAGGTCTAACTTTCACATTGGGTTCTAGACTCACCATAAAGGGCCACCAACCTTGGGTATACTGGTTCAAGTCGTAGTCTGGAATACGTCATTAGTCATTAATAGAAAAGATACCAACATTAGGTCTACCAATTTTAGACATTCATTCATTCATTTATGAAGAGGCTACCAACCTTAGGTCTACCAATTCAAGACATTAAGATATTAAATCAAGATACATTCATTACTCAAGAGAAGGTTGCCTAAGCCTACCAAGTCAAGAGGTCACATTCAACATAACTTTCATTTATCAAGAAGAGGGCACCTAAGCCTACCAATTCAATATATCACATTTATCATTATAGAACACTTCACATTCCATCATCTTCATTCATGATTGTTAAGAGAGAATATATTTTCAATCACAACACATTTACATTCTATACAAGATCATCATTCTATCATTGGAATCACATGTATATCCTTCACATTGTACAAAATAGGTAAACACCTTCACCTTTCAGGTGGATCAACAAGTTAAGCATCACTCTATTACAACAAGTAATTAGGTCAAACTTGCCCTTTCAAGCCCATACTCACCAACCCTCAATTCATCAACAATTCATCATAATTAGACATAGATGATAATACAAATCAATAATCTAAATCAATCTAGGCATAAATCCATCAACATTCATTCATAATCAACAAACCCACTTCATAAGGCACAACCTAGAAATTTAGAGAAATCATGGTTTCAAAGAGTTTTTCATCTTAAATCATCAACCAAACATTAATATAATCATAACTTGTCATTTGAAAACGTTTGAATTAAGTGAAACTTAAGGTTTTTGTGAAACTTGAAAACCTTGAAAACTTCTTTGAAATTGACTCTAGGGTGAAAGCTAACCCTAGATGAAGGATCACCATACCTTTATTAAGTAATTTGATGAAGATACGCCTTGGAATCACCAAACCCTAGCTTCAAAGGCTCCCTTCTTCTTCTTCTCTAATAGAGGATTTCTAGTGAGAGAAATATTTGAGAGAAGGTGAGTCTTCTTTTAATTCTAATTGGAGTGACTTAAATGAAAGGATTTAAGTCTAAAAAAGGTCTTATATTTGATAGGAAAGGAAAAGAATAATAAGGACTTAACTTTGGAAAAGGACTAAGGACCCACTTAGTCTTAGCTTAAAATTCTGCCCCTTGCCTGTTTTAGCTTGCCCTTTGGACACTTGGGTTTGCCAAGTGCACTAGGCGACTCGCCAAGTGCACCCTTGGTGGAGTAAAAGGGAGAAGGGCAACACACCAAGTTGGTTGGCGAGCTTGCACCTAACTCGCCCTTTGGTCCAGCATCTTGTCCAAATAGGGCAGCCACTAGGCGATCACAAGGGGACACGGGCGACTCGCCGAACCCCTTGGGCGATCAAGCAGCCCATCACCAAATAGCCCCTCTAGGAACAAGGTTTATTTCACATTATCTTGCTAGCCTAGGTCCTTGCTTGTACCCTAGGCTTACACCTTGCCCTACTTAGGTTATATTACAGCTTAAACATCAACCTAAAGTCATACTAACCCAAATGTCAAGGCTCTAGTTCAACCTATCATTTTTCGAGTCGTTACATGAAATGTCTCTACCCAGAGTTGAAAGAGGGGTTGCCTTATGAAAGTGAGGCAAACCCCACCAATGGAACTTAAGTGGGGACTTGCATCGTGCCTCGACATTAACTATGTCACTTCATAGGAGGAAACTCAATACCCGTTATCACTTTATTTTTGCTTTAAGAAATAATGGTGTGTTGTTTGTGTAGGTCAAAGTGGGAAAGTTGTTGAAAAGTGTAGATTGGCGAGCAAAAGGTCTAGTCGGCGTATCGCCAGAGAGGTCGGTGACCCCGCCCCAGACCGCTATTGGACTCAAGACAATTTTACATTGGAGTCTGTAAAAGTTGGCGAGCCTAGGAAATTATTGGTGAATCACCGACCATATTGGCGATCCCGATCTAATCCACTGTTTGGACCCCCACATCAACTGAGGATCTTATAAAACTCAGGGAGGTAAGTTACCACTTGGCGTGTCATCAAGTGAGTCAGTGAGCATGACTAATGTCTCCAATAGGCAAGAATTGGATGGTTTCTTAAAAGGCAAAAGGCTTAAAATTTTAAACTCTTCACTTTTCCTCACTTTCTATCGTCACAAACTCACACCTACATCTTAGTTTCAATATTTTTGCATTTTTAAAGTATTTTAGTCGTTGATTTGTGTTCGGAGTGGATTAAATTGCTGCCTAGAATTTCAAAAATATTTGAATCAGCATCTAAGGTTGGTTTTTCAAACCCCAAATTTATTTTTAGCAATTTTGTTCTCATTTGCAATGATCTTATCTTATTGATGTGTACTATGCCTCTCTGATCTTAATTGTTTTTGCTTATGCCTGTGAAAATCTTGCCCATAGTGTTTATATTGTATAAATCCCATATTTTTTGTGCCTTAAAATTGGTTAAATCTTGTGGGGTTGTGCTTGCATGTTGTTGAGTCTAGTAGGGAGAAGTCTGAGTATCCCGAAGATATGGTAAAAGACCAATATTGTCATGCCACCCCGAAAAAGAGCACGGGATATCACAATAAATGAAGAGGGGTCAAATCCTGCCAAGAAAGGAAGACAATAACCTCCACCTGGAAGTAAAGGCAAGAGCAATAGGTCCACTTCCGATAGGAAGACCACTATCAGAGATCCTAATGGTCCTTTGTGTGCCCGAGGATTCTATTCAGCTGCGCAGGCCTTTTTGGCGGAAACACCCTTGGCAGCTCCTAATGGGTCTGGTACTGTTGTTTTTTCTGAGGTGAATCCGAGTTCTGAGACCTAGGATCAGAGTGATTCACCAAGCACTGATGCCCTGATAGATGGAGCGACTGTGTAGATAGGACCCCCTTTTCACCTCCCTCTCTATTTTACTTTATTTCACTTTTAGATATTTTTGTTTGCATTTGAGGAAAAATGTTTTATTTATGGTGGGGTGAGGCCCACCATTTGTTATTTTGTGTCTCTGGTTTTGTTTATATATTGGGTTGTGAGCTGAAATTTGTCTTATACACTGCATTTTGTGGAAGGTTTGAGCTTGTGACTCCTTTTGCTTTATATTGCAAATGATTTTGACCCTTCTGAAAAATTTTTGCCACCTCTTGTATGTGTTGAATGTGGCTGTTTTCTTGCAAATTTGAGTATCTGTTTTGATCAATATCGATGACTCAATAGTGCTCATAATCGAACAAACATGAATGTGCGGCTACGATGAGACCAAGTGAAGTTACATAGACAATATGTGAACTTTTTGCATCTCCTTAAGACTAACCAATTATTAAATCGACTCTCTTGTGATGATCATTGCACACTAGCAAAAGTGTGAAGTCTTGTTTGACATTAGTGTCAATACCTTGTGTGATGAGCTTACTATGAACCATGCATGATAACACCTAGAATTTGCCCCGTTGGTCTGATCAACTAAGGTTATCTCTTGATATGATCTTAGGCAACTTCAAATAGCCAATTTGACACATACCTCTTTTGTGGCCTATCTTGTGAGTGTGTGAACCTGTTTGAACACCCCTTTAGATTTACCTCTCTTTGGCTGAAACTTGATGAAAACAAGACCTTTCTTAATCCACTACCTATAATCCTCTTGATTTGTGGTTGATTGAATAGCCAATTTAGGCCAAAAGCCTAAGTTGGGGGTGTGGTGAAAAGATAAGGAAAAGTCAAGAAATATTAGAAAAGTTCTCTAACCATGGTGTTGAGAAAAATGGAATCCCTCCATATAGAAAAAGAGAGAAGGAAAGAATGAAACAGAAAAAGAAAAGAAAAAAAAAAAATAAAAAATTATGGAATAAAGTTATAAAAATGCAAAAAGGAATGGGGTTCCAAACAATCCATAGAGAGTGAATAATGGGATGACTTATGAGCACTAAAGAAAATGATGAAGGAAGAGGAAAGGAAGTGTTGTGAGTACCACATTTCATGAGGATGAAAGTCAATGAGCCTAAATAACCACACCTTTGCACTCAGCCCCATTACAAGCCTTGAAAAGACCTTTTTGATCTTGAGTGAGCTGAAACAATTCTTGATTGGAAAATACGGGCAAGCCTATGGATGAAAACATGCACTGTGTTTTTCTTTGTGAGAGTGAGCATTGCATTTGATTCCGAAACTTTAAATGATTAAACCATTGTATGAATATGCAATCATTCTTCGTGTGAGGGCATTTGAACACTTTAGTTGAGCTTGAACTTGCATTTGAAGCAAGTATTGTGAGCTTGAGATTCTTTGATAATGGTGAGTCATAACTTAAATCTTTGAGTGCACAATTGATCTTTGCATGACTAAAGTGAGTCTTGTTGTGTGCATCCATGATTGAGTCTTGTGTAGCACTGTTCAAGACATCTTTTTTGAATAGTCGAACTCGAGTTTGCTTGAGGACAAGCAAAAGTTTAATATGGGAGTTTTGATGAGTCCACAATTTGGACTTATTTAGGGCTATATTTTGATAGAATTAGTATTCTCAAATGCATACTTTGTCTCAATATCTGATAAAAATCCTTAAGTTTCAGATATTTGGAGTTTGAGATAAAGCATGGACACTACTTGTCAAGAAGGAACAAGGCGGATGAAAAGAATGAAGAAATAAAGGCCTGAAGATCGCTGAGCCTAGCTGGAGAGTCGCCGATTGGCCTGGAGGTCGCCTTTTGTTCCAGTGTGCTGAGCCTTGAAGGAAAAGGTCAAGTTGGCAATATAATGGAACAGTCGGCACGTCGCTGAGCAGTTCTGTGAAGCAGTACCATATTGCCCAATGACTCAAAACGCGAAGAGGCTAAAGGCAAAAGCAGGAAGGTGATGAAATCAACCAAAAGGCGGACCACCGAGTGTATCAGCGATCTCGACTAACTTCGCCGAAGGGTCCTCTACAACACAAATTTTCTATAAATACTTGTTTAAATTTCTATCTTAGTATCATATAACTATTATTATTTTCACTATTTTCAGATTTTAGAGAGTTTAAGTTTTAGAGGGTTTCGGAGACTTTTTTCTAAGACCTTGAAGATTCAAAGGGTTTCACCTCCAAGAAATTGGAAGTGGGTCTCGAAGATTCTTCACCCTTGACATGTTTTAAGACTTAATCCTTAATACCTAGTTGATGGAAACTAATATTGGTATAAATTTTTATCTCTTTTACATTTCTAGCTAAACCACAATTCTTGGGGTATGATTTTGTGAATACGGGTTAGATTATTTGTTAGGTCTTGCTTGTTGATAGTTTATTTGTTGTTTAGATGTAATTGCTTTTAGTAATTGTGCATGAACTCAATGGAATTGTAGTTGAAAATACGATTTCATCTTAGTGTTTTTGGCATGCTCGAGAGAGAGGTTGTAAAACTAAGACTACTAAATTGATAGCCGATGGTATTGGGTCGACATGGGTTCATCTTGAGAGAGTGAATCCTAGTCCTTCTCCCACACATTCAGCTCGAGAGAGTGAATGGGCCAAGATGGAGGCTGTGGTTAATGCGGCAACTCTTTGTTCGAGAGAAATCGAGTTGAATCAGGGTAAGTTTCTTGAGAGAGAATTTACCCCCACTATAGTCTAGCCTAGTAAAAATTAATCAACAATTTACTATCAAAAGCAAGTACCCGATAATTTAGTCTATCGCATATTCTTAACACATCCCAAGAATCCCGTCTCTCTATCTTGTTTTCATATATTTTTATTATTTTTATTTGTAAATTAATACAAAACCCCCCATTGATAATTGACGCTTGCGTCACCCCTTTAGATTTTGTATGTTTATATTCAATAATGTTAATAGCTATGACGAATTAGAACTTAATTTTATTTTTATATTAATTCTCAAAACCACTCCCTTGGGACTCGGCCCCAACCCTTGGTTTGGTTACTTTACTATTGTACGATCTTAGACACTTGAATTGGAAGTTGTGTCTTGATTACGCAAACATCAACTCTCTTAGCCACAATACATTCACCAACAAGAGTATAGATAGAGAAAGGATCTAACAACACATCCAAAAAAATATGAAATCTCCTAGCCACATATGGAGTCACAAAATACAAGGTAGCACAGGGATCAAGCAAAGCATAAACATTAAAATTGAAGAATTTTAGCATACTAGTAACAACATCGGGAGAACCCTCTTGCTCATGGCGAGTCTAGAATGCATAAACTATGTTTTGCTTCTGACTCCCACTAGAACCTGATTAAGGGTAAGGTTAAGCCTGTCGATGATTATCTCCTTCACTCTTAGAAACTGAGGGACAATCCCTTATCTTATGATCCGCTTACCACAATAATAACATGGATTAGAACATACTAAAGATTTACCGTTATGATTTCTACCACATTTATCACAAATAGTCAATGAAGATCCACTATTATTTAATCCTTGGGGCTTTTGGTTAGACACCATTTCCTTGTTGAATTTAGGAGAAAAACCATTAGATGAACCTTGACCAGAAAACCTTTGTTAGAACTTATAACAACCATGTCTTTCGCACCTTGAATGTGAAAAGTCACCATCACCAGTCTTGGACGTCTTCGCCTCGCTAGACCTTTCATTAAGTTTCTCTTTTTCTATTTGTTGAGCATGAACATAAGACGAGAAATGTTCCATATAGTGAATGAGCATGAAGGTACAACATTCTTTAACCACCATCTCATAGATACTCGAAACAAACTTACTCATAATTACCCTTGGATCGGTAATCATAGTAGGAGCATACCTAGACAATTGTGTGAACTTCAAAGCATACTCATTTACACTTATGTTTCCTTGACAGATTTATGAAGTCAAGTACCTTTGCCTCCCTCATCTCAAGGGAAAGGAGCCTATCAAGGAAAGAAACCTTAAACTTTTACCAATCAAGTTGACCCATATCAAACGCCCTCTCTTATTTCCATTGCTTGAAAAAATTTGAGCAAAAACCATAAGCTGATAAGCGACCAATTCTGCCTTTTCCATCGACGTCACTCCCATGATCATCAACACCTTATACATTTCATCAATGAACTCTTTAGTATCTTTCTCATCCTTGGAACCATCAAACTCCAGAGGGTTCATTCTAGTGAAGTCTTTCATTCTAGTTGTTGTCATACCCACATTTGAGTTCATGGGGACCACGACCTCCCTATTATCTTGAGTGGTCATGGCTTGAGCTAGCACTTGAAAAGAAGCCCTAAACTCTACATTAGTGACTTGCTCTGCCAAAGGATCGATAAGAATTTGAGTAGCTTGTAATTCCATATTATGTCCAGCATTCCTTCTAACATATGCCATTCAAGTGGCCATATCCAGAAAAGCATCGAATAGGGATTATGAGAGATACAATATAGAGTTAGAATCTATCACATGACTTTCTAGTAATTAATAAAGTAGAGTTTCTTTAATTTCTTATACCCTCTTATTCATAAATATGGTGCGCTTCATACTCATGAACAAGACTCTACTCGACATAGCTTATGAGACCTTCTAGGACCTTTCTATACCTTGTGCATTGAATACAAAGTCTTTCATGACCCAAAGTACACCATAGATGTGACATGGTGTATAAGACACCGAGAGGCTCTACAAAAGTCACTTAACATACATCATATAAGATAATAGAAATAAGAGATTTTAACCATAGCATTTCATATAAAGAGTTTGACACAAAATAGCGGAAGTCTAACACAAGTCTCAAATCCATCTATTATAGCAAATGAGTGATTCGGATGTAGCCCATACATTATATACAATATCTTAAAAAAAAGATGTTAAATTAATAAAAGAGTCTCGGTCCTCGAAACATGACGACTCACCAATATTCAAATCTCTAAAAGGGGTCACTAGCGACGAGTATGCCGAATAGGAGCGTCGAACCCTACATTTGTAAAAAAATGTAGGAAAAAGTATGTGTTAGTACATGGAATGTAGCAAGTATGATAGAAATGCATAAGATGTATGAAATCATGATAAAAGGGACTTACATTACAGGCACTGACCAAACTACTTAAGAAAACAACATATTAGAAAGCATAATTCATAACCATTGTAATTGCAAGCTAAACATCTTTAAAAGCCATTTGAGATACTTTTAGAAAGTAAACTTAGTTCATTATTATGGGAGATTTACCTTTAACTAACATAGTTCATATGAATCTGGTGTCTATCCCACACAAAAAAAGAGATGTCCTTACTTGCCAAAGTAAGACCCATGAACTTCTAGCTTAGGTTGATCCACTAGCTAATTTCTATCTAAGACAATCATCCTATGGTGGCACATAGTTTATGGGATATGGGTATTCACCACTTGTCCACTCGGTGCTAAGCATAAATCCCACAAAATAGTCATCAATGTTAACTTATCATATCATTAGAGGACATGGGTAATCTCTACGTGTCTTATCATTATGGAATGGCACATTAAGTAGCCAATCCAAGCTTTATTTCATTAGAATAGCCACTTTATCATGATTCAACTTACGTGAGAAACACTTTCAAGCTTATATATCCTTTTTTGAGAAAATTCTTTCAAAATCATACTTTTGAGTAGTGTGTGAGAAATCCTTTGACAATTAGAACAATAATGTCAATGTTTTAATCTCAAATCAACCTTAAATCATTTTCATCACTTTCATAAAGAACATGCATATTTTCATAATTTCACGTTTCATCTTTCAAAAGCTTCATCATATGATCAATTCTAGAAATCATGTGTCATGTACGGGTTCAATGAATTAAACATAAAAACATGAAATTATCTCAATTCATGAATAAAAGGCATAAAACAATCAGTTAGATCATACTTAAAAGGAATCCATGAGATTTAATAAAAACCATAATTTCAATCGGAGATTCTAACCTGCAAAATTGGAGAATTTAGGAACTCTATGGAGTAAAGGACTCCAGAGGTGAATACTATCATACCTTGATACCACATGATCGTAATTAATGGTGAATTTGGAGACTTGATCTTGAAACCCTACCCTTCTTCTTTAAGATTATAGAGAGAGAAATATTGGGGAAAAACTAAGAGGGATTTTGGGAAATTTGAAGAATGATTTAGAGTAGTTAGATTTAAGGCTTAAAAGACTTATATAGGGTCTGGGATTAGTACTAAAATGACATAGTATTGGATTAGAAATAATTCAGAGAAGCCCCTTTGAATTTCTACTAATCAAGAGGAGTCGTATTAATTGCCCTCTCCTCTTTCCATTGATTAAACCTGACTTGAGGAACACCCTTAAGTTGATAAGCGGCCAAGTCTGCCTTTTCAACATGTGTAACTCTCATAATGTACATGATCTTATAAATTTCCTCGACAAACTCTTGGGGATCTACCTCAACTTTGAGCCCATGAAACTGCAAGAGATTCATCCTAGTGAAGTCCCTCACCCTTGTTTCCGCCGTACCCATAATTGGGTTCACGGGATCAATGACCTCCCTATTATCTTGGGTCATCATTGCTTGAACGAACACTTGGAAAGAGGCTCGAAAATCAGCATGGGACACTTGCTCATCCATAAGATTGATCGAAGCTTAAGGAACCTCAAGCTTCACATTTGCAAGACATTCTTTCTTGTGTAAGCTCTTTAAGAAGGCATTGCATTTCCTGAAAACCATCGAACTAGATTTAGGAGAAAAAACTTGAAAGAGTTCAAATCTATCACACAACTTTAGAGTGGTGATAGAAGTAAAGTTTCCTTTAAGCTTTATAGTGTTCTATTCATAAATATTACACACTTCACAGTCATTAACAAGACTCTAATCGATGCAGCTTTTGATATATCCTATGACCTTTCTAATACCTGAGGCTTTGATACAAACTTTTTCAAGACCTAACATACACCTTAGATGTGAAAGGGTGAATAGGATGTCGAAATACCCTAAACAAGCCTCTCGATGCAAGCAATGCTTATAATTGAATAAAGACAAGATAATTATCTCAATCAACATCATTGATACCAAAAGAAACAGGAGTACAACTCATAACCAGAAACATCTAATGTCTGACATAAGCCTCTATTATCATAGTATGTGGCAAGGACAAACTCCATAGATCAGAACTTTGTCTGAAGCTGAAATTGCATGAAAGTAAAGCAACATAGGTGGCATGGCACTCGGAACATGAGGACTCACCAATCGTCACTACAAAATCAACCTACTAGCCATGTTAATGTGGAGGAATGTCGAAACCTATATTTTGAAACAATATAGGCACAATTTGCATAAGTACTTTGAAGGTACTGATCATTGGGAAAATTCATAAAACCTAAACATGACAATATAGTGAACTTAAACACAATATGCATGACAAAGTAAAAACATAATAAAAATTGTAAAAAGAAATCATAATTCATGAAATAGGTAAATGAGCATTTGAAAACCAAAGAAAAATAGTTTTCAAAAACCTTTGAAGAAAACATAGTTCATTTGTAGGATTTTATTATTAACCGAAATAAGACCATGTGAGCTATAACATGGAACCTAGTGTAAACTTTATCACCAAAGAGGGAGTGCTACATTCCAAGGTAAGGAATCCATACATTCATTCTCGCTAAAGTGGATCCACTAGCTTAGGTCATTTAAGACAATCATATTGGGGCGCGTAGTTAGGGACAAAGAGATTGCTTCTAGAGACTCAACCTCTACTAATGGGAAGGCCTCCATCTCAAGGTCCTCTCCGTGCTAAGTAAAATTCCAACAGAGTTGATAAATTCAAAATCTTATCAAAGTACATTGAAAGCATCAATAGAGACTACCAATCGAATCATATATTCATATTGGAGTAGTTCTTTTTAAAACCATGATTCCAGAATAGTTTATTGAGAAACTTACCTACCTAAGTAGATAAAACATGGTTTCCTTTCAATTGTGAGAAAACCTTTTACAAATCATTGATAGTTTATCTTAAAAGTAGCCTATAGTCATAATCATCAGTCTCATAGAATATGCATAAATCTACAACGATAACTCATCAGTTCACAATTATAGTGGAAGAAATAAGGAAGGGTCTGGAATGAAATCAATTGGAAAATATGTAATTCAATTAAATCATAGATAATAAGTGTGAATATAAGCAATGATATCATAATGAATTGAACCCATGAAGATTTGACATAAAAACCAAAGTATTGGGTGAAAATGTCACACCGCAATCCTAGGTGAGGCGGATAAGTACCATATGAACAGATGCTTTACAAGTTACCTATGATGAGAAAGTAAACTACTACTATGCTATTTACTAATGAGAAGCTTCATAGACAACAAATGTTGACTAGTTGAAGCGATACATGTGACAAGTGAAACTATGAATTCAGATAATAGCTTTACAATGTGTACAAAACCTCTACTGGAATCCATGAATGTATCACTATGAAATACACATAGTAAAGACTTGACAAAGCCCAAAATCAACCTGGAGCTCACCAAAAACAGCTGAGTATCATGCACTTCTATTGGGGAGATCTACTAGTTGAGTACCTATACCTGCAGCATGAAATATAGCATCCCCAATAAGGGATGTCAGTATGAAAGAATGTAATGAATATGTAAGGCATAATACAACCATGTGTAAAATGAGAGCTTAAGTGAAATCAAATACCAATAGATAAGGATTAGAGACTACCTTTGCTTATACTTGTGGAATCGTGTATGTTACATTCTTTTCTTTACTTGTCTATACATTATAATTTTTATAAGGCATATGATACATATGACCAGTTGATCAACGGTAGAAGAGGATGAACCATGCTAGGCATTTTAACCCCTGGGATGCTTTCCTCATAATTCCACAAATTGGGATTGGCCCATGCTAGGCATTAGCCCATCAGATTCCACTATTCTATACCAATTGGGATCGATCCATGCTAGGCATTTGCCCTGGGCTGCCACCCATAATTATACAGATTCTTTCACTTAGATTTTTTAACATTTGAGATTGTTATTTTGATGATCATAACTCTTTTGAGTTTGTTCTTTTGGTGATCAAAACTCTTTTGAGACTGTTGTTTTCGTGGTCATAATCATTGTTGAGATTTGGAACTATGGACCAGTAGTGGAATACATACGAATATGGACTTATGTTGATAACAATAACCTGTGAAACAAATGTGACATGAACGTGTAATACTTAGGAGTTTCTATGACTCGGTAAGTATTTTGACATCTCAAATTGAAGCACATATCAAGTGAAAACAATTAACATTCAGGCAAGAGATTTGAACTTTATATGATAGCCAAATACTCATTAACTAATATCAAATACAAGGTATACATGAACGTGGAACCACAGGAGAACATGGGCAGATTCAACTTTAGGATGAATACATATTCGGAGTAAGTACATATAAAATGTACAATAGAGCAAGTAGGGATCTTGTGAGGTAACATTATGGTCTAACACAATGTGAGTAATAACCAATAAAGGGAATATATGAACATATGAAAACATAATATATATATATATATATATATATATATATATATATATATATATATATATATATATATATATATATATATATATATATATATATATATATATATATATATATATATATATATATATAATTCAAGAAAGTTGGCATGATATGGACAAATTGCATATCCAACATATAAATATATGTGCTATGTGTAATCTAGGATCAGTTTGATTTATATAAGGGAAATACGTGAAAAGTGTACTTTGACGATGAAAAAAATTTAAACCTTGCATGCTAATACTTGGTAGAGTAAGCACATACATTTAGTAAGAAACTCATATTAGAGTACTCACTTTACTGCTCTAGGGAGTAAGAACTGCAACTATGGATCAGTCACTACCAAGGGCACTTAGAAAGCATACTTTTGGAAATGCAAATGTTGGATTCATGCCAAAGAAATAGGAAGTCAAATAGCCTTGCATACCTTGATATACAATTCAAAACGTATGACTTAAGCTCCTTCTCTTTAGATTACTAATCTACAATAAAATAAGTTGTAAGACTAGTATTAGTAGCTAATCAATCAATTTGAGCTATTTGATCTCACCCAAATAGTAACCAAGCAGTAAGCATGCAATTTATCTAGCCAGTGTTTTCTTTCCTTCCCTTTCCCTTTAATTGTGTCTATATATTATACAACCTTTGTATCAGGTCCTCCCCAAAACTCCCTGCAATATTTAAGTCATTTAACATCTCCATAACTTTCCCATAAATACAGTCACATTCCTTATCATAACATACATAAAATAATCCTTAAACATAATAATGTAAAATATGAATCATGGTTTCTGATCACCAACACTTGAAGAGCTAACATTTCTTTTAAAGTTCTCAAACAAGCTCTTAACTGAATTTAAAGAGGACTCCCCTCTATGGCTGTCCCAACATGCACTAATAACCAAAACATCTTCCCCAATATTACACCATGTAAAAGTAACAATTTCCAACTCACTAACACATACCAAGTGTCCTAATTTACTCAAGCACAAGAGGGAGAAAATTGCAGTAGCTTACCTTGCTAGACAGAACTACCACTTGCTAAGACTTGGATTCTTCAAGGTAAAGGTTGTCCTCCTTAACTTGTCTTAAATTATACCCTCCAATAGCTTGAACTCCCTAATATCCATGAACCCTAATGGTATTTAATGACTGTTGTATGAAGCTAAGAGAGAGAAGAGAGAAAGCTATAGAAATCAGATTTTTTGTCAAAGTAAAAATGGTTGGAAAGAGCTGATATCAATCCCTTTTAAAAGGACCTGCTTTGACTGACTTTCTTACTCATTTTGGGCCATAATTTGTCAAGTAGGTGACCCACCTACTTGGACTTTTCACTTGGGCATTCTTAGACTGAAGAACATTGGGAATTTTTCCACCTTTCTTGTACTTCATTTACAGCCAACATATGTCTTTAATATAGGCCACACATTTAAGTAGGTGATGCACCTACTTTTCTATTCAAATTATTTCTTGTGGGCTTGGAAAGATTGGGCCTTGGCTGTCCATTTTCCCCCTATTCTTCTAATGAACTTGGGCCAGATTGATGTAAGTAGGTGGTAGTGCACTTGGCCAAATAACATGGTCAAAAGAGTCTTAGTAGGTGATGCACCTACTTGGTCCTTTGGGCTGGTCAATAAGTCAAAGTTGGTGATGCACCTACTTGGTCCTTTGGGCTGGTTAATAAGTCAAAGTAGGTGATGCACCTACTTTTCACCTACTAGCTTAGTGTAGTCAATCAAGCACCTCAATATCTTATTCCATTTCTAGACCTTATATTTAATTTAACTTAAAAATTATATACACTATGTCAATTTAAACTTTAGACTCAAATAGCACCTAATGAACTCAAGTTTAAATACTTTCATCGATGTCTACTTAATCGGGTCGCATCAAAATCTATGGGTAGTTCACTATTAACTTATTTTATTGTCACTAATCACATAGGAAACCGAGTCCATAACTATACCACAAGACAATTTATAAGCGTCATATAAATAGAACTAGTACACGTAGAAATGGAGTGTTACATCCTTCCCCCTTATGATCATTCGTCCTCGAATGATAGGTTAAGCTTATAATTTGGTTATCCTTGGAATTTCATATGGCGATTTACGAGAGTTCCCTCTATAAATAGGACCATCCAAAATACGTAGACTAACCTAAAACACGTATAGACAAGTCTAGCATGATGTCCCAATAAATATGGTTCATGAAATACTAATATGACAAATTAACCCCTTTCCTGACCATATAATTCAGTGAAGATACACAAGTAAAATTCATATAAATAAGGACTTTAATATACCTAAACACAAGAAATGCAAATGACATATGAAATGAACAACTTCTAGTAGGATTTATGATCATATAAGGGGACCACATGATCTCAGATCCTTATGTAGATGTTTAGAATGAGGAGGGGCATTTAGGATCTCTACCATCTTCTATTCCCATGTATCTTATGTTATATTTTATTCCTTCCACAATAAACCTTTTGAACTTAGATTTCGGGCCTTAACAATCAAGAATAACAATAGTATCTCCCAAATTTTTTCGTATATGGAACGAACAAAAAATCATAGGCCTAACCTATCCGGGCTCTACTTTCCCTTCTGTTTTATCTCATGACGCTTTTCAGAGGTGAGACTTATAAAAACGCATAGTTGTTAATATAAACTCTAAAGTTTTATGCTATCTATGGTTGTGATAAAATTTACATATATGCCTAACCTTTTCTGGTCAAAATCTTCACTACATAATGATACAAGGAAATGTTTTCCCAAAATGTTCAAAACTCAAGTCAACAATCATAGAGGGGCATAGTGTACAAATAAATAAGTAGCATTGGGTATGATACATAGGCAGATTATCACAAAAGGGAGCGCATAATATACAGGCATTAAGCTACAGAAATATATGGTGTACGCATGCGTATGGTTCATATGGTAGCATGTGAGCGAATGAACTATAAGGAATGTAGGAAATAGACTAGATGAGTACATGATGCATGAGTACTAAAGCTACAAAATATATAATATGTAAGCAAGTAGACTATATGAAATATGAACTATGGAACATCAATCACATTGATCAAGTGCATTATATCGCATGGATTAGTGACCTATCATGTCAATAAGTACACTTATGAAATATGAGCAAGTGAACACATGACACATGGCTAGAAAAGGTATAAGGCCTATAATGTTTAAGCAAGTAGGCTACAATGCATGTAATATACATAGAAATGGATTATGATGCATTTGACATGTAAACAAGTGATATACGAGTCATATAACCCACAAGCACTAATTTTGCTCATAGAATATGATCAATTAGCATGCAGTACCCACACAATATGGATAAGTGACATGTGGAAAGTAACCAGTGCAATAAATAACATGTAAGGAAAAGGTCCTATGAAAACATATAGCAAGAAACAAGGGTGCTCTGAAGTAGATAACACTTACATGTAAGCATTCTATGACATTTGGTAACCTATGAGAAGGTAATCCACAAAGGGAAAATGACATACAAATAGATAAGTTATAGAACATGCAACATTTATAATTATATAACAAACCGTCTTTGGAAACTAGGAGATATCATATAGAACCACTCTACCTTAATAAGGGCAAACACACTGTCTTAAGCGTTAAGTCATGGGTGAAATAGTTCTTCTCATTTTCCTTACTCACCTCAAAACACATTTAATTGATTTCCCCATCAACTCTCTTAAGTTTCCTAAGAATTCTTATAGGTGTTCTGCTATTGGGACATGACTTCTGTCTAGGTCAATATAAATACTACGGTCAAGATAGAAAAAGAAAATCCTCAATAGTTCATCTTTTAGAGTAGGAGGTTGAGGTCAACTTTGCCTTCATTACTAGCTTGTGTTATGTCACGCTCAATGCCTGGTGCCCTTTGAAGGTCGAAATAGAAAATAAATAGTGAAGCTTGAATGCACCGTAAAACAT
This sequence comes from Solanum bulbocastanum, assembly GCA_037074985.1. NCBI lineage: Eukaryota > Viridiplantae > Streptophyta > Magnoliopsida > Solanales > Solanaceae > Solanum > Solanum bulbocastanum. The sequence continues at coordinate 15,280,779 of CM073606.1, read as the reverse complement.
AAGCTCTAATAACATTTAAATGTCAGGTACCTATAAAGTTATATCATGATTCATAATGTCTTAGAGTTAGCTGCTTTAGGCTTAACTAGATAGGTCTGGCCATACTAATAAATTTTTATTTTAAAACAAATGAGGGTGCTCCAACTCTTTTCCTATGCAAGATAGAAAATAATAACAACTAGCATATGATCAATATTTTTTCTCCCTTAACTGGACTATGACTGACAAAATACTGCAGGTATATATTAAATGAACCCAGTAGTAGCTCTATTCAAATTGATGGAAGTCTATACATGCGAATAATGCTCTACTTCTCTTTTGTACTAATGATGTAGATGAACTAGGTCCATATATCTTCTATCTAGGCGACCTTTCTATTCACCTCTTTTTTTCTTGTTGTTATTAGGACCAAATAACAAGACTTGAATCAATACTAAAATGACTTCTCTGTCTAACAAAAATTCATAATGTTGTTCCCGGGGCCATTATAAGTCGTTAGGATTGAAGAGTTGATACCTTTTTATTGCCTCATACTCTTAGCAACATCTCTTTGAGAATCACCTATCTCACTCCTCTATAGTATCCTCATATAACCCTTACTCCTATGTTTAGGGAATTTGACATATCCCATCTTTTTTTAACAAGAAGCTCTGCATACATATTCGGCCAGTGTAATTCAAGCTTCATTCTCACATGCTTCCTATCTAACAAGTACCTTTTAATCAAAAATAGTAGCTTCATGTACTCTAATCCCACTATGTACAACCTGACTAATCACAACTTAGGTCTAACCAATCAATTTTTTCCTTTTGTTAACCTTACCCTTTAGTCGCATACTAATCCTCCATAGCCAAAACATAGATCATAATAGGAACTACTATACATATATCATTTGCAAAAATTGGCACACTTATCCCTAAGTTTTATAACCATGAAAAGAATACAAATGTTATTAGTACTTATTCGGGGTTGTTGGCACATACCATATAAAAGCCAAATATTAACGTATTCGAAATGATATATGGTGAGAATGTGGGCCTTGTCAACAAAATAGGGGTATCTATAGTAGCACTATTGCACTGATACATCCACCTATCAGATTGTGCCACTGCCTTCTTCCGAAAAAAAAATTGGTTCAACAACATCAATTTCAAGAACACGTGTAATGCTGAAAATTCTATCTATATTACAGACTAAGAAAAAGTGTCCTCTATAGGAACAAATCCTATAAATATGGAGGAAATATAGAACCCAAGAGTTTGATAAATCATCCTAAGAAGGTGTGCTTAGAAATGCTACAACTCATATATGTAACTAGGTAACCCATCATTTTTAAGCATATGGATAACCATACTATAACTTTCTCAATTGAAACAAGGTGATACAAATGGTAAAAATGCAACTTAAAATGCATATAACATAAAATCCTTTACATACTTTGTGGAGTGGGGCGGCTGAATAAAATGAGCTTAATGTAGTCTAAATTTTGATAACTTCATATCCTTTTCTGTAGATTACATGTTAACATTTTAGCTACCGTTAACCTTAACCATCGTAAGCATAATAGGAATAGCATGATCAGGTGAAAGTGTAAATTGACTTCTTAACTTCACTCTATCGCACGATCTGGATTACGAAGGAGGGTAAATTTTGCTATATGTCCAAGCAGCCCTCTAATTATAAATGTGGTGTGCAACACATTCATAAGTAAGGCTCTACTAGACACGGCTTTGTAGACTCCCTAGGCTGAACTGCTCTGATACCACTTTTGTCACACCCCAACCCTAGGTGAGGTGGACAAGTACCATATGAACACATGTTTTACAAGTTATCTATGATGAGAAAGTAAACTATTACTATGTAGATATATTTACTAATGAGAAGTTTCATATACAACACATGTTGACTAGCAAAACCAATGCATGTGACAAGTGAAACCATGAATTCAGATAATAGCTTTACAATGTGTACAAAGCCTCTACTGGAATCCATGAGTATACCACTATGAAATACACATAGTAAAGACTCGAAAAAGCCCCGAATCAAAGTGGAGTTTACCAACAACCGCTGAGTATCATGTGTTTCTATTGGGGAGATCTTCTAGTTAAGTACCTGTACCTACAGCATGAAATGCAACATCCCCTATAAGGGACATCAGTACGAAATAATGTACTAATATGTAAGGCATAATACAACTATATGTAAAATGAGAACCCAAGTGACACCAAATACAAATAGATAAGGATTAGAGACCAACTTTGCTTATACCTGTGGAATCCTGTATATTACATTCTTTTCTTTACTTCTCTTTGCATTATAATATTTATAAGACATATGAAACAAATGACCAGTTGATCAACGGTAGAAGAGGAAGACCTATGCTAGTCCTTTTAACCCCTGGGATGCTAACATCATAATTCTACAAATTGGGATCGGCCCATGCTTGGCTTTCGCCCCTGAGCTGCCACTCTCTTATACCAATTGGGATCGGCCCATGCTTGGCTTTGAACCCTGAGCTGCAACCCTTCTATACCAATTGGGATCGACCCATACTAGGCATTTTCCCCTGGGCTACCCCCCATAATTATACAGATTGCTTTACTTAGATTTTTTAATCTTTGACATTGTTGTTTTGATATTCATAACTCTTTTGAGATTGATCTTTTGACTATCATAACCATTTTGAGATTTATGTTTTTGTGGTCATAATCATTGTTGAGATTTGGAATTATAGACCCGTAGTAGAAGACATATGAATATGGACTTACGATAATAATAATAACCTGGGAAGCAAATGTGACATGAACGTGTAATACTTAGGAGCTTATATGACTCAGTAAGCATTTTGACATCTCAAATTGAAGCACATATCAAGTGAAGACATTTAACATTCAGCCAAGAGATTTGAACTCTATATGACAGGCAAATACTCACTAACTAATATTAAATACAGGGTATACATGAACGTGGAACCGAGGGAGAACGTGGGCAGATTCAACTTTAGAGAGAGAAATATTGTGAGGAAGATGAACTTTTAGTTTTGATTTGGGTGTTTTGAAGAATGACTTAGTTTAGGGAGTTTTGACTTAAACACAATTTATATTTTGAACCCAAACTTACCCAAAATGACCTCACTTTAATTTGACTAAAAAAAGAAATTATTGAATTTACCCTCACTAAGTGACCTAGCCCAGGTGCCATGAGGGGCCACACAAGTCGTGGTCCCACTCGTGGACTTAGGGCAGTAGATAGTCTTTCATGCCTTTTAGCCTACACGCCCAAGGCAACTCCATGAGGGGATCCACGAGCCGTGGAGCTAACCACGAATCGTGGTCCTATTTGTGCTCCTTGAGGCAGTAGCTAAGCTACTTGTGGCCCTTAGCTCAAATGCGCAAGGCATTTTCACAAGAGGCTCCATGAGTCGTGGTCAAGACCACTGGCTATGGTCCTTCTCGTGGACCTTTAGGTAGTAGCTAGGCCACTTTGTGGTTACTCCTCTTTGGCCAAGGGAACTCCACGAAGCCCTCCACAAGTCGTGGTCAAGACCACTGGCCGTAGTGATGGTCGTGATGTTGGGGCAGTATGCTCTAAGTTTGGGGCAGCCTTGGCTTGGCCCCTTTGCCTTGGAACTTTCCCTTTGGCCTTGACCCTAATAGCCCTTATTTCAACTCTATATGGTTTACTAATCTATGGGGATTCATTTTATGATTTTTAATCGTGATGTTTAGCTCTAGTTAAGCCTACTGGTTTTTGGAGTGTTACATTATCTCCCCCTTTGGAACATTCGTCCTCAAATGACAATCTAGACACCTTACGGAGTATAAGAATCAAGAATAGCAGCCCATCAGGCATGCAATATCAAAATAATGCACAATTTAAAGGAGGAAACATCAACTCTATTTCAAGACATAATCAATGCAACACTAGGAAGCGGGAGCTACATACACAACCCATTATGCACAAAAAATTCACAATTTCACATATTCATAGGAGGAGCTACCTTCTCCAACTAAAAGCAAGCTCAACACAACAATATGGAGCCACTATGCCATTTCATCAAAAGCATAATAAAGCGTGTTCATCAAGTCATCTCATGGAGTCAAATATGCAATCATCATACTAAAATGCACAACAACATGAGGAGCACATAAATCATGAAAACTCATTTCATACTAAACATGAATTCTCATAAGAACATGCACATCATAAGGAAAATCATAAAGAACACATATAGCACACATGACTTCCCAAAACACCAAACTTATGAAAGACTACTTACCTCAAGCTTGGATAGGAGTAGAAGGAAAAAAAAGAGGATAGCGGGACTTCATATCGTCCTCAACCTCTCATGTAGCACCCTCAACTAAATGATTCCTCCATAAAACCTTTACGGAAGCTATTTCCTTGTTTCTCAACCTTTTAACTTGTCGGTCTAAAATTTCTACCGGCACCTCTTCATATGAAAGGCTTTCATAAACCCCCAACCCTTCTAAGGGAATTATGGATACTGGATCACCAATACACTTCTTTAGCATAGCAATATGAAATACCGGATGAACCAGGGCAAACTCATTTGGCAAGTCTAACTCATAGGAAACTTTCCCAACATGCTTCAAGATTTGATATGGGCCTACACACCGAGGACTAAGTTTCCCTTTCTTGCCAAACCTCATCACACCCTTCGTAGGTGATATTTTCAAATAGACCCAATAATTAACTTCAAATTCAAGATCTCTCCTTCTAACATTAGCATAATACTTTTGTCGACTTTGGGCTATCTTCAACCTCTCTCTAATGAGTCATACTTTCTCAATGGCCTCATAACTAGTTCGGAACAAATTAGGGCAATTTCACTTACTTCAAACCAACCAATTGGAGATCTACATCTCCTACCATACAATGCTTCAAAAGGAGCCATGGCGATACTTGAGTGGTAACTATTATTGTAGGCAAACTCTATTAATGGTAAATGGTCATCTGAATTACCTTTGAAGTCTATAACACATGCCCTCAACGTATCCTCTAAGGTTTGAACAGTACATTCTGATTGACCATCAGTTTAGGGATGAAAAGTAGTGCTAAGCTTAACCTTAGTACCAAGCCCTTTTGGAATGCCTTCCAAAAGTGTGAAGTAAATTGAGTAGCCTGATTCAAAATAATAGATAAATGAATTCCATGCAACTTCACTATCTCTTTGATGTATAAAATAGCTCCTAGTCCATCGAACTCCAAATCATCTTCTTCGAATGCCAAGGGTGCTGGTAGTTGGCCTCTACTTCTTGGAGCTAATGGTTATTGTTGAGGAGAGGTTATCTTGTCTTTCTCTTTGTCCTCAACATTAACTCTGGTTAGGTCGTTTCTATTGTTTTGAGCACCCCTCGCTAGGGCCTCAACATTCTGTCTCAACCTCTACTTTTGGGCTTTAAGTTCTTGTGTACTCACCATTCTCCTGATAGAACGTCTTAACTCAGAATTGTAAATAATAGAAGGTTCTCCATTACTTTTGGTATTTGGCATGCACTGTGTAATTAACCTTTTGAAGACACAGACAATAAACAAGAATTAAAATTAGAAAACACAATGATAATTGAAACAATAACTAGTAGAGTATTTCTAAACCAAAATTCCCCACCAACAACGCCCAAGTTTAATACGTCCAAACTTATACCCCAATTCTGAATTATAAGCAGTCAAAGTCAATTATTAAACACAAAAAGAGTTTAGATCAATCCCACAGGGAATTTATAGTAGAAATAATTGTTCTAGTGCTTTAATTCAATTGTAGTTACTATTCCCTAATAAACTAAATTGCAAAAAGTAATGATTGGGTTGTTGTTGTTGTATTTAAGTAACCAATTGTTATTAAACTTGAGAAGTTAATAGTAGCAAACGATGGCTCCAAGATTTGATCTTTTATTAAAGTAGACTAGAATTGTGTTCCCGTGACCTTTAACCTAACAACTTGAATCGTTTCACAAATGGTGATTTCTTGACAAATTTATACCTTCATAGCAAGCTAGATACATCTAAACATTTTTCATCCATATTAGATGAATATCACTCTTCTCCTCTCAGACTCAGAGTGTTTTAGAGTTGACTCTTGCTTTTTTTGTGAAGAAGATTATTCTCTTTCAAGTTCAAATCTTCAAAACAAGTTAGTAGATCTCGTTTATAGATTTTCCTAAACATTACCTTTCTCTTGAACAAGTGATTTATACGGGCATGTTATAATGTGTGCTCTTATTAGAAAGCATTATTATGATAATAGAAATGACGTATACTTTCATCAATCAAAATTTATTCTTGTTTTATCTTAATATTGTGTTTTAGTCATGGTTCCCACAATCCTAGCTGTAGTGTTTAACCTCTCATATTTTCAATAAACCAAGAAGCAGCCATTAATGAAAGAATAATGAAGTCGACATACACTAATCGAAAACCAAATGATTCTTGATTATGAACACTAAATCAAGATCAAAAGTCTTAATCAAAAGTATCAGCCAAAAATGTATCAAAAAGGAAACTATTGTTTCACCACAAAGAATTTGTCATAGAGTATCGATAATCATTTCAAAATAAACACTAAGGAATTTAAATAGTCTTAGAAAAGAGTCCTACATGAAGTAGGAGGCATGAGAGCCAACACTCTTCTTGAGCAGGCTAGACGGTCTGTGAAGCTTTCCACAGTCTGCCAAACATCTTGTGAACCAACACTTGGACAAAATTTGTCAACTTCCACTACAACTTCTTCACGAGCCACTATACGAGTGGTACAATACACCATGGCCCATCTAGGGTCTCTTGGTACTAGACTTGACTTCATTTCTTCCAGTTCACCTTCAAGATCATCTTCACGTCCCATTTATAGCAAGATGGCCTCTATGACCTCTTGTCCTGTCTGTTACGCTTCATTTCTACTCTAATCACTTGCTTCAAAGTATTGTACCTGCACAATATCAAATGAACCATCATATTAGCATAAAAATTCTTGACTTCTTGCACTAATCCTTTGTTTTGGGCGTCAAATGTGCTATAAGTTCACTGCACATTATTGTTTCTTATTCATAGGTGGAACTATGAACGAACATGGAAGTAACGATACTAGTCACTATGGGTAGAATATTATCATGGGAGATATGAATTTCATGCAGGTAAACATTGTTAAAAGCACAAGATCAATTCTATTACCTATTTCTACTAGGATGGCTATGTTTTATGTAACAGGAAAAATGCTACAATTTCTATAAATGAGAGGAATGCTTGGGGGACTTACTCATTAAGATCCCCATGAACATCTCCAAAATTTTATGGATATTTGTGGGTCATTTGTCTTTAATAACATCTCATAAGAATCTATTTAGCATAGGTTATTTCCATTATCCTTAATTGGGGAAGCTACTAGATGGTTAGTCGAACTACCAAATGATTCTATAACTTTGTGAGTGGAACTAGTCAAAGCGTTCCTTGAGATATTTATCCTTCCCTCGAAAATGATAAATCTTAGGCACAATATCCATAACATCAAAAGAGTTGTAGGTGAAACTGTTCATAAGACCAAGTTTTGGTTTCAAAAGTTTTACTACAATGTCCCATACAATGTTCTGGACAATTTGTTTCTGCAAAACTTCTATTGTAGCCTTGATCTGGTCAACAAAGGGTTGGCTGAAAAACTTTTACAAGGTGGGCTGTTAGACAATTGATTGACGTAGCAACAATGTTTCTTGATTATATAACAAAGTAAACCAAACATGGAATACTAGGGAGGATTCTACACTTAGGTATGAGCTAGGAACAAATAGAGAATGATCATGACCGTGGTGAGAACATGGCTAAAATGATGAACAAACTTGACTTGCTATCCAAACATGTCAGGGGAAGTTGACTCAAATCGGTAAATGCAGTTAGTACACAAAGTGAGCAATGCCCGGATGATGCCAAGTTTGAGGCAATGTACAATGAATAAGTGAATTACATGGGGTACTAATTGGGGTGGGGGTTCTCATCCAAACTATCCAAGAAGGGTGGAAACCAAGGTTGGAACATTGATCGAAACAATGGATGAATAGATTGGAAAGATCGAGGTTGCAATTAGAGAGATTATGAAGCTGAAAAAGATAGGCACATTCCACATTAGGATCGTCCCAAACTAAAAGAGCAAGTTGGACCAAAAGTATACGAAATTGATGATATGTTAACAAGGATCTTCCATAAGGTTGAAGGGACCAACAAGGTGTTGAAGAATTTGAAAAATGACTTCTCCACTTTAACTCAAACAATCACTTCTCATTATTCGTCAATCAAGTAGCTCGATACTCAGATTTGTCAGATCTCTACCCATCTAAATCCAAGGCGAAAGGAAATATTTCCTAGTGAAACCATCCCCAATCCTTATAAATATTGTTGATGAGTAAGAAATGGGTCGTGCCACGTTGTTAAATAAGGCACTTCTTGGGAGGCAATCCAAGTTTATTTTAATGCTTTCATTAACATGTGTTGTGAGTGATGGTTGAGATAAAGTAAAAAGTTGTAAAATATGCCTTGGGCAATCCAAGTACCTAGTCAGCGATGCAGACATCTTCATGTTCTCCTTCTAAGCCATGAATTTTGAAAAATGATATTGTCAACTTCAGTGAACAGGGACATATTCGGTGATCTACCATACAACACTAGGCTAACTATATCGTGTATGAAAAGTTGAACTTCAAGTTTGGTATTTGTTCAGGCCTCATTGGTGAGCTTAAGCTCCTTTGGCGAGTCACTAAACTCATTCAACGATATTAGTAGTAGATCGCTGAGTGCGCGTAAAATAAAAAGGGCAAGGGCTTTTAAGAATTTTAAAATGCAGACTTTGATCTTGTCACGAACCAAGGTATCCCCTAGGCGTAACATGCGTATAAGACCTCGAGAGGCCCATACAAGCCACTTAGCATTCATTATACAAGATAACATAATATAAGAGATTTAAACGATAGTTTAAACATATAAAAGTTTTATAGAGAAAAGGGGAAGTCAAACTATGGTCTCAAAACCATCTAGTACATAAGAATTTATCAGAGCATAGCCCTTACATCAAGTTGCAAAACTAAAAGTAAAGACAAAAGGGAAACTAAGCTCGGTCCTCGGATGATGAAGACTCACCAATCTCTAAGCTTCTACATGAGATCCCTAGCCATGGACGTGCGAATCTATAAGGTCGGTCCTTATATTTGGGGAAACGTAGGTAGGAGTATGCATCAGTACAAATATGTACCAAGTAATCCATGCATAAAAGATTTGTAAAAATGCTTAAAGAGGGATATCTTAATGAGATGCAGTGACCAAGCTGAAACATTATATAAAAAAAGGGCTTGAAGAAATAAGTCGTAAAACATGGTCAATGCAAATAAAAATCATCTTAAGCACATATGAGATACTTCTTGAAGTAACCTTAGTTCATTATTGTGGAAGATTTACCTTTAACTGACAAATGAGACCATGTGAGCTATCAACATAGAATCTGGTGTCTACCCCACACTGAAAAGGGGTGTCTTACTGTCCAAGGTAAGACTACGGACTTATAACTTATGGGAATCTACTAGCTAATGTCCATCTAAGACAATTTTACTCTAGGAGCACTTAGGTATGGGATAAAGAGATTGCTTCTAGAAACCCGACATCTACTAACGGCATAGTTTCTACCTCAATATCCTCTCGGTGCTTAGAGTAAATCCCATGGAATAGTCATCTTCTTAACTTGTCTTTATCATCCATGGAAGGGCACGTCATGTTGCCAATCCATTCTAAGTCATATGTTTGTCCATGGAAAGGTACAATTTAGTAACCAATCCAAGCTAGGTTTCATTGGAATAGCTCTTTAACTTTTGATCCACTTTAGGTGAGAAAACCTTTTAACCTTAGAATTCTTTTTTTGAGAACATCTTTCACATTCTTACACGAGGTAGTCATGTGATCAATCTTTTCACAACAATAAACCACAAAAACAACATATATGCTTTTACTCTCAAGCAATCTATATAATATCTAATCAATTCCATAAGAACATGCATAATTCATAATTCACCTTTAATATTTCAAAACCCACTTTTAATCATCAACATTTAGAAAAACATGGGTTAAGTGTTCATGGGGATTCATCTTAAAATCATGAGATTACATCAATTCATGCATAATACTTCATAAATCAATTAAGTAAATCAACATTTAAAAGAGCCCATGACATGGAATAAAACCCTAACTAAATTGGGGATTTCTAACTTTGTAAATTGGAGAATTTGAGAACTCCAAGGAGGAAAGGGCTCCATGGATGAAACCTATCATACCTCAATGCCAAAAGCCTGGCTTCATTGGTTGAAGTATAGTCTTAACTCGAAAACCCTACCTTTCTTCCTTTTTCTAGAAAGAGAAATATTTTGGAGAGAAAGACATGTTCTTCTTTTAAGAATTTGAGAGAATGATTTCAATTGGGGAAATTTGGGGGCTAAAAGCACTTATATAGGATTTTAGATGAAGGGTAACATGACATAGTATTAGGCAAGAATAGTTAGGAAAAGACCAAAAAGCCACTAAGAAAATAATTGTCCACACCATCGACAGTGGGGACCTATGGTTCTTGATTCCACCTACGGACTATCTTGGTTGGCCGTCAATTGGTTCAAACACCATAATCTTTGGACCTTGACTAATGGGACTCACACATGGACTATGGTTCTATTGACGAGATATGGGTCCCGACCGTGGGTCTCAACTTTTGACCCTAGAATTTCTCTAAGTCTGGGTCTCACCTATGAAACAATTTACGACTCGTGCAATGAGTGATAGACGATCCTGGGGAACCGCTGAAAAAGTATTGAAACTTTGACATCTTGGAAAATCTCATCTTGTCACCCACACCACCACTAATGGACTGTCGCTCCACCTATGATACATGGATGGCACCGTTAGTGTTGACACTAGATCTATGAAAAACTAAAATATCTCCTATTACTAATTTTGAGATGTTAAAATATATCTCCCTTGGTAATATTCATCCTCGAATGGGATTCAAGACATCTTAAGGAAGGTAGAAACTTAATCTAACAGCCCATCATACATGTAATTACATCAATGCACATAATAGAGGAGGAAACATCAACTCCAAGCTAAAATATGCTCAAAACATCATATCATGAAGTCTATATGCAACTCATACTCAATGCACAATAACAAATAGAAATCAATCAAGTAAACTCCTTTTCTTAATACTTATGCTTTTCATGAATCATGCATGATGAGGAAATAATGGGAAAAGCTAAGACACATGACACCCAATGAGTGAACCATGAGGGTCTAAGTACCTCAAGCTTGAGTAGGGTGGAGGGAAAGAGATGAGGATAACAGGACTTCATATCAGCCTCGGCCTCCCAAGTAGCACCCTCAACTAACTCTAAAAAACTATCATGAAAGAAACTTCTTTATTTCTCAACTTCATAACTTGTCGGTCTAAAATCTCAACCGGAACCTCCTCATAAGAGAGATTCTCCTTCACTCCCAAACCTCCAATCATTTACCTAAAAATAAAGATCTCTTCTCCTCACATTAGCGTATGACATTTGTCGACATTGAGTCATTTAAAATCTTTCTCTAATAAGCCGAACATTCTTCATAGCCTCATGCACAGATTCGGGACCTATAAAAGAAATCTCACCCACTTCAAACCACCTTATAGGAGATCTACACCACCTAATATATAGAGACTCAAATAGAGTCATACAGATACTTAAGTGATAACTATTTTTGTATGCAATCTTAATCAAAGGCAAATGATCATCCCAATTACTCTTACACATGCTTTCAACATATCTTTCATAGTTTGAATTGTACGCTCTGCTTGCCTATTGTTTTGTTGATTAAAGATTGTACTAAGCTTAACCCGAGTACCAAGACCTTTTTGGAAAGATTTCCAAAATTGAGAAGTGAATCGGGCACCACGATCGGAGATAATGGATAAGGGAACTCCATGCAACCTCACCATTTCCTTCAAATACAACTTAGCATAGTCCTCCACCTAATAGTAAACCTTTATGGGAATAAAATGAGCTTATTTTGTCATCCTATCTGCAATAACCCAAATCTAGTCATGTTGTCGTTGAGTGCGTGGCAACCCCACAATGAAGTCAATGGTCAAATATCCCCACTTCAAAGTTGGGATACTAATGTCTTGGGATAAACCTCCTAGATTTTGATGCTCAACTTTCACTTGTTGAAAATAAGGATATTTAGCTCTGAATTCTACAATATCATTTTTTATTTCTTCCACCAATAGATCTCTCACAAGTCACGATACATCTTGGTGGCTCCTGGCTGGATGGAATACCGAAAACTATGGGTTTTTAATAAGATTCTCTCCCCTAAGTCATCTACATTAGGAAAACACAAATGACCTTGATATATAAGTACCCCATCTCCCCCTTGGGAGAAAGCCTCCATAGACTTTTTACGCACCACTTCCTTCAATTTAACCAATGTCGGATCAAGATGTTGCTTGGGTTTCACCTCTGTCACAGAAGACGATTCCAAACCATTGTGAACTATAACACCACCCTTGGTAGAGTCAACTAATCGAACACCCAATTGGGCTAATCTATGAACATCTCGAACTAAGTCCTTATTGTCCTCAATATGAGTAACACTGCCCCTCGGTAATTGACTAAGAGCAACCGCCACTACATTCACCTTACTCGGGTAATAGAGAACATATGTCATAATCTTTCAATAATTCAAGCCATATCCTTTAGTGAAAATTTAGATCCTTTTGGTTAAACACATATTGTAAACTCTTTTGGTCGGTAAAGACATCTACATGAACACCATACAAATAATGCCTCCAAATCTTTAAGGCAAAAACAACCGCCGGTAGTTCAAGGTCATGGGTAGGAAAATTCTTCTCCTGAATCTTAAGTTGCCTTCAAGCATAGGCAATGACTTTCCCATTTTTCAAATGGACACATCCTAACTCAATTCTTTAGGAATCACAACAAACAACCAAACCATCTGTCTCTTCTTGTAATGTCAACACTGGAGAGGAAGTATGTCTATCTTTCAATTCTCAAAAACTATTTCCACACGCTTTTGACCATGTGAACTTCACCTTTTCTTGAGTCAATGCTCTCAATGGAGAAGCAATTGAAGATAACCCATCAACAAACCTTCTATAGTAACTAGCTAAACCTAAGAAGCTTCTAAATATATGAAGGGTATAGAGATCGAGGCCAACTCTTAACCACATCCGTCTTCTTAGGATATACATCAATACCCTTACCGAAAACAATATTCCCAATAAAAGCCACGGACCTTAACCAAAACTCACATTTACTAAACTTTGCAAAGAGTTTTTGGTCATTGAGGACTTGCAACTTAATCCTCAAATGGTTGGTATGCTCATTTTCACACCTTAAATAAATCAGCATATCATCAATGAATACGACATAAAAATCCTAAGGCATTGTCTAAAAACCTATTCATCAAATTCATAAATTCTACTAGAGGATTAATCAAAGCAAATGACATTATTAAACTCAAAGTGACCATATCAAGTTCGAAAAGTTGTCTTCGGAATGTTATCTTCCTTCACCCTAAATTGGTGATAACCCGACCGAGGGTCAATCTTAGAAAGTAGCTTGCTCCTTGAAGTTGGCTAAATAAATCATCTATCCTTGGAAAAGGATATATATTCTTAACAGTAACCTTATTCAATTGGCGGTAGTCAACACACATACGGACCAAACCATCTTTCTTTCTAACAAACAAAAATGGAGCACCCCATGGAGAGATACTTGGTCGGATGAATCCCTTATCCAACAAATATATAAATTGGTCCTTTAATTTGTTCTGTTATGTTGGATCAGTATGATACGTCCTAATTACACTTCACTTAAGAAGTACAAACAATCGATGCCAATTTATAGAACTCAATTGGAGTTGAGGTCGGTCTCACAGAGAATTTACTCGCTTTTATTTAAATGTTGTTACTATCTCCTATAGAAAACAATTACAAACTATGAAATGAGGTTTAGTTGTGACATTCAATTTAATACTAAGAACATGATCTTAACTTCAAGTTTGTGATAGATGATGAATAAAACTAGGATTGTGTTCCCCATGATTTTATCAATTATTGTTGAATCGTTAACAAGTTTCTATTTGATAGTTTCGTCGCAAATTACCGGCGAGTTAGGTTCATCTTACACTTCTCAATCTTATAAGGTAACTTTCACTCTTGTCTCAGTCTTAGAGTGTTGTTAGTTTTTATCCTCACATGTTGGATGTAAGATTCTATTCTCTCAAACTTGAATTTTTACTCCAAATAAACATATTAATTATGGTTTTTCCTACCTACCTCTTTTCTCTCGAACAAGTGGTAGATACAAGCAAGTTCTAATGTGCGCACTCATCAGAGAGAACAAATAATGAAAGCATGAATTAGGTTTTGCAACTAACAATCACACTCTACTTGTTCTACAAATCCACACTTAGATTATCGTCATGGCTCCAACAACCCTAGTTGTGGTGTTTAGCTACTCATGATTTCAACAAAATAAATTATAACAGATGTGAATACATTAAGGGTCTATTTGGTATGAAGGAAAATGTTTTCTATGGATAATGTTTTTCTAGAAAATATTTTCGTGGAAAACAAGTACATATGTGACTTATTTGAAATTAAAAATATTTTTTAAAAACAAACTTAAATATATTTTTGGAGGAGGGTTGCTGGTAGGGGTAGGGTGAAAAAATTAAAAATTGGAAATTGGAAATATTTTTAAAAAACAAATTTTACTATTTTTTTTTTTGTGGGGGGAGGGGGGGGTTGGGCTGGGGTGGGGGTGAAAGATAAAAAATTGAAATTGAAAGTATATTTTAAAAGCAAACTTTAAATTAATTTTTTTGGGGTGGGGGAATGGGGGCTGGTAAGGGGGTAGTGGGGGAGAGGGGGAGGGGATCGGGTAGGGGTGGGGGTGGGGTGAAAAATAAAAAACTAGAATAGAAAGTATTTTTAAAAACAAACTGTAGATTTATTATTCTTTTTTTTTTGGGAGGGAGAGTGGTAGGGGGCTGGGGGGTCGAGGGTAGGGGTGGGGTGGGCTGAAAATAAAAATTTGAAATTGAAAATATTTTTTAAAAACAAAGTTGAAATTTTATTTTTTTTTTGGAGGGGGGTGGTTGGGGCCGACGAGATGGGGAGTTGGGTGAGGGTGTTGTAAAAAAGTTGAAGTTGAAATAAACTTTAAATTTATTTTTTAAACAAATAAATGATTTTTTCAAAAAAAAGTATGTAATTTGAAGTTGGAGGAAAGTTTTCGAAAATGTTTTCCTTAATTTTTTAAGGGAAGTCATTTTCCTTAAATTTAAGGAAAATGAGTTGATTTGGAAAACATTTTCCAAAATATTTTACCCAACCAAACATGAAAAAAATGAAAAATATTTTTCGGAAATTGTTTTCCTTCATACCAAACACGCCCTAAAAGAAGGCACTTACAAGGATTGTAAATTCAAAGGAAACTTCATAGTCGAACAAGTAACCAAAAGCTTCAAGTCTTGATCTGAAATTAATCAATAAAAATCAAAGTTAAGAATAAAGAAAATCATACTACATTCATTCAATGACGAGACAATTTTAAAATTACACCTACTTATTTCAAATAGTCTACCCAAAAAGAGTCCTACTTGAAGTAGGACTGAATTGTTGGGACATTACACTGACAGCAACACTGTCTGTTAAGCACTTCAATACCCGTGAGGGTAGCCGTTCTCTCACACTTAGACGGTGTGAGACTTTTTTCCTGGTGCCTTTAACGGGCAATCCAAAAGGTCCATTAATTTTATCATGGCCCGTAATGGGTCTCTGGTTTTCAGTCTACATTTAGCTTCTAAAGGTTTCATCACTAGTCAATCCTCACAGAACTCAGGACGATCCACGATCCGTCAAGGATGTCATGGTCTTCACTTAGGCATTTGCTCAGTTGACCTTCTTCACTGCTTCTACTCCAAAAACCTTCAATTCCTCAGTTGGTCGATTTCCCAATGCTTCGTCTCATCTCCACGAGCCTCAAGACGGCTCGTTATAAAGACCACAACCCATCTAGGGCTCCGTGGTGTTCCGTCTGTGCATTTCTTTCATGATTTTTTTCTAACTTTCCCACACAAGTGTAAACCTATCTAAACATCCACAAACACATCAAATCTAAATAAACTCACTCAAGTTCTTAAATTAATTCTTAGTTTTGAGTGTAAAATGTGTCGTGATTTCACGAGACATCAACACCCTCAACTTAGAACCATTTCTTGTCCTCAAGCGATTAAAAAAAACACTTGACGCTCAAAGACCCGAGATACAATACTAGCCTGCAACAACTATCTCAAACAACGTTTTTGTCCAAAACCATCTACCTAACATGCAAGGATCAATGTACGACATCCCATTACTCACACTTAATCATTCTTATGCTAGTATTCATTATCAGCTAACACAATTTCACTATCGAATGTAAACATAGTGCCCTCACACCAAAGAAGTCCTTCACACATGACAGTTAGGACTAATCATTAAGCTCACACTCCAAAAGAACTTCTAACGCTGTAAACAAAAAGACCATAGGCTTGCCTTTGTTTTCTATGCTCTATTTATGAAACAATTGGAATATGACCACTATAGGACTTTTTAAGCTTGTAATATAGGCTCGGGCTAGGGAGTGGAATTTATGGTTTTCTGAGTGACTAATTTACCTTGGTCCTCTAAATTTTTAATTTGCACACAACTTTATTAGAGTGATTCCAACTCATTTCATTTTAGTACATCCCAATAGCCACACCATTATTCATTCTTTACTCTATGTATTATTTATTTATTTATTTATATTTATATACTACCAAATTTATTGAACCATGCACACTACGCCTGTTCAAGCGAGCATTTTGACTTCGTGCTTGAGTGTGTAACCTTTTTACTCTTTTTTTTTTTCTGTTACGGGTGTGATCACCCTCAACTTATGTTTTTTGCCTGAGTTGTGGTATCGTGTCTTCGGAGACCCAAAAACAAAATAAGTTTCAAGGCTCAAATGGGGTTCAAGGGTTCATGCTTTCATTTGGTAGTTTATTTTTAATTTTCAGTGGACTTAACAACAATGGCTTAATGATCACTTCCTATCCAGTTATTTTCAAATTTTAGCAACGCTACTTAGGCATGTTCTAGCTTTTGCATCAAGTATTAGACTTCACGCAAACTTTACACTCACATGACACATGTTTACACTTCTCAATGTTCTAGTTAATCGATTATATTCCATGCTAGCAAAGTCAACACTGAGTATCTAAGATGTCGTACAGAGAGCCTAACAGTCAGATTTTTAGAATAAGGACCATTTCTTTGTATGTCCCACACATCACATAAGTTGCTGCTAACAATTATCTTGATGTAGATTGAGGTAGAGCAGTGTCCAACCTAGGAGATAGAAGTTGCTCAGAGGTTTACCTTAGGATTTCAAGGTGATACCTGGCCGTTATGTCAATTAAAGGAAACTTTTGTTGGTTAGACTGTTTGGTCCTTTTTACATTTGCCCTTAAGTTATATTATTTGTACTTTGGACCTAATAATTGTTAGAAGGATCCCTATCTAGTCCGTTTATCTTTTCTGCAGAAATAGTACTGTAGCTTCCTTATCTCGTAAGGAGAAGGATAGTGAGTCATATAGAGTTAAGGCACTATATATTGTAATGTTCTTCTTGGTAATATTATCAATGAAAATTTACCTTAGCCTTAATTATCTAATTCTAGCTTAACTTCTTTTTTTACTCTTCAGTATTAATACTGTTCCAATGATAATCCCTGCTCTTCCATTTTGCATCATTTGGTAGCAGAGCATTTTCTTGAGCTCTGTAGTATTTAATTATGTCCTCTGAGATTAATGAAATCAAATCTATATTGGAGAGGATGACAATAGATATTGCTAAACTCTCGTGTTAGAAAAACTCAATGGAAAACAAACATGAGAAGGCCTTTGGTGAGCTTAAAGAATCCTTAGATGTAGTGAGAAGATTTGATAGAGAAAAGAGTGTTGAGGGCCAAGATGGCAGTGGGGAGATTTACACTCTTTCTAGGAATCCAACGGCATGGATACCTCCTCCTGCAGGGAGACCAACTATGCCTCTTTATTCCCCTGCAGGATATCCTTTAGGGGTAAACTTCATGGCCCAAAATTTTGCTAACATGGGTCAGACCTCTCTCCCCCTTCCAACAGGCAAAGCTAGGGAACACAAGAAGGAGATGGTGCTACAGGACCATCTATGCAGACTAATCATCACAACAATGAAAAAGCTAGAGTTCCCTCATTTTAATGGCACTAACTATAGAGCTTGGTCGTGCAAGGTGGAGTAGTTTTTTCCATGGATGAGGTACATTACGGTCAAAGGGTTAAAATGGCTTCCATTCATTTTGATGACATAGCCATTGAGTGGCTTTTTGCTTACATTAGAAGTAGAAACCAACTTCTCCATCCTTCTTTGGAGGAATATAGGTTTGGGGCTAATTATGCAGATCTCATGTTTGAGTTAAAATTGGTTAAACACATTGGCCTTGTAGAAGATTATCAAAAAGAATTTGACAGGATCATGACAAGGTTGGTCTTTCTTCTATAATATGTAATCAGTGCCTTTATCATGGGCGGAAACTAGAGATAGGGTTCACTAGAAAGAACCATAGACCTTATTTATTACCTCAGGCATACTAACTAGAAAGAAACACTGAAGCTCTAGTGAATGCCCAACTCAAGCTGACTAAATCTTCTATGTACAGTAGGGGATCTAGCCACAATAAGGGGGCATTTCTTGGGGTTAGTAACAATGAAGTCACTAATAAGAAGGAGTATCAGCCCCCAAAAAGGGATCATAAGGTGAGCCTCAATAGAAGTAACCTGAGGAGACTCACTCCAGTTGAGATGAGTGAGAAAAGACAGAAGGGTCTCTATTTCTTTTGTGATGAGAATTTTGTCCCTGGTAACAAAAATAATGCTTCTAAACAACTATACTTGCTTGAGGTATGTTATGAACAAGAGCTAGAAGAGAAACCTGATCCAGAGGTCCAACAGTTGTTTTAACTGGAAGCTGAAGGTGTGGAGAAGTGTGAGATCTCCATTCATGCTTTCTATGAAATTCCTAGATTTCACACACTTAGGGTGGTGGGGTACAGTGAAAAATACCCCTTAATATTCTCATAGATCCAGGTAGCATTCATAACTTCATTGATGAAGAAGGAGCCAAACAGTTAGAAATAAGGTGCTAATGGTCAGACCTCAGACCATCAATGTTCCAGATGGGGGTAACAGACATACCACAGAGATATGCAAGGATCTTCCTTGGATGATGCAAGGGACTACCTTTGTGGATAACTTCTTATTGCTTCCTTTGAGATCCAGTGATATGATCTTAGGGGTGTAGTGGTTGTTACCCTTGGGAGACCTTCAGCCTAACTTCCAAAAACTCACCTTGGCTTTTATGTACCAAGGTAAGAAAGTGCAGTTGCATGGAAATAAGGAAAATACCAAGATGGTTAATGCCAAGGGGTAGGATAAAATGACTCAAAATGGTGTACAATTGTTTATGATTAGAGACTTTACCACAGAAGATTCAACAATAGAAACAACAAGAGAAATACACCCTAGATTTATAGCTTTGACTAAGGAGTTCCACCTATTATTTGGTGATCCCAAATAACTTCCTCCTTCCAGATTCACTTTTTATCACAGAATTCCCTTGCAGAAGGATAGTAATCCAATGAATAATAGACCTTACATGTATTCCTTAAGGCAAAATGATATCATTGAATAGCTAGTCCAAGAAATGCTTAACCAAGGCATAGTACAACCAAGTTATGCCTCACTTGTGGTTCTAGTAGGGAAGAAGGATGGCTCTTGGAGATTGTGTGTGGATTATAAAGCCTTGAACATGATCACCATCAAGGATAAGTTTCCTATTCCTATCATTAAGGAATTGTTGGATGAGTTGGGGGGTTCAAGGGTTTATACTAAGCTGGACTTAAGGTTAGGCTATCACTAGATAAGAAAGACACAAGAAGATATGTAGAAGACTGCCTTTAAGATAAACTCAGGTCACTTTGAATACCTAGTGATGCCCTTTGGTCTCACAAGTTCTCCCTCTAGCTTCCAGGGACTCATGAACCATGTATTCAAGGACCATATCAAGAAATTCATCTTAGTTGTATTTGATTACATCCTTGTCTATAGTCAGAACATGGAGGAGCATCTACAACACTTGAGAGTTGTCTTCAACCTACTGATCAAACACTAGCTCTTAGTCAGGAAAAACAATGTTCTTTAGGAGCTTATAAGGTGGAACACCTAGGGCACTTCATTTCTGCTGAAGGTGTGGCCACTGATCCTAAGAAGATTGTTGTTGTTCACGAATGGCAACTTCTAAATTGTGAAGGAGCTGAGGGGATGATTGGGTTTGGTTGGATACTACATAAGGTTTATAAGAAGATATGATTGGATAAGCAAACCCCTGACTGATGCTCTTAAGAAGGAAGGGTTTGTCTGGAAAGACAAGGCAACACTGGCTTTCAATCAACTCAAGAGAGATTTTATAAGTGCACCTGTACTAAGCTTGGATAGTAGCACACTATAGTTTGTAGTGTAGAATGATGCATGTGACACTGGAATTGGAGTAGTCTTGATGCAAGAAGGGCAGCCTCTAGCTTATCTAAGCAAGGGACTAGCATCTAGGCATCAAGGCTTGTCTTTGTATGACAATGAGTTACTATCTTTGATCCTGGCAGTAACCAAATGGTCCCAATATCTTTTAGGGAGATAATTTGTAGTAAGAACATACTAGAAGGCCCTAAAGTTTTTACTGGATCATAAGTTGCACATAGGTACATAGATGAAATGGATAGCCAAGCTAATGCAATTTGACTTCCAGATTGAATAGAAGAAGGAAAGAGAGAATAAGATTGTTGATTATCTCTCTAGGGTACCAGCAACACATATATTCATGTTTTCTGTTATCCATATGGAAACCAACCTTTTCCATATGATCAAGACCATCTAGAAAGGAGATAACAAGTTGAAGGATGTAATCCAGAATATAATAGGTCAAGGGGAGGGCCAAAAAGGATTTACTTATTACATCCAACAGCTCAGAAGGTATGGTAAGATAGTGGTAGGACAAGATGAACAACTTACACAAGACATAATGAAAATTTGGCATAATAGAACCAGTAGTGGTCACTCAGGAATGGAAAACACATATAGGAGAATATCTCAGCTATTCTACTGGAAGAATTTGAGAGATGATATTAATCGGTATGTCAGAAGTTGTTCTGTATGACAAAGGAGAAAGTATGATGCTGCAACATCACCAGGTCTCATGCACCCACTAGCTATTCCTATACCATCTTGGTCCAACATTAGCATGGACTTAATTGATGGCCTTCCAAAGTCAAAAGGAAAAACTACCATCATGGTAGTAGTTGATGGGTTGACTAAAAGTAGTCATTCCATAGCTTTAAGCCACCCTTATATAACTGCTACTGTGGCTCAATCCTTTCTAGATAAGGTCTTCAAACTTTATGGCATGCCTAAGAACATTGTGAGTGATAGGGATCTCATATTCATCAATAGGTTTTGGCAAGAGTTATTCTTAGTACATAGAGCCACTTTGAACAATTCAACTACTTACCATCTTCAAACTGATGGTCAAACTGAAGTGTTAAATAGTACTCTTGAGACCTACCTTAGGTGTTATTGTTGTGATAGCCAAAATGATTGGTCCAATTATTTGCCTATGAAAGAATGGTGGTACAATACCACATTCCACACTGCTATCCAGACCACTCCATAAGAAGAATTGTATGGGCAGCCCCCACCAATACATTTGACCTACCTGGTTGGTAATTCTATTGATAAAGAAGCAGATAGAAGTCTGATCACTAGGGAACCCAAGATCCAAATACTCAAATTTCACTTGCATAGAGCACAACAAAGAATGAAATCCTTGGGCAATAAAGGGAGAAGTGACAGGCAGTTACAGGTTGGAGATTGGGTCTATCTCAAAATACAAACATATAGGCAAACTATTGTGTCTAACTAGTCACTCACCAAGCTGTCCACCAAGTTTTTTGGCCCTTAATAAGTGATTCAAAGGGTGGGGCCATGACCTGACAACCTCCTCTTGCCTCCCCAAGTATCTATCCATCTCACATTCCATGTCTCTCAGCTGAAGCTATGTAGTGAAGTTCCTGCTCAGTTCACTCACCCACTAATCGTTGATCCTGCTAGTCCCTACTGTGAGGAACCAAAGAGCATATTAGAAATGAGGATGATCAAAAAGGGGAATAAGGTTGTGGCTCAGCTTTTGATACAGTGGAAGAACATGTCTAATGAGCAAGCCACTAGGGAAGATTATTATGTGATCAAGAAAAGGTTCCCTTTATTCTTCGTTGAGGACAAGGAAGTTTCTAAGGAAGGAGAAATGATGTAGATTGAGGTAGAGGAGAGTCCAACCTAGTAGATAGAATATGTTGAGAGGTGTACCTTAGGCTTGCCAAGTGATAACTATCCATTATGTCAGTTAATGGGAACTTTTGTTGGTTAGATTGTTTGGTCCTTTTTACTGTTGCCCTTAAGTTATGTTATTTATAATTTGGACCCTATAATTGTTTGAAGGGTCCCTATATAGACTTTTTAACTTTTCTGTAGAAATAGTACTATAGCTTCCTTATCTCTTATCGTGAGTCATCTAGGTACTATATACTGTAATGCTCTTCTTGGTAATATTATAAATGAAAATATACCCTAGCTGTAATTAGCTAATTCTAGATTAACTTCTTTTTTACTCTTCAGTCCTTGTTGCTATTCCATTGATAATCCCTGATCTTCTATTTTGCATCATATCAACAAAAAAAACTTCACAATTTCCATACACAATCAAAACAAAAAACAGAGCCAACCTTAATCATTTCTAACACTTGATGGCAGGTGGCTCACCACTCCCCTCTAAAACAAAAAGACTTTGCCCTCAAAGTAAAGAAATAAACACAAAACAGGGGTTGTGAGGAGGGGTCATACCAATGGCGCACTAGGTGCCGGTAGTCAGAGTAGTGTCGGCACCCTTATCAAAAGGTGAACTCTCAAATACCTTAATTGGGGCAGGCTGACTACTATCAATCGGGTCTTGTATAGTACTACCAGAAGTGCCGGCCAACATAGCTTCTCGCCTTTGCTACTCAAGTGTTGCTTCTTCTCTAGCCAGTCGCTTGGATTCCTTCCTGGTCTTCTAGAGCTGTCTCCTTTCTAGTTTAGAGATGTATGTCTACTGCTCCATATCAGAAACCACATCTATATATTTTCTTTTGCTAGATCTCTCTTTGGGTACATCACCCTAGATATCATCAAGAGCCTGATTGGTAAAAGGCAAACTAAATAAGCTCATCAGGGAATTTGGCATAACCATAGGGGGCACAGTGATTAGCTTGTCGGCTAGTTTAGCAATGTCAACTTGCATCTCTGCCAACTGCATCTTTAACTCCTTAGCATTTATGGAACCTGCACTATGTAATTGCTTGTTCACATAGACCTTAAGACCATCCATCCTGTTTTTTAGCACTACAAGCTTTTTCCACATCTCATATTTCACCTGCTTCTCTAGCTAACACATCCCTCTGTATTACTTGATGTAGTTTGAGCACAATATGGTCTACTATAGACCGGGTCAACATCTAATCTGCCACCAAGCATTCAAAAATCATAGTAGGTGTAGTGATGAAGGTACTTATAGCTTGGGAAGATTAGGTTGGTGGTGGTGAGGTTCCAACATCTAGCTGAAAGGATTCACCCTACTGACTACCGACATTATCTTGAGGTATTTCAACTGGTGCATGTGGTACTACAGTTGATTGTATCACCGATCCAGATTTTGCATCAAAAAGATGGTTGGACACATATTTTATTTTGGATGATGCGGTGACTTTAGATGCCTCAACCTATTTGTCCACTAGTTTATTTTGAGGAATATTAGCCAGCAGACAAAGTTTCCCTATCAGACAGGGAAATGAAAAATTTGCTCTCTAATTCAATGCCCTGTCCCATATTTCTATAGCAATGATATGGCCTACATTCACTAGGTAACGAGCCATGAGGCACGCGACCAAGGATGCAAGGGGTGGTGAAAAATTATTAACATTAGTCATAGACGCAACTGTGCACGAACAACAGCTCACCACACCTTAGTCGAGAATGACGACACCTTTTTAATCTGCACCTGCACCATTGGGACCGACGTTGAAGCCTCACCCTCTATGGAAATCTAACCAGCAATCCAACGCATGACCCATACCCGTGAACTCGGATCCTCTTTCTCCAATAGTGTTCACAAGGGGTGTGCAATTTTTGAGAAGTCTTTGATGATACGCCGATAGAATCCTGCATAACCCAAAAAAACTCCTAATTCCTTTTACAAAAATAGGTGGAGGTAGCTTATCAATTACCTAGATATTTGCTTTGTCTACCTCTAGTACTTTTTGTGACACCTTGTGGCCTAAGACTATGCCTTCCTTGATCATGAAATGTTACTTCCCCAGTTAAGCACCAAGTTAGCCTTCTCACATCTTTGTAGTGCACTGCTAAGATATAACAAAAAATCATTAGATTTGTCACCTACCACAGAGTTATCAACCATGAACACTTCCAAAGTTTGTTCCACCATGTATGAGAAGATGGACATCATATGCCTCTAGAAAGTTACGAGTGCATTACACAATCCAAATGTCATGCGTTTGAATGGAAGGGTACTATAAGGACATGTGAAGGTTGTTTTCTCTTGATATTTTGGTCTAATTAATATATGGTTACAACCAGAGTATCCATCTAAGAATAAATATCAACCTTTACCAGCTAACCTATCAAGCATCTGATCCATGAATGGCATTGGGGAGTGGTCTTTCAAAGTCCACTTATTCAACCTCTAGTAATCCATGCAAACTCGCCATCACGTGACCGGTCTTTGTGGAATTAAATCATTCTTCACATTCGCAACCACATTCATACCACCCTTCTTGGGCACATACTGCACTAGGCAAACCCAATAACTATCAGAAATGGGGTACACTACCCCATCATCCAACAAATTAATAATCTCCTTTTTTACCACCTCTTGCATTGGTGGATTTAGCCTCCTCTGTTTCACTATACTCCAACTGCAATCTTCCTCAAGTTTGATTTTATTGGTGCAAATACCCGGAGCTATTTCAATGATGTCAGTAATAGTCCAATTGACTACCCTTTTGAATCTTGTGAAAACTTTGACTATGGCTTGCACCTGTTCATCATTAATATCTATAGCCAAAATGACTGGAAATGTGTTATTAGAACCCAAAATGACATACCGTAAATGGCTAGGTAACTCTTTTAGCTAAAGTAGAAGTGGTTCCTTAGTAGACGGCTTTGCTGGAGACATGGCATGTTCTTCAAGTCTAAGTCTAACTTTGTTGGTGCGTATGAATGTGATCCCATGCCTTGCAGGGAATTTAGAATCTCCACATAATCGTTTCGGAGGTCCTATTCAAAATTCATTAGCACTACCGCCAGTGTCTCCACAACAAATCTTTGCTCAATCACAGTTTCAAAATTACCCTTATCCATGACATCAATTGTAGACACTTAACTCTTAATCAATTACAATCATATGGCATAATATAAGCTCAATCTATATAGATATAATTAATTCACATACTCCCTTAATCAATCAACCCACATCATGAAGTCACAATTTAGCAATATGGGGGATCAATGGGTTCATGGAGGGATTTCATCATAGTCTTAATTAATTCATGCATAATAGTGTGTAAGGGTAAATGGGAGAATGACCTTTCCGATTAAGACCAAAATTACACCATAGTCATTGAATCTTCATTATCAAAGTAATTCTTGAAGCACATGCATAATTCTCATGTTCATGTACAAATTCTTATAATTTACCCATCAAGAATGATGAATCACATTCAAACCAACATCTAGAATTTATACATTATATATGGGTAATAATAAAATTCAATTTATTCATACAAGATTCATTTACATGCTTCGAAAATCAATTAATTCAAGTAAGCCCACAAATTTAGCAATAGAGGGGATCCGTGGGTTCTTGGGGGAATTTCACCAAAATTCAACCATAAATCATCAATTCAATCATAAACCAACATAATTCAACCATTGAAATCACTTTAAAAAGGAACGCATAAATTTCAAACAAAACCCTTGAAATTGGGGAAATTTGGCAGATTTAAAATTAAGTTTTGAAGGGGCTCTTTAGGTGGAATCTACCCAAAAATTAAAACTGCCATACCTTGATGATGAATCCTTGAAGAATTTTATGAATAACCCTTGCTTTCTTCAAGCCCAAGCTTCAATTTTACACTTCTTCTTCTTAGGATTTTAGAGAGATAAATATTATGAGGAAGATGAACTTTTCGTTTTGATTTGGGTCTTTGTGAAAATGATTTTTATTGGGTGTTTAATGACTAAAAATACCTTATATATTTATTTAAAAGTAATATAAAATATACCCACTTAATTGGGTGAGTTTTGTGGTTAAAATGACCTAAATAGGGGTTCTAGGCTTAGGCAAAACGACATAACTTTGAGTTAAAACAATTGGGAAGAGACCCGAGAAGTTACTTACTGGAAACTGCCGAAATGGCATGACTGAAACCTTCACGGATTGTCATCATCACCACGGCCAGTCAAATGGGTCGTGAATAATTTTCAACTTGGCAGTGCTTCACTATTTTAGGGATAACGTTTTACCCCGAGATCGATATTAGGCTGACTCGGTGGCGTTCGAAAGAGGACTCAGAGACCTTTAATTCTATAGGTCATGGATCACCTAATTCGTTTTGAGCTAAGAGATATGGTCATTTGAAGTTGACCCTACACTATAAGCCTAGTGAAAAGCCCTTCACGTGAGGTTTCATGAGCCGTGGTGCCTCTCATGGTCATGATACAGTAGTTAGGCAACCTTCACATTAACCCCTAAAAATCTAAGGCACCACCACGAGCCTTCCCTTGAGCCATGGTCATCACCACGAGCCATGAAGTGGCTCTTGTGAAGGGGGCTGTTTTGGGAAGCCTTTTTTTGGCCATTGCCTAGCCCACCAAGTGCCACACCACCAGCCATGGTCCTCACCATGTGCCATGGTTGTGGTCATGGAAGGTGAGGCAATGTCCATGTAAAAGTGGACTTCCTTAGTCCTCTTCCTTGGCTCTTGCCCTATTCCTTGGCTCTAACCCTCACACTTAGCCCTACTTTAGTCTACTAGTTTTCGGGGTATTACAATATCTCCCCCTTGGGAACATTCATCCTCGAATGACACTTCAAACACCTTATGGAAGTAAAGACTCAATACTAGCAACCCATCATCCATGAAACATCATAAAAATGCACAAAACGGAGGAGGAAAACTTGAACTCGAAGCTAAATATGATCAATGCAACAAAAAGGAAGTAGGGACTACATTTATCAACCCAATATGCATGAACTTCTCATAACTAGTTGTGTTCAAGGAGGAACTACCATCTTCTAGTCATAACATGCTCAACATACTGTTATGGAGCTCATATTTTATTTACTCTCAAAAAGCATTTTATTCAAGGAGGAATCTCTCAACTCTAAACTAAAGTATGCTCACATATCTAATCATGAAGTACAATAGACAACTCATATTCAAAGCACTACAATATGAGGAAAATAATGCACATAAACTCATTTTCTTTCAAAACACAAGTTTTCATGAACATGCATTATATAAGGAAGTCATGGCAACACATAAACACATAACAACCTTGCTAGCTAGGCACACATCTCCCCTTCGGAGTAAGCCTATACAAACTCTTCTAAACATCATCTATCACATAATCATAGGAGGAACTACCTTCTCCAACTAAAAGCAAGCTCAACACAACATTATGGAGCCAATATGCCATTTCATCAAAAGCATAACAAAGCATGATCATCAAATCATCTCATGAAGTCAAATATGCTATCATCATACTAAAATGCACAACAACATGAGGAACTTGTAAATCATGAAAAATCATTTTATACAAAACAAGAATTCTCTCAAGAACGTGCATAACATAAGAGATCATGGAAATTTTCTAATCACACATCACTTCAAAACATAAAACAAACCCAAAAAGGAACTCTTGGTCTCAAGCTCGAATAGGAATAGAAGAAAGGGATGAGGATATCGCGACTCTCAATCAATCTTGCTATCTAAGCATACTCCCCCTTGGGAGTAAGCCCCTACTAACACCTGAAATACTACTCCATTCAAATTCTCCCAAAGCATGACCAACACTCATAATAACCTTACCAAGTTCTTAAAACAATAGAGGTCTAAAAACTATGCATCCAAACCTTACCAAGGTTAACAAGGGTAACTCTATGGGAGTAAACCTACACGGACTTTTCTAAGCACTACTTCTTTCAACTTCTAAGGTCGGAGCAAGTTATCACTCAACTTTTCACATCCATCACACAAGGTGATTCTAAACCATGGAGAATTACACTTCTATCATCTTTTTAAAGGAGTCTACTCACTCAATATCTCTAGGCATCACTTAAACACCACCATTCATCAAATCTTCCAACAAAATACATAACCATAAAGCAACCCATCTATAACAAAGGACATCATCTAATTCTATCATATCAAGACTAATCTAGTCACATAGCCATAATTGACATTTTCACTAACCTTTTTCTCCTTCGATCCATGTCGCATGAGCCCTTCAAGTGGTCATATCCTAAAGACAATCGGATAAGGTATAGGAGAGAGACCTTATAGAGTTAAACTCTATGGCATGACTTGAATGAAATTGGATCATTTCTTTTTTTAAAAAAAAATTGAAAACATGATAATTAAAAATAGTTTGAAAGTTCCTCAATTTAAAAACTGGAGCATACTTTTATTTGTTAGAATAAAGAAAACCACTCTCATTATTATTAGGGAATAAACACCCTAGTGGCATTTTAGGGAACAAACACCCTATCATCTTTCATTTTTAGAGAACAAACGTCCTAATTGGATCTATGTCTTGCATTTTACTTTGGTATAAGTATTTCTCATTTATGCTAATAGCTTAAATAACATTTTTCTGGTGCAAACTAGTGGAAAAAAAAAGATGTTGTGGGGATTTTATTTGATGATTCTGTTAAGCGAGATCTTCCTAAGTAATGAAATTAGTATGGCAGGGTCCCCCAAAACAATGGGAATTAGTATAGCAAGACCCTCTTGGACAATGGGATGTAGCAGGACCCTCCTAGACAACGGTAATTAGTTTAGCAGGACCATCCTGGACAATGGGATTTAGTTTAGATGGACCCTCCTAAATAATGGTATTATCCAGGACCCTCCTACATAATGGGATTTAATTTAGCAGGACTCTTCTACATAATGGGATTTAGATAGCAGGACCCTACTGGACAATGGGATGTAGCAGGACCCTTCTGTACAATGGGAATAAGTATAGCAGGACCCTCTTGGACAATGGGATTTAGTGTAGCAGGACCCTCCTGGACAATGGGAACTTGTATAGCAAGACCCTGTTGGACAATGGGAATTAGTATAGCAGGACCCTCTTTGAAATTGGGATGTAGCAGGACCCTCCTGGACAATGGAAACTTGTATAGCAGGACCCCCCTGGACAATGGAAACTTGTATAGCAGGACCCTCCTGGACAATGGGAATTAGTATAGCAGGTTCCTTCCTGACAATGGGATGTAGCAGGACCCTCCTGGAAAATGGCAATCAGTATAACAAGACCCTCATGGACAATGGAATTTAGTGTAGCATGACCCTCCTGGACAATGGGATTTTGTGTAGCAGGACCCTCCTATATAATGGGAATTACTATAGTAGGACCCTTTTTGACAATGGGAATTTGTTTAGCATGACCCTCCAGGATAATTGGAATTAGTCTAGCAGGACCCTTGTGGACAATGAGATGTAGAAGGACCCTTCTGGACAATGGGAATTAGAATAGAAGGACCTTCCGGGACAATGGGATTTAGTGTTAGCAGGACAATGGAAATTAGTATAGCAGGACCCTCCAGGACAATGGGATTTAGTGTAGCAGGACCCTCCTGTACAATGGGAAATAGTATAGCAGGACCCTTCTTGAGAATGGGATGTAGCAGGACCTTCCTGGAAAATGGGATTTAATGTAGCAGAATCCTCCTGGACAACGGGATTTAGTGTAGCAGGACCTAGCTGGACAATGGGAATTAGTACAGCAAGACCATCCTGGAAAATGGGATGTCCTAGGATCCTCCTGGATAATGGGAATTAGTATAGCAGGACCCTCCTGGATTATGGGAATTAGTATAGCAGGACCCTCCTAGACAATGAGATGTAGCAGGACCCTCCTGGACAATGAGAATTAGTATAGCAGGACCCTCCTGGACAATAAGATTTAGTGTAGCAGGACCCTCCTGGACAATGGGAATTAGTATAGTAGGACCCTCCCGAAAAATGAGATTTTGTGTCATAGGACATTCTTGGACGATAAGAATGAGTATAGCAGGACCCTCATGGATAATGGGATTTAGTGTCGGAGGACCCTCCTGGACAATGGGAATTAGTATAGCAAGAACCTCCTAGACAATGAGATTTAGTCTAGCAGGACCCTCTAGACAATGGAAACTAGTATAGCAGGACCCTCTTGGACAATGGGATTTAGTGTCGCAGGACCTCCTCGTCAATGGGAATTAGTATAGCAAGACCCTCTTGGATAATGGGATTTAGTATAGCAGGACCCTCATGTACAATGAGATTAGCAGGACCATTCTACATAATGGGATTTGGTTACTTTCTCCTAGGATAAACACTTACTAATTTGAGACGGCTTTTTTTTTTCCTCCTAGGATAAGCACTTCCTAGTCTGAGTATATTTTTGTTAATTTATATTTTCTAATAACTCACAAAATTTTCCTGTGAAAACTAGTGCAAAATTTTTGTTTATTTCTTTTGTTTGTGACGGTTTTTAGGTTTCTTCAAGCGAAGCATGGAATTGCAATTCAAGAACAAAGTTTTGACATTTTTTTCAGAATGATCAATCCCATGATAGCCAGAATCAACTTCCTCAATGCATGTTGCAGCCTGACTTCCTGACATCTATTTCTATTCAACTTCTGATCAAGAAAACATACAGTCATTCAAGAACATATTCAAATTGACATTTCGAAGAGTGCCAAAAAACTTACTCTAAGGGGCAAGTTGTCACGACCTAGGGGTACCCCCTAGATGTAACATCGTGTACTTGACCCCTAAGGGGTCTCATACAAGCCCTTAGCATATCATGAACATAAGATAATAGGAAATATGGGAAAATTTAAAACTTTTACAATCGAAATCATTTTCATAAACCAAGCAGAAGTCTTTACTACACCTTTGTATCAAACTATCTATTAAATTCTTGAATAAAAGTCTTGGGACGTAGCCCATATATAAGTCTAAAATGTAAAGAAATGACATAAAGGAAATATGGTTTTGTCCTTGAAGCTATGAGGACTCACCAAATTTCCAACTCTTCTCGCACCTTAGAAACCTAGCCTCCAAAGCAACTCGATCTCCGAAACCTTACATTTGATTAGAATGTAGGCAATATGCGTTAGTACAAAATGTACCAAGTATGATAGCTAGCACAACACCATAAGAGCATCTCAAAATGGTTAGTCAACATAAGACATAAGCATAAGATATAATAACATAGTCATAACATAATCATCATAGTAATAGCATGGTCTCCAACATAAGCATCATATAAACATAAGTCAACATAAGACATAGTGAATGAGCATAGGAGATAAGTCATAATCACATAAAAATAATTGACTCTTACTCATCTATACCATAATAGCATCATTATCAAATAATCTCGAAAGCATACAAGTGCAAAGCAAGAATAGCATCCCATCATACAACCCTAGCCAAGTATCCTTTTTTGGTCATCTTAATCATAGTCTATATGCATGGTTAAGTCTTAAGCTTTTCCACCTTAAGGGATTCCATACTCCTAAGTAACCTCAAAGCACACTTGTGTAATTTAAGAAAGACATCCCATAATACCCTTCACACTAAGCATAACCTTGAAGTCATCATAGTCATATTTACCCTACTTTGGTCTCACTATTAGCTTACTTCAAATAGACAAGGGAACTATCACCTTAGTCAATCATATCATGTCAAGGAAGGCAACTATAGAATAATGCTCTCTAAGCATACATCATATAAGAGAAAATATCTCATGAGTCACCTTAAGGCAAGTTTTTTCCATGCATGAACAATACCCCATCATCCAATCCATGCCTAGCTAGACACTTTAGGTTCATCATTCATGTTTCTCATCTCTTAACATCATAAGATAAGGTTAATCACCTCTTAGTCATGCATGTATTGGAGGATTACCTAAACTCTAATCCAATCTAGTCATGCTCTTGTTCACAAATGCAAGGGGAATCACCTCAAGGCATACATGTATAGCTCATCATGAAGGACAAAGGGAATCGCCCATACATATCATGGAATCATACAAACAAGGCTAATCACCTCTTGTCATACATACTAATAAATCATAAAGACAAAAGGAGTCTCCACAAGTCATACAAGTTGATGAATCATATGTATTCGCCTCCATGTCTATTTTAAGGTGATATGGGTATTCGCGTCCATATCAGTTTTAATGTGTAATGTAGGTGTTCTCCTCCACATCAACCAATAAGGATCAGAGGTAATTGCCTCCATGATCAACATAAAAGCTAATGGATAATCACATCTTGCCTTGGGAGTCACACATACATAAAGGGGAATCACCTCACACTCCCCATAACTAACTAATTAGGAATAAGGGAAGTAACCACACATTTCTATCATGTAAAGGTCATTTAGGGAAATCACCACAAGTCTCATCACATCTTAGAGTCCTAGGACTTAGATTCACTTTAGGTGAGAAAACCTTTCAACCTAGAATCATTCTATGTGAGAGAACCTTTCATGTCATATCATATTCATGCATAAAACCATATCTAGAATTCTACATTAGACATTGGTATCATCATGAATTAAGTGAATTTATCACTTTACATATTCAATTCTTCATTAGGTAGATTAGGTAGGTAAATATCTTCCACCATAACTCCATCCATTTAAGCTTCTATTCTCATTTAGAATTTACTCTCAAAGCCTTAGAACATCTAGATCTTCACATTGGCTGTACTCTAAAAACCCTAGTGATCAACCTTCATGATTACAAATCTTATACTCAAAACTTTAGTTCTTATTATCACCATTCATACTTAAATTTAAGGTATTCTAATCATATTCTTCATTACTAGGTGATTCAAGTCATAATTGATCATAAAAGTTCAATTTCATCTTTACAAGTCAAGAACAATCATATTCAATAAAGTCTAGTTCAATTCATGATTATATGTTCCTAAGTTTTAGCAATTACTAAACATGACATTAATATAAGAAGATCGCTCACGAACCTTCAACTTCCCCTTTAATGGCATAAACCCACAAAATATCACATTCATCAAATAGACTAGCGTTTACCATAGAAATCATATGAATTCATCATAATATCACAATTCAATGTCAATACAATCATAATTAGGTATTATCCACTAGATTGGAATCTTACCTAAGCCCTACCCACAATGTAAGAACAACACTAGCTAGAATTGGGTTTTTGCCTTCATAATTTGGGGAAAATTAAGGGGGCTCTATGGTTGGAAGAACCCATAGATGAATAAGCTAAACATTCCTTGATTCAAATCCCTAAAGAAAGCTTTCTTTAATGGTTAAAAACGACCTAGGATTCTGCCTTCTTCCTTCTCTTCTTCTTCTTCCTCTTCACTTCTAGAGAGAGAATTTCTTGGAGAGGATTTGGGGTCCTGGATGAATGAGTTAATGACCTTAGTTTTAGGGGCCTATTAAGCTGATATAGGTGGTTAAATAACTAACTAACCGACCTACCTTAACCCCTAATTAATTACTAACATAACCCCCAAACCCCTAACTAAAAACTAAAACCTTAAAATTGTGTTGACCTATGCCACACCCATCCACGAACCGTGGATGGGTCTAGTGCTCGTTCTGTAAAATCGTAGGTAGGGTCTGCAGCATGTAAATTACAGGCCTTGACCCACGACCCCCACCTACGGGGCGTGGGTCCACTTACGACTAGTAGGTGGCCAAACGCCCTAACCCTTAAACCCCTATTCTAAGTACGGGAATCATTTTTACGAGTTTTAACTCTCATACAACACTCCAAAACTCTTACAAAAAGTTATAGAATCCTCTAGTTCAACTCACTAGTTTCCAGGGCGTTACTAATCCTTGGGATCATTCGTCCTCGAATGACGATTCTAAACACTTCTTAAAGTCACAACTCTAAGCTAGCAGCCCATTATGCATACACTACACCTAATGCACACAAACAAGGAAAAAAACTTCAAATCCAAGCCAAACACATTCAATGCAACACAAGGGAGTAGGAACTACATTTACCAACCCAAAATGCATTCTATATTTTGTTTATTTTCAAAGAGGAACTAACATCTCCTAACTTAAACATTGCTCAATACACCCTCATGGAGCCTAAATGCAATTTACTCTCAAAAACAATTTATTTAAGGAGGAATCATTCAACTCCAAAACTAAGGCATGCTCATATATTCATCTCATGTATTCTATATGCAAATTTACTCAAATGCACTACAACATAAGGACGACAATGCATCTAAGTCATTTCTAACAAGACCTAAGCATTTTCAGGAACATGTACCACATAAGAAGATCATAAAAACATACAAATCATACATGACTTCATATAAAAGCAAATCTAGAGAAACTTAAAATCTCAAGATCTTAAATGCTATAGGAGGAATACAAGGAACAAGGATGAGGATATTGTGACTTCTCATTGGCCCTTGGCCTCCCAATTAGCACCCTCCCTCACCTAAACTACACTCCATACCTCTTCATGGAACAACTTCATTGTTCTTCTATTTCTTAACTTGCCGATCTAAGCCTTCTATCGGTGCTGCTAAATTAGAGAGGTTCTTCTTAAGCAACTCTAGCTCACAAGCAACCTCACTAACACCACCCAAGGTGGAAATTTAAAGCAAGCCTAACTCATGAACATTAAGGGTACTCAATAACCTTGCTATCTAGGCACATTATCTTCCCCTTGAGAGCAAGCCTATACAAAATCCTCCTAAGCATCATATCTTTCAATTCTAACATCAGAGGAAGTCATCACTAAGCTTTCCCATCCATCACACAAAATGATTCTAAACCATGGTGAATTACATTTCTACCTTTCTTAGAGAAGTCTATTCACTCAACCCATTTAGGCATTATTTAAACACTCCATTTAACCATTCTATCAACAAACCTCAACTCATCATGATTGAGTCGGGTTCTACCCTCAACTAAACATAACCATACAAAATATTGCTAGATAGGCACACTATCTCCCCCTTGGGAGTAAGCCTACACAAATTCTTCTAAACCTCTTTCATAACATGAAGGCAATAATGAAGCATCATTTAGACTAAAGGCAACATTAAAGTCAACTATAACAAGTCACCAAAGACAAGAAATTCGGAAATTACTAAAGCATAAAACACATACCGGAATGGACATGAGGAGATTACTGCTGATCACCTCTAGATTGGAGAGCTTAAGATCTATTCTTCTTTGGAGCCTTCTCACCCAAACCAATTGTACTGGAGGAAGGGTAGACTTAGGACCTATGACGACTATCCTCTTCATTTCTAGCAACCTTAGGGCAATGTCTTATCTTGTAGCCCAATTCACCACAACCAAAACAAACATTAGAGCCATCTAAGCATTCACCATCATGCCTCCTATCACAGTTACTACATCCTGTTAATAGAGTCTCACTACCATCATCATGAGACTTGGGGTTAAACACCCTGCTTTGGTTGAACTTAGGAGTACCTGAGGGACCATGCCTGGGAAGCTTTTGTCTAAACTTAGGGTGACCATGTCCATTGGACTCATCATCCAAGGACACATCATCATCCAATCTAGATATCTTTTTCTCCTTAGGTTCTTTCTTAAATTTTGACTCTTCCATTCGTTAGGCAAAAAACATAAAAAAAAGGAGAT
Source organism: Solanum bulbocastanum (assembly GCA_037074985.1). NCBI lineage: Eukaryota > Viridiplantae > Streptophyta > Magnoliopsida > Solanales > Solanaceae > Solanum > Solanum bulbocastanum. The sequence goes on along the minus strand of CM073606.1, from coordinate 15,244,533 downwards.
ATCCATATCATCTATAAACATTACCATTCGAAATTCATTTTCTACCATTTAGGATACTCCCATCATGATATGGTTCATATCTGCCCTTGAGTTCTCCACTAAGGTTTGTCACCACCCAGGGGTACCCCTAAATGTAACATGGAGTACTTGACCCCGGAGGGTTCTCATACAAGCCCTTAGCATATCATGAACATAAGATAATAGAAAATACGGGAAAATTTAAAACTTTTACAATCGAAATCATTTTCATAAACCAAGCGGAAGTCTTTACTACAGCTTTGTCTCAAACCATCTAGTAAACTCTTGAATAAAAGTCTTGGGATGCAACCCATATATATATAGGTCTAAATCATAAAGAAATGACATAAAGGAAATATGGGTTTTTCCTCGAAGCTATGACTACTCACCAAATCTTATTCTCTTCTTGCACCTTAGAAACCTAGCCTCCAAAGTAATTCAATCTCCGAAACCCTACATTTGATTAAAATGTAGGCAATATGTGTTAGTACAAAATGTACCAAGTATGATAGCTAGCACAACACCATAATAATATCTCAAAATGGTTAGCTAACATAAGACATAAGAATAAGAGATAATAACATAGTCATAACATAAACAACATAGTCACAGCATGGTCTCAAACATAAGCATCATATAAACATAAGTCAACATAAGACATAGTCAATGAGCATAGGAGATAATTCATAATCATATAAGCATAATTGACTCTTAGTCATATATACCATAATAGCACCACTCTCAAGTAACCTCAAAACCATACAAGTGCAAAGCAAGAAAAGCATCCCATAATACCACCCAAGCCAAGTATCCCTTTTTCGTCATCTTAATCATAGTCTATATGCATGGTTAAGTCTTAAGATTTTCTACCATAAGGGATTCCATACACCTAAGTAACCTCAAAGCACACTTGTGCAATGTATAAAAGGCATCCCATACTACCTATCACACAAAGCATAACCTTGAAGTCATCATAGTCATATTTACCCTACTTTAATCTTGCTATTAGCTTACTTCATATAAACAATGGAACTATCACCTTAGTTAATCATATCATGTCAAGGAAGGCAACTATAGCAAAACCCTATATAAGAATACATCATATAAGAGAAAATATCTCATGAGTCACCTTAATACAAGCCTATGCCATGCATGAACAACACCCCATAATCCTACCCATGCTAAGCTAGAAACTTTAGGTTCATCATTCATATTTGACATCTCTTAACATCCTAAAGACAAGGTTAATCACCTCTTAGTCATGCATGTATTGGAGGATTACCTAAACTACAATCCAATCTAGTCATGCTCGTTCACAAGTGTAAGGAGAATCACCTCAAGTCATACATGTGTAGCTCATCATGAAGGACAAAGGAAATCACCTCAAGGCATATATATCATGGAATCATACAAAAAAGGGTAATCACCTTAATCCATCTATATCATGGAATCATACAAACAAGGGTAATCACCTCTTGTCATACATACTAATGACTCATAAAGACAAAAGGAGTCTCCACAAGTCATACAAATAAATAAATCATAGGTATTCTCCTCTATGTCCATTTTAAGGTGATATAGGTATTCGCGTCCATATCAGTTTTAATGTGTAATGTAGGTATTCACGTCTAAATCAACACATAAGGATCATAGGTAATCGCCTCCATGATCAACATAAAAGCTAATGGGTAATCACCTCTTCCCTTAGGAGTCACACATACATAAAGGGGAATCACCTCACACTCCCCATAACTAACTAAATAGGAATAAGGGAAGTCACCACACATTCCTATCATGTAAAGATCATTTAGGGGAATCACCAGAAGTCTCATAACATCTTAGAGTCCTAGGACTTAGATACGTTTGAGGTGAGAAAACCTTTCAACCTAGAATCATTCTATGTGAGAGAACCTTTCATGTCATATCATATTCATGCATAAAACCATATCTAGAATTCTACATTAGACATTGATATCATCATGACTTAAGTAAATCTATCACTTTATATATTCAAGCCTTTAATGGGTAGATTAGGTAGGTAAAGATCTTCCACCATAACTCCATCCATTTAAGCTTTTATTCTCATTTATACTTTACTCTTAAAGCCTTAGCACATCTAGATCTTCACATTGGTTTTACTCTCAAAACCCTAGTGATCAACCTTCATGACTACAAACCTTATACTCAAAGCTTTACTTTTTATTATCACCATTCATGCCTAAATTTAAGGTATTCTAATCATATTCTTCATTACTAGGTGATTCAAGTCATAATACATCATAAAGGTTCAATTTCATCTCTACAAGTCAAGATCAATCATATTCAATAAAGTCTAGTTTAATTCATGATTATATGTTCCTAACTTTGAACAATTACTACACATGACATTGATTTAAGAAGATCACTCATGAACCTTCAATTTCACCTTTAATGGCATAAACCCACAAAATATCACATTCATCAAATAGACTAGGGTTTACCATACAAATCACATAATTCATCATAATATCACAATTCAATGGCAATACAATCATATTTAGGTATTATCCAGTAGATTGGAATCATACCTAAACCCTACCCACAATGTAAGAACAATCATAGCTAGAATTGGGTTTTTACCTTCACAATTGGGGTAAAACTATGGGGCCTCTATGGGTGGAAGAACCCATAGATGAATAATCTAAACATACCTTGATTCAAATCCCTAAAGAAAGCTTGCTTCAATGGTGAAAAATGACCTAGGTTACTGCCCTCTTCCTTTTCTTCTTAGGTTACTGCCTTCTAGAATTTCTTGGAGAGGATTTTGGGTCCTAGATGAATGAGTTAATGACTTAGTTTTAGGGGCCTATTAAGCTTATATAGGTGGTTAAATCATTAACTAACCGACCTACCTTAACCCCTAATTAATTACTAACTTAACCCCCAAACCCCTAGTTAAAAACTAAAACCATAAAACTATGTTTACCTATGCCCCACCCATCCACATAATGTGGATGGGTCTACTGCTCGTGCTGGCAAGTCGTAGGTGGGGTCTGCAGCATGTAAATTGCAGGCCTTAAAAGGCCTTGACCCACGATCCATACCTATGGGGTGTGGGTCCACCTACGGCCGGTAGGTGGCCAAACGTAGGTGACATTTTTTTTTGATAGCTTTTAGGGCTATTTTGAGGTCCTCCTGAAGGACCCCTTAGGTGGTCCTTGGGGGGTCGCACCTTGATGCCCTAATCCATTAACCCCTATTCTAAGTAGGGGAATCGTTTTTTATGAGTTTTAACCCTCATACAACACTCCAAAACTCTTAAGAAAAGCTCTAGAACTCTCTAGTTCAATCCGGGGCGTTACACAAGTTAAGCATCTAATTCAATTCAAGATCAAGATACTCACCCAAAAAATCAAGGTGATATCTGAAAGTCAAGACTCAAGATAAGTTGCATAGATAGGAGCTTGTACATTTATTTTCCTTTTGACTATTAGTTTTCATTTTTTTTATGTAAGGATAAGAGCCGCGACCCAGAGCCTCGATGGAACCTCACTTAACTTCAAACTCATCTCCTCATCTCCTTGAACTACATGTAACTTGATTTCCTTATAACCCGAGATATGTAGGATGTCAAAAACCAAGACTCGGTCACACAATTTTTTCCTTCAAATACAAATTCGATCAAAATATGTCATGCTATCTACTTCTTTGTCTAAAAACTCTTCGCATTTCTAGTCAAAGACGGGCAAACTGTAGACATGTAATTTTTGACCGAACCTTAAATTTTACAACATTTTTAGAGCTTAAATATTTTATAAATCTTAATTAAATATTTTGACTTTTATCTTATTTTATTAAGTTTATTTTACAAGATTTCAAAAAATAAAAACAAAAATAGAATCAGTTTTTAAGGTAAGTTTTATTTTAATTGGTTAAGAAAAAGAAATGAAAAGTTATAAAAAAATATATTTTTCTTTTAATTTAGATTTAATTAAACTATTATTTCTTTATTATATTTTAATTTGCCATTTAACATTTTTTATTAGTTCAAAATAATTAATATTTTTACTATTATAATTTTGTATATGTTTAATTAATAAAAAATACCCATTATCATCACCCCATTTACCCTTCCATATCCCACAACTTCACTTCACATAATCCCTTTTTCCTCCATTACCTTCACCCCCACTTAGCCATAACCCCACTATATTGCACACAGCACACACGTACTACACCTAACAGCAACACTCCCCACACACCTATATGCATGCTACTACTACACACTATACAAAATATATATATCAGACGACACAGTCAAAAATCAACACACACTTTCACACGGCACAACCCAGAAAAAAGGAGGAAAAATCTGCAAAAAAAAATACATACAAAAAACCCAACACCCTCACCACTTGAAAAGAAAAAACAAAAGATCAACAAAACACACTCAGACGTACAGAGACAAAAAAAAAAAATAATAAAAAAAAAAAAAAAAAAAAAAAAAAAATCCCACACTACCAAAATCCAACACCACACACCAAACAAAAGATTAGTCGGTTTTCTAATCGAGCTTCCGTCAAGATTTTGCGGTACACATTAGTTGGCTTTCTAATCGAGCTTCAGTCAAGATTTTACGGTACACATTCTCTTTACTTAAGGTTAGACATTACCTTATCTCTTTCCTCTATTTATGAAATTTGATGTAACTTTATGATAAGTTTTCTTATATTTTGTTACAATCATAATTTGATTGAAATGAATGTTGACATCTTGAGTTGTATTTATGTTATTTTTAGTGCAAATACCTAAAAGATGAATAAAATCCTATTACTATGGTAGAATTTTCTGTTGTTTAATTTTGTCGTTCCTATGCCATCATTTTTATAGCATTGTTGTAGCTTAATGTTGATGTCAGCTTTCTATTTTAATTTACATATTTTTGAAATAAATGAGTCATTACCCAATAAACAAACAAATGTTTTATGTTGTTAAACTTGAATTTAGTCCATTAGTTTAATCATTTGACATGAGGATTAATGTAATTAAAAGTATCATCAATTAATATAATAATGAAATGAGAAGATTAGTTTTCTAAAATTCAGAAAAATAAGAGTAAGTACTTTTAGTACTAGATGAGTTTTATCCACATTAAAAATATTTGTTTTCGATTAAGAAATGCGGTTGCGAATCTTTTTTGAGACATTGAAAAAAACTCAAGGATGCGGTAACGCACCTCGTCCAAAAATATAATAACTTTCATCAACTTAAAATAAGATCGCTTATATATAAAATTAGGCGATGCACTCGATAAAGAAAGCAGTTATGCTCTTAAGCTATTTATATGTCAAAGGTCGAGAATGCAGTTATGCATTCGATATGAGACCAAATAAAAGTTCAACAATAAAAATGCGCACAAGTCATGGACTTGAAATAATATATCCAAAAATATTTTAAAGTAAGTATAAGTCAGTAAAAGCGACCGTGCTAGAACCACGGGACTCGAGGAATGCCTAATACCTTTCCCTCGGTCAACAGAATTTCTTACCCAAATTTCTAGTTCGCAGACCAAATAAAGAGTCATTTCCTTTTGATTAGGGATTAAACAAAAAGGTAACTTGGAACACCATAACTCAATTCCGAATGGAGAATCTGAAAAAGAAAAAATAAAATAATCCCTATACAATACCGCCACTTAAATTGGAAAAACCCTATCCGTCGGCGCGAAAAGGGGTGTGACATTGGGCAGCCTTTGTTTAGCCACTACCTAGCCCACCACGAGTCGTGGTCCTGGTCGTGGAAGGTGAGGCAGTGTCCATGTAAGAGTGGCCTGCCGTAGTCCTCTTCCTTGGCTCTTTCCCTCTTCCTTAGCCCTAACCCTCACACTTAGACCTAGTTTAGTCTACTATTTTTCGGGTGCTACACCATGTTTTGGAAATGCCCTTAGGTTGATAAGCGGCCAACTCTGTTATTTCCACCTGCATCAATCCCATGATCATCAACACCTTATACACCTCATCAATGAACTTTTGAAGGTTTTCTTCAACCTTAGAAGCATGAAACTCCAGAGGATTCATTCTAGTGAAGTCCTTCACTCTAGATACTGCCGTACCCACATTTGGGTTTACGATGACCTCAATCTCCCTATTGACTTGGGTCGTCATGTGTTTAGCCAAAACTTGAAAACCTCCTTAACTTTTGATGCACTTTAGGTGAGAAGACTTTTATGTGAGAAAAACTTTTACATTCTTACATGAGGTAGTCAAGTGAGAAATTCTTTCACAACAATTAACCACAACAATGACATATATGTTTTTACTCTCAAGAAATCTATATCATATCTCATCAATTCCATAAGAACATGCATAATTCCATAATTCACTTTTCATAGTTCAAAACCCACTTTCAATCATCAATATTTAGAAAACATTGGTTAAGCATGGGATCATGGGGATTCATCATAAAATCATGAGATAATATCAATTCATGCATAAAAGTTCATAAATCAATTAAGTAAATCAACATTTAAAGGATCCCATGATATGGAAGAAAACCCTAACTCAATTGGGGATTTCTAACTTTGTAAATTAGAGAATTTGAGAACTCCATGGATGAAAGTTGTCATACCTCAATGCCAAAATCTTGTCTTCAATGGTGGAAGTGGAGGTTTGACTTAAAATAGGTTTCTTCTTCTAGAGAGAAATATTTTGGAGAGGAAGACTTGTTCTTCTTTTATGAATTTGAGAAAATGATTTCAATTGGGGAAATTTGGGGAGTAACAACACTGATATACAACCGTAATGGTAAAATGACATAAAATTAGGCTAGAATAATTTAGAAACGACCCAAAAGCCCCTAACAAAATAATTGCTGACACCATTGGCAGTTGGGACCTATGGACCTTAATGGTTGTTCGTCGATGGGTTCAGCGACCATAATCTTTGAAACTTGATTGACGGGACCCACCCACAAACCACTGTTGTATCGATGGGCTATGGGTCCTGACCGTGTGTCTCAACTTTTGACCCTAGAATTTCTCTGAGTATGGGACTGACCTACAAAACCTATTTAGGACTTCTACATTGAATGACGGACCATCTAAAACTTTGACATTTTGGAAGATCTCATCTTGTCACCCACGCCACCACCAACGGACCATTGTCCACCTACAGTCTGTGGATGGCACTATCAATATTGACACCAGATCTATGAAACTGAAACTTTCTCTAAATCTAAGGTGTTACAGATCTCTTTGTACTTTTTAACCTCCAAAACTTCCAAATACCCTTGTTTAATTAGTAGTGTGTGCTTGTGTACATTGGTTTGCATAGTTTGAGTGTGTAGTTGGGCTCGAATCTCGATCCCAAACCCTCTTACCTTCATTTTATTATTTGTACTTATCTAAGGTTGATTTTTGATTCTATCATTGTTAGTTTTGCGTAAATTTGATGTTTATGAAATGGACTTTGTGGAACATTCATCCTATGTTGTTTAATTTGAAGGGTTTGTGTTATTTTTATTATTGATTGAATGATGCCCATGAACTAAGATCGTTGATATTGTGACTGAACTTACTAAAATTGATTGTGAAGGTTTATTATTTAAATTAAGTTGTTAATTAAGTGGGCTTAGATTGAAACAAAAATATGTGAAGTCTGATTAGCCTAGTGTTGTCCTAATAAGTTGTATTCATAGATAGGTTGGCGTCTTTGTTAAAGGAAAATCATCAAATTCTGTTGTACTTCAGGGAATTCTGAGTACCCATGGGTAGAATAGCATGTGGGAAATTTGTAAAATTGATCGGGTATAGCGTAGTGTTGCATGTTAATGTTGATATTTAAAAATAGGCATTGGGCTGATATTACCTATTCGACGAGCTTGTCTTAGCTCGCCAAGGTAATTAGGTGAATTGGAGAGTAAGCCATCGCCTTCTGAGTTTGAATTTGTGACTTGGGAATTGTCAGACTCTGTGGACTTGTCTTAGCTCAGCGAAACCTACTAGGGGAATTGCTGAGTTGGAGTGGACATCGCCCTTCTACCTATTTCTAAATTGTTTTACAGTGTAACTTTCGATGGAATTGCCTTAGATCGTTAAGAAAAATTTGGCGGATTACCGAGTTGGAGATGACAGCTTCTTCATGTGCGGGTTGAATTTATTTTTGTTTCGTCAACTTCGGTGAGCTCACCTAAACTCCTCAAACCTTATAGGTGTATTAAATTTCCACTCAGCAAACCTCATAACATGTTTTCCACTATGTTTATCTTTGTGTTTATTTCAACAAACCTTCACCCAATCGTTGTTTTGAGATTTTGTGTATTGCAGGAAATAGCTAATTCCAAAGGAAAAAGAGTAGTCTCTTTAGACTCGGAGTACAAGTCTACTCCTACACTCCATCTAAAAAGAAACATGGGGATTACAGTCAATGACTCTTCAAAAAAACTATACACCACTTTGTGTTCCTCTGCTCGTGTGAGTAAGGCACCCAAAAGGTGATAGCTAAGAAGAGGAAAGACATTTATTCCATGTTTCCTCAAAACCCAACAACAAATATGAATATCTCTTGAGTGCTCTTAGTTTTAGCTCTATGAGACTTCAATAGGCTCAAAGAAGTAAGGGGGAAAACTATTTTAGAGGAGAAGGGATTTTCCATTGAAGGGATAAAGAGAGACTACCCCTCTATCTGTGACATGATAAAGTTCCATGGGTTTTAGCAGTTCACAAAAGCTCGACTTCCTTATGCTCGGGGATGGGTTCGGGAGTTCAATGTGGGCTATGCAAAGGCCTTGCCAAAGAAAACAAAGGGTGTTGTCTGGAAACTCTTGGATGAAGTCAAAATCTGAGGAAAGATGGTGCATTGCCACCCATGTGATATATGATATCTTTGAAATAATAGGCAATAGTGTTGAGATGTTCCCGCTGCAATGGAAGCATGCTTCGGATTACTTGAAGGGGTGGTTGGTAACCTTAGTCATTGATATTACTCCTCCGTGGATGGCTAACAGAGTGAATATAGAGAAGAAGGAAATCAGTATAGAAGTTCGATACTAGTTTGGGTTCATCACTAGTAACATCATGCCATCTTAGAATAAGTCCATCCTCTAGCATCCAAAGGCAGTCTTAGTTAAAGAAATTATTGATCAGGATAAGATTAATGAGGGTGTCATTATCATAGAGGAGATGCAGATGAGAGCACGACAGGAGCATACCTTTCTTCCATTTTAGTTTTCATCGCACAGTTGTGTGAAGCTCTTAGAGTGTCACACAAAGAGAGATCAAATGTCTGAGTTACCCCTGCCTGCTCCAACAACATTCGGAGGATAGAGGCAGATTATTTAAGAGACTATAAAGCGAGGATGAAGCCACCACCACCTAACACCACTTGGGTAGTGGATTCCATTACCCTTCTAATGTCGCTCGTCGTTCTCCTTTTATAGAGACTTTACGTATCTCTCATCCTCCTACCATGCCTTCTACTTCAGCTACCCCCTCAATCTTGTTTGCACCTACCCCTTCATCTCGACCTTTTTTGACCCAGGCCTTAATTTACAATATGGGAAACCTTTCCTATTCTGTGCATCCTAGGGCATTTAGGTTAGAGAAAGATGTCCAGGACTATTAAGAGGACTATTGAGGATGTTTTATGCTTGTTTAGGGGTGATATTGTGCTACACCAGACTACTGTAGCGTCATGCGGGGAGATATTAGACAACCTCACTACTAGAGTTGAGGATAGGGGGAAGATTGAGGGAAACACTTCTATTTTGACTGAGTTGAGGGAGAACATAGCTACTATTAGGGTATATGTGGACTATTTGAGGTCCACTAATAATACAACATTGTGGGTTGAGGTACCCTTGCCTGAGATACCCAGTGTTGCACCTCCTACTAAGCTGAGAGTTGAGGGAATTTCTAGAGTAGTTTAACAATCAACTGATGTTGATGATTAGGTTACTAATGATAACACTACTGAGGAGACAAATGAGGAGGATTTTATGAGAAAGGATGAGTCGAGAATTATAGAGATCAACCCTAGTGCAGTTGTAGGCTACAGATGAGACGATAGTGCTACAACAAAGGGATCTCGTCCAGAGACTTCCATAGCTAACATAAAAGGGGTTTATTCTTTAGAATCCACTATTCCTCTTATCGATGTGTCGGGCACTGTTGTCCCAGTTGATTCTATAATGCTGCTTTCAACTCTAGTTTTTCTGAGTACTTATGCCTAAGATGATGTCAGCCCCTCCGAGCCTTAGGACCAGTGCTCTTCATAGGCAAAGCCTTTTAAGGATACTTTTTACTCACACTCCTCCTGCACTTACATTTTGATAGCATTGAGGACACTACAACTTTATTTTTATGGGGTGAGGGTACATGTGCCTATATTTTGCTTTTTGAATTGTATTTTGTTACTTCATTTGTTGATTTAGTTTTATTTTGATATATTATTGTTATTTAGTTTTCTTTCTTGTGTTTTGTTTTTGTGATAACTCATGGTTATCATTTCATTTTGACTCTCTACCCATTTCCCCGTGATTTGGAGTTTCCAATTATTGAGAATGCTTGTGTTTTCAAGGTTGATGTTTGAGATAGATCGTCTACAATATCGATATCCTGGATAGTACTCATGATAAGAAATGTATTTTGTGTTGATGTTGCAAGAAGAAATTGGTGTATTTGCTTGTGAATCATCATTTTTATTCTTGTGTTGAGTAGTTGCATATTGATGTGAACCTTGCAGTGAACATCGCAGGAAAATTTCCTTATTTTATAGAGCTGCGGTAAATGATTATGTTTGTAATGCCATATGTGGTAAGATTCTACTTCAAAAAATGTTTTTTGATTCCTTGTTATTATAATTATCTAGCCTTGGTGAATGTAAGAAATGATCTTGGGCACACATTTTGAGAGAAAAGACAAATATTCATACCTTTTGTGACTACCTTATGAGTGTGTGCAATCATCTTGGCACCATTTCAACCTAAACCGTTTGTTTTCAACCTTTTTGAAATCTCTTGAGAAAAATATTTCCCCAATTTCTCACCCCATATATTCTTTTTTAAGCATTGGTTTGTTTAATTAGCCAACTTAGGCTAGAAGACTATGTTGGGATGTGGAAAGGAAGGAGAAAATAAAGCCAAGTGAAAAAGAAGAAAGAAGACTGAGACTCAACCTTGAGGTTTGTGGCAAAAAGAAGGAACCCCTCCTTATAAAAAAAAGGAGAAAAAGATTGAAAATTTAAATGAAAAAGAAAGTTTTATGAAATAAAAGGGGTGTCCAATAAGTAAAGTGAAAATTGAGGTTTGAATCTCCAAGTGAAAAGAATGAATCGAATTTAAGAAAAGGTGCAGATAAGTACAACAAAAATTTGAAAAGTTGAAGTCACTAAGCAAAAATTTACCACAAATTTACCCTCAGCCACATTACAAGTCTAAAAGACCCTTGAGAACTTGCTTAAACTAGGTTGTATGATGATTAGAAAATATAGACAAACCTATGGGATGAACCTTACATGTATTTCTCTTTCTGAGAGTGAGAGTTGTACTATTCCTAACTTCTTTGTTGACGTTATTTGTGACAGCACGGTATCATTTTTGTTGTGAGGCCACTTAAATGCTTTTGTTGAAACAAGGGAGGAGCAATGAGATTAAGCTTGGATTGATATGGGATAGTCATCATTTGAAGCTTTTTGAACATGATTGAGTATTGCATATGTGTTAGTAATCTTGTGATAGCACTTGCATGTTAACTCACATTTGAGAACTGTTGTAGATACCCTTGTTAAAACTATTTGTGTTCGTGATTTACTTGAGGACAAGAAAACGATTAAGGGTCTATTTGGATTTGCTTTTGGCTTTTTGCTTATGACTTATAAGCCAAAAGCCATAAGTTAGGATTTGTAACTAATAGCTTTTGGCTTATTTTTGTTATTTTGGCTTTAAAATAAGTTCTTATAAGCGCTTTTTAACTTTACCCAAACACTTCAAAACTGCTTAAAAGCTATTTTGGCTTAAAAGCACCTAAAATAAGTCAATCCAAATGGGCACTAAGTTGTGGGTGTTGATGAGTGGTAGATTTCCACTCATTTGAGGTCATTTTACCTTAACAATTAGTTTCCTTAATGACTATTTATATCATATTCAAATGATATTTTGATGTTTTACAGCTGTAAAGGCTAAAGGACAAGATAAGGATGAATACGTGAAAAAAATGTCAAAAACCAAGGGGTACAACTCCCAACTGATAGTCGCTTAACCAAAAGGGAATATAACCCAAGTGGCAAGACCTCACCCAAGCTGACAGTGATCTCAATTAAAAATAATCAAGGTAGGTCAGCGGAGTAAAGTTGTAACAGTGATTTTCCAAAGTCTATTGGGCAAGCTAGAAGTGCCATCGCCAAAGGTGACACTTTCCTGAGTAAAAATGAAACTTAAAAGGGCAAACAATGTGGTAATTGACAATCTGCCGAATGTGAAAGGCTGACTTGATCAAGTTCGCCAATCGAGGTTCAAATATCTAAAGCCTGCAGAAAAATAAGAGTGAGCTAAAGGGCAAACAATGATCCACCAAATCAGAAAAATGAGCCCTACAAATATTGCTGAAAAGATCGAACATGCAATTTTGGCCTAATATTGGAAAAACTATAAATAGTCCAAAGGAGTGAGAAAATGTATGAGATTTTGAATAAGAATTTATAGGAGATTTGATATTATTAGTTTTTATCCAATTTTAGGAAGACAACATGAATTTAGTCTTTTATCCTTTGAGAAATATTCTTAGTTTTTGGGCTGTTTGAACAAACTTGTAATTGGCATTGGAAGGTTCAAATAAAAGTGGTTGTTGAAGATTAATTCTTAATTTCAACTCTCTAATGACTGAGAATATAATTGGTATACTTTCTTTTCCTTATATTATGCTTGACTAAAACCCCAAATCCAGGGGTGTGATTATGGGTTAGGAGTTGATTTTATTTAGTGGGTATTGTGTCTTGCTCTTTTTTACTCATGTATATTCATGGATTTTTTTAGCTAATTAGCATGGGGTTAATTTATGGGTTAAGATTGCGAACTTAATCTTATTCTAGATCTTCGATTGATGATCCAAAGAGATTGATTGGAGTGGGAAAATAGCTTGATGCAAGAAATTTAGGTTTGATTTCTATAGTTTGCTCGAACGAGAAATTGTAATTCAATTCTGGTTGCCAAATATGCTCGAAAGAGAGATTTTAGTACAATATTGGATTGATTTATTATTCATATAGATGAAACCAAAAGGAGATTTTATTATATGATGCTTTGAGATCGAAAGAAGATTAGTGTCTTTGAATATTACCCATCCGATTAGTGATTGTTTTGCATTATTTAGAATGCACATGTACCCCTATATAACATCGATACCAATCCCCCACACCCCTAGATCATTTCTTACTTGTTTGAATCTCTAACTTTAGTTTAATTATGATAATTGATACCAAAACCGTTTTCATAAATTTGGTAGAATCATCCACCCACTTTCTCTAACTGCTATATTGAATTGGTTTGCATTCTTAATTTCCTAAAGGAATTCCTTGCATTATATCATTCTTGTGGGATTTAACCCTGACTCTATTGTTGGTTATTTGCATTGCTAACAACCACTTACTCTTCTAATTGGTTTTTAGAGTAGTTTTGAGTGTTATCACCGCTTGGGACTTGGGATTGGTTCAGAACTTTGTGCGCACAAATGATATGTGGCACCTCCACAAAATTTGATATTACAAACTCAACGAAGCAGTCAAAATTTCCACACGAGCTCGTCTCGAAAAAATTGGGTCCCACACCCAAACATATTTTTAAGTCAAAATCGACAAGGGGGCCTGGAATCAGATTGGAAGCCTCTGGATCCATAAGAAGGGTCCTTCTAGACTTAACTCGACATCTTGATACTGACACTGATAGAAATCTCTCGTGGGAATGTTTACAATGAACGTTAACCAAGGTCAAACTTAGACCTTAATTAGAAAGCTAAAATGTCTAATCACATCAACTCACACCGAAAGACTCTTGAGCCATGCCAACCAAGCTACTAGCCTAAAATGATCCTTTCGAGGCTGATTGAATCATGAATATTATATTCTAAGGTCAACTTCGTGAATGTTTGATAAAAAATGACCGTTCAAGGTTCAAAAGCTCTAAAATGCAGAAATTTGCATAAAAATCAAATGAATAATCAGGTAACTAAAGTTCCAGTCCCAGCAAGTCGTAAATGATATGGGCTCACTATAGGAACACTCTAAGTGATTAATAAAAGGCATAAACACAAAGATGACCTTGAGGATCAGTACACCAATGCCCTACACAATCTACATTTGCATATCCTATAATATTGAAGTTGCTTCATTTTGGATACCACAAGCCCAAATCATTAGTTCCCTTCAGGTACCTTGAGATCCTTTTCACAACTTGAAGAAAAAATTACTTGAGATTTTCTTGAAATCTTACACACAGTACAACACTAAAGACAATGTCAGGTCTACTTGCAGTGAGATACAAGAGAGTCCAATACATCTTGGATCTAGAGATGGACCCTTTTCATCAAGGCCAAACTTTATGGTAGTGGCACTAGGACTGCCAATATATTTTTCTCTCTCCATTTTGAATCATTTGATTAGTTCTCTTTTATACCTTAATTTATGAATCAAGGTTTCAATAGGAGTTTATTTGATTTGCAATCAAAGGAAGAAGTTGAGTTTTTCCATCATGCTCATCTCAACTTTCCATTCATCATATGGCAAACTCTTGTGTAAATTTAGAATTTTTTTCTCCATAGATAATATCATATACATACACCTGCATAATTAGAATGTCTTTGTCATTAGTTTTCAAATATAATGCATTGTCAATTTTGTCTCTTTTTTTATATCATGTTCTTGAAGAAACTTTGATAGCCTCTCATGCCAAGCCCTTGGCAATTATTTAAGCCCATACAAAGCTTTACCTAGCTTATACACATGGTATGAAAAAATAGTACTTTAAAAAAAAACATGTTTTACATATACTTGTTCCTCCAAATAGTAATTTAAGAAGTCACTCTTTATTTTATATCAAGTGAATTCCATGAACGCTACGAAGGATATGAGTAATTATATTTCTTTAATCCTTTCTATGGGAACACAGGTCTCATCATAGTAAATTATATCTTCATGGTTGGACCCTTGTGCCACTAGTCTTGCCTTGTTTCTTGTAATTGTTCCATTCTCATCCAGCTTATTTTTTGTATAGTTATTTTCTGTCAATCAAAGTTATGTCTAGTGGTAGAGAAACATGGTGTCATACTTTACTTCTTTCAAACTGATTTTCTTCCATGGAAATCATCCCATCTTCATCAAGGAGAGTCTTGTTCACCTTTTTGGGTTCAATCATTTATAAAAAAAGGCGTTAAAAGCACACAAATTCTTCAAACATGGTCTGGTAGTGATTCTAGATGTTAGATATGTAGGAACATTTTCAATTGGGTGAGATCCTTGGTACTTGAAGTTCTTTGTATCTCACAATTGTGAGTTTCCAACAGCACTATCAACAACTAATTTGGTGTTGAATGAACTTATTGGTTTAATGCACCTCAAATCATTATGGCCTCAATTGGTTTAGATGTTGAACTAGGTTGTACATCATGTTTCTATGCATGGTCATTAGTTTCATATGGACCAGGTCTAGGCACTTGCCTATATTTACCTTGTTCTTTAAATTGAAAGATGGTCTAAATTTTAGGCAAGTTTATAACCATGTCATTTGAAGCAAAATTTGTCAATTGTTTAAGACATACATGTCCAAGTCTTTTGTGTCATACTGAGGAGTCACAATCAATTACACTAAGATATGTCAAATCAGTACCAAGCATCCCCATTATATAAACCTTGTAAATATTCTTATGTCTTTTGGAAATTAGCAAAGTTTTCTTTCTATCCATCTTTTTGACCTTGTAACCTCCAAAAGTGAAAATTACCTTGTTTTGTTTGTCACATAATTGAGATATACTCAACAAGTTATGCTTCAATATATCTACATAATACACTTTTTCGGTGCTTTTGTTTTAGGTTTTATTTATCTTTCTAACTCTAGTATTTGTACCGTTCTAATTACCATCTCCAAATTGCACATTCCTCCAATCTAATGATTATTTCCACCAAGGCTTCATTTTCCTACATCTTGAAATCTTAATACTCTGTTAATAGCATGGTAAACCAGAACTTTCTCACTTGACTAGTTCCTTCATGAGAATTTACCAAAGCATCACACATTTGCTTAGTAGTGGTACAATTTGAAATCATGTTGTACCTATCACGAACTAGAATGTTTTTAGCCTTAATAGTTTTCTTTAGTGCAATAAGATCTTTAGCAGTAAAGCATTTCCTTAATCTCCTTATTTATTCTCCTTCCACAATTTTCATGGGAATTGCTGGTGTTCCAATAATTTGATCCCATGGTTCATAATCCTCTTCTTGAAAGAAGTTCTCCATTCATGTCTTCCACCAAATTAAGACCTATTAAAGGCAGGGGGTATGGTTATTTATTTTCCTTCAATGTATCTAATCATTGGTGCAAAATTTACCATGATATTATCTTACGTGTTAGACTTTACAACATAACCCACTCTAATACTAATTTAAATCATACACGATTTATAATTTCATTATTTGACTTAATTATTCAGTTAAATGAACTAGGTTTCCTAACATGTTCTGACAAATCAGTAAGAGCACTAAGTAAAGAACAACTAAGTAAAGAACACACTATTTTTACATGGAAACACCAGTGACACAAAATGCATAAAAATCATGACATGTACTGCTACATGATTTAGTCTCAACTTCAGTAAATCACAATGATACTTTTAACAAAATATTACAAATATATGTAACATAAAGAACTATAATTTATAATTCCTAGCCGTACATAAACCTTCCATGGTGTGTGTTCCCAAGTCTTCGAGTTCCCCAACTTGAAAATAATAATCCTACTTAAGTTTATAATACACTATAACTATGATTACATTAACATTACGACTCAAGGAAACCTCATAATACATGAATATTAAACTCTTAGCCCAATACTATAAAAGGACATTGCTTCTTGGTCAGTTTCTTTAATATACGAGCAACACTTCAAAGTCAATTTGTCAATTCCCTTTTCTTTGTAAGTGGGCACACTATTTATTTCAACGATTTGACGCTTTATACAACATCTTCACACAATTGTGTTTTACTTGAGACTTATTTGAGACTCCACTTGACATCGAGACTCCTTTTTTCATCTGAACTTTTCTTCATCTTCTTCAAGAGTCATAATTAAACACTAACTCTTTATTCTCTACCATAAATTATTTCACTCAGTATTTATTTGAAGTAACTACTTTGCTTTATTTATGCATGTCTAACTTTATTTGTGTAGTCCTTGTGTACATAGAAGTCATTTGAAATAGTTTCCAATGAACCAATCGTGACTACCTGTTCCATTCATTTCCTTAATCATTAAAACTAAGGGTGTATACAGGTCGGTTTAGTTTGATTTTTCATTGAAAAAATCTAAACCAATTATGTCGGTTTATTAAATCCAAAAATCAAATCAAACCACATAGAGTCAAGTTTTTCTGTTTCGCCTTTCATTGGTTCCTTTGGTTTTTTTCGGTTTTTTGGTTTTTTCAGTTTTTACAGCTATACGATGTTTGAAAAAAGAGATCAAATATATTTTCACTTACATGTTTGGTAAGCTAAACTCTAAAAATATTAAATGAATAGAAATATTCCAAAAGACGATAAAATTCACATGAGTACAAAATACTTTTATTGAAATATTGTTGGTGGTTTTTAAAATGGGGCAGGACAAAAGGATTGTAAATGTCTCTCAATGGGTTGAAATGGCCTACAATTGATTTCAATAATTTTATGAATCATTAAGGGGCTTTAAATAGCCAACATAAAACACATAATCTGCATAATTTAAAATTCAAAAAAGATAAAATATCTCAACAACTAAAACAACCTAAATAAAATTCAAATTTCAAATTTATCTTACACTAGACAGCTTATTTTTGCTAAAACTATTGCAGTAACTGAAACAAAACTTCAATACTCCTCCTTTGCTTTAATTACTACAATTGAAAAAATACTCCTCAATTTCTGCTTTGGTAGTTGATGGTGGATTCTTTTCTTTGTTGTTGAACTTGCAAAATTTCTTCTTTTTTCTATGTCTTCTTTTGATTTTGTGCCTCTAAAACACCTTCCATTGCATTGTCTTGTATAGAAGTTTATTTGTAAGTGCTTTTGCTTTAATATGAACATTTGTAGGATTTGCAAGGAGAGGTTGTAAGGGTTTTTTCCATCACAGTATCATATCACATAGGTTTCAAAATATGATTTTATTCTCACAGACCAAATTTGATAGTTATTGTATGTGAAAATTTTTGGGGCATTCAAAAAGAGACTACTGCTTGCCATTATTTTTGGTTTAAAATGGTTTAGAAAAGAATGTGCGTTGAAAAAAGCACGGGTTGAAAAGGTAGCCTTGATGGATTAAAATGGTAACTCTTACGGGTTAAAAAATATTGGTAGTTCTTTTGAAGATTTCACAGATCCCTTAAGATCAATGAAGCTCGTGATACCATTGTTGGTGGTTTTTTTAAAATGGGGCAGCACAAAAGGATTACAAATGTCTCTCAATGGATTGAAATGACTTTTAATTGATTTCAATAATTTTATTAAGCATTAAGGGGATTTAAATAGCCAACATAAAACACATAATCTGCATAATTAAAATTTAAAAATTTAAAAATATCTCAACAACTAAAACAACCAAACTATAATTCAAATTTTAAATTTATCTTAAACTACGCAACTTATTTTGGTAAAAACTACTACAGTATCTAAAATAGAACTTCAACAATTAACAACATTCATTAGATTAAATTAATAAGATTAAAGGTTATAGTCAAACCAAAAACAAAACTAAATATTTACAATGTAAATTGTTAACTTCAAATTTGAAAAATTATAACAATATAATTGTAACTTCCGATCTGAAGACAAAATAAAATATTTACAAAATTTTACAAGCTCTTTGAAATAATATATCTAAACATTGAAAACTATAAACTAACTAATAATTTATTACCAAAGTAGATTATAAGTAATATTTTTTATCTATTAATAAAATAAAATAATATATAATATGTCGGTTTGGCTTGGGTTTGATTTGACTTAATTTCTTTTAATACCAAACCAAACCAAGAGTGGTTATTTTTCTTTAAACTCCAAAACAACCAAACAAAACCACAAATAAGCTTTTTGTCTGTTTGATTTGGTTCATCGGTTCAGTTTGAATTTATGTTTTGGCTTGTACACCCCTAGATAAAACTATGTTTATCCCAACACACATCCATCAAAGCTAGAATATGGTACTTCCTTCTTGGGATTCATATAAGGAAGCTCCAAGTTGTTGCTTGTACGACTCAATCTTGAACCACCCTATTGGGACAATAAAACTTAATAATTGCTTCTAAAATTTTGATGAGTTGGAGATTTCAGATTCATTTTATGCTTCCAATTCACCAAATTTATGTCCTAAATGCCCATTTATATCATTTTATGATAAAAATGTATTTGAATTTCACATGAGAGCATAAGGATATGTCACGACCCAAGACAACCTCCTAGATATGACATGCTGAATAGAACCCATAAAACTCTAAAGAACCACTAGACATAGCGTGCCACTAAGATAATAAACATAACATAAAAGAGGGACAGATGAGCAGAATCATAGTCTCGAATAAAAATCTCATTTAAATTTAAAAGAACAAAACTAACACAGATTTTGAAAAAACATACTAAGTCTGACATAAGCCTCTTCTACATATGTGTGTATAGGACAAGTTGTGGCTCACGAACAATTTGAAAACAAAAGTAAAGTTTGAAAGAACATAAAGGTGTTAATGGCATGTCCCTAAATCATAAGGACTCACTAATCCCGAGTACAGCAAAATAAAATTTGTGCTAACTGCAAATTGGATAAGAATTTTCACATCTTATATTATAAAATAATATAGGCACAGAAGATGTATGTGATCAGTACTTGAAATGTACTGGGTATGAGTAAAGATGCATGAGTAAAAGTATAATAACATAATAAGTCTAAAACATGAAAAATGCATGACCAAGTAAAACATGACATAATTTGATAAGTTAAATTCATAAAACATGGTACAGGGTCAATGCAATATTCTAAAAGTCATATCATAAGTAAATCATAAGTCTTTTGCGAGAGGTACCATTAACCTACATAAACCATATAAGCCATAACATGGAGTTCAGTGTACTACTACCACACCAAAAGGAGAGTGTCCTACTTTCTAATGTAGGGATCATAATCATGAGGTTACGTGGTTCCACTAGCTAGTGCTTATCTAAGACAAGTCCCATGGAACACATAGTTATGGGACAAGGGCTTTGCTACTGAAGAATTCCACCTCTACTAATGGGTGAGCATTCATTTCATAGTCCACTCGGAGCTATGTAAACTCTCAATGGAAAACATACATACTCATATCATATTAATAATCTTTGAAATTGTAAGAATCTAGTAATACCAAATCATTTATAAAAACTTCATAATCATAAGAATAGCTCATTTAAATCATGATTTCATAACATATTCATAATATACATGTCACGACCAAAATTATATCTTAGGCGTAACATGGTGTATAGAACCTTGAAAGGCCTTACACAAGCCACTTAGCATACAATATACAAGATAATAGAAATAAAGATTTCAACAGACATTCTTATATCATAAAAGAATTTTACAAAAGCGAAAGTCTAACATAAATCTCAATAAGACATATACTAATCAAGAGAAGTGGTTGGGACGTAACCCATACACTATGTACAAATGTCTGAAAACTTACATGACATAATATCTATAAATGTGTCTTCACTCTTGGATCATGAGGACTCACAAATGTTTAATGTCAAATGGATCAACTAGACACGACTGTGAGAGGTAGGAGCATCAGATCTTACATTAGTGAAACAATGTAGGTACAAGTATGCATTAGTACTTGAAATGTACTAAGTATGACGGTAATGCACAAGAGTTATGGAATCATGCAAAAAAGGACTTTAAATGATATGCAATGATCAAGTTAAATTATAAGATAATAGGGTTAGAAAACATAACCCATAATCATGGGCAGTGATAGTTGAACATCTTTAGAACATTTGTGAGATACTTTAAAAGTAACCTTAGTTCATTATTGTGGGAAGTTTTTGTCATGACACAGGGGTACCCCTAGATGTAACATGGCATACGAGACCCCGAGATCCCTCATATAAGCCACTTAGCTTTCATCGTCAAAATAATAGAATTTCGATAAGAATTAAAACAATTTCAACAATATCAAAGTTTCATAAAATGAAGCGGAAGTCTCATACAATTTCCTTAAAAACCATCTAGTACAATAGAATCTTGGGACACAGCCCATACAACAATGTTCAAACATAAATGAAGAGAACATAAGAGAAATGGTGGCCAAATTCTCGAATTCTATGAGAACTTACCAATCTTCAACCTTGCCTCTACTATAGATCCTAGCCACGGGGATGAGAGTCGGGAACGTCAGACCCTACATTTGGATAAGAGTATGCGTTAGTACAAGAATGTACTAAATATGATAACTTGCATAAACATCAACATACACATAAGAGTTAGACAACATAAGTCATAAAGCATAATCAATGCATATAATAGACCATAACAACATAAAAGGAATACTTCTTGAAGTAACCTCAAAGCATACTTAGCCAATAAATGGGTAATTAACTACTAGTCTTACTCCTCATGGATGGCATCTCAAGCAACAATCCAATCTCATCACCTATCATAAAACTGTTAGCCTATCTTTTATAGACATGGGGAATCATCTTGCCTTCCTATAAATGCTCATGGGTAGTCACCTCTAGCCTTACATAAAGGATCATGGGAACTCGCCTCCATGTCAAACTTATAGGATCATGGGTACTCATCTCCATGCCCAACATCATATGAAACGGGTACTCGCCTCCATATCGTTATATAAGGATCATGGGTACTCGCCTCCATGTCCAATCATCATTATAGGAACGTGGGTAGTCGCCTCTTATTCAACTTTAAGGAATAAGGGTAGTCGCTTCTTATCCTATTCTAAGAAATATGGGTAGTCGTGTATATCCTTCTCATTTAGAGGTCAAGGGTAATCGTCTCTCGCCTCATCAATTGCTTAGTCTTTTAACTTAGATTCATGTGAGCAATCCTTTCAACCTAGAATCATTTATTGTGAGAAAGCCTTCCACATTCATACATAAGTAAATCATGTGGGAATTATCCCTTCCACAACAATCACATCAATAATTAATAATTCATAACATATGTTTCACTCTCAAAGCAATCTATAACATAATCATCATATATGTTTCACTCTCAAAGCAATCTATAACATAATCATCATATATGCTCACTCTCAAAGAAATATATAACATAATCATCATATATGCTTCAATCTTATAGTAATTCATAATGTATCTTATTTATCCTATAATAATACGTCTAGCCCATAAATTCTCCTTTCATAGATCAAACTCATTTATATCAAATTCATCTTAGAAATATGGGTCAAGCATGGGTACATGTAAATGCATCCTAAAAACATGTATTCCATTCAAATTATGTATAAACAATCTTTACCCAATCAATTGGATCAACATCCATTAATACCCACAACTAGAAGAAAACCCTAACTCAAATTGGGGAATTTCTACTTTTCAATTAGGGATTCGTAGGGGATCCATGGATAAATATAGTTTTAATAACCCAAAAACTAGTGAGTTGAACTAGAGAGTTCTAGAACTTTTTGTTAGAGTTTTAGAGTGCCGTGTGAGGATTAAAAATCACAAAAACCCAATCTAGCTAGGGTTTCCTTCTACATTGTGGGTAGGGCTTAGATATGATTCCAATATAGTGGATAATACCTAATTATGATTGTTTTAACATTTAATTAAGAAGTTACTATGAATTTATGTGATTTCTATGGTTAACCCTAGTCTATTTAATGAATGTGATATTTTGTGGGTTTATGCCATTAGAGGTGAAATTGAATGTTCATAGGTGATTTTATTAAACCGATGTCATGTGTAGTAATTGTTAAAGGTTAGGAACATATAATCATGAATTGAACTAGACTTTATTGAATATGAAGGATCTTGACTTGTAAAGATGAAACTGAACCTTTCTGATCAATTGTGACTAGAATCACTTAGTAATGAAGGATGTGATTAGAATACCTTGAAATCTAGGTATAATGAAGCTAATAAGAAATAAAGCTTTGAGTATAAGGCTTGTAGTCATGAATGATGATCACTAGGGTTTTGAGAGTAAAGCCAATGTGATGATCTAGATGTGCTAAGGCTTTGAGAGTAAAGTCTAAATGAGAATAGAAGCTTAAATTGATAGAGTTATAATGGAAGATCTTTTCCTACCTAATCTACCAAATAAATGCTTGAATATGTGAAGTGATAGATTCATTTGAATCATGAGGATACCAATGTCTAATGTAGAATTCTAGATATGGTATTATGCATGAATATAGCATGACATGAAAGGTTCTCTCACATAGAATGATTCTAGATTGAAAGGTTTTCTCACCTAAAATGAATTTAAGTCCTAGGACTATAAAATGTGATGAGGCTTGTGGTGATTCCCCTAAATGACCTTTACATGATAGGAATGTGTGGTGAGTTCCCTTATTCCTAATTAGTTAGTCATTGGGAGTGTGAGGTGATTACCCTTTATATGTGTGTGACTCCCAAGGCAAGCGATGAATACCCATTAGCCTTTATCTTGATCATGGAGGTGATTACTTATGGTCCTTATGTAATGATGTGGAGGCGAATACCTACATTACACATTAAAATTGATTTGGAATCAAATACTTATATCACCTTAAAATGGACATGGAGGCGAATACCTATGATTCATTAACTTGCATGACTTGTGGAGACTCCCCTTGTCTTTATGATATATTAGTATGTGTGAATAGAGGTGATTACCCTTATTTGTATGATTCCATGATATATTTTGCTTGAGGTGATTCCCCTTATCCTTCATGATGAACTACACATGTATGACTTAAGGTAATTCCCCTTGCACTTGTGAACATGAGCATGACTAGTTTGGATTGTGGTTTTAGATACCTCTCCAATACATGCATGACTAAGAGGTGATTACCCTTGTATTTATGATGTTAAGAGATGATAAACATTAATGATGAACCTAAAGTGTCTAGCTTAGCATGGGTAGGATTATGGGGTCTTGTTCAAGCATGGCACAAGCTTGCCTTAAGGTGAATCATGAGGTTTTTCTTTCATATGATGTATGATTAGATAGGATTGTGCTATAGTGTCCTTCCTTGACATGATATGGTTGACTAAAGGTGATAGTTCCCTTTTCTATATGAAGTAAGCTAACAATGAGACCAAGGTAGGGTAAATATATCTATGATGACTTCAAGGTTATTCTTAGTGTGAAGGGTAGTATGGGATGCCTTTCATACATTGCACAAGTGTTCTTTAAGGTTCCTTAGGAGTATGGTGCCCTTATGTTAGAAAAGCTTAAAGACTTGACCATGTATATAGACTATAATTAAGATGACAAAAAAGGGATACTTGGCTTAGGGATGGTATTATAGGATGCTATTCATGCTTTGCACATGTATGCTTTTGAGGTTACTTGATAATAATTCTATTATGGTATAGATGACTAAGAGTCAAAGAATGTTTATATGATTCTTATGTTGGAGACTTTGCTTATTATGATGATATTGTCTATTATGCTTATTATTGTTGTTTCATGAAGTATTTAATATGATTTTTTATTATGTCTTATATTGACTAACCCTTGTTTTATGGTCTTATGATTATGCTAGCTAACATATTTAGTACATTTTGTACTAACGCATACTTTGCCAACATTCTAATGAAATGTAGGGTTTGGAGACTTGAGTGCTATTTTGGAGATAGGTTTCTAAGGAGATAAGGAGTTGAATATCTTGGTTAGTCCTCATAGCTTTGAGGACAAAAACCACCATTTCCTTTATGTCTTTATTTCATGTTTTGAGACTATTGTATGGGCTGTGTCCCAAGAGTTTATTCTAAAGGTTGTATTAGATTGTTTGAGACAAAGTATAGAAAGACTTCCTCTTATTTTTATCAAAATGACTTAGATTGTAAAAAGTTTTAAATTTGCCGCACTTTTCCATTATCTTATGTTCCTGATATGCTATGGGCTTGTATGAGACCCCTTCGGGGTCAAGTACGCCGTGTTACGTCTAGGGTAGACCCCTGGGTCGTGACAAAAACTATGATACCTTAATATCAAAAGCCCACAAATGCTTAAGGAATTTAGACTTGACCTTGAACCCTAGCTTCACTTTTCATCTTCAAGTTCTAAAGAGAGAAATATTTTGAGAGGAAGAACTTTGGATTTCTTTTGGGTTTTGAGAATAATGACTTGAATGGGCGAGTTTTGGGGTTAAACACACTTATATAGGGGTTCTAGGCTCTGGTAAAATGACATAGTATTATTACACTTATATCTGGACATGACCCATAAGCCCCTCAACTTAAGAACAGACGCAGCCTTTCACGCTTGGCTTCACGAGCCGTCAAGGGCCACACGGCCTATAGTGGTACCCGTTGTCCTTGACTAGTAGCCTAGCTTTCCACCCCTTAACCGTCTCTCACTTCATGACCCTCTCCATGGGTGATGAGCTTGGATTGTTGCCTGAGTTTCCATCCATGAGGAGTAAGAGTAGTAGCGGATTACCCATGTCTTAGCTAAGTTTGAATTGAGGTTACTTCAAGAAATATTCCTTATATGTTATTATGATTTATTGTATGCATTGATCATGCTTTAGGACTTATGTTGCTTAACTCTTATGCTTATGTTGATATTTATGCAAGTTATCATATTTAGTATATCCTTTTACTAATGCATACCCTTGCCTACATTTCTTAGCCAAATGTAGGGTCCGACGTTACCAACTCTCATCCCCGTGGCTAGGATCTATAGTAGAGGCAAGGCTGAAGATCGGTGAGTCCTCATAGCATTTAAGGATTTGGCCACCATTTATCTTATGTTTTTATTTTATGTTTGAACATTGTGGTACTGGTTGTGTCCCAACAATCTTTGTATTAGATGGTTTTGAGACAATTGTATGAGACCTCTGCTTCGTTTTATAAAGACTTTGATGTTGTTGAAGTTGTTTTAAATTTTACAGATTTTCTATCATTTTGACTATGAAATCTAGGTGGCTTATATGTGGCCTCTCGAGGTGTTTTATGTCATGTTACGTTTAGGATGTACCCCTAGTTCATGACACGGAATCCTCTCTAATCCCTTTCATATCTCTACTCCCGTGGGTGGTGCTATTGTGGCTAAGAGGGTCAATAGAAATTGTCCTATTTTTTCACTTATGTTGATCTTGTAAAAGTTGATATATTAGAGTTTTATATCATTCTCGGGATGGATTAGATTCACGCATCATGCTTCCATAGATAGCAGTGCCTGATTGGTCACATTCAAGGTTCCGAACGAACCTTTCATGTCATGGAAATGGGGGAATTCTATGCCTAAGGGTCAGCTTCTTTCTTTTCTAAGAGCTTAAAAGATGATTTCTAAGGGTTGCATTTATCATCTTGTTCGGTGTAGGGATATAGATTTTGAAGTCCCTACATTTTTATTCAGTTTTGATTGTCAATGAGTTTTTGGAAGTGTTTCCCGATGATCTTTCCTGTAATCCCCTAAAAGAGAAATAGACTTTGGTATTGACCTTCTCCTAAATACACAACCTATCTCTATTCCTCCTTATCATACGGATCTGGTAGAACTTAAGGAGTTAAAGGAACAATTGAAAGATTTGTTGGATAAGAGTTTCATTAGACCGAGTAACTCACTATGGGGGTGCTCTAGTGTTATTTTCTTAAGATAATGATTGTTCTCCCTGGATGTGCATTGACTATTGGAAATTGAGCAAGATTACCATTAATAATAAGTATTCTCTTCTAATAAATGAGGATTTGTTTGATCATCTCCGAGGAGTGAGTTACTTTTCTAAGATTGACCTCTGGTCAAGTTATCTTAATTAAGTATGAAAGAACGTGACATCCCAAAGATGAGTTTTCAAATTCGATATAGTCATTCTGAGTTTTTTGTAATGACCTTTAGTTTGACAAATACCCAAGTGGCATTTATTGATTTGATGAATAGGGTCCTCAAGCAATATCTGGATATATTTGTGATTGTGTTTATTGATGATATCTTGATTTATTCATGAAGTGAGGATGAGCATGTTCAGCATCTGAGGATTGTGTTGTGAATTGTCAAGGATCGTGAATTGTATGCATAACATAAAAAGTGAGTTTTAGTTAAGGTCAATTGCTTTCCTTGCCCATATTATCTCTAGTGAAAGTATTCAAGTCGATCCTCAAAAACTGAGGTTGTTAAGAATTGCCCTAGACCTTTGTTTAGTTCTGATATATAGAGTTTCTTGGGTTTGGCCAATTATTATAGAAGGTTCGTCAAAGGGTTTTCCTCTATTCATTTTCCTTTGACAACACTGACTCAAAAGAATGTGAAATTCCTATGGTTGGAAGCTTGTGAAAACAGTTTGCAAGAGTTGAAAGATAGAATCATCTTTACCCCTATTTTGATATTATCTGAAGGATCGTATAGTTTTGTGGTATATTGTGATGCGTCAAAAGAATGAGTTGAAAGATAGACTCATCTAGACCCCTATTTTGACATTATTGAAAGGATCGTATGGTTTTGTGGTATATTGTGATGTTTCACGGGTTGTTCTTGGGTGTGTTTTGATATAACATGGGAAAGTCATTCCATATTCTTCAAGGTGATTGAAAGTGCATGAAAAGAATTATCGGACTCATGATATGGAGTTAGCGGCGGTGGTGTATGCCCTAATGATTTGGAGAAATTACTTGTATGGTGTTCATGTAGATATTTTTACGAACCATAAGAGTTTGAAATATGTGTTTACCCAAAAGAAATTGAATATTCGCCAAATGAGGTAGCTTGAATTGCTAAAGGATTATGGTATGAGTGTCCTCTATCATCCTGGTAAGGCGACTGTAGTGGTGGATCCTCTTAATCGATTATCAATGGGAAGTGTTGCTCATGTTGAGCAAGATTAAAAGGAGTTGGTTGGTGATGTTCATAGGTTGGACCGATTGGGTGTTCAGTTGGTTGATTTCAATGAAAGTGGTATAGTTGTTCATAGTTATTCGAAATCGTCATTTGTGTCAGACATGAAAGCTAAGCAAGATCTTGATCCAGTATTAGTTGACTTGAATAAGTTAGATTCTGAAAAAGCCATAGAGGATTTCTCCCAATGGGGATATGGTGTCCTTCAATATCAAGGTCGGGTATGTGTACCAAATGTTGATGAGTTGAAGAATTAGATTATGATAGAAACTCATATTTCTTGGTAGTCTATTCACCGGGAGCCACCAAGATGTACAACGATCTGCAGGAGATCTATTGATGCAATGTGATGAAGAAGTATATTGTAGAATTTGTGGCTAAATGTCATAATTGTCAACAAGTGAAAGTTTAGAATCAGAGAGTGGGTGGTTTGGCTCAATGTGAGGAAGATTTGAATATGGACTTCATTATGGGTTTACCTCACACTCATCGATAGTTTAATTTGATTTGGATCATTGTGGACCGAATGACAAAATCGGCTGACTTTCTTCCCGATAAGACCTCATTTTCATTATAGAATTATTCCAAGCTTTATATTAGAGAAATGGTAAGGTTTGATGGAGTGCCTTTTTCCATTATCTCTGATCGCGGTACTCAATTTACGTCTCAGTTTTGGAAATTGTTTCAGAAAGATTTTTCTACTCTAGTGCAACTTAGCACAACTTTTCATCCTCAGATTGATGGATAAAATGTACGTACTATTGATATTTTAGATGATATGTTGAGAGCCTTTTTAATTGAGTTCAAAGAAAGTTGGGATAATCATTTGCCTTTGATTGAGTTTTGTTATATTAAAAGCTATCATTTTAGTATCTGGATGAAACCATTTGAGGCTCTTTATGGTAGGAGGTGTAGGTCTCCTATTAGTTAGTTTGAGGTTGGTGAGGTCGCTTTGATAAGGCCCGAGTTGGTGTATGAGTCTATGGAAAATGTTCGACTTATTTATGAAAGACTGAAAATGGCTCAAAGTCCACAAAAGTCATATTTTGATGTTAGAAGAAAAGAACTAGAATTTGATGTTGATGATTGGGTCTACTTGGAAGTTTCACCCATGAAGAGCGAAATGAGATTTGTAAGAAAGAAAAGCTCAGTCACCGGTATGTGGGCCCATATAGGATCTCGAGACGCATTGGCTAAGTTGCTTATGAACTCAAGTTACCTAATGATTTAGCATTGGTACATCCAGTATTCCATGTCATTTTTGAAAAAGTATGTTGAAGATCCGGCATCTATTGTTCCTTTGTAAGATTTGGGAGTTAAATAGAATCTTTCTTATGAAGAAGTTCTGGTTGATATTTTAGATAGGAAAATCTTGAAGTTGAGAAATAAAGAAGTTGCTTCCATGAAGGTTCTTTGGAGGAATCGAGGGTGCTACTTGGGAGGCTAAAGCCAATATGTTGTCCTGGTATTCTCATCTCTTTCCCTCGACTCCTACTCTAGCTTAAGGTATTAGCCCCTCATGGTTCATTCTTTGTGATTCATGTGATTTAGTCATTCTCGGGTTTTTGTATGCATGTACGTTCATGAAAACTTTTTGATGTCATGACTTAGTTTGGGGTGATTCTCCATATTTTATGAGCATTTTTTGTATGAAAATGACATTCATGTGGGGTTGTAGGTTTTTATCCTACTTTATTCATACTAGCTTGAGTCCCATTCGAGGAAGAATGTTCCCAAGGGAGAGATATTGTGACACCTCGAAAAAAGGAAAGATTGCATTGCAGATTGCAGGTCTACTCTATGGGTCATGTTTACAGACAATAGAAGGTTCAAGGGTCCATATAAGGTAGTCGTAAAAATGACCTTTGATTTTTAGATCTATGAAGTTTTCCTACAGACTACCAGAACGATGCGTATAAAGTGGTCATAGAAGAGGTCCTAGACTTAGAGTAAAATTTTGACTTAGGGGTCTACAAAAGGTTTTACCGATCATGGAAAATTTTATAGGTCGTAGACGTATCTTGTGGAATTTTATTTTAGACTTGGAAGGACAATGGTTCATAGGTTCTACAGTAGGACCTACGATCTATGGAACTTTGAACGGACCGTAGAAAGGATTCATGGAAACTAGGTAGAATTTTATGTCCCGGTATCAAGTTCTACGGACAACCAATACGGTATGTGGAAGTTTATATGGACCATAGGGCAGTCCGTAGGACCCCTTGATAACGCTAAAATGACCCTTCCACATCAATTTAAAAGTTGAGCAATCGTACTCAATTAAAACCCAATAATGAGTTGGGGTCGAACGCCACAGGGAACAGTTTATGGTGGAGAATTCTTTATCGAGAGATTTGGACTTTAAATCAGCTCATTTGGAATAGTAAGAAAAATTGGGTGGATGGTACCACCAACTTAATGTAAAAGTTTGTTGCATATTATCGTAATTAAACTAAAATTCAAACGAAATCAAGAGTTATCAAGCAATCTAGGGGTGCGGGGGATTGAAAGTCAATGTCAAATAGGAGTAATTGTGTTTCTCTATAGTGATGTGCATACATGAATAGGCTAAGCCATCTTCAATGACACTAATCATCTTTCGATATCAAAGTATCTACGCCTAGAATCTCCTTTCGGCCTCATCTAATGCCAATTCTTAACAACTGAATACTTTATTTTATTCCTTCTTTTAATAGTAGGGCATTCAAGTCGGACCCACAACCTCTCTTTCAAGCAAGTCAAGGACATCAAACCTAAATTGCTAGTATTGAACTAATTAACCACTCTAATTAATCTCTTTTGAGTATTAACCGGAGATCGAAAGTAGAAATTAAGTTTCCAACCTTAACCCTTAACTTAACCCCGTGGTAATAAGAACAAATTCATGCATTAACAACTACAAAATAGAGCATAGCACCATACCCACTACATTAAATTAACACCCAACCCTATTACAGAACCCCATAGATCTTGGGGTTTTAGCTACCCATCACAAAATGTAAAGAAGAAAGTATACTTTCCATGAAAGAAGCCATGGATAAATTGAAATCAAGAAATTAAGAGTCAACCCACTTTGGATTTCACTTCAAATTATCAAATTCAAGATTCAAATTATAAAACTCCAAGAAAACTAGAAAAAGTGTTCTAAAAAGTAAAGTACTCGTTGTCAAAACTTTCTTTTGAACTCAGCTACTCAACTCTCTAACCGAACTCTATCATTTGGGCAATTTATATCTTCTGAAATTTGGCTCAAAAATCCACTTTGTAACCAATTAGTGACATTAGTTGGGCTCGCCTAATTCACTGAGGGAATCCCCCACCGTTCCCTAGCTCGCCTTTGTGATGATCTAGGCTTCAGTTTTTTGGACCTTATTAGACAAACTTGATTGAGCCAGCCTTTCTCATTCAGTGAATACTTGAGTACCACCTTAGTTAGCCATTCGAGCATTAAATCCTTACACACTATCAATTTGGGCAATGTGTTTCAGATCCTCCTTTCTCATTCGTCGTATCGCCTTTTCTACTCGAGTTCACTAACCTTCTTTGGTAAGCAAAAGTGCTATGTACTGTCAGATTTTGTGATGTCTAGCTCAGTTGGCGATCTGCCCTTCATGCTAGGTGATCAATAATGTTCATTTTGCAATTTTTTTTATATGTTTGGCCATTCTTTCTAGCTTTAGTTCATGCCTTATCCAATTGTGTTCATAGCTGCAAATCATCAATATTTGATTAGAAAATGACGAAGTTGGACATTGAGGACACCAATTATTGAACTAAATGAACCTTAAATGAGTGCAAATCTACCACTCATCAACACCCCAACTAGAACTTTTGCTTGTCCTCAAATAAATCAAGAACACAATAAGGTCAATAAGGATGTCAGCAACAGTATTCAAAGAGCGATAACATGTAACCGCCATAGAAAGACTAATCTTAATAGTATGTTATCCTAAATCATGATTAAAAATGCTTCAAAGGATGACTAGCTAGTCTCAACACAAGCTCAAGCTCATTTTAGCTGTTTTGACTAATACAAGAACATGTTTAAACAAATGCATTCAGGTGCCCTCACATAAAGAACGATTGCATGCTCTCACAATGTAAATCAACAAAGGTAATAGGAACCAATGCAACTCTCACTCTCTCAAAGGAGAAATACAAGCAATCTTTGTCCCATAGGTTTGTCCATATCTTCAAATCATCAAAAAACTTGGTTCATGTAAGATCTCAAGGGTCTTTTAGGCTTGTAATGGGGTTGATGGTTAAGACATGGTCAATTTGGATTAGTGACTTTACCTTTTCAAAGCATTGTTGCAATTATCATCACCTCTTCTCAAGTTCTTTTTTTTCTTCTTCATTTCAGAACTCAAACCTTAACTTTCTACTCAATTTATTTGGAACTCCCTTTTATTCTCATCAAATTGATGACAACTACACACACTTTCTTTTATAAGAAGGGGTTCCTTCTTTTGTAAGACATTCAGATTTGAGCTCCATTTCTTCTTTCTTTCCCCTTCACTTGGCTCTCCTTGATATTTCCTATTCACACCCCCAACTTAAGATTTTGAACATCGCAATGCTTCAAAAAGGATTTTTGGTAGAAGGTAGGGGTAGCTTTGGTTCAAGAGGCATCTTTCCACTGTCAACAAATAGGTTAGGCTCAATTGGTGTCAACATGGATTCACACCCTCACAAGGTAGTCACAATAGGCTTTATAGAAAATTTGGCTCAGTCATTGAATTTTTACTTAGGATCATGTCCGACATTCACCAAGATTCATCCAATTGGATAAACAACGAAAATTCTAGGACTCCACATGCATGTTTTCAAGTAAACCTCACCATACATGACACTTCAAAAAGCACTCATCTATCATATCCCGGAAAGGAAAAAATCATACGTGTGATGTTCATTGCAGGCTCACATCCAAACACAACTAGTCAACAAAAAATTCAAAGGGATCATTCAAAAGTGTAACAACATCAATTTCTTTCCGCAACACCAACACTATGCATCATCCTCATCATGAGTACTATTTAAGACATCGATATTGAGCAAAATTGATTCTCAAATTATATCAATGAAAACTTATAGTATTTCACGATTTTGAAAACTCATGGGGGGTTGCATTTATCAAGAGAAAATGAAAAATGAAGTGAAGAGACACAATTTCCCAAAATAAAAGCACTCGGATATAAAAAAAACATTAATTACAAAAATTTTAAATACAAAATAAAGAAAATACAAGAAAAAGGGGAATATTGGCCCGAAGGCCCTCAGCCCCACCAAAAACAAAAGGAAGTGTCCTCAATGCTAAGTAAAAGAAATCCTAGGAGGCTGAACTATAGATTCCCCCTGATAGGCTACGCCTCTGGAGCACTCTCATCTAGAGTCTCTGGTGGAGAAACCTCAAGTGGGGCATATATGTTCCAAAATATGATCACGGGAGGAGGAAACTAAAGCTTGTCTTGGGCATTAGTGCCAGGCTCAACAATGGGAAGTCTTGGGGAGTCAAGACTGACACCACTGAACCAACAATTGAAGTCTCTCAGAGAGACCTCTCTAAGGTAGCCTAAATAACGACCTCCTTGATCTCGTTCATCTCTGTCAGGGTCTCAGCAATCCCATGCTCATCCTCCATCAACCCCTCCTCATCGGTCTCCTCAGCCAGCTCCTTATCCTCGGCATCCACATCTACAACAACCTCAGGTACATAAGAGAAAGGTGTAGCACTTGGCATCTATAGTGTAGAGGCAGCAACATTTGAAGGGGAAACATCGCCCCAAAGTTTCAAGATGTCCATTAATTGAATCAGGACCACCTCAGCCCTTAATGTAGAAACCTCAGTCCTAAGGGTGTCCTAAGCATTGGAACTACCCTCAGTCTTCTCCAAAATTGCTATCCGCACAGTTAAATCCTCTAACCTCCGAGTGTGGCCTTCAATCGTCTTCTCACACCTGACCACCCACTCAGTTAGAGGACCCAAGGCATTTTTGATAGCCAGGTAGATGAGCCGTAGAAACTCTTTCTCAACCTGGGCAGCTCTAACATTTGTTGACCGGGCAAGAATGCCCATCTAGTATATAAGTGCCTAGGTCAAGGGAGGACGGGCAACAAAAGAAAGGTAAGGCCTCACACTGGCAGCGGTCACAGAAATAGAAGGTTCAAATGCGGTGATGGAATCAAAAGTACCAACAATAGATGAAAGAGTATGAATATCTACCTGCTCCACTAAAAGAACAAGTGTGCTGGTCCCAAGAGTTAGTGCTCCAAGGTCGACCACAAGAGTGGAGTCTGGTGGTGGCATCTTCCTCTGAACTGCATTATCTCTCAAACACTCTGCCTCGATACTTCAAGTATCACTAAATGAGGCTAGTGTGACTCTCACATCTGTAGCAGCCATGGAGGGGACTCCTACCCTTTCACATAATTTTGTGATAAAAACTGGAAATGGGATAGATGTATGTTTCTTCCTCGCCCTTATCAGCATCTCTGCAATAACAATGGCACAACATATATGTACTCTCGATCTATTATGGTGCCTACCAATATCGCCTTGTCATGTGAAGAAGAGACTTATAATGGGATGGAATCAAGTTGCTGTAGATGAAGCCAAACCAGTATCTGGCCACTACATTTAAGCCTTTCTTCTCTATCTTAGCACCGTCTATCATCCAAGAAGGAGAAGAATATAAGATTAAGGGTGCTAACCAACCCTTCAGAGAATCTAGGTCATGGCGCATATGGAGAGAATATAGTTGATCTGCAAATGTCGGCATATTTAGGGAACTATTAATAGATCCTTCATTGTAGAAGACTTTCTTCCCTCTCACCTCCACATCTTCAAGTTGCATACAGGTTGTGCCCTTTCGTTTCTAGAAGGGCCTGAGCATACACCGCATAGAACTTCCGTACCCAAGAAAGGATTTATGGGCTCCTATATCTTGTAAAACCTTCAAACCTATGGAACCGAATTTCATCCTATATGGCTAGGCAGTCACTCATCACTTGTTCTACGAAAATCCATCTCTCCTAAAGTATGGTCCATTCTCCTTCTGCTTTTACCCAATATAAGGCTCTTGGAGCTGCAATTAGGAGAGCTCTGGAGGTCAATGCCTATGCAAATGAGTTTTGAACCAACTTAGATCTAATCTTCGTCCTCTTCCTCACCACCCTTGGTTGTGCCCTGTCTTTGGTATATAATTTTGAGGTGGATTGTCGATGATTCTAAGCTTCACATGGTTCATTAATGTCTCAATATCATAGTAGACCACATTTTTACCCTTAGATATAGCCATCACCTGTACGGTACACATTAAAGCACAAGATTTATAAAGGTAAGTTGGAATGAAAACATTTTGAATCAAGTTTGAAAATAGTCCTGGGCTTACCTAATGGGAAGGCGTACCAACTAACCAGATCGACGAGCTCCACTAAGCTCACCTAATTAGACAGTAACACAAAAATAATGGATTAAGCACAAAACACATATTCAATGCCTATTCAGTGATTCACCAGTTGGTTTCAATGGGCTAAGACAAGTCCACCCAAACTCATAGTGCAAAAGGGAAAGACATAAGAATCAAGGGCGATATCTTCTTTTACTCGATGATTCGCCAAATGAGTTTGGAGGACTATGACAATCCCGCCGAATGGAATAATAATCAAGGCCATGCATAAGCTCAAGAAGGCGAGCTGGGTCTTACTTGGCGACTCGCCTATCTTTCTTGGCAAGATATGACAAGTCCACCAAATAGGAATTTTCACCTAGTTCTTATATTTCGAATACAAATCCAACATGCACAACAAATATGAGTTTCCCCCAACAAACACAATCCACCTATATGCTTTTACCCATAGCTACTCAGATTTCCTCCATTTATCACTATTTCCCCCATTTATCACTAAGTGTTGCTCTACTTCATGATTTTCCCTTCAGAAAGTAGTCACTTTGTCTATCATTGGGAAAAATCATGCAATGGATCAACACTGAGCTACTTAGACTTCACCCATATTAAATTAAACATAGACCCAGCAAGTATATTGATTCAATTTAGCATTATAACCAATACATTCACGATTCACCATTTATACAGTCATTCATAGTTAAAATCACATGGCTGCAGTTCAAATTCAATAACATGATCCCACACAACAAAATCAAATACTCAATCTCAGTAACAGAGTTCAGGCCCACACAAAATCATCAATGAGAGGTCAATAACCAACCTTAATGCCAAAATAAGCAAGAAATTGAAGAATCGGGGTTGGGTGGACTTGAGATCCACTCATGCACTCCTAGTAATTTCAAAACACTCACGCGTGGAAGAAAATCACTCATAATGCACAATTTAAGAGAGAGGAATTGAAAAGGCTCTAAAAATTCAAATAGTTTTGATTTTTGAATTTAAAAGAACCCTGTCCCTCCTATAGTAGACCCTTTTGGCGCACTTACTGACGTCTCCGAACATGTTTGGCATATTGTCGTTTGGAGCTTAAGCTCACCAAACATGCCTAAACAATGACCAAACCTAAAGGTTAATTTGGTGGATCTGATGGAGCCCACATTATGCACTTCGACGAATTGCCCTATGGAGTTCTGGTCGCCAATCATGGTAGTGCACATTGCCATATTTTTATGCTCAAAGGGCAAACAAGTATCAGTCTGCCTAGTGGTTTCGACGCATCGTCCTTTTGGTTATGTCCTCGCCCAATCTGCACTTATCTATCTTTCAACCTCTCCACCACCTATAATCGCAATGCACGTTATTTGAAAGTAGATAAAAACAAAAGTTAAGACTTGGGTCGCCTCCCAAGAAGCCTTATTTAATGCACGACATAGTCCTCAAACTTTAACACTCATTATTGGGGTTTGGGATGGCATCACTAGGCAAAGTTCCTTTTGCCTTGGATTTAGATGAGTGGAAATTTGACCCAGTTGGGTCTCCAGCTGCTTGATCGAAACTGAATGTGAAGTCACCATTTGGGTTAAAGTGGAGAAGTCATTTTTCAAATTTGTCAACACATTATCGGCTCCTTCAACCTTGTTATAGATCCTCACAAGCATGTATTCCATCATGCTTCGTTCAAGATCACTGTATCTTTAGGGTGTGGATGATCATGGGGAGGCATGTATCTATATTTGTCTACCTCCATGCCTCTTAAATTTCCAATCCTCCAATATTTCCAACCGCTATCTCTATGCTTGTTCCAACTTTGGTTCCCACCTTGACATCGATAATTGTTGTGAGAACCCCCCCCCCCCCCCTCCCCCGCCACTTGATTTCATAAGTATTGAACCTCTTCATTGTATAATGCCTCAAATTTGGCATAATCCGGGAACTGCCCACTATTTGTTTCCACCGCATTTACTAACTTAGTTCCACCTCTCATGACATTTTTGGAAAACAAATCGATTTGGGTCATCATTTTGGCCATATTCTCTTCCCTTTCATGGTCCCTTTTAGATTTGTTCTTCACTCAAACCCACTTGTAGAAGGGGTTCTTGGTCTTCCATTGTTTCCATGATCGATTGACCCTAGTCATATCATCTAACAACAATTCCACTACATCATTAGGTTGTCTTATCAATCAACCGTGGACATATTGATCAACCACACTTTTATTGACTGAATCAAGGCTCCAATAAAATTATTGTAGAAGCAATTTTTTTAGAATGTCATGTGTTGGACATTACAAGAGTAACTCCTTAAACCTCAACCATGTTTCATGAAAGGGATCACCTCCAAGGCTTTTGAAATTATGGATTTAGAGACAAAGTTTAACCATATTTGTGGGTGGAAAGAATCATTCCAAGAATGCCTCTGTTAGTTCATCCCACAAAGTAATAGAATTAGTTAATAACTTTGCCAATCACCTTGTAGCCTCTCCGGTTATAGAGAATAAGAATAGTCTCAACCTTATAGATTCTTGGGAGATATTCTTGAACAGAAAGGTTCCACACACCTCCTTAATATTCATATGGTTCTCATGGGGATCCTCATGAGATAGTCCCCCGAATATTCCTTTCATCTGGAGCAATTGGATCATACTACCCGTGATATGAAAGACCATCCTCCCGGTTGTAGGAGGTATTCTAATTTCTCATGTGCCTTCAATGAGCTTTAATGTGCATGTCATTTAGGTCACCCATATTATGATATTGACCACAGTGACTGTCATTTTCACTCCCATGGTCACTCATCTAGAAAACCAGAAAATTAGCCGACAACAACATAAAACAACAACTCTAATACAAAGAAACCAAATTAAAATCTAATTTCTCAATTAGAATTCTCAACTACCACTCCTCCGTAGCGGCATAATTTTTTCATAACACTCAAATCACCCTTCAAAACCAATTAAAAAGGTGAGCAATCGTAGTCACTAAAAACCCAATGAACTATGAGGGTAAAATCCCATAGAGAACAGTGTATTGTGGAGAATTCTTTATCGAGAGATTTGGACTTAAATCAACTCATTCGGAAAAGTATGAACAATTAGGTGGATTGTACCACCAACTTAATGTAAAACTTTTTTTGTCAATTATCGCAATTAAACTAAAATTTGAATTAAATCAAAAGTTATCAATAAATCTAAGGGTGCAGGGTTTGGAAGTAAATGTCATATATGAGTAAATGTTCTTCTCTATAATGATGTGGATACATGAATAGGCTAAGTCATCTTCAATGGCACTAATCCTCTTTCGATCTCAAAGCCTCTACACCTAGAATCTCCTTTCAGTCTCATCTAATGTCAAGTCTTAATAATCCAATACCTTACTCTATTCCTTCTTTCAAGAATAGGGAAAATAGATCCGACCCATAAACTCTCTTTCAAGCAATTCAAGGACAACAAATTTAAATTTCTAGTACCGAACAAATTACCCAGTCTGATTAATCTCTTTCAAGCATCAACCGGAGATCAGAAGTAGGAATTAAATTTGGAACATTAACCCTTAAGTTAACCCCATAGTAATTAGACCAAATTCATGCATGAATAGTAACAAAATAGTGCATAGAATAATATCCACTACATTAAATTAACACCTAACCCTATTAGAGCACCCTAGATCACCCATCACAAAAAGTAAAGAAAATATACCTTCCATGAAAGAAGACATGAGTAACTTAAAATCAAGAAGTTAAGAGTAAACCCACTTTGGATTTCAGTTCAAATTATCGAATTCAAGATTCGAATTGTAAAGCCCTACGAAGGCTAGAAAGAGTGTTCTAAAAAGTGAAGAGTTTTCTCTCAAAACTTTCTTTTGAACTCACCTATTCAACTTTCTAATTGAACTCTATCATTTGTACTATTTATATTTTCCCAAAATTTTGACCAAAAATCCACTTCGTAAACAAATTGGTGACATTAGTCGAGCTCGCCTAATTCACTCAGTAGTCGTCCTTCATTTGCAGCTCGCTGTTGTGATGCTTTAGGATTCAGGTGTTTGAACAACATTTGGTGAACTCAATTAAGTCAGACATTCTCATTTGGAAAATCGCCAAGTACTATCTTAGTTTGCCGTTCGAGCATTAAATCTTTGTCATGCACATTGTCAATTTGAGTGATCTTCTTCATATCTGCCTTTCTCATTCGGTGTATCACCTTTTCTGCTGGAGTTTGTTGTCCTTCTTCAATAAAAAAAAAAGTGTTATGCACTGTTAGATTGGGCAAAGTCAAGCTTAGTTTGTGATCTGCCCTTCATGCTGGAAATCAACAATATTTATTTGTCACTTCTTTTGCATTTTTGGGAATTCTTTCAAGCTTTAGTCCATGCCTTATCCAATTGCCTTCACAGCCACAAATAATCAATATTTGATTAGAAAAGGACAAAGTTAGGCAATTAGGACACCAATTATTGAGCTAAATAGACCTTAAATAAGTGCAAATCTATCACTCATCCCCCCCTCAGGCAGTTATTTTAAAAGGGTATTTAGGTCTTCTTCTATGCACCATGATGTTTGCATAATCAAGACACAACTTCCAATGCAAGTGTCTACAATCGTACAATAGTAAAGTAACCCAACCAATGGTTGGGATCGAGTCCCAAAGAAACGGTTCCTGAAAATTAGTGGTTAAGCGCAAAAGTGCTAAAGCTAACCATAGCTAAAGACTTTATCGAATGAATACATGACAAATTAAAGGGTTTGACATAAGTGTCAAATATCAATGGGGGGTTTGTTAACAAGTAAAGAGAAAAATCAACAAAAATAAAGAGAGATACGAATATGGAGATGGGATTCTTGAGATGTGATATGAATACAGGATACACAAAATTATTGAGTACATGCTTTTGATAATAAATTCGTTGAATATTTGTGACTAGGCAAGAATATAGTGGGGGTAAATTCTCTCTCGAGCAAGTTACCCCGAATCAACTAGGTTTCTCTCGAACACCGAGTTGCCACATGAAGAACATCCTCTGCCTTGGCCCACTCACTCTCTCGAGCTGAGTGTGTGGGAGAAGGACTAGGGTTCACTCTCCAAAGCTGAACCTCATGTCAACCCAATCCCACCGCCATCAATTTAGTAGTCTTGGTTTTACAACCTCTCTCTCGAGCAAGCCGAAAATACAAAGTAGAAATCATATTTGCAACTACAATTTCATTAAGTTCCAACACAACTACTAAATGAAATCACATTTACACAACAAATAGACCATTGACAAGCAAGACCTAACAGATAATCTAACCTATATTCACAAAATCACACCCTAAGATTTGGGGTTTTAGCTAGACATGTAAAAGAGATAAAAAGTTATACCAATATTAGTTTCCATCAATGGATATGCAAGATTAAGTCTTAAAACAAGTCAAGAGTGAAGAATCCACAAGACCCAAGTCCAAAATCTTGGAGTTGAAACCCTTTGAATCTTCAAGTTCTTCAAAAACCCTCTCCAAAAGAGAGAATATTGTCTCTCAAAATTGTATTCTAAACTTAATACAACTAAAAACACACTTCTAAGAATAAAAACTGAACTAGTATTTATAGTTTTTAAAAAATGTGTTGTGAAGGAGACATTTAGCACAGTTAGTCGAGATCGCCGATCAACTCAGCGATCCGCCCTTTGGTAGGTTTCATTGCTATCCTGCTCTATTCTTCAAAATCATCATGTTTTGGATTATTGGGTGACATTGTACTACTTTGCAAAACTGCTCGGCAAAACGCCAACTACTCCTTTTCATCACCAATTCGATCTTTTTGTTTAGGGCTCAGCACACTGGAACAAAAGGTGAGGATAAGACCTTTTGGCGACTCGCCAAATGGGTTCGGCGATTCTCAGATCTTTATTTCTTCGTTCTTTCAGCTGCCTTTATTCCTTTTTGCTAAGTAGTGTCCATGCTTTTCCTCAAACTCTAAATACCTGAAACTTAAGGGTTTTCATCAGATATTAAGACAAAATATGTATTTGAGGACACTAATTCTATCAAAACATAGCCCTAAATGAGTCCAATTTGTGGACTCATCAACACCCTCAACTTAAACTTTTGATTGTCCTCAAGAAAACTCACGTTCATTCATTTTGAAAAGGATGTCTCAAACAGTGCTACACAAGACTCAATCATGAATGCACACAACAAGACTCAATTTACTTATGCAAAGATCAGATGTGCACTCAAAGATTCAAGTTGTGACTCACTAATATCAAAGAATCTCATGCTCACAATACTTTCTTCAACTGCAAGTTCAAGCTCAACCAAAGTTTTCAAATGCCCTCACACAAGAAATGATTCCATATTCACACACAATGGTTTGCAATTTAAAGATTCAGAATCAAATACAACGCTCATGCTCACAATGATGAACACGATGCATACTTTCACACATAGATTTTCTCGTATTTTCCAATCAATTGTTTTAGCTTACTCAAGATCAAAAAGGTCTTTCCAAGGCTTGTAATGGGGCTGAATGTGAAGGTATGGTCATTTAGGCCCAGTGACTTTCATCCTCATGAAAAGTGGTGCTCACAACACTTCCCTTCCTATTCCTTCATCATTCTCTTTAGTGCTCATAAGTCATCCTTTTTCTTTTCCTTTCTCTTTTCTCTAGTTTTTTTTTTTATGGAGGGGTTCCATTTTTCTCAAAACCATGGGTAAGAGGGACTTTCTTGCACTTCTTGATTTGCCTTCTCTTTTCACTATACCCCCAACTTAGGCTTTTGGACTAAGTTGGCTATTCAGCTAACCACAACTTCACGAGGATTATGGGTAATGGATAAAGAAAGGTTATGATTTCATCAAGTTTCTTCCAACAAATGGTAAGGCTCAAGGGTGTTACAAAGAGGTTCACACATGCTCACAAGGTAGGCCAGAAAGAGGTATTATGTCAAATTGGTTCACACTCTTTAAAGTGGCCTAATATCATATCAAGAGATAGCCTTCCTTAATTGATCAGACCAAAAAGGCAAATTCTAGGTGTATTTATGTGTTTCAAAGTAAGCTCATCACACTAGGCATTGACACTATAGTCAAACAAGACTCCACACTTTTATTAGTGTGCAATGATCATCACAAGAGACTCAATTAGATACTAGGCTAGTCATAACGAGATGCAAAGACTTCACATATTGGCTATGCAACTTCATTTGGCCTCATCGTAGTCTTACATTCATGTTCATTCGATTGAGAGCACTATTCAAGTCATTGGTATTGATCGGAATCGAGACTTAAATTTTGCAAAAGAACAACCACATTCAACACACGAGAGGTGGCAAAATTTTTGGATAGGCCAAAATCATTTTGCAATTTAAAACAAAATGAGCCACAAGCTCAAACATCCACAAAAAGCAGTGTAAACACAATAATAGCTCACAACCCAAAATATATAATCAAAAAAATATGCACAAAGGTGGGCCTCATCCCACCACAAACAAAAATCATTTGTCCTCAAGTGTGAATGAAAGTATCCAAAAGGAAAAGTAAGTAAGATGAAGAAGGAGGTAAAGAAAGGTCCTGAATATGGGCATTAGTGCCTAGAATAACCTCAAAAGGAATAGTAGTGCCAGATCCACCAGGAGCTATTGTGGACGTCTCAGTCGGCGCTGTCTAGGTCACCGGTTGCCCAACCGTCTCCACAAGATCTAGCAAATCTTTGAATATGCTCTCATCTCACCTCTCTCTCATCTTCTCCTCATGTACTGCTATCAACTCCTCGTCGGTCTCTGCATCCGTCTCCTCATTTGTTGTGCCACCCCTCCGTACATCTTCGGTGGTAGTTGGAGGAATCCCTGAGGTCTTAGGATTATCCTTGTCGTCTCCACCTTGTATCAATGAAGTGAAGTCGGTAGACTTCAAATAGTCTGCGTCCTTCCTCAAATCTTCTGCTTTGGCTTTTAAAGCCAAAGCCTTAGATGTCTCCCCTTGTCATCTCTCACAAGTAGCGACTCTAGTAGCAAGATCATCAACAGAGGCCCTAAGGGGGGTCAGTGCAGCCAAGATAGCACTGTCAATCATCTCTGGGATGGATCTCTCCAATCAAGTCGCCCTCACTTCAACTGAATAGGCCAGTTCCCTATTTTCAGGATCATCGCCTGAGTAATCTTGGCGGGCTGGGAGGAAGATGAAACACCAAGGACCTGTGAAGAAGAGGAAGGGTTAGGTGTACCTGAAGGCTCAAAGGTCGGAGTCGGCGAAGATGCCTCTGCTTGTAATGTGTCAACATCGAGCTCTGGAGAAGTATCTATCGGAGTTGCGCTCCTCTTGTCAACCTCCTCTCATGTGTACTCGACCTTAATATGCTGGATGTCCGTGGAGGAAGATGAGGCGATGTCAATATCCCTCGTAGTGTCCCGAGGTACTCCAGCACACTGGCACAGCTCGGTGATCAAGACTGGAAATGGCAGAGAAATCAGGTTCTGTTTAGCACTCATGGCCATCTGTTGTGAAATCAGCATTCCCAGGTCAATGCATCTCCTAGACATGATTGAACCAAGGTAAGCTTCCTTAGGATTGTACAAAATGGACTCATTCTAGGGTGGCATTATGGTGCTGCTGATGAAGCCAAACCAGAACATGGCAACAATGTTCAAGTCCCTCTTTTCAATAGGGGATCCTACCCTGATCCACCTCGGGGTGGTGTCAGAAATTAAAGGATCCAACCAACCCTTGAAGTCATCTAGGGACTGAACAATAGAAACCCCTCATTAGGAAGTACAGAGTGTAGCGGTCTACCCAATACAATGTTAATATACTTGTTGTGGCACTCAACTTCCTTGCCTCTGACCATGACCAACTTTACCGGTCTAAACTCACTTAGCTTCTTCTTGTTCTTGGGCACTAACTCCCCATAAGATGTATAAAATTCCCTAACCCAAGAAGGAATGTAAGGGCCTTGGGGCCTTGAGAACTACTCAAACTCATGGTATCGGAGGGTGTCCATTACATCGGGATACTTTCCTTCCAAGCCCTCCGTAGATAATAGTTTCTCCTCTAGGATAGTTCGTACCCCATCACTTTTCAATCTGTTTAGCAGTCTAGGTGGAGGAATGATAGGGGGTGTAGGGTCCATTGGAAGTGCTTGAGCTGGCACTGAATCTATTTCAGAAGGAGTGGCAACTGCGGGAGCTCTGGTGGGCGAGGATTGAGAT
The DNA here is from genome assembly GCA_037074985.1 of Solanum bulbocastanum. Classification (NCBI taxonomy): domain Eukaryota; kingdom Viridiplantae; phylum Streptophyta; class Magnoliopsida; order Solanales; family Solanaceae; genus Solanum; species Solanum bulbocastanum. The sequence goes on along the minus strand of CM073606.1, from coordinate 15,199,664 downwards.
CTAGCCTTGCGTCTACTCCTTCAAAGTGTCAAAGGCTCCTCATCTTCAGGTTCAGAAAATTCCACCTGTCTTTCAATAGCTACTCTTTTCCTAGCTATGTGCTTCTTCCTTTTACCTTTATCTCTCAGTGGGAGTTCTTCTCCTTTCCTCTTTGGAGGATTTAGCCCCCTCCCTCCCTTATGGTTATGACCTTTGATTTCTTCTAAGGTTTTGTGGTTAGATTTGTAAGTAACATATCTACAAAAGATCAGAACAAATTAGGAGAAAATCAAACATAAGCACAGAAAATCTATTGCGAACAGACTCATCGATCCATTCGGCGAGTCGCCGAACCTCTTTGGCGAGCTAAGTCGAGCTCACCTAAGGGATTGGCTAAAAAAGTATGGCAAGTCAGAGAAAGGAAGGCCCTTCGGTGAATCACATACTACTTTTGGCGAGCAAAGGTTAGTTCGTCAAAAGTTACAGTGCAACAAGGGTTTCAATGGTGCAAATAAAGAGCAATCAAGAGTACTTTCACCGAGTCACCGAGTGCTTTTGGCGACCTCAGGCTACTCGCTGAAAGTTACAGACTCAAACCACCAATTTAACATGAAATTAAAAAGAGAGATGAAGACATTAAGGAAAACGCCGAGTAATTCGGCGAGCTTGACCCAGCTCGCCGAATGGCCCAACGTGCCTATTTTCAATCCACCTTCTCAAATTCAAACCCGCAACCCCCGAAAACAAAATCAAATCATGCAGTAGTGGAATTCAAACAAGACCCGTACTACCCATCACCCCGAAATACTCAGATTTTTCTCGATTTTGCCAAATTTGGCCATTTGACGATATTTTCTCTTAAGAGTGGTGTTACCCCCTCTATTATTGAGTAGTTTTCGTCATTTCACAAAAACATGGGTTACTCAAACTTCACCCAATCAATCTAAACAACACACAACCACAACCCAATAAAATTTCATTAATTTAAAAGCATAAAAATTATGGGCATTTGACGATCAAAACAACATGGGCAAGATTTTCAAATTAAAATTGGCATTTAAGCATTCTAATTCTATCAGAGAAGCCCATCACACCACAACACTATACGATCATTGCAAATAAGTACACAATTTTTGAATGTAAATTTGAGATTCCGAAACCAACCTTATATGCCGATTAAAATGCGATTGAAACTCTAGGTGGCAAAGAAATCCTACTTTCGAGCACTTATCAACAACTAAAATACCAATGAATTATTAAAATATTGAAGATAATACCTTGGTGTGTGTTTGTGAAGTTTAAAAGCGAGGGAAAGTGAAGGATTTCAAATTCTAAGTCATTTGGCCATTATAAATCGTCCATTTCATGCCCATTCAGCGACATTAATCACACTCGACGATCCAATCGGTGACACGCTGAGTGGTTACTGGGCTCACTGAGCTTTACAGGACCATCAGTCAAAGTGAGGGTCCAAACGGCGGTCTTCGTCGAGCACACCAACCATTTCAACGATTCGCCGACTAAGCTTTTACTCGCCTATATGCATTTTCCAAACAATTTCAGCATTTAAACTTGCATGATACGTCCAAACTTACACTTCAAATAAGAAGTATAAACGGTTGATGTCAATTTACAGATAAGGTTTCACTATCGCATTTATTCGAATGTTGTTATTATCACCTAAACAAATAACAACGGAAAGTAAATTAGGTTTGGTGAAAATGTTATAATTACCAAACTTGCAGTCAAAATCTAGATTCGCGACTAACAGACTATTTCATTGTAAGGTTGATTCAGTTAGTTAAGAGAAACAAGGATTGTGTTCACAAAAACATTAGTTCAAGTGTTTTTTCGTAATTTGAGCATCAGGAAAATCAATGTTTACAAAATCACTGCGAATTAAATTTATCTGACACTTCTCAGCCAAATTAGATAATTATCACTCATTTTCTCTCGACCCTAGAGCGTTACTAACATTGACCCTTGCTTAAAATGATATGGTGTTAAAGATCTTATCTCTCAAACTCTAGTTTTAACTCCAAATTAGATAATTTAGTTCAGCCTTTTTCCTAACTGGTATTTTTCTCTTGAAAAAGTACCAGATACAAGCTCATCTAATACTTGCACTCACTAGATGAAAATGATATCGAAAGCTAAAAACTACAGAATGTAAGCACAGACTGCCTTTTACTCGTTTCACGAAATCGTAACTAGAACTTTGTCATGGATCTAACAACCCCAGTCATGGTATTTAGCTACTCATGCTTTCACGTAAATAATCTATAATTAGGGATGAAAACATATTGAGAAAGACTTACGAAAGTAATTACCATATCAGCAATCACTTTGATAATCTGATAGTCTGAATCTGAATTTCCAACTGATAGCAATAATAAAAAATCCAAAAATCAAAAGCTAAGGGTAATGTTGTGTTCTTCGTCGTGAAACGTAAGATAATGAATAATACCTTTCAAAACGACCTAAAGTAATTCAAAATAGAATTTTAAAAATGAGTCCTAATAGAATTAGGACTGAGTTGTCGGACCTTTTCACGGCCACTACCATGACCCATCAAGGGCTTCACGGTCCGTGAAGCCCTCCGTGGTCTTGCCTTGGAACTTCTAGAAAGTGGGTCTTCAAACTTGTTCACTGAAAAATGCACCACGAGAGCTACCACGGTACATAGTGAGGACCACGGCCCGTGAAGTCGCCCATTGTAACGACCCTTTCCAGTTACCATATGCAAATAAATCACAAGATATTTTTATGCATATATAGTCCTCATGCAAGTAAATAATGATAATAAAAAATATTATCAACTTTTGAGTGTCCAAACTAATTGGGTTCATGTTTCATAGGATCATTCCAAACAAGTAGTACAATTAATATATTACATGACTTGGGTTTACACACCCCAAATAAGCCAAACAAGTAGCCATACTTATATTACAAACCATTGTGACATGATCCGATTAGTCCTCAAAATTTCATGCAAATATACAACACATAAGTCATGTATAAGTCCCAAAGTTTATACAAAATATAGATGACTATATGCAAATGTGATCTTCTTTAAAATTCTCAAAATTTTCATCTCCAATGGCCAGCTTCATGCCTCCTCTCGATCAGCCCCTATGATAGAAACAACTATCGCTAAGCATATAGCTTAGTGTTGTAAAAACTATACATTCGGAGTCCTTCAAAATTCGCCAAGCTACCTTTCTCAAGTCAATGAGCAGCATACTTGAAACATAATAAATAAATCAAGTAATAATATATAAATAGTATCAAGTTCGATATTTAAAGATCCAAATGTCAAGAAAGCTCATAGCACCATTTTTCAAGGGATTCAATAACAAGGCTCACCCAAATATACACCTCATTTCATCACACCCGGCACAAGCAAGTATCAAGAAGTGCTAACGCCTTGTGTCAAGAAGGTTCACAGCCCAATAATCAAGAAAACCAAGAAACATATTAAAAATGGCTTTCTAGTTTGTACTTAAAATGGACAACTTCCATTCTTAAGACGGACTACAAATCCAAAATCAAGATGGCAAATGATCTGAATCAAGAGGTATGCCAATAGTGACAAAGTCACAGCCACAAGAAGGACAATGTCTCAACAAAAGTGTCAAGTGATCAAACAATTCGTACAAGTGGGTGAGTTACACAAACGTCATACCAACACGACAATGCAAAGTGACAAGAGGTAACCAAGGTATCAAAATCAACTTTCAAATATACAGCAGTTAAAAGAGTGCAAATACAAGTTTATACACAAACCTCAATACTTTAGCGTAGCAACAGTCCAACAAAACTACACGAGCTCAAACTGTAGACCAATCAACGTATCAAGGTCCTCAATTTGTTCACAAGTATATACAGCCTTAAAAATACAATTAAATAACTTCTTAAATTCCTAATATCTCAATAATGTCAAAATAAAACAATATTATCATCACAAGTAAGCCCAGCCTGCACAGATACAACTATGTTCCCAAAACAGTGATTCTGGCCAGTCTAGTACCCCATGTTACAACTTATATTTGAAAAGGGAAAAGCCAAAACTAGACTTTATAACCTTCATGAAAGATGTAGATACATCTCTTAATATTGCAAATCAACATGAATCATTGAAAAATACATTTTGTACAAAAAGATATTATTGATACACTAATAGTGGTGCATACCGGATTTCTAAATCTAAAATCTGGACAGAACTTGTCCTGTGTTGCATCCCATATTTCAAATCCATAACAGCTAAATTAGACTTCCACATAAATATAAGAGTTGTAAATATATGAATTATCTTCCCAAATCATATTTATTCACAGTAAACTAAGCTATAGAGAACGAGATATACACCAATTACCAACCATTACCCAGCTCAGAAACAGATTTCAGCCACTTACCAACAAAGCAGTGTGTCTCGAATTCCAGCCAAAAGAACCAAGTTTTTTTCTTGTGATTTTGATGAACAAAAGGTTAATAAAGGTTCTAAGGTTTTTTTAGACTTTGAAGGAATCAAAATTCACTAAATGAGATGGCAAAATATAGGCTCAAAGGTGATATTTATCCCAATGAACAGTTGTCCCTCAAGGCTGCCCAAAATAGTGTTGTGTGCTGCCCAAAATGGATACATATACACCTATATCTATATATCTTTCACCTCCTTTTAAAAGTATACATTATTCTAATTAGATTATTGCATAAATTCCCCAATACAATCCCATAAATTACGATCCAATCTATGCTAAACAAGCTAGCAATTATCCTAAAATTTCAAGTTCCCAAAATGAAAATAAAACATATTGAAGTAGTTTAACGACGGTAAATCGATATACTACTCTTGTTAGCATTTAGGGGTGTTACACCCCTGGTCTTCACTTGGGTTTCAACCTTATTTTAACTCTTTCTTGCTTTCACACTGTTTCAGCTTCATGACAGGTACCATGGTCCGTGGTGAGGACTACGGCCCGTAGAACCCTCTGTGGTCTTCACTTGGTTATTGCTGCTCTTCATCTTCTCAAGGTCTAGCACTGCCTCACTTTCACGAGCTCAACCACGGACTGTAATGAAGTTAACGGTCCGTGAAGTTGGCGGTGAACTTCACTTGATCAACATCAGTTCTGCTTCCTTTTTCTACTTTCTGTACAACCCAGATTCTGCCTACACATTTAACAAACCCATCAAATAATCCAAAATTTCACTTAATTCCATTATTAGTTCATAGTTATTAAGAATCAAATGTGCCACGATTTCACAGCACATCAACACCCTCAACTTAGAGCCATTACTTGTCCTCAAGTGATGAGAAAAACAAATACAATCAACCCTCAATTTCTTTCCAAATTTATGACACTACGCACCAACTATTTCAAGTACAATTTGTATCCCAAACCTATGAATCTAACATGTAAGGATCAATACATGACATCTCATTACTCACAGTCAATCATGCTTATACCTACGACTTATCAGCTCACACAATCTACTTTCAAATTCAACCATTGTGTCCTCACACCAAAGAAGTCCCTCTTAGATAATGATAGGGACTGAGTACTATGCTCACGCTCTCAATGAACTTCTAACACTAACAACAAACTACCAAAGGCTTACCCTTGCTGTCTACACTTTATCTTTCCAACACCCAGAATAGATCATTGTAGGAGTTTATTGTCTTGTAACATAGGCTTGGGGTTAGGGAATGGATATTTGGTTTTGTGAGTGACTAATCCCTTGGTTTTCCAAAGTTTTGTTTTCACATACTCTTTCAGTCTTTGGCTAAGAACAAAGACTAATTTAAGGCTCAAATTGGGTTCAAGTGATAAGCTTTTCATTTGGTTCTTTTATTTTTGGCTTTTTACTGGTTTAACAAAAATGGCCTATTGATCCTTTCCTATCCAGTTATTCTCAAATTCAAGCAAGACTACTTAGGCAAGTTCTAGTTTCTACTCCTAGAGCTAGACTTCAATCGAAACTTACACATACTACACATGATTGCATTTTTTTTCAGTTTCTTGGTTCACCAATTAATTGGTCAGATTAGCCATGTTCGACATATCAGTATCTAAGATGTCATCTAAAGATCCTAACAGTCAAACTCAGATTTAGGTCCTCAATTTTCACAAATTAGCTACTGCGCAGCTACACAAAACACCCAAAATAGTAATACACAGAGACAACCTCCATTTTTCTAACAGTTATGGCAGGCTGTTCACCACCCCCTCCCCCAATAAAAAGGGCTTTGCCCTCAAAGTCGACACTAAACAATAAAACACACAAGCTATGAGGAGTGGTCATACCTATGGAACTCTAGGCGTCGATGTCAGATCAGCATTGGCACCCTTATCAATGGGTGCACTCTCAGAACTCGGGACTTGATCAGTTTGTTCATCACTAGTCGGAGCAGGGGCTCCACTACAAGAAGCTCTAACTAAGGCTGCATCTCGTTGTTGCTGTTCAAGGGCTTCATTTTCCTGAGCTTCCCTATTTGATGTTCTACGAGCTCTCTTTTCTTGCCTTCTTGCTACTCTGGCTGGGTCAGTAGGGATCTTCTCATCAAGTTCTCCAGCTTTGTGTTTTCTCTTACCGGACTTACTCATGGGGGGTTCTCCTTAAAGATCATCAACTGATTAAGTGGAGGGTGCCTAATTTAGCATTTGCATTAAAGATTCAGACATGTACTTGCTTTTCAACCAGTTTAGCAATCTTAATTCTCATATTGGTCAGCTGTGATTTGAACTTTTCAGTATCTACTGACTCGGAAACCTAGAATCGATCTTGGACAAGGTTCTCTAAACCATCCAATCTGTCTTTTAAGACAGCCAGCTCTTTCCGCACCTCATCTTTGATCTCTTTTTTCATAAGTAACACCTTCATCTTTATCAGCTAAGGCATCCGGAGCACAATATGGTCTACCAATGTCCTTGTATGGCGCTGATCTGTAAAAAATTTCTCAAGAAAAAGCATAGGGATAGTGACAAAGGTACCTGGAGCCTGGGAGGTGGTGGTGCCTCTGTAGAAGGCTGTGATGAATCTCCCTATTCTGGACCTCTATCTGCAAGTGGGATGTTAATTTGGACATGTGGAACAATAGCTAAAGTACTCACAACGGCAGAATTCGCGCCAAAGAGATGGTTTGCGACATCATTGATTTTAGAAACCTGGATGAGTATGAATGCCTCACCCCATCTATCAGCCTGGTTGTTCAGAGGAATCTTCGCTTCTCGACATAATTTACCTACTAGACAGGGAAAAGGAAGTGCGGCTCTCTCATTTAGAACCCTGTCTCTCATCTTGGTAGCTATTATCCGCCCAGCATTGACCAGGTAACCAACCATAAGACAAGCTACCAACGAGGCTAGGGAAGGTGACAAAGTGTTATCATTATATGTCGGTCACAATTGTGCTCGGGCGACAGCCCACCAAACCTTGGCTGGAAAAGACATTGAAGCTTTAGTGATGAGTGTTGGAGTTGTGGTGACCCAAACTACATTTTCCCCATCTATGGCAATCTGGTTCGCAATCCAGCGTAAAACCGTTTCTCTAGAATTCTAATCTTCCATCGTAGCATCACTGGTGACCTCATGATGTTTTCCCTCAAAAAGGCCAAATAAAGTTGGTGCAGAGTATTTCGGGCCGTACAACATTCTATTAATTGAAGCCTCAGAAGTTTCTATTGATTTTCCCCTAACTATGATTGAGTTGAGTGGACCCAAGATAATAGCCATGTCTTTCTGTCCACGTTTCGTGGTCTCTGTATCCGCAGCAAAATTCATCAATGTAGCTGCATAAAAGGAATAAAATTCTCTGGCCAGGTGGCTAGAGTATTCTCCAAGTGCATCGTCCATCCAGTCGAACTGATGGAGATGAAATATCTGATAGATGTCCAAGAATGCTTTGATATCAACTACTACCACCCTAATCTCAAGCATGATTGCTCGATTCTTAAAGCAACCAGTCTTGTTCACAATCCCATTGTTGAAAAATTCTTTGGACCAGTTCATAGTCCACATGGAACAGTAACAGGCAATCAGTTGTGGTCTCAGTGCTAGATTAGGTTCATGGTCAGTCATATACATTACCATGATCTCTTCATCATCCTCTATCATAGTTGCTTCATGTCGTGCTCCAGTATTATCTTCTGTATTTTCTACAGGTGGGAGGTATGTGTATCACCTGAGAACCTCTTTCAGACTCTACACTGCACCACATGGTATCAGTAGATTGGCTACCAACAGCAGCATTAGATTGACTTTCTGAGTCGTTCCCGTTATCAGAACTGCAACCACCCTCTTCCGAAAGAAGAGGAGTGTCCTGAAGGATAGCTCTTTTGGTCAATGATCTAGTGGCTCAAGGCGAGTGATTTTCAGGTGTAATATTTATTTGCACCTCGGAACCACTAGCCTGGGAGTCTTCATGACCTTCTGATTGAGAAACGGTGGGGGGGGGGGGGGGGGGGGGGGGGGGAAGGGGGGCAGGTTTTGTTGCATTCTTTCTTCTCGGACCCATTGTACCTGAGAAAATACAAAACCTATCAGTATTAAACATAGTCAAATGACGCATTGTCGGGTAATCAGTCTTCCCCTATGTAAATTTATCACGACGTCTTGCCTTAAGAATGTCGTCACCCAATCTATCATCTAGAAGGACCACGAAAACAAAAGACGAACAAAAAATAAGTACAGAAAAAAATTACAAACAAAGGAACTCTACGGGAGCTTGCACGGGCCATGATATGGACAACAGACCGTGAAATCCCTCGTGGAGTTGAAACAAAATTAGTGTGCACAAGGAGTCTTTGACCATTTTACCAAGGGATGTTCATGGCCCGTGGAGTGCACCATGGTCCATGATATTGCCCGTGAACTTTAACTGAGGGATGGGTTCACTTCAAGTGTGGTCTACGGTAACCTTCACAGCCCGTGGTGTCTTCCACGGTCCGTACAACATGTCGTAGTCTTACACTTTGGGCAATATGTCAGTCACCTTCTTCCCAACATTGAATTTTAGCACTTAACCACCATTTTTACACAAATACAAGATCTTCCTATAACTTAAGCTTTACCCGACTTCTTAATCAACTAAATTAACTAACCTAAATTTCACCACCTACCAAAAAATTTGACCCTCTGTTATAGACCAACACATAAGAACAACTAAAACTTCCCAATTCGACTTACCCACTACAATTCAGTATCAATTAGCAATTAATCATCACAAGGTCATGCTAAACTCAAGAAAATCGAAGTCATCATACATAGGTGTAGAAAAGATTGAACTTTGCAGACCATTGAAAATTAACTTACTTGGAAATAGTGACATTGCCAAAATCTGGAATTAACTTTACACACTTACACAACTAAGCACTTAGGGTTTCGATTCTTGGGTTGATATAGGATTTATTGATGAATGGTAATCGATTCTACCCTTAGATAGCTATTATAGAGGAGAAGAATAGGAAGAAACTGTCTCTTTTGTCTTTGGAATGGAATAAATATGTTTCATTGTAAGTTAGGTTACGCACGGGTCGGGTCAGATATGGGTAACACTGGGTTGTAGACTATGGACCGTGAAGTTACCCGTGAAGGGAGTCATGGTCCATATGACTATCCGTGATCCTAACTTAGATCTAACACTTCACTTCGAAAGACCACGGATCGTGAAGTTGCCCGTGAAGGGCATCACGGTCCGTGAACCTGTTCGTGTTTGCGACTTTGAAACTTGGCATTCATACCTGATGTTCACGAGAGGCTAGACGGTCTGTACAAACTCTAATGGATCGTGAACCCTTTTTTATGCAATTTCTAGTAGATTTCAAACTTTCACCCTAAAATTGACGGACCGTGAAAGTGCCCGTGAAGAGCACCACAGTCTGTGAGACTGTCCGTGAAGTTCAGTCTGCACCAAGTCCTGTATTTTTTCACTTATTCTCTCCTACACACATCAGCACATAGTGAATCTATAAAAAAAAATGAAAAATAAGGTAAAAGGGAACATACCTAATACAATTACATCTTGGGTTTCCTCCCAAGCAGCACACAATTTAACGTTGCGGCGCGACACAGGTTACTTGATTACTCAGACTTCATCAAGTTTGCATTCCTCTATAATCTTCACATCCTCAGGAGCACCCAAATATGCCTTGACTCGATGACCATTAGCTTTGAACCTCTTGCCTTTCTCATTTTCCAGTTCAATAGCACCATATTGAAAAACCTGTGTGACCTTAAAAGGTCCAGACCATTTAGATCTCAGCTTTCCTGGGAACAGACAAAGTCTGGAGTTGAAAAGTAACACCAAGTCACCAAGAGTGAAGCTTCTTTTCTCAAAATTCTTGTCATGATATAGCTTCATCCTCTCCTTAAATAGTACCGACCTCTCATAGGTTCTCAGACTGAACTCATCCATCTCATTGATTTGATCTAACCTCAAGATTGCAGTTTTGCTCCAATTGAGGTTTAGCTTCTTCAACGCCCAGAGTGCTCTATGCTCAAGCTCAACCGGCAAATGACATGGTTTTCCAAACACCAATTGATATGGAGAAATACCAATAGGTATCTTGAAAGTTGTCTGATATGCACATAGAGCATCATCTAGTTTTCGTGCCCAATCTGTCCTATTGGAATTCACTGTCTTTGCCAAGATTGCCTTGATTTCCCTATTGGACACCTCTACTTTTCCACTGCTCTGTGTATGATAAGGCATAACAAACTTGAGTTGTTTAAACGCATACTTGGTCAGAAGCGCACTAAAGACCTTATTGCAGAAGTAAGAACCACCATCACTGATAATAGCTTTGGGTGTTCCAAACCTTGGAAAGATATTCTTCTTTAGGAAACCAGCTACACTCTTGCCATCATTCTCAGGCAAAGCAATGGCCTCAACCCATTTGGACACATAGTCCACTACAATCAATATATACTTCTGCCCATAAGAACTCATAAATGGGCCCATGAAATCGATGCCCCATACATCAAACAATTCCACTTCTAGAATAGGTGTCATGGGTAACTCATGGCGCCGAGAGATGGCTCCTTGCTGCTAGCACGCATCACAGATCCTTACTATGTCCACTATATCTTGATGAATTATGGGCTAGTAGTACCCACACTGAAGTATCTTGTGGGCTATTCGAGCACCACCATGATGACCACCTATTGGAGATGAGTGGCAGGCCTTCAAAATGTACAGCATCTCAGCTTCAGGAATGCACCGCTTAATGATGTTGTCAGCACAAATCCTATACAAATATGGTTCATCCCAGAAATACTTACCTACATCATGCATGAACCTTTTTCTTTGCTGAAATGTTAGTCCTTCAAGAATTACATCACTGACAAGAAAATTAGCATAATCAACAAACCAAGGAATAAGGTCAAGAGTTGCAACTAATACCTATTTATTCGGGAATGTATCATCTATTTCAAGCTCAAGATCATCTGTCTTTACAACCTCCAACCTAGACAGGTGATCAGCTACCTGGTTCTCACAGCCTCTCGTGTCCTTCACTTCAAAGTCAAACTCTTGGAGAAGCAGCACTAATCGGATTAGCCTAGGTTTGGCATTTTTCTTTGCTATGAGATATCTCAAAGCATCATGGTCTGTATGAACTATCACCTTAGTGCCAAGCAGGTAAGCTCTGACCTTTTCAAACGCATACACTACAACCAATAGTTCCTACTCAATGACTGTGTAGTTTTGATGTGCTCCATTTAGCAACTTACTAGCATATTAAATCGGATGGAACATCTTGTTGCACTTCAGTCCCAACATAACTCCTAACGCAGTTCTGCTAGCATCACACATCACCTCAAATGGCTCCGCCCAGTCTGGGCTAATAATCACTGGTGTTGAAATCATCTTTTCTTTTAAGCACTCAAAAGCTTTGAGACATGCCTCATCAAAGACAAATTTCACCTCCTTCTCCAAAAGCTTGCACATAGGGTGTGCAATTTTAAAGAAGTCCTTCATGAAATGCCTATAGAATCTGGCATGTCTTAGGAAGCTTCAAACACCCTTCACAGATTGACGGAGGTAACTTTTCAATCACTTAAACATTGGCCTTGTCAACCTTGATCCCTTTCTGTGATACCTTGTGTACAAGAACTATGCCCTCATTTACCATGAAATGGCACTTCTCCCAATTCAGCACTAGGTTGCCCTCCTCACATCTCTGTAAAGCCTTTCTAAGATTCAGCAAACAATCATCAAAAGTATCACCTACTACATAGAAATCATCCATAAATACCTTTAAAGTGTCTTCCACCATGGCAGAGAAAATGGACATCATACACCTTTGGAATGTTGTTGGTGCGTTACACAGTCCAAATAGCATGCATTTAAATGCAAAGGTGCCATAAGGACATGTGAAGGTGGTATTTTCCTGATCTTCAGGAGTAATTCATATCTGGTTGTAGCCAGAGTATCCATCTAAGAAACAATACCACCCTTTACCTGCCAACCTATCAAGCATCTGGTCCATGAAAGTCATGGGGAAATGAACCCTCAAAGTCCACTTGTTGAGCTTTTTGTAGTCCATACACACTCGCCATCTAGTGACTGGTCTTTGTGGGACTAATTCATTTTTGGCATTTGCAACCACAGTCATACCGCTCTTTTTAGGCACACATTGCACTGGACTGACCCAGTGACTATCAGAAATGGGATAAATTGCCCCAACATCTAACCACTTGATTATCTCTTTCTTAACCACCTCTTGCATAGGTGGGTTTAGCCTCCGCTGGTGTTCAATGCTTGGACTGTAATCCTCTTCAAGCTAAATGTTGTGGGTGCATATACTCGGAGGTATTCTAATTATATCAGTAATGGTCCACCCAAAGGCCCTTTTGTACCTTCTCAACACCGTGATCACCCCCTTCACCTGCTCTTTATTTAAATCTGCAGCCAAGATCATAGGTAAAGTGTTATTAGAACCCAAAAATACATACCTGAGGTGACTGGGTAACTGTTTAAGTTCCAACACCGGTGGCCCTCGATGGATGGTTTTGATGGAGGGCGTGGCCTATTTTTTAAATCCAGGTCCAATTTCTTTCGAACATATGAGTGTGCTCACATACCTTGCAAAGAATTCATGGTCTCTACACAGTCAGACCAGAAATCAGCATCAAAGTTCATCAGCACTACTGCTAAGGTTTCAACAGCCATCCTCTCTTCTACGGGTAGCCACATGTCTTCATCAGCAACCACCTCTATTACAGATATCACGATCATATCATTGGGTTGATTCATTAACCTGCAAATATTGAACTTTACCTCATCCTTGTTAAATCTAAACTTCAGCTCACCTTTCTTAACATCTTCCAAGGCTCTCCCTCTTACCAAAAATGGTCTTCCCAAAATGATGAGGACCTCAAAGTCCACCTCGCAATCCAAGATCAAGAAGTCAGTCGAAAAAATGAAGGTGTACACCTTCACAACTACATCACATAGGACTCCCACAGGCCACTTAACTAACCTATCAGCCATCACCAACCTCATTGTTGTGGGTCCCAATCGCAGTTTCTTTTAGATGGCTAGTGGTATCAAGTTGATGTTGGCTCCTAGATCACATAACACTTTTGCAAAGATGATTGACCCGATGGTGCATGGAATAGTGAATGAACATGGGTCTTCCTTTTTTTGAACCAGAAATCTGGTAGCAATGGTGCTGCAATGGTGAAGATCATTAGTAAAATCAAGACATGCAGCTCTTTTCTTTGTAACCAAGTCTTTCATGAACTTGGCATATCCTGGCATCTGCTCCAAAGCTTCCACCAATGGAATGTTTACTGAAAGTTGTTTTAACATGGTAATGAATTTTGTAAACTTCCCATCTTCAGCTTTCTTTCTAAGCCTTTGAGGAAAAGGAGGAGGTGGTATGTGAATCTGTTGTAAAGGCAGGTTTTCCTCGACCTCTTTCTCTTTTCCTCTCGCATGTTGTGATTTATGTTGAACCTCCTCCGAGTCATCTACCTGTACGGTTTTATCCTCATCTCTGTCAGCTTTCTCCAAGACCTATTCATGTTTGGTACCTGCAAACATAGGGTCAGTAAGAACTTTACCACTCCTGGTGGCGATGGCCATGCAGTGCCCGTCTTTCTTGGGATTCTGAATTGTGTCACTTGGTAGTGATCCATTCTTCCTCTGATTCAGTGAGGCTGAGAGTTGCCCCAACTGCTGCTCAATTTGTTTAATAGAGGTGGTATAAGAATCCACTAACTGACTCATGCTTGAGAAATCAGCTCTTATTTCTTTTACCCCTTCATCAGTTGATTCAACCTTTTGGAGTACTTTAGCCATCATATCTTCCAGCTTAGATCCGCTGGAACTACCACCTGCCCGATCTCTATTTCCTAGGGACACATAAACACCATTGCGATCATTCCTATACCCATCTCTGTTTTGCCAATTTCCTTGATCTCTATTTAATGGCCTATCATACTAACCATCCCTAACATAGTTCCGACCTGCGTTTCCAGAATTGTAACCCTGATTTCCAAAGTTATAATTTTGGAAACCCCCTTGTTTCCCCAAGTAGTTAGCTTCCTCATCAAGGTCAAGATCCTGATCCTCATACCTATTTTGTTGTCCCACAGCATTCACCTTTTCATACTTGGCGATAAGGTGCTTTATGAGCAGATCTATTTGAGTCCTCATATGTGCCATGTCTTGGTCCCCTTCTTCTTCTGTCTTCCTCTGTTCAACTAAAAGCTCAAATGTATACCCAAGCTCTCCTACCTCTTCATCTTTAGTATACCATGCTCTATTGTTCTTTGAGACCTCATCTAATAGCTACATGCTCTCCGCAAATGACTCTCTCATAAATGAGACTCCACAAATAGCATCAACAACAGATTTAATAACATAATTCAAAGACCTATAAAAGGACTTTTTAAGATGTCTTTCAGTAAGATCATGGTTGGGGCATTTCTTCAGCTTGTGGCTGAACCTCCACCAAGTATCATGCATTGCCTCTCCTGGTAGCTGCTTGTGTGTACTAATCTCGTCCTCCATCTGCAGCTCTTTTGATTCTGGGAAGAATCGTTCCAGGAAAGCTTCCTACAACTCATTTCATGTTCGGATTGAGTCATCTGGCATCTCATTCAACCAGTTAGTCACCTCTCCAGTAAGAGACAATGGAAACAGCCTCAACCTCATTGCTATTTGGTTGACCCCAGGAATCTTTTGTGACTTACATATTGCCATAAAATTTATCAAGTGCTAATTTGCATCATCACCAGCTGCACCTCTAAACATACCTTTCAGGTTAAGCAATTGGATCATGGTGCTGGTGATTGTGAACTTAACACCTGGGGGTAGTGCAGGTAACACTATCGCTCCAGTGGCTCCAACTCCATCCAAGTTAGCATTATCTTCTTCATACATCATATGAGCTGGATGTTGAGCTCTACCCCTTGGGGCTATTGGTTGACACTGGGGATGGACTACTCCTTCCACCCCTCTGTTCTCATCTACTACCATAGGTTGATTGATTCCAGCATTATTTTGGACACCTCTCCTAGGTTGATTGATTCCTGCATTTTGATGTACATTCCTTGCTATAACAATCTCAGCTTCTAGTCCCAGTCTGTGTCTCTGAGCCTCTTGTTCTTGTGCATTAACCATCTTTTGAAGAGTTTTCTGAACTTCAGGGTCGTAAGGAAACTATGGGGTTCCTTTGCTTCTAGTGTTAGGCATGCACAATCTGACTCTCCTGACAAAGACACAAACACCAAACAAAACGTAAAATTAGGAAATATAACTACAATCAAATAAAAGCTAGCAAAACACTTTTGAATTAAAATTCCCTGGCAACGGCGCTAAAATTTGATATGTCCAAACTTACATTTCAAATAAGTGTAAACGGTCGGTGTCAATTTACAGAACTCAACTAGAGTTAAGGTCGATCCCACAGAGAATTTCTTTATAGATAAGGTTTCACTGTCGCGTTTATTCGAATGTTGTTATTATCTCCTAAACAAATAACAATGGAAAGTAAATTGGTTTCGGATGAAATATTATAATTACCAAACTTGCGCAGTCAAAATCTAGATTCGCAACTAACAGACTATTTCGTTGTAAGGTTGATTCAGTTAATTAAGAGAAACCAGTATTGTGTTCACCATAACATTAGTTCAAGTGTTCTTCCATAATTTGAGCATCAGGCAAATCAATGTTTAAAAAATCAATGTGAGTTAAATTTATCTTACACTTCCCAGTCAAATCAGATAATTATTACTCATTTTCTCTCAACCCTAGAGTGTTACTAACATTGACCCTCGCTTAAAATGATATGGTATTAAAGATCTTTTCTCTCGAACTCAAGCTTTGACACCTATTGGATAATTTAGTTCAGTTTTTTTCCTAACTCATATTTTTCTTTCAAAGAAATACCAGATACAGGCTCATCTAATGCGTGCACTCACTAGATAACAATGATATTTAAAGCTAAAAACTACAGAATGTAAACACAAACTGCCATTTACTCATTTTACTAAATCATAACTAGAACTTTGTCATAGATCCGACAACCCCAGTCGTGCTATTTAGCTACTCATGCTTTCACGTAAACAATCAGTAATTAGGGATGAAAACATATTGAGAATGACTTATGAGAGTAATTAGAAAATCAACAATCACTTTGATAATCTGATAGTCTAAATCCAAATTTCCAACTGATAGCAATAATCAAAAATCCAAAAATCGACAGCTAAGAGTAATGATGTGTTCTTCATCGTGAAACATAAGATAACGAATAATCCTTTTCAAAACAACCAAAGTAATTCAAAATAGAATGATTAAAATGAGTCCTACTCAAATTAGGACTGAGTTGTTGGGCCTTTTTACTGCCACACCACGACCCGTCAAGGACTTCACGGTCCATGAAACCCTCCGCGGTCTTACCTTGGAACTTTCAGAAAGTGGGTCTTCAAACTTAGTCACTGCAAAATGTACCACGAGAGCTACCATGGTCTGTAGTGAGGACCACGGCCCGTAAAGTTGCCTGTGGTCTTCACTTGGGTTTCAAAATTCTTTCAAATTTTTCTTGCTCTCACACTAGTTCAGCTTCATGGCAGGTACCACGGTCCGTGGTGAAGACTACGGCTCGTAAAACCCTATGTGGTGGTCTTCACTTGTTTATTCTTGCTCTTCATCTTCTCAAAGGCCCAGCACTGCCTCACTTTCAAGAGCTCAACCACGAACCATAATGAAGTTAACGGTCCGTGAAGTTGGTCGTGAACTTCACTTGGTCAACATCAGTTCTTCTTCCTTTTTCTACTTTTCTATACAACCTAGATTCTGCCTACACATTTAACAAACCCATCAAATAATCCAAAATTTCACTTAATTCCAGTATTAGTTCATAGTTATTAAGCATCAAATATGCCACTATTTCGCGGCACATCACTGCACCACTAACACACCATTATTTATAAAAGAATTTAAAACCTTGGGTTGCCTCCCAAGAAGCGCCTTAGTTAACGTCATGGCACGACACGAGTCCTTACTCACTCTCCATTGGTAGGGTTGGTCCTAGTGTTACTAGGTAACCCCAATAGTTCATTTGAGTGAAGAAGAGGCATTGTATAACTCATGAGTGTCCTAATCAGCTGGATCGATCTAGAATAGGAGCCGATCATTTGATTCAACACTTCAATATTCTCCTTCATCTCTTCTAACATTTGATCTTGTTCAGTGATCTTTTGGAGAATAATTTGGAGTGTGACCTCGACACGATTGTTCTCCCTGTCTCTAGATTGTTTCCAATCATGAGGGGGGGTGTACCTCCCTTGGCACTTACACTGGTTTTCCACCTCTGATATTTTGGTGGCCAACACGCTCAGCTGAGTTACCAATGCGGTTAACTTGAATTCCCTCTAGACTTCTTGACTTCTCTCAACCGACATGCTGCCATTTGCCTCAGCCATGCTCAGGGTATCTGCCTACATCAACAACTTAAAAGCAAAACAAAACAAAAAAAATAAGTTAGTAAACTACGACTATCAAAAGCAAAATTCATCTTAACCAAAAATCTTCACATAACACCACTCCCGACAGCAGTGCCATTTTGATGTTTACGTAATCAAGACACAACTTCCAATGCAAGTGTCTAAGATCGTACAATAGTAAAGTAACCTAACCAAGGGTTGGGATCGAGTCCCAAGGGACTTGTTCCTGAAAATAAGTGGTTAAGTGCGAAAGTACTAAAGCTAATCGTAGCTAAAGACTTTATCGAATGAAGACATGATAAATTAAAGGGTTTGACACGAGTGTCAAATATCAATGGGGGGTTTGTAAACAAGTAAAGAGCAAAATCAACAAAAATAAAGAGAGCTACAAATATGGAGATGGGATTCTTGGGATGTGATAAGAATATGAGATAAACTAAACTATTGGGAACATGCTTTTGATAATAAATCCGTGGAATATTTGTGACTAGGCTAGACTATAGTGGGGTAAATTCTCTCTCGAGTAACCCCGAATCAACTCGATTTCTCTCAAACACTGAGTTGCCATTTGAAGAACAGCCTCCACCTTAGCTCACTCACTCTCTTAGGCTGAGTGTGCGGGAGAAGGACTAGGGTTCACTCTCTCAAGTTGAACCACATGTCGAGCCAATCCCAGCGGCCATCAATTTAGTAGTCTTGGTTTTACTCTCGAGCAAGCCTAAAACACAAAGGTGAAATCGTATTTGCAACTACAATTTCATTAATTTCCAACACAACTACTAAATGAAATCATATTTACACAACAAATAACCATCAACAAGCAAGACCCAATAGATGATCTAACCCATATTCACAAAATCACACCCCAAGAATTGGGATTTTAGCTAGACATGTAAAGGAGATAAAAAGTTATACCAATCTTAGCTTCCATCAATAGGTATGCAAGATTAATTCTTAAAACAAGTCAAGAGTGAAGAATCCATAAGACCCAAGTCCAAAATCCTGGATTTGAAACCCTTTGAATCTTCAAGTTCTTCAAAAACCCTCTCCAAACTTAGAGAGAATATTTCCTCTCAAAATTGTATTCTAAACTTAATACAACTAAAAACTCACTTCTCAAAATAAAAACTGAACTAGTATTTATAGTTTTTAGAAAATGTGCTGCGAAGGAGCCATTTGGCGTAGTTAGTCGAGATCGCCGATCAACTCGGTGATCCGCCCTTTGGTAAGTTTCATCACCGTCTTGCTGTATCCTTCACCATCATCATGTTTTGAATCATTAGGTGACATAGTACTGCTTTGTGAAACTGCTCAGCGACATGCCGATTTCTCCTTTTCACCGTCGATTTGATCTTTTCCTTCATGGCTCAGCACACTGGAATAAAAGGCGAGGATAAGACCTTTTGCCGACTCGCCGAATGGTTCGGCGATTCTCAGATCTTCATTCTTTCAGCTGCCTTTGTTCCTTTTTGCTAAGTAGTGTTCATACTTTCCCTCAAACTCCAAATATCTGAAACTTAAGGGTTTTGATCAGATATTGAGACAAAATATGCATTTGAGGATGCTAATTCTATCAAAACATAGCCCTAAATGATGAGTCCAATTTGTGGACTCATCATACCCAACACCCATACTACGTCGTTTTTACCCTAAATCTAAGCGTATAGCTACCCTTTACCCTTAAAAATTTTATATAACTCCCTCATTCAATAAAATTCCAAATTTCTCTCCAAGGTTCTCTCTAAAAATCCTCTCTCTAGATCAAGGAAGAGAAAGCTAGAGTTCTTGAAGATCAAGTCTCCTTTATTCATCATCACTTAGGGATTTAATAAAGGTATTAAGGGTGTTCATTAATGGGTACCATTACCCATTGAGTCCACAAAGGATTCTTAAATTCTCCAATTCAATCCCAATCAAATTGATTAAGGTTTTCATTGAATTCTCATGGGTTTTATTTATGTTGATTCAATTGCTTGAATTTAATATTATTATGGTTGTTTTAATGCAATTTCATGATTTCCAATTGAATTAACATGAACCCATGCATTGATCATGATTTTGATAATGAACCCTAACTTGGATGAATTTGGATAAAAGTTATGAATCAATGAATGATGTTTTTATGAAGTTATGCATAACTTATGAAAATGAATGACTTATGATTTAGGTTGATTTAAGATGATCATTAATGAATTGTGAAATGTTTACTCACATGTGGAGAGATCATGGCTTGGTGAAAGGTTTTCTCACTTAGAATTGATTCAAGATTTAATGAGCTATTCTATGATTGTTTTAGCTCGTATTAGTAGTTGACTTATGTTTTTCCATGGATGATGATGACTATAAAAATTACTATTCTGTTGGAATTTAACTTAGCACCGACAGAAATTTTGGGTGGAGGCTCAAATAGGCTAGTCTCTAGTAGCAACCTCTAGTTCCTAACTACATGCCCATATAGGTTTTCCTTAATTGACCTAGACAGTGGATCCATGTATAGCATATGATATGATATGGATTTCTACCTTGGTAAGTAGAATATTCCTTCTCGGTGTAGAAGTTACATCTGA
Source organism: Solanum bulbocastanum (assembly GCA_037074985.1). Classification (NCBI taxonomy): domain Eukaryota; kingdom Viridiplantae; phylum Streptophyta; class Magnoliopsida; order Solanales; family Solanaceae; genus Solanum; species Solanum bulbocastanum. Next base: position 15,179,161 of record CM073606.1, on the reverse strand, counting down.
TTCTATGCCATAACTCGCATTGTATAATAACGATTGAAGCTAATATCCCACAAAATGAACTAAGTTACTTAAAAATATTTTATGAAGCTTTCCTTTTGTTTTATGATGCATTGACCATGTTCATGACTTACAATTCTTCTTAAATAATTTTATTATGCTTAGATTGGTCATGCATATCATGTTTTTAATCAAGTCCCCTTATGATCATGTCTCATGTTTTATTGCATTTCCCTCAAGCATAGTACATTACATGCACTAATGCATACTTGTGTCTATATTGTTTCACTAATGTAGGGCGTGACAATTACTCTCCCTCTATTCATGGCTAGTTGATCTCATTGATACATTTGAAGATCAAGAGTTGGTGAGTCCTTATTCTCCAAGGACCATGTTGATTCTATTTGCTTTCTTATGTCTTTATGTTTCAGACTTTGTATGTAGTGTACGGTTACGTCTCAACCACTCTCATTGTTGTAATAGATGGCTTTGTCTCGACTTTGATGTACTTCCACTTATGTAAAACTCTTTACATTTTAATGAGATTTCTTGTTTTTCTCTATTATGCTGTGTATATGCATACAAGAGGCTTGTGCAGGGCCTCTCAGGGTCTTATACGTCATGTCACACCTAGGGTGTACTTTGGGTTGTACTCTCTCTCTCACACACACACACCCCTTTTAAGTTATTTTGTCTAAATAAGGTTGCTTGTTGTATTGTTGTTTCAATAAAAGGGTTCTTCATTAATGAAGCGATGGAAAGTTGCCGGAACAAGGGTTGGGTGATATTTTTTGTGGAAAATGAGGAAAAAATATTTAAAATAATTAAGGTCTTGATAATTCTTAAATAGAATAGAGTCACTATAAACTAAAAAATATCCTACCATGCCCATCAGTCCCGTTACAATTCTTGAAAGACCTTTGTTATCTCGCGGGAGATAGTTCGTTGTTAATTTGGAAAATATGGGCAAGAATATGGTTAGAAACAGGCATGTTATTCTCTTTGTAAATTTGAGAGTTTGTTTTGGTCACTAATTTTATAAAATGTGTGTGTTCTGCAAGAGTAAGGAATCATTCTTTGTGTAAGGATACTTGGATACTTTTGTTGAGGATAGCTTTGCATTTTAGTGAGATATTTTGAGAATTTTCTTTGATTGATAATTTCTAGTAATTTCTTGAGGATTTTAATGCATAATTTTATGTTATAAGCTTTGAAACTAACTTTGTGATTACACCAATATATCAGCTCTCAAGAAGCACTCTTTGAAGACATCTTTGTTGAACTGATTGATATGATGTTTTACGTGAGGAAAAACAAAAGTTTAAGTTATGAGTGTTGATGTGTTGGAAATTTTGGACTCAGTTCAAGCTTCTAGTTCACCAAAGTTAAGTTCTCGATGCCCATTTATATCTTTTTTTTCTAATAAAATGTATTTGAATTTCAGCCATGAGAGCATAAGAATGGCATGGGGAAAAAGAGATGAAAAGATGCAAAGAACTTGAAAAAATAGGCAGAAGGGTGATGCTGAAGATTGTTCAAATTGACTCAGTGTATCGTTGAGTGGAACAAATGTCACCGAAGAATACAATTCTAAAACCCAAAATTCTATGTGAGGTTGACAATGAAAAAGAGCATTCAATGCATCGTCGAAGCAACTCAACGATCTTAGTCAAGATCGATGAAAGTGATAGGCACCTGAAGGACAAAATCAATTGTTTGAAGCTAAATTGGTGATGGTAACACCAATTTGACGTATCACCAATCAGTTTGGTGATGTCGATTAAACTCACCAATTAGTCAAAAAGGGAAATTTTTTGAATAATTTTTTAAATGTATAAAATACTTCTTTGAAGAGAGAAAAATATAATTTTCACTTTTCTGAATTTTCTTATACTCTTTGCATAACCATTTTTATTTGGGGATGAACCTAGTACTTGAAGATTTGTGAGAGTCTTCTTAAGATTGAAGGTCTTGAGGATTAATTTCTGAGGATTTCCAATCAAGTAACTGCTATGAGTGATAGCTTTAGCACAGTTCTTTTATCTTTTATTATGAGTAGCTAATCTCCCAAATCTTAGGGATGTGTATTGTATGGAAGATTAATTTTACAATTGGGTATTCATTTGTTGCTTATTAAGTGTTAATTTGATATGGGTTCATCTGTATCTTTATGATTTTATCTATAATTTGAGTTTGCAAACTTCTGTTCACTTTAGATATTTAATGTTGCTAGTGAAAGGAAAAGGTTGATAATGGCTTGATTTAGTTTATTTTACAACTGGAGCTTGAAATTGTTTAGATGAATTAAAGTCTTTGATTGATTTGAATAGTATACATGTTGGAATTTAATAAAATCCACATGATTCATTCATTCCCTATGGGATTGACTCTTCGTTAGGTTTTATAATGCATATTATTATTTATGCATTAAATTTTGTGTGTGTAAAAAAATTTTTTAATGATATGTTAGTTTGTTAAGGGTGTTAACTATTTATTATTAGTTGAGAATATGTAAATATCAGACAATTGCCACCTTAATTAACTTATACTTTTCATTTGACAGTCACACGTGGGAATTTTGAAGGTTTTATATGCATCATCAACATAACCTCTCTTCAACAAAAAAAAAAACTTATGGTTGGGCAGGGATAGAAATGATGTGGCAGACAAAACCTATATGAGACTTCTCTCAGAATTTTCCAAGCGAATTATTGGGTCTCATTTTAAGAAAAAGTAGGTCAAAGTTTGTTTTCTCTCTATTCCTTTTTAACTTTTTTCCTTTCTTCAACTTTTCAACTTTTATTAATTTTACAATGGTTTCAAATTTTGCTACTTTGCTTATCTTTAAATAATTTTATTCATAAAAAGTATGACATTTAGCCTAGCTCATCATACACTAACTATAAATTGCAATCTTATTATGTTAATATATTGAGAGAAAAAAATGTAGAGTGAATTTCAAGAAAAAAAATAATCGAATAAATTGATGAAGAAGTAAAATGAAAAAAAAAATAATTGATTAATTATATTTTAATATTGTTGAGTGACGAGTAATTTTAAATAACTGTTTATGTTTATCTTAAAAGTAAAACAATTGAATTCTTATGAGTTTAAGAGCATGCATCTTAGTTTAACTATTTTTAAATACGTAATTATTTGACTTCAAATCTGAACTAGTATTAACATATTTATCTTTATTTGATTTATGAGTGATTTTGACAAATGAATGTTATGAACTATAAAAAAAAAAGTAAGGAAAATAAATTAATAATTTTAGGACATTATTATTTTTATTAAAGAATTAATGCGAGAGAAATAATGAAATCCTAATTTTAGGATATCACTATTTTTATTTTTCTTTGATCTTTTAGTGGCACTATTTTAAATTTGTGTAATGAAATATATTTTAAAAAAGGAAGTAATCTATTTTAGAGGCAGGGGTAAATAAAACGTGGGGTGGATGGGAGAGAAAGAGATGAAAAAGTTTTAAAAGGCATGAGACCCATAAAATGTGTCGGTTTAGCATTTTAATATTAATATTTTAGTATATTAATTTGATTTATTTTGGAGGTAAAGAGTGCTGAATTTTGCAGCAGTTAGTGGGCACTTTTCATTGCTACCGTTGGTAGGAATTTGTGCCTAATTACTCACTTTTGTTAATCATTGTGCATAGACATTATTGCCCATTACTTGGTGGTAACAAAACGTTCCATTGGAAGTTATTTGGTGGTTCCAAAACGGTCTAATTGGAGGTTATTGTTCATGGCAGAAGGTGACAAACCATGACCACTAATTCCTTTTCCATTCAATCTCCATTATCTCAGTATGTGTTCCTCCATTATACCATGTAACATATGTAACCTCTAGGTTTTATCTTTTCTATGTACTACCATATTATCTTCATATTCATTGCTAGGAAGGCTCCTCAACTATAAATAGTGGTGGTCTTCATTTGGTTTTGAGACACAAGAAAGTAGAGAGAGCATAAAAGTTAGTCAAAAATAGAGTTTTTATTAGTTGAAGGGAGATGTTCGTTTTGTAGAGCTTTGGACTCAACTCTTGTCTAGAGTTTGTTGAGTTACACTTTTGTGATTAGGTTGTTGTATCTTGAAGGGGACATGTCAAGAAGGACTACTACTGGTGATCTTAGGCATATTTATATGTCAAATTCGTCGATATTTGCCTATTATGGGATTGAATTAAAGAATAACCTTCAGTCTATTAGCTTTATTTTGTGTAACTTGTGATTATTGTGCACTAAAACACCTGATTAGTTGCTCCAGGAACTCGCAAAGAAATTGGAGTCAAATTAAAGAAAGGAGAAGCAAGGAAGCACAAAAATAAACTAAGGATAGAATCACCAAGGTGTGGCATACTGGCTGGCTCGGAGCGCCAAGGCCAATACTACAGAGCACCCTCCTTGGCGCACTTATGGGCTCCAATCGCCAAGGCCCTAATGAAAGCCACACATGCTAGTCACTTCCTAGCACGATGCACCACAAAGGAAGCTTCAGAAGCGACTGCTTGGCGCGATGGTGGTGCGACACCCCAGCCCTGTTCCGACTTTACCAGAAAAAACTTATTTAAAAAGGATTCTTTGTTGAATTAGACTTTGACTCTAGTTTTCCCAACTTCTATAAATAAACCCCTAGGGCTAATTTGTAGGGAGTTCGATATTATTTTGGTGTGCAAGAGCAAGTTCAAAGTGTGTAATAGGTTTTCATTTTCTATCACTTTGTATTTCTGGAAATCGCATACACAATTTTATTTTGTGGTTTTCGAATATTATTAGTGGCTAAACACCCTAGTTCTGAGGTTATAGCTACGGATTGAATGTTGAATATTAAAGGTTTTTGAATTAATTCTTGGTTATTGTTTAAGTTACTTTTATATTCTTGTTTTAGTATTTCTTGACTGGCCTTCTAGAGATAAATATATTGTCTATTCTTAAAATCGAGAGGAGAGGGTAGATAGACCAAAGAATATAGAAAGCTCGATCTTGCATTGAGTCGATGTGTGTTCAGGAGTGACGCTCGGACGAACAACTTGCTTGGTTACGAAACGGGATGAAATATAAATGCTCGCCAGTTAGGCCTACTATCCCCGCTCAACGATGTAGTTAGACAGCTAACTGGAGTAGGCGACTAGAGGTCGAGAGACCCGATTCATACAATTAACCTTGTAAATCAGTAACTTGATAACCAAAATTAGTTCATTACCTAAAATACAATACATGAAATCCATTACATGTTGCAGCCCTGGAATTGTCTTTTACTTGCTTCAAACATCAATTTGAATTCATTCGCACTAGTTACTTTTTGTTATTGCATAATTTGTAGCAGTAGTTAATAATCATCAAACTCTTTTTAAAAGGTTACTTTTATTTAATTGGGGTGTTAAGTACTAAATATAAGTCGATCATAAGTCCCTTGGAAATGAAAACTCTTTTCTAAAAGAAACAATATTACTTGAGCAACAACGTACACTTGTGTGTATCTTCGTGAGTAACAAGTTTTTGGCACCACTGCCGGGGACTTAGAAATTTATTTATATTTGATTTTCTTAAGTCAATAATTAGATTGTTCAAGTGTTAATAACTTGATCTTAGCTCTTTTGTACTGCAAGCACTTGATTCTCAAGTCTGTCTCGGAAAGGAGATCGTATCAAACCAGATGACGAACCTGAAAGAGCTTTACGCCGACATAGAAAAATGGTTAATCTAGGATGTCAAGAAGTGGGGTTGGGTCTTCTTGAAAACAATGGGGTAACAAAGAAGATAATGTGAACAACCAACAACCATAGTACCCCCGATCATACTAACAAGACCAGTACGTTACGTAGCAGTCCCACTCACAGCCAAGGTGGCATCCAGTATAAGGAAACCACCACCGAGTGGTAGATTTGAACTAAAACAGAACATGGTTTTGCTGATCCACTCAATGGGACAGTTCACCGGTCTACCCCATGAGGATCATCAAAACCACATTAGAAACTTTTTAGAGATAAGTGACACATATATCTCGAATAGAGTCTCATCGAACTATGTGAGGCTGACGTTGTTTCCACAGTTGTTATTAGGAGCCGCTAGACAGTGGTTAGATTCAGAGCCACCAAACTCCATCACTACCTAGATTATCTAGCAAAGAGGTTCTTAAGTCAATTCTTTCCATCAGGCAAAACCGCACAGTTGAGGAGTGAGATATTGATTTTCAAGCAGAAACATGGAGAGGATATGTACCAAACAGGGGCTTATTTCAAACAAATGTTGAATGCCTGCCCGTACCATTACCAAGCTAATGAGGTACTTGCTCACACATTATTTGAGGGTTTAGATTATAATGCAAGAGTGCTTCTTAATAGTGCAGCAAGGGGCAAGCGTTAGCAAAAACCCATGAGGATCTATTCAATATCATACATAGGCTCTGAGAAGGAAACCCCATTTATGAAGGAGAAATTCCTAGAACCACATCCCAAAGGGCCGCTAGAATCTTAGATGTGGATCAAGCTACCACAATAAATGCAAAACTTTATGCTATGCAACATATCATAACCTTGCATTTCAAACAGATGTCCCTAAATCAAGCACTAATAAATATGGTCCAATAGCCAGCAAATTGGTGTGGATTATGTGGTAGTGGAGCACATGAAACTGAACTTTGTGAGGCAAATCTAGATTTCGTAAATTATGTGGGTAATGCACAAAGAGGTGGAGTTCAGCAAAAATATGGTAATACCTATAACTCAAGTTGGAAACCATCCTAACTTCTCATAGGGTGGGAACCAAAACCAAAACCAAACGCAAGGGTCTAACCAATATCGCTCACAAGGGATAGGGCAACAAACCAAAATCCTAGCCAAAACGTAAATTTGAGTGCACCTAAAGGGGGGATGACTAATGAAGAGTTACTTCAAAAGCTTATGGCAGAAATCAGTACAAAGATAAATGCTAGGATAGATAAGCCGGATGAGAACATAAGAAACATCCAAATGTCCCAAATGAGTTTAGAAAAACAAGTTGCGCAAGTAGCTAATGCACTCAACTTGCATCCTCAAGGAGGTTTGCTCGGTGATATTGAACCCAATCCTAAGCAACTAAATGTAGTGAGTACTAGAAGTGGGTTACAACTAGAGGAACTAGATCCAAATAAGAGAGACACTAAGGTAGTCAATAAAGAAAAGAAAGTAGAAGAGATGGTAAAGAACTCCAATGTTGAGAGGCCCGTTCCTTAAAAGATATCACCCCCTCAGTTTCCACAAAAGCTTTGAAAGCAGAGTGAAGACGAATGTTTTGGTAAGTTTCTCTCTCTCATTAAACAGGTTCATATTAACCTGCCTTTGGTTGATATTTTGTAGGGAATTCCAAGGTATGTTAAGTATGTGAAGGAGATCGTGGCTAACAAGAGGAGGCTCATGGAGTATGGAATGGTAGCACTTACTAAGGAGTGCAGCTCTAGAAATCAAAATATATTACCCAAGAAGTTAAAAGATCCAGGTAGTTTTACTGTAAAAATTACAATTGGGCAAAGTGTTCATGCCCGGGGGTTGTGTGATTTGGGTGCAAGCATTAATCTCATGCCTTCATTATTATATAAGAAACTTAGGTTGGGTAGTCCAAAATCGACCACTATTATTCTCCAACTCATTGATAGGTCTATTGTTAGGCTAGAGGGATTAGTAGAGAATGTGTTAGTACAACTGGGTTCCTTGATCTTTTTGGTGGATTTTGTGGTCTTAAAATTAAAGCCTGATCCTGAAGTTCCATTCATTCTAGGGCATCCGTTCTTGGCTACAGGGTGGGCATTGATTGATGTAGAAACTGGGCAGTTAACTATGAGGGCACACGATAAGGTTGAAGAGTTTGATGTCTAATGCGCCTTGAAATTATCGTCTGTCTATGAAAAGTTGTCCACTATTACCGTTGTAGATCTCGACATGGAATCGCAGCTCATTGCACTCGAGGATCCCTTAGAAAGAGTGTTAGTGGGACATGATGTAGATGGAGATACTGAGGCTCAGTAGATAGAAACTTGTTTGAATCTCGCAGTCATGGACATACATAAGAGTAGAGTAGAGCATTGGATCGTGAGTGTTATGCGGTAAGTTTTCTTTCTTTAGAAAAAATCACTTTTAAAATGTTCTAAATATAAACAATTTGAAAAAATACTTAGAAAAGAGTCGCCCCTTAATATTTTAAAGAAATTAAGAAAACCTAATTTAAAAAGATTCTAACAATTTAAATCTTTTTAAGTATAGAGAAAATGGGTAAGAAGTTATCATTTACACTTCAAGAAGGTTTTTAAAGCATTTGAAGTGTCCGCTAATACGTGGTTATCCTACGAATTGACTAAAACATTTTGACTAACTTTGAAAAAATATTTAAAGGAATAAAAACCATTTGAAAATGATTGAACTTAAGCTTTTCGAAATAATTTAGAAAGGAAAGTAAGCTTTGTCAAAAGTGATCAAATAAAGAAAGCCAATTAAATGAGATTTGTTTAAGTGAAATAAATTATCATAATAAGAAACGGCTCATCTTAGGAAATTTAATTAAATTAACCAAATAAAAAAGCTTAGAGCTAATACAATAAACAAAATATAAGAAAAGAGGAAATAAAGTCAAATTTTGGGCTTTTGGGCCCAACCTATCCTAAGTCTAGAAAATGGGCCAGCTGTATTATTTGGGTTTTTTCCAGCCCATTTTAGCTTCTGAAAACTGGGTATACAACAAGTGTATACTTTGCATACGGGTCATATTTTGACCCATTTTCTAGTATATCGGACTTTATATCCAGTGTATACAGCCCTCTTCAATCCCTACAACCTGTATCAATTTTTTGGCCAAGTATTTGTTGCACTGAACCTGTATACAAGTGTACATTTAGTGTAAACAAACTGTTTACAGCTTTCTGTGACTGTGTTTCAACCTCCCTGTCCTGTATTTCAGTTTCCCACTATCCAAATAGAAGAGAGGCTAACTTGACACAACTCAAGGATATGCAAGGATGGAGTCCAAATAGACTCAAATTGATGTCACATGCGAGAGAGAGAAAAATAAATAGAGATTAGTACATTCCCTAGGGGCCAATATAGCTGACATTCTTTGCAATATAAAATGCACCCAGCAATATAAGTGAATCAACACAGTATAGAAATGAAAACCACACCAAGCATTCTGGAAACTTTCACAATATAAAATGGGCTAAAAAAAGAACTAGTGATTTTTGGGAGGGAAATTATAGCTATTGGATATCAAAATATCTTACAATTACTCATGAAAAATTTCTTACAACAAGACATAGACTTCAAGGGAGTTTTCAAGCGGAAATGCTGCTGCCTCTATATAACTCAAACTGAAATTTATTACAAACCAAAATAAAAGGCTGATTTTTTATATGAAACTCAAGATACCATATGCATGAATCAAAAGCAACTTTTTTTTTAACCATTAAGCTAATTTTGAAAAGAAAAGAATAAAGCAAACTGAGAAATACGATGCAGAGATCTATGGCGGTCACTTTCGAATTCGAATGGAAATACAGTACTAAAGGAAGCAACATGTTGAGAAGATTTAGACAAAAAACGTAAGTTAGGACTCTTTCCGAATAGCTCTACGCATATAAGATGAATAGAACACCTTCATGAATTTGGAATAACATACATAAGACATGAATGATTATAATACAGTGATATAGTGAAGTCATCAATTATACATATAAGAAAATTAACTAGTGACTAGAAAACGAAAACATGTTCCTTGCTACTTCCGTCCTATTTCACATTTCACAAGATTAACCCGAACTCAAATAGGACGAATGCAAAGCTAATTCATGTATATGGTAGTGACTGAAAGAGAGAATATATAGATGATTTAGCACTGGAAATTGGGGGAAACTGGCAGAAAATGGGAGAGAAATCTATTGAGCAAAATTCAAAATCTTTTGAATTTCTTTCCTCCTTTCAAGGATGGGTGATTTCTGAAAAAGGGGAAAAGGATTGGATGCGACTGCTACAAAAAGGAGGACGGGGCGGCTGCTGGTTGTACCAATGTACTGTTTGCATCACGATTTGTTCGCTAGGTGTCGCTGGGTTGCGTACTGGTGAGACTCAAAATAGTCCTTCATCTTTGGGTTTAGAGTCAAAGTCATTCTTGAATTTTCACATGGAGCATTAATAGTCCCTCATGTTTGCAATATTGGTGCACTTTTGGTCCTTCTTCAAAATTTTGCCTCTTTTTTAACATTGATTTTATTTATAATTTATGTATGCAATGTTTAATCGTCATTCTATATATTTAGTAGAAATAATAACTCCATGTGAGAGATTGTGAGAACAAAAACACCTTATCTTGTTTAGTAGAAATCGTATTGCAGGGAAAGTCGAGAGGTTCATCACGATGATTTCACATACAATAGTACAAATTTTTCTTTTCTTGTAATGTCATATGTTAAAATGTTTTTAGTTTAGCTGCAATAATAGTTATACTGAACAGAACAAGGTGTTCTTCTACTCACCTTCTCTCATATAGAGTTATTATTTCTACTAAATATATAAAAAGGGGATGGGTCATTCCTTACATAAAATTATGAACAAAATTAATGTTAAAAAATAGGCAAAAGTTTAGGGGAGGACCAAAAGTGCACCAATATTGCAAACATGAGGGACTATTAGTGCTCCATGTGAAAATTTAAGGATGACTTTGAATTTTAACTCAAAGATGAGGGACTATTTTGGGCCTTCTCTCCGTAATGGTATTGTACGCTGCTGCTGATGGGTTATTTGTGATTGAAAAGTGGGCTGGTTGTATTGGAGAAATGGGCTGGATTAGGAGAAAAAATGGAATTGAGGAAGTTGGACTTGGGTTTGTTTGAATGGAATGTGGGCTATTTAAAAAGGGGGTGAAAAAAGGCCTAAATTTTGTCTTTTAAAAGGTTAAGGATAGGATAAGCAATTGGCTAAAAATTGCAACAAGAGAAATTTTCATAAATTAATTACGTGCTTCTTAATCATAACGACATAAAATAATTAATTCGATTGTAAAATAATTAAATTAATTCCAGACTATTTGACACGAAATTATAACTATAACTTAGACTAAAGTAAATTAATAAGATATTTAACTAAAATGTAAAATATTTTGTGATGGTTTTCAAATATTTATAAAATATACTAATTATATACATAATTATGTAAAACATACATATTATCTAAAAATTATAATAAGTGACAAAATTATATAAAATAGCTTGCAAAATATTTTTTGAAATTTTATAAAACTAATTATTTTAAATCGTTTGAAATTGAAGAAGCTCGATGATTAATTTATATTATAGAGGGTCAAAATTGGGTGTCAACGGTGAGTTAGGGCCTCCACCCAAAGCATCAATTGAAGAAGCCCCTAAGTTGGAATTGAAATCTCTGCCTACTCACCTAAGGTATGTGTATTTGGGTACTAATGAAACTTTACCAGTAATACTTTCTACAGAATTGTCTGAAATACAGGTTGATGTGGCATTGAGAGTCCTAAAGCGAAGAAAGAAAGCTATTGGATGGTAGATGCACAAAATCTATATGGAAGAGGATCACAAACCGAGTACACAACATCAACGTAGGCTGAATCCTTTGATGAAAGAAGTGGTGAGAAAGGAAGTAATAAAGTGGTTAGATGTTGTAATCGTGTACCCAATTTCTGATAGTAAGTGGGTAAGTCATGTGCAGTGTGTTCCCAAAAAGGGAGGCATGACAGTGGTAAAGAACAAGAAAAATGAGTTGATTCCCACTAGAATAGTAACCGAATGGAGAATTTTCATGGATTACCGGAAGCTAAATAAGGCCACACGAAAAGATCACTACCTGGTTCCCTTCATTGATTAGATGCTTGATCTACTAGCAGGGCAGGAGTACTCTTGTTTCTTAGATGGGTATTTCGGATATAATCATATTTTGATTGCGCCCGAGGATTAGGAAAAGACCACGTTCACATGTCCTTATGGTATGCTTTCAAACGCATGCCATTTGGACTTTGCAATGCACCGATGACTTATCAAAGGTGTATGATGGCTATTTTTCATGATATGGTGGAGGACTTTGTGGAGGTGTTCATGGATGATTTCTCTGTCTTTGGGAAGTCTTTTGAGGTATGTCTCCAGAATCTTGATAAAGTACTTGTGAGATGTGAAGACACCAATTTAGTGTTAAATTGGGAGAAGTGTCACTTCTTGGTTCGAGAGGGTATAGTATTAGTCCATAAGGTGCCAAAATTGGGATTAGAGGTAGATAAAGCCAAGGTAGAAGTCATTGAAAAATTGCCCCCTCTTATCTCTATAAAAGGGGTACGAAGTTTCCTTAGACACGCAGCTTTTAACCGGAGATTCATCAAGGATTTTTACAAGATTGTTAGACCTGTGTGCAGTCTTTTGGAGAAGGAGGTGAAATTTGAATTTAATGAGATATGTTTGAAAGCTTTAGAGATGTTGAAGAGGAACTTGATATAATATCGCATCTTAATTGCTCCTAATGGGGAATTACCATTTGAACTCATGTATGATGCAAGCGATGTAGAAGTGGGTGTGGTATTAAGACAAAGAAAAGATAAAGTGTTCCATTAAATCTATTATGCAAGCAAGACCCTGGATTATGTACAAGCAAATTACACAGCGACTGAGAAGGATATGCTAGCTCTAGTGTTCGCCTTCGACAAGTTCATATCGTATTTGGTAGGTACCAAGGTGATTGTTTATACTAACCATGCAACTATTAGGTACTTATTCAATAAGAAGGATGCTAAACCAAGACTGATTCGGTGGATACTGCTTCCCTAAGAATTTGACCTTGAGATCAAAGATAGAAAGGGTACTGAGAATCAAATAGTTGATCATTTGTGTAGGTTGGAATATTCTTCCCATGTACATGAAGGGGAACAAATCCGAGAAGAGTTTTCGAATGAACAGTTGATGGCACTAGATATATCTCAAGTGTCTTGGTATGCGTACATTGTGAATCTGATAGTAAGTAGAGAGTACCCTCTAGATGCAACCACCCAACTAAAGAAAAAGCTAACTCATGATGCTAATTTCTATATCTGGGATGAAACGTTCTTATTCAAGTAAGGAGTGGATCAAGTGGTAAAAAGATGCATTTTGGAGTATGAGGTAAAGAAAGTGCTCGAACGTTATCATGCTAGCCCATATGGAGGTCACCATAGAGGAGAGCACACGACGCATAAGGAACTACAATCCGATTTCTTTTGGCTGTCATTATTTAAAGATTCTACTGCTTATGTTAAGGGATGTGAAAAATGCCAAAGGTTGGGTACTATATCGAGAAGACATGAGATGCCATTAAGTAGCATTCGTGAGGTGGAAATTTTTTATGTGTGGGGTACTGACTTCATGGGTCCCTTCCCGTCATCTAATGGAAACCAATATATTCTAGTGGGCGTTGATTATGTGTCCAAATGGGTTGAGGTTGTAGCTCTTCCCTCGAATGATTCAAAAGTCGTGATAAAATTCATCAAGAAGTATATTTTCACTCGTTTTGGCACTCCCAGTGCAATCATAAGTGATGGTGGTAAGTATTTCATTAACCATCTAGAGAAAAATCTTCTTGTTAAGTATGGTATTTGTCATAAGGTTGCTACCGCTTACCATCCTCAAACAAGTGGGCAAGAAAAAGTATCTAATAGAGAGGTGATGCAAATCTTGCATAAAACAGTGAATGCACAAAGAAAGGATTGGTCTGAGAAGCTGGATGATGTGTTGTGGGCGTATAGGACTGCATATAAGACACCCATATGGACTTCACCCTATCACATAGTGTTTGGTAAATCACATCATCTCCTGGCAGAATTAGAACACCGAGCTTATTGGGCGATACAAAAGTTAAATCTTGACCTCGAGCTGGCCGGTAGAAAGAGACTAGATCAGTTACATGAACTTGAGGAGTTTAGACTTCATGCATATGAGAATGCCAAGCTCTACAAAGAAAGGATGAAAAGGTGGCATGACAAGCATATAGTTCCTCGCACTTACACTCCGGGAGAAAAGGTACTACTTTTTAACTCAAGGCTACGGTTATTCCCCAAATAAACTAAGGTCTAAATGGAGTGGTCCCTTCGAAGTGGTAAGGATGTCACAACATGGTGTCGTTGAACTTGAAGGTGAACATGGCCCAACGTTCTTGGTGAATGGGAAAAGAGCTAAGCACTACTTTGGTGAAGATGTGGATTGTGATCGGAGGCTCTTAAACTGAATAACGAATGATCCAAGTTGAGTCGAGTTGTGATGTTAAACCAGGCGCTCCACGGCCAACCCGTGAACAATATGTAATAGATAGGTAACTTGTTTTAAATTTTGAAATTTTTAGCATAGTTTAATTTATTAGGACCTAGTAAATTTCGTTAGTTTTACTTACTTATTAGATAGATAGGATTTTCATTATTTGTAACTTAGTTTATACTAGTGATTTTTTTTTAAATAAATAATCCCATGGTGGCGTATTGATTGGCGCACCGTGCTAGGAGGTAAACCACAGAGCACAGTCCTTGGCACAGGCAGTCGCGCTGTGCCAGGGTGCGAACTTCAAATGCGCTAACATGGTGCACTGGCGGCGTACCACGCCAGTATCGCGCCAACGTCCAAAAAATTAGGCTAATTTTTTTTCAAGTTTTGACCCGACCCAACCCCCTCCACCCACACTGCCAACCGACCCCCGCCCCCTTCTTTTTCTTCAAATTTTATTTTTTTCACTTTTCTTCTTCTAAATTGATACTAATGGCACCTAAAAGAAAGAATGTGGAAGGAGGGGAAGGTTCTTAGCATAATTGGAAGGGAGAGGCTACTGGATCTTCAAGTAGCCAGGTTCCGTTCCAAAAATTTGACAAGTAAGTTGTGGAGCAGTATGGGCATGATGGCTTGAGAGCCAAAAGGAGGCCAAATATCTTGGGGACGAGTTTGTGAATGATGTAAGGTTGCAATCTCTATTTCCCTTAATTTATAATATTGTGAATACTCTTGGGTTGCAGTTTATATTTGAGGAACAGGGTGATTGCAATTTCACTTTGCCAATTGGAACGCGGAAACTAGGTTCAATAAAATCATTCCAATTTGGGGGAATGATGTACGCTTTACTTCTAAGGCATTGAATTTGTTTTTGGGTATCCCTAACCATGATGCTGAAGATTATAATAGGCTTAAAGAACCCCCCTCCCCCACTTATAGAGATATCCATCATACGTTGTGTGGGGTAGATTCCAGTATTAGGTGGGACAGGAGTAAGGACACTGGGAGGCGTTCCACTCTCCACTATGCAAATTTTAACCAAGTCGCGAGAGTTTGGCTGAAGATTGTGTGTAATGTATTTTTACAGGTAAAGCACCTTTCAGATGTGACGAGAAAGAGGGTGGTGTTAGTTTATATGATGATGAAGGGTATGCCCATTAATGCTGGGGTAGTGTTAACGCAAGCCATGATGAAGTTTAGGAATAGCATGAGGTGGTCATTTTGTTATGGGGGTTGATCACCCCGTTTTTTAGGGCAGAGGGTATTGAGGTGGTGGAGTTAGATATGAATGTTGTTAAGGCCCCCTACTTGATTTGAAATATGGTAGATGACACTCGGACAAGGCGCTTGACACGTCCCACAGACCGATCTTATCAGCTCTGGAGCGGTAGGAAAGAGATGATAGTGTAATGGCTCACATATTTGGTATGGTTGAGTTGCAGCTGCAGATCGAGGGTCGCCTGGTCACTGATGATGAGATGGAAACCTTGCGGAGCGCTACCCGTCAACAGAGAGTGCAACCTATATTTGCAGGATTGGTCTAGCATTTTAGGAGCCCCTAGATGATGATAAGGTCACCGCAGACGAAGATATGGATGATGATGATGAGGAGGATGTTGTTGATGAGGATGCCAATGCTTTGATAGTGTTTGATGGAGGTCGTGATGATGACGATGAGGCCTAGAGGCCTGTGGGAGTATCTCTAATTTTATACTTTGTTTTTGATTTGCGCACTAAGGACAATGCTAATTTTTAAGTGTGGGGTGGGAGATAACTCGCTTGTGTATAAAAATTTAATGCTTTATTGAGTCTTGTTTTATTTTTTATATTATTTTATTTTGTTCTCATCTTTTTTTTCGGTACTTTTCCTGAGGATAGTCCCTTTGAACCGATTAGGATTAGTTTTATTTTCTTATTGAGTCTTAGAGTCATCTTAGGAGTGACAGTTCCCGATGATGGATGACTGATGACCTTCTTAAGGGAAATTAGTCACGTAGAGGAGTAGAATTGAGAAACCAACCTTGGTATTTTGAAACTATGTCCGAAAAAGTTAGTCAGACGTCATGGGTAGTCACAATTGGAAAATGCAAAAGAATGGTAACCTTGAAACAAGCATGTGTTTGTTGTTTTTACTCTGAATGAATCTAAGTGGACTTAATTAAGTAGTAATACCGTAATGCAAGTTGTATGAGCATGCTAGTATGATGTGTTTGTATGTGTGTCATGATGCCATATGTGGTGAGTGATTGTTTGGTTCTTGCTTTAATTGATATCTAGAACTTGCCTTGTGTATGGAATGAGTAACTTGTAGGACTTAGGGAAGAGGATTGAGGCATTTCTTTGAAAAGGCTAATTTTTTACTCTAATGTATGTGTACCAACGAAAACATCCTAGTCAAGCCCCATTGACCTTAGCTTTATTTTTTTAAGCACATGAATAAGCCAGAACCCTTTCTATTGACACCAAAGTATTTGATTCCAATGAAATCCTTAATGTACTATGTTGAGAATAAAGGTTGAAAATGTTGGTGGAAGTGGAAAAAATGGAGGAAATGCTATGATGTGTGGAAAATAAAAGTGTAGAAAAAAAAAACTTTGTTTTGGCCCTGGTCCCTAGTGGACAGTGTGCACCTCAACTAAGTTGAGGGTGGCTATTTCTGAAGTATGCTTAAAACATTGGCCCTAGTCCTACCAAGGATATTGTGCACCTAAATTGAGGGTGACTAGTATAAAGACATATATATATAACAAAAAAAAAATGATAATAATAAGGAGCATACAGGGCAGAGCTTGAAATTGAAGAGAGATAACATTCATGAAGTATGTACTTAGAAGAAAAGAAAAGGTAGTGAAAGATGTGGAATCAATGGAACAAATACATGTGCATTAGGGAGGTGTAGTCACTAAAGATATCCAAAATATTCCCTTCCTTACCCTAAGACGTCATTACATCCAAATAAAATTCCTCTTGATTCCTTGAGAAATATGATGTGAAAGTAAAAATACATTATGGGCAAGCTTATGGCATATTAAGAGAAGTAAGAACTTCATTTGTGAGAGTGAATACAATGTTTGAAAAATAGGCCTTGTTGATAATATGATTGCTTCAGTGAAAGGCTATACTAAACACAAATGAGTGAGGGCATTCATGGAACATGTTCAGATTTGTCTAATTTGTGTGTTTGTATGAGTTTGCATTAACCTGGGAAAAAAAATAATAAATGAGTCATTCTTTGAGCATGTATGTTGTAACTTCGTGTATCACAATGATATAGTAAAGTTGTTGAAATGTTGCATCCTATGTGAACTACAAATTATGATTAAATGTGGTTGGTTGATTTTAAGGTGGGTTGATAAGTCCAAGGGTTATGAAAAAGAGTTGATAGTCTAAAGATTGTTCGAAGACAAACAAAGGTTTAAGTGTGTGGTGGTGATCTTAGGCATATTTTATATGCCAAAGTCGTTGATATTTGCCCATTATGGGATTGAATTAAAGATATCTTGAGTCTATTAACTTTATTTTGCGTAACTTGTGATGATTGTGCACTAAAACACATGATTAGTTGTTTCAGGAACTCTCGAGGAAATTGGAGTCAAATCGAAGAAAGAAGAAGCAAGGAAGCGTGAAAATAAAGTAGGGATAGAACCACCAAGACGTGGCAAACTGGCCAACACAGAGCGCCAAGACTAATACTACATGGCACCCTCCTTAGCGCCAAGGCCCTAACGACAGTCACACATGACAGGCACACTGCCTGGCACGATGCGCCATAAGGGAAACCTTAAAAGCGACTGCTTAGAGTGTTGGGAGGTGCGACACCCCATTCATGTTCCGACTTTTCCAACAAAAACTAATTTAAAAGGATTCCTTGTTGAATTAGACTTTGACTCTAGTTTTCCCAACTTCTATAAATAGACCCCTAAGGCTAATGTGTAGGGAGTTCGCATTATTTTGGTGTGCAAGAGAAAGTTCAACGTTTGCAATAGGTTTTGATTTTCTATCTCTTCTTATTTCTGGAAATCGCATGAACAATTATATTTTGTGCTTTTCGAATATTATGAGTGGCTAAACACCCTAATTCTGGGGATGCAGTTACGGATTAAATGTTGAATATTAGAAGTTTTTGAATTAATTCTTGGTTATCGTTTAAGTTACTTTTATATTCTTGTTTTAGTATCTCTTGACTGGCCATCTAGAGATTAATATATTGTCTATTCTTAAAATCGAGAAAGGAGAGGTAGATAGGCTAGAGAATATAGAAAGCTCGATCTACCATTGAGTGGACGTGTGTTCAAGAGTTACGCCCGGACGAACAACTTGCTTGGTTATGAAACATGATGAAATATAAATGATCACCAGTTAGGCCAGCTATCCCCGCTCAATGATGTAGTTAGATAGCTAACTGGAGTAGGCGACTAGAGGTCGAGAGACCCAACTCATACAATTAACCTTGTAAATCAGTAACTTGATAACCAAAATTAGTTCATTGCCTGAAATACTATACATGAAATCCATTGCATGCTCCTGCCCTGGAATTGTCTTTTACTTGCTTGAAATATCAATTTCAAGTCGTTCGCACTAGTTACTTTTAGTTATTGCATAATTCGTAGTAGTAGTTAATAATTATAAAACTCTTTTTAAAAGGTTACTTTTGTTGAATTGAGGAGTTAAGTACTAAATATAAGTCGATCATAAGTCCATCGAGAACGAAAACTCATTTTTAAAAGAAACTATGTTACTTGAGCGACCACGTACACTTGCGTGTATACTGGGGAGCAACAACTGGACCGGTGAAAATATTTGTTGTTGTGGGCTTGAAACTCCTTAAATAGAGTGAGATATTCGTGCCACAACCGTAAGAGATTTTTGTTTCATCATTTTATTTCAATTGTAGTATTGTAATTTTCACTAACAATTTTAAGGAGATTCACAATGGCTACAATTGAAAAATCTGCTGATGTCAAGATGGAAGACCTTAACAGGTCATTTCAGTTCAATGGTAACCATTTCAAGAAATGGAAGGGTAAAATATTTTTCTACTTAAGTCTTCTCAATATTTCTTATGTGTTAAATGAGAAGATTCCTAATAAAGTTGGCATCACCTCTATAAATGATGATGAAACTATTTCTCATCTAGAGAAAGTGGAAAAGTACGATGATGATTTTTGTAAGTGTCGGTACTACATTCTTAATTGTCTATCTGATAATTTTTATGATTATTATTATAAACTTAGTTTAGTACGAAGAAAATTTGGAAAGCATTGCAGGTTAAGTATGATACTGAAGAGGGTGGAGCGCAAAAAATATGCATCTAATAGATTTTTTCGCTCAAGACTTTATAATGATTGTTTGAGAGTTCAAGTCCGGGGAGGTCAAAATTTGAGATAAACTTATTGTTTGTGGCATAGTAGATAAATTTTCACCTTCTTGGAAGGAGTTTCAAAAAACTATGCGCCAAAAACAAAAGGAAACCTCTTTTAAAACGTTGATAATGAAAATCCGTATGGAAGAAGTGGCAAGAGGCCAAGATGCACTTTTATAATCAGAAGAGAGAAACATCACAACGAAGGTAAATTTAATTACTTCAAATAATGCTACTCCTAATCTCACAAAAATACTTCTTTGAAGCCTAAGAAGAAAAAATTCAAGAAAAATAATGGTAGACTTCCCAAGAAAAATAATGATGAAAACAACCAAGTACAAAATCAATAAGTTCAAGATAAGGGATTGTGCTTTGTTTGTGGCAAGAGTAGGCATATTGCTCCATTTTGCAAATTTCAAATACGTGGTCCTAACCCTCAGGCAAACGTTACCGAAGAACTCTTTGTGGCGATGATTTCCGACATAAACATGGTTGAGAATATTGATGGATGGTGGGATGATTCTGGTACAAACCGTCATGTCTGTTATGACAAATATTGGTTTAAAAATATACTCATTTTGAGGAGCTCAAACCCATCATGCTTGGTGATTCACACACTACTCAAGTGCTTGGAACAGGAGATGTCGAATTGTGTTTTACCTCTGGAAGGGTGTTAACTTTGAAAGATGTACTATATACTCCTTCCACGGGAAAAAAATTTATGTCTAGTTTTCTTCTTAATAAAGTAGACTTTAAACAGATTATTGAATCTAATCAATATATAATTGTGAAAAAAGATATTTTTGTGGGAAAAGGGGTATGCTCGTGATGGAATGTTTAAATTGAATGTTGAAATGAATAAAGTTTCTACTTCTGTTTATATGCTTTCTTCTATCAATTTTTGGCATGCTCATTTTGTCATATTAATGATCGTTATGTCGGAATCATGAGTAGGTTAGGATAAATCCCAATGGTTAAAAAGAATTTTGAAAAGTGCGAGGCTTGTAGTAAAACCAAAATCGCTAAAAGGCCTCATTTTCAAGTTGAAAGAAAAACTGATTTGTAAGAATTAGTTCATACCAATATTTGTGAATTTGGAGAAATTTTAAATCGTAGAGGAAATAGATATTTTTTCAATTTCATTGATGAGTTTTCTAAGTTTACATATGTTTACTTGATAAAAAAATAAAAGTGATGCTTTTGAACATTTCAAAACTTATCTCCATGAGGTTGAAAATCAGTTTGGTAGAAAAAATAAAAAGAATTAGAAGTGATAGAGGTCGTGAATATGAGACAAATGAGTTTAATTCTTCTTTTAGATCATTGGGAATAATTCATGAAACTACTCCTACTTATTCTCCTGCATCTAATTGTGTAGTGAGAAGGAAAAATAGAACCTTGCTTGAATTGACTAATGTCATGCTTATTGAGTCACATGCACCATTGACTTTATGTGGTGAAGCTATTTTGACTACTTGTTATGTGTTGAATCGTGTGCCTCATAAAAAGTCTAAATTAACACCTTCTAAATTGTGGAAAGGTCACAAGCCAAGTTTGGGATATCTAAGAGTTTGGGGTTGCCTAGCCTTTGTGATTCTAAAAATAGTGGGGGTCAAAGGATTGAACAAAATATTTTGTCACCACCTAGTTCTTTTACTTCTACTTTTTAAAATAAGGAAATTGATGATTTTGAGTTAAAAAGGAGTAAAAGAGCTAGAGTGAAAAATCAAAATTAGTCCTGATTTTAATGTGTTTAATGTTGGAGATGACCCTCTCACTTTGAAAGAAGTTTTATCTTCACATGATTCCATTTTTTGGAAAGAGGTTGTAAATAATGAAATGAAATTACTAATTTATAGTAAAACTTGAAATTTAGTTGATTTACCAGCGGATGGCAAAACAATTGGTTGCAAATGCGTCTTACGAAAAAAGTTGAAATTGGATAGATCGATTGATATGTATAAGGCTAGACTAGTTGCAAAAGGTTTTAAATAACTAGAATGCCTAAAATGTTTTGATACTTTTTCTCCGATAACAAGATTTACATTCATAAGACTTTTAATTGCTATGATTGCAATATTTGATTTGCAAATTGATCAAATGAATGTAAAAACTCTCTTTAAAAAATAGAGACCTAAATGAGGAAATTTACATGAATCAATCCGAGTATTTTGTTGAAGCAGGCCAAGAAAGCAAAGTGTGTAAACATACTAAATCCATATATGGCTTAAAACATGCACCAAAGCAGTGACATGAAAATTTTGATTCTTGCATGATTGAAAATGATTTTAAAACAAATGAGAGTGATAAGTTCATTTATCATAAGTCTGGGAATAATTCACATGTTATTCTTTGCCTATATGTTGATGATTTATTGATCTTTGGTTCTAACATGAATGATAATGATGAAGCTAAAATATTCTTAGAAGCCATTTTGATATGAAAGATCTTGGTGAGATAAATTTTATTCTTGGAATAAAAATAACAAGAACATGTGATAGAATTTTTCTTGACCAATCATTATGTTGAGAAAGTTTTGAAAAAAATATAGCTTTCTTGATTGCAAGCATGTAGTAACTCCTTTTTATTCAAGTGGTCACTTATTTCCTGTTGAAAGTGAAAATGATGTGAGAAATCAAAAGGAATATGCTACCTTGATTGGAAGTTTGAGATATGTGGCTGATTGCACTTGGCCTGATATTACATATGCAGTAGGAGCACTTAGCAGGTTTACAAGCAAGCCAGGTAATGAACATTAGCATACTATAAGTCTATAACAAGAGCTATGAGATATTTAATTGGAATAAAAAATTGTGATTTGTTCTATAAAATATATTTTGTGGTACTTGAAGGTTTTTCTAATGCATATTGGAAGACCTTATCAGGCGATTCATGTTCTACCACTGGTTACATTTTTACTTTAGGTGGTGATGCTATTTTGTTGGAAATCAAAAAAGCAAACAATAATTGCTAACTCTACCATGGAGCCTGAACTAATTGCTTTAGCTTCAACTAGTGAGGAAGCAAATTGGTTGAGAGATTTATTATTTCAAATACCTTATTTGAAAACCCAATTCCTCATATTTCAATTCATTGTGATAGCACACCTGCAATTGGCAGAGTTTAAAACCGTTATTACATCGATAATTCCAAACCTATAAGGAGAAAACACAGTAATATAAGATCATATTTGACAAGTGGTACCATTAATGTTGATTATGTCAAATCTAGTGATAACCTTGCAGATCCTCTTACTAAGGCCTTAACAAGAGCCTGAGAAATGGGTTTGAAGTCTATAAATACTTGAGTCATATATGATGAAATCCAACTTGGAGACTAGATATCCTATAACCAGGTTCAAAGGGAAAAACTAATTATATGATGACTTCTTGTGAAAAAATGCACTATTTTTTTCCCTCTCTATGATGTGAGTGCATAATTTTTGTAGTGATTTGTGAAGGTTGAGTTGATAAAACTCTTAATGAATATCTCTAGCCCGTATGAGTGGAGTATTAAACTTACAGGAACACTCTCGACAAATTTCACCTATGTGAGTGTAAAAGTAGGTCGCTTCCTATGAGAATTGTGCTTATTCTCAAAAGCACTCATGAAATCGGGATAACACAAGGTCACAATGTGCTAGCTTTTAAAGATCATGTCAACACCTTGATTATTTTGTGTGAGAAGTAATATTTTATTTCCCTTAAACAGTCATAATTTAAGTCTGAGACCACTACGACTCTGGAGTAGAAGAAACTATTTCACTAAGTGGAGGTTCAATGCAGAACACACCTTAATTATACATAGTAGTCTACCTTCAACTAATAGACTCTCTTATTTAGTATTAAAATGTGTGGGGGATTGTTGGTTTAGCATTTTAATATTAATATTTTAGTATATTAATTTGCTTTATTTTGGAGTTAAAGAGTGCTGAATTTTCCAGCAGCTAGTGGGCACTTCTCATCGCTACCGTTGGTAGGCATTTGTGCCTAATTACTCACTTTTGTTAATCATTGTGCGTAGGCATTATTGCCCATTACTTGGTGGTTGAAAAAACGTCCCATTGGAGGTTACTTGGTGGTTACAAGATGGTCTAATTGGAGGTTACTGTTAGTAGTAGAAGGTGGTCAACCATCACTACTAATTCCTTTTCCATTCAATCTCCATTATCTCAATCTTTATTCCTCCATTATACCATGCAACATATGTAACCTCCAGGTCATTTATCTTTCCTATTAGCTATCTTATTATCTTCCTATTCATTGCTAGGAAGGCTCCTCAACTATAAATAGTGGTGGTCTTCATTTGGTTTAGATACACTAGAAAATAGAGAGCATAAATGTTAGTCAAAAAAGAGAGTTCTTATTAGTTGAAGGAAGGTGTTCCATTTGTGGAGCTTTGGACTCAATTCTTGTCCAGAGTTTGTTGAGTTACACTTCTGTGATTAATTAGGTTGTTGTACCCTGGAGGGGACAAGTCAAGAAGGATTACTGCTGGACCGGTGAAAATATTAATTGTAGTGGGCTCGAATCTCCTTAAAGAGAGCGAGATATTTGCGCCTCAGTAGGAAGAGATTTTTATTTCTTCATTTAATTTTCAATTGAAATCTTGTAATATCGTAATTTTCACTAACAAAATCTATTTTTATCTATTAAAAAAATCTCTCACACAAGTATGACATGGTATGACTCAACCATCAGAAAATTTTTCCTATCAAACTGCATCTTTGAATTGCACATAATTATTGGTCATTTTGAAAAGGAAAGGGATTCATGGTATTCTTCATTTTGTGTTCAGTTTTTCACTGTACTTAACTAAGCTTACAAAAATTTCAACTTCCTGTGACTTGGTGATAGAATGCATGGTCTAGAATATCGACTTTTTTTCAGCTTTAGCTTTCTGATATCATTTGTTGCAGAATGTAGGAATGAAGATCAAGTCTGTAATATAGCTAAACTGTTAAAACTTTTGGATCTCATGGAATACTCCTTTATCAATTTGGAGAAGAAAGAATCCTCTCTTTCCAATAGCTTTGCTGGTGTGTCATATTCAGCTATTCTTCCTGAGTTAAAGGACAAGTGAAGGAAGGAATTAGAAGTTTATTCAATATTCAGAGATTTAGGGGTACGAATTAATATTTTACCTTCATTCAAGACCAAGACAAGATCACTATCAATGACTGTGTGGATTCTGTGAGCTATTGTGACCACTGTTCGATTTCTGAACTCTTGACTGATTATCTTTTGTAACACTGCATCAGTTGCAGCATCAACTGATGCTGTTGCTTCATCCAGAACAAGAATGCTGCTTTTCTTTAGCAAGGCTCTTCCAAGACAGAAAAGCTGCCTTTGACCTACGCTCCAGTTTTCTCCGTTTTCAACCACTGTGAAACTCAATACATTAGTAGGTTTCAACAAGGAAATATATATGACATAAGATTCTATTTCTTAGCAAGAAATTTCTAGTCTAACCTGTAGATTCTAGTTTCTCTGGTTTAGCACGTATTATATCTCCAAGTTGGCATTTGTCCAGAGCCTGTCAAAAGAAGAATTGACTACATTATTATTCTCTAATCCAAATCACTAAAACATAAGTTAATTTCAACTCTTTCCTTGACTGCATTACAAAAGCTGGTTAAAGTCTTTGTTTCAATCTTTGCAAAACAAGTCTCTAAGATCTTCAGATACTCTTTGTTCTCTTGGCTTGTTAGTTTTTACGATGCAAAAATGTTGATTTATAAGCTAATATAATCTTGTGAATTTAAGTAGATATCTTTGCATAACTTTCAATACTGAGTGCAATAAGTACCTCCCAGATTTCAGTATCAGAGTGTTGTGCTAGTGGATCTAGGTTTCCTCTAACTGTTCCCTCAAACATTGTTGGATCCTGAGGAATAATACTAAGCCTTGACCTCAAATCATAAAGGCCAATCTTGCAAATATCTACATCATCAATGATAATGCTTCCTTCTCGGGGTTCTACAATCCGGAAAAGAGCCTGAATGAGGGTTGATTTACCACTTCCTGTTCTGCCCACAACACCAACTTTCTTTCTTCCCGGCAATGTGCATGTTATGTTTTTCAAAACAGAAGGGAGGTGTTCAGCATAACGTATCTGCAGATAGGATGATATCAGTGGGTGGAAATTTTAAGTTATTCAAGCTAAAAAATATGTAAACAAGTATATAATATTCCTGCCAGTTTTTGGTTAAATATAGCGTTATTCCTTATATCCTTATCATTATAGGAATAATGAAGACATACTAGAACCACAAAAATTGTACAGATTTTTTAACTTTGACATCTGTTACTATTGGATGATATCCTACTGCGCACATTATTGCAAACCTCATAATCGACACTGTCTCTTTACCTGCAAATTTTGGAAGGAAATTGTACCAGTTTCTGGCCAAGTGATTGATGGTCTGCTATTTTCAATTACAAGTGGTGCTTCACTGGCAAGGTTCGAGTACTGGAGAATCCTTTCAACTGATATCATTTTGTTTTCAGCGTTGCAGATATTCCATATAACTGAAGCTTGTAAAACATTCAAATTGATCCCATATGTTACTGCTAATCCTGCAATGCCTGTAGAATATAAAGCAACATCAGTTTTCTCTGATTTCTTTGAAATTGAACTTGTTAACCACCTGTCCAACAATACCACATCAACAAAAAGAAAGTGAGAAAAGAATCTTCTGACTTTCTTAAGAAACATGACTTTGGTAGGTAACATGTTTTTGACATCTTTAGTTTCTACCATAACATTATAAAGACTTAATAGTTACGTTTCTGATGCTTACTTGGATTTATAATTCCTTCCGGAAGTGTGACTAGAAGAACAAGGGAGAAGGCGAAAACAAAATTAGCTAGTTGGTTCAGTCTAAAAGAAAGCCATTCCATTGCGGATACATTGTGAAACCATGGCCTTGAATGACCATCTATGAGACAAAGATTTGCATGCGCAAAGCGATCTTTTTGGTTGAAAGCACGAATTGTTGCTGCTCCTGCCAGTGATTCAGCAAAGTGATGGAGGATCGGAGCTCTTTGAACTCCAGATAATCGAGCAAGCTCCCTTGCAGTTGGTATGTAGTATTGCTGGCATTTTTAATAATAATATCTTTAAATTACATTTTATAAATATTAGAAAGAAAATCTTTGGAATCTTAAACAAACATAGAGTTTGTTTATCCTTTCATCTTTAAATAATCAGTGTACCAATATTTTTCCAAACATCACTTACTGAAGTATACAAGAAAACTCTTTTGCATGTTATCTAAATGAGAAATGCTTATTTTAGTTGAAAACAATTGGCTTTATCACTGTGTCAGCTTCGTCTAACTTGACCACAAGAGTACTTTGCCTAAAACAAGACAGCAACTTCTTGTTTTAATATAGTTAGCATTCCAAGATTTAAACAAGTACTGCTTACTTACCTGGTACCAAATGCATATTGCTGTTACTGGAATAAAGATGACAAACACTTCCCATGCGGCCTGCGACATGACTGCAATTGTCCCAAGAAGCTGAATAATGGAGAAGGCACACCAACCCAACTTGTTTGCCATTTCCAAGTCTAGAACACTTTGGTCTGTTGATGCCTGTTCATGTAATAAGATATCTTGATGATTGATCCAATACGATTGCATTAATGAATCATCTGAATTTCAGCCTTAAGTTCTAGATATTATGGCAAGAATTTAGACAGTTAACTTTGCTGTTGTCATGTTTTATTTTTCCTGACTATCTTATTATGATATTTCTCTGTGGATTAACTTGTGAGTTACGGTTGGTTGAGCAGACAAATTCAGATACCACATGACTGTACACTGGAAGACGTCTACTAGCTTTATGAATTATGAGATATAACTAACATTCCGTTATTTAGATTATCTCAAATATGTTCCTCAGACTTATAGCTGTTATCATGCCTGGTTTCTTCCTATTTATTTCTTTTTAATATGTACCAGGTATATATCTACCCCTATCCGTGTATATGCAGGATAAGAAAAACTACCCAATTATTACTACTTATTCTGTACGAGTTCTTAGCTAAATCCACACATCTCATTCAGATTAAGGGAAGTAAAATGCAGCTGATATGCTGTCCTCAATGTCCAATCCCAATCAACTAACTTTGAGCTACTTACACGATTTAAGATTCTTCCAGTAGGAGTAGAGTCGAAGAATGACATAGGAGCACGAAAGATGCTGTGCAGCATGTGTCTAAAGAGCTTTTCTGCTGTTCGAAGGCCTGTTATAGCTACAAAAGATGACCGTACTAGCACACAAAGAGAACTTCCAACAGCGAGAAGCACATAAACAAGAAGTATGAAGTTCATCTTCTCTGCTATTGGTGCTGCATCACCTGTGGGACATGACCATGCCATCCAGTAGTTGCTGGCAATCTGAAGCAATTGAAATGATGATTGCGCTAGAAGAATTATTGGAATAAAGGCACCACCTTTTACAATGGTCAAGTAAGAAATGTAAATTTCTTTTCCAATGCTTCCTTTTTCTCTCTCCTCATCCTGCACAAGTCTGCCATCCTTCTCTGTTATCTCTATGCAGAGATTGTGTTCTGAATCCTGCTTAGTGTGTGGAAATTTTGCATTTACGTGACGATCTGTATCAACATCACCATCAGTAACTGCATCTTCAGATTCTCTGCTTGAGTTTTCAACTGTTAAAATTGATTCTAAAGCCTGGTTGTGTGCTCCAACTAGAACTTCAAAGCCAATATTTTGTTTCACTAGTTCTTCAAAAGTACCAGCTTGTGCAATTCTTCCATTTTGCATCACCTATTGATATTAAGGAGTTAGATTCTGTATAGATTTTGAATGTTTGTCAAAGTTACTGAAATCTTAAGAGTTATGAAGCATTTTCTATTAGAGTCTAAATATTAGTGCTAATGTTTAATTATCTTCCGTACCTGAATAGGCAACCTCTAAATATTTGGAAAGTTCTAACACATTCCAGCTTGTTTTGAACTGTGCAACATGTATACACATGAGCAAGGAGTAAACCTCAATCTTTTTACTTATTTTGTGCACCTTGTTGAGCTGGATGAGACGAAACCTTCATGTCTGATTTGGAAGGCGGGGAGGTAGAGGGGGATCCTATAGAATCGTATTCCAATATTTCTGTTGCTATTCCAATACCTAAAGGTTTGCTAAATCATGTTCATAGTCACTATATTGGAAGATTGTGATGGTAGTATTCATAAATTATGCAGATGTTTTATCAGTTAAATGACATGAATGGATGGTTCATCAGTGGAACAAATTGAAATTCTGTTTTCCTGCATACCAGAATGAGATCTGCTGCTGGAAGAAACTCAACTTGGTGTGTAACATAAAGTATGGTCTTTCCCTTGAGAACCCTCATCAAGCACTCCTGCACCATGCAGAAAATTATAATATCTATCTCAGTTTAAGAAACCAACAATAGAATTTGTGTTTGATAGACATGCCCACCTGAAAGAGGTGTGTTCCTGTGTGAGCATCGACAGCGCTGAAAGGGTCATCAAGAAGATATATATCAGCATCTTGATAAATCGCACGAGCAATTTGTATTCTCTGCTTCTGACCTCCGCTCATATTTATCCCTCTTTCTCCTATTTCTGTTAGATCACCAGCAGGAAATAGTTCAAAATCTTTTTTCAGAGCGCATGCTTCAACTGTTGTGTCATACTTGACACTTTCATAAGGTTTTCCGAATAGAACATTCTCCTTGATATTTCCTGTAAGTATCCAAGGAGACTGAGGGACATACGCAACTTCACCGCTGATCTTCACGATCCCTGACAGTTTTGGCATCTCTCCTAGAACACAAGAAAGCAAGCTTGACTTCCCTGATCCAACAGTGCCACAAATTGCCACCTTCATTCCCTTCTTAGCTTGTAATTCTATTCCGTCAAGGGTTGGGATTCTTGATTCCGTGTCCCAGCTGAATGTTCCACTCTTTATCTCAACCCCAAATGGTGTTTCATCTTTGGGAACAAATTCAACTGCATCGGGTTGAATCTCATCTTCCTGTAAGTAGGAAGCAATTCTATCAGCAGAAACTTTTCCTTGTGCTATCGCAGAGAGTAAATCTGGCAAATTGAATATAGGATCTTGAAGCATCCGAAATGTAGCCAATGCAGATAAGACCCTCCCTGCAGTCAGTGGAATGCCCATCATAACACATCCAGAAAAGGTTGCCACAGAAATAAATGTAGGTGATCCCCAGAAGATAAAAGCACTTAGTGCTGACAATCTAAGTGACTTCCATAACCAATTATGCTCCACTTTTCTCAACATCTCCACCTTATGTAGATAATAACTATCCCATGCCTGAAGTTTTATAGTCTTCATATTCCGCAGAATCTCTGAGGTGGATTTCATTCTTTCATCTTTGGACTCCATTATCTTAGTTTGATAACCCTTAAGGGTTCTTATCAGGGGTATGTTGCCAGTCATCACTATCAGAGTTGTCCCTAATGCCACAAGTGCCCCCATTCCTAGATTCATGTGTAAAATATAGATTGCCAATGATATCTGGATAGGTAACATCCATATTGTGTTGAGGTACCATATAAAATCTGTAATCCTTTGGACATCTACGCTCATGTAATTTATTATCTCTCCGCTCGTGTAGCTTTGCCGTGATTGACTTGATAAAAGTAGGCCCTTTTGGTAAATGTGAGATATCAGAGAACCTCTTAGCCGAAGGCCTAGCTGCCGAGCTCCAAATATCCACTGCCTTTGTGCAATTGTCTCAACCATTTTTGCACCAAGAAAAGCTAGTGCTAGAAGATAGCCACTTTGTAAACCCCGAATTTTCTTTTTGTTGAGGAAGTTTACAAAGTCATCAATAAGGTATGGACCAACATAAGATGATCCTGCACTAATAACTGCAAACAGGGCATTGATTGCTGCTTTCTTTCTTCCAAATAAGTAAATGGCCTTATAGATAGATGGGGTTATGGTTCCATCCCTTTCCTTTACATACTTGAGGCATTCGTCAAAGGAATCAGATAGAAATTTTGCAGAGTCCCTGAAATGGACATCTGGGACTTCGTCCTGGTCAATGGGCTTCTCGACTCCAACTTCAAATAATGGATTGAGCCAAGAGAAGGTCATCAGTTGGAGAAGGCTAGCTTTTCCATATGGGCTGTCTCTTTCGGCTTCGGAATTCTTTTCCCTCTTTCTATTTAGAAGTGGTTCAGTTGTGCTTTCTGACATGTCAAAAATTATGCCTGTCTTCCCTCTAATAGACATAACTAGAAGACAGGCTGACGCAATAAGACCAAGGATATCCACACAGTCTGCAAGTCCTAGATGTTCGTCGCTTGTGATGACAGAATGGGCATCAAGAGTCGCACGAGCAAGAGACAAAAAGAAGCTGGAAATCCACCAAATTCTGAGGACCCAAGGAAATTTTATGTATTTCTTATTATGAGTTGTGTAGAGCACAAGAAATGAAGCTGCCCATGATGTCATTTGCAGAATCTCAGATGAAAGAATTGGAAATTTGAATTGGCAGTGAGCACCATTATTTCTCTTTTGCAACATCAAGAGCATTATGAGATGAGTGCTCAATAATATGGTTGTGCAGATAATGCTAAATATGAAGGAAATGCCAACTTTTGTGCCAACTGCCATAGCCTTGTCCCACCTGCCTTTGTATAGGAGTGAATCCAGTAGTAAGATTCCGAGGAATCCCAGTAGGACAAGGATGCTGGCATCCTCCCATAAGCAGCGCGACAATGGCTGTAGCCATGCAAGGAAATTTATATCTGTGATTGATCAAAACAAGAATCCCCATCAATATAAAGCTGACTAAACTATTCGCACACTAGCACCCACTTTTTTTTGGCAGTACAGCATGTTAAAATTGTATTCATCATCACTTGATTCTGTTTGAAATTTAATTTTTCCTGTTGGTTTGGACTGTTTCTTAATTTTTCAATTCTCAGGTAAAAAAACAATGCTAATACGCATGTGTTCATGAATCTTTACTACAATGTTACGTAGTCCTATAAAAAAAAAGGGGACAGTTTTTTGCTAATACTCAACTGTTCATGAATCTTTACGACTATGTTGGCTTACACTAATTTCATTATAATTTGTTAGGGAGAGGGCATAAGGCCTCATGCCAAGTCGACTTGCTTTAATTCTCAATAATTGTCTTCCATCCAAGGTTGGTCTAGTGATTATTAAAGTGAGTAGAGCCATCGATGGGGATGGACAGGAGACAATTAACTTACTTCACATATAAAATTTGTTTGACAAATTACTTTCTTCATAATTAAGGAATTTGTTATCTCTACAAAAAGTCCAAAACGCGAAAAAACAGTTGCCCTACCTAACACCCCTTAAATTTCTACTAGACTGTTTAAAATAAAGATAGAGGAACTCCATCTTTGAAGTTGCAGTGAGTTTATCATTCATACATCTTACATTATTCTAATTGATCGTAAATGCAGCTAGAGATCTTAGATCTAGGTATTTTAATTTGTAGAACCACTTCCTTTTTAATGGATTTGGAAACTAAATACATGCTTTGCTATGAGATGGTCACTTAAATTTGAATAGTTCATTTAGAAAGTCACTTAATTTAAACTTGTTCACTTACAAACTCATTCAACTTTGTTTTATAATTCAAAAGTCACTCAATGATTGATATTTCAATTAGAAAGTCGCTCAAATATTTTACTTAGAAAGTCACTCAATTAATTTAAATTTTTTTAATTAAATTTTCTTGAAATCTAATTTTTATTATAAAGAAATAATAAAATATCTATTTTTATTATCTTATCAATCCCACTCTAATTATTTAATTATATATTTTTTGAAAAAAAACGTATAGTAGCAAATGACAAAAAGAATTCCCTTTTCCGTTTTAGCAATTGTCTAACTGAAACTAAATATGATTTTTTTTTAAAAAAAAAAAAAGTTTGGAATCAAGAAGTAATCCAACGCACAGTAGCAATCATTATTTTTTCTAAAGAATAGTTCATGACAAAAAATGTATTTCAAAAAAAAATTAATAAAATAATTAAAATGAACAGCTTATTTTTTAAAAAAAAAATAAGTTTAAAACAAAAATTGTATTTCAAAAAAATTTTAACTAAAAAATTATTTAAATTAGTTGTGTGACTTTCTATGTAAAATATCAATAATTGATAAACTTTTAAGTGAAATAACAATAGTTAAGTGGCTTTTGAGTTATAAAACAAAATTGAGTGACTAATTTAAGTTGAGTAACTTTCTAAGTAAATTATTCAAAGTTGAGTGACGATGTGAAAACGGGAAAATATTAAATACTTAAATTTGAAGAAAAAGTCATTAACTTCATTCATCTTTATGAGAAAACAAATCAATATATAAGGAAAAAGGATAAATATACCCCAAATTATCATAAATGGTGCGTCAATACCCTTCGTTATACTTTCGGGTTGTGTATACCCTTACCATTAATATTTTGAAACGTATATACCCTTAAAATAAACGGAGGGACACGTGTCATTATCTTAATGGTTAATTTGGATAGACCATTAAGATAATGACACGTGTCCCTCTGTTTATTTTAAGGATATATACGTTCCAAAATATTGACGGTAAGGGTATACACAATCCAAAAGTATAACGAAGGGTATTGGCGCATCATTTATGATAATTCGGGGATATATTTGACCTTTTTCACCAATATATATAATAGTAGTATTTTTTTTTTTTTTGGCAAACTTGGAACTATTAAAGCATATACAATCATGCTCTGACAATACGTTAGTTGTTAAATATGCTTTCTGAGCAATTTAATAAGTAGTGGACAAACATTCTAAGTTGTCTTATGTCTGTATCACGCATGATATTACGAATCTTTAGTAGATCTATATTTGAAAATTTTATAGGTAATGTCTTCACTTACGTGTGCTATCGATCTTCTCAATAGCCACTGTCTTGTTTACCTGATTTTTCTTCTTTTTCTTTTTCTCTGGGCCTCAAAGTTAAAAATTTCGATTACCCTATTTTATTATTTTCTTTAGTATGTAATAATTAATTAAATTGTTCAGATTTTTTAATAGTGAAAGTTCAAGAGAAATGTTAGGAGTTTTTCATATTTATTCTTTATTGAATGAGGTTTAAATTATTTTTATTTTCTAGTTGAATAGTTTAGAAATAATCAAAAGAGTGATTGTAAAAAGTAATTTTATTTGTGTTCTTATTTTTTCTTTAATTTAATATGGACTAGAAGGAATATTTGGTACAAAATGTATATCGACATCACTGTTTATAATATACATAGGCATAATTAGCTAGTTGATTTTGTAGAATCTCTCTTTATTTTCTTTCCTAATTAAATTAGCACCTAATATATTATATTGTATTTATATTTTTGCTTATATATCTGTTACGGCGGTGAGATATAGACTTCCATTGGATAACATTATTCATTTTGCTATTCTTT
Source organism: Solanum bulbocastanum (assembly GCA_037074985.1). NCBI lineage: Eukaryota > Viridiplantae > Streptophyta > Magnoliopsida > Solanales > Solanaceae > Solanum > Solanum bulbocastanum. The sequence goes on along the minus strand of CM073606.1, from coordinate 15,145,070 downwards.
TGCGTTAAACACATTCCAGGAGAGTTAGAATATCCATAGTCACCTTGTTAGGTTAAATTTTAACATGAGGCAAAACAACTCACAAAGAGAATATGCGAACTATATAATCAATACGATAATTGTTCTTAAAATCTTACTGTTTCAGTCACGTTTTTATCCCTTGACTGCTAATTACTATTTCCTCTTCAGGAATATTTTCTTTTACTAAGTACTAGTATTTCTGTTGGCCATGTATAGATTTTGAAGTGAATACTTGATAATTTGAATTTTTGAACATGAATTAATTTTATTTGAAATAAATTGAAGTTTCATGAGTGAGTAAATATTTGAAAATCATATTTTCAAAATCTGATCGAAATTTCATAACCAAAACAGATATTTAAAGATAAATTTTTCAAAATTTGATCAGAAATCTCTTGGACAAATAATGTTCCTTATGCTGGTGACGTATGCATTCATGAAGGGTGAACTTTATGCCCATCAAAGTATATACTAACTAGTTTAATTGCCCGCGAATAGCCAATGCATTAATACAAAATGATTTTCTTAAAAATATTTTGTTGAGATAAATAAGTATATTATATATGTTTTCGTAACAACGTCCAACAATTTAAAAAATTATATTGAAATAAATAGGGACAAGGGTCTGAAAAATATTCCAACTTTGGCCAAATTTATTGTTACGATATCAAACTTTTATGAGGACCTATTACCCCTAGATTATTTAATATCATATTTTAAACATATATATGTGCCCACGTGGATATAAAAAATATTGCATTATTATAAATAGTAATGTGTCCACGTGGACACATATATACCTTTAAAATATACTATTAAATAGTTCAAGGGTAAAAAATATACTATTAAATAGTTCAGGGTAAAAGATCCTCCATAAAGTTTGATATTGTAACAGCAATTTCGATCAAAGTCGAAGTATTTTTCAGATTCTTTTCCCAAATAAATATGAAGGGTGTACAATAGAAAATCAAATCCAAATCCAAAATCCTCACATAACTTTTTTTGTAATTTTATAATAAAGGATTATCGAGTTATATTTTTCTCATTTGGAAAAAGAAGTTTCATGTTCATCCATTTCTGGGCACAAGTGAATCCATAATCTAGAACCAAGTTATTTAAACCATATTTAAGCTGGCAAGTTCTGAACGTAGACTTAATTTCATGCAGCATTCTAAAAGTAAAATCCTTTAATTTGAAATATAGTTAATTGGATTTCAAGATCGAATATAGAGAAAGCTAGGATGAAGGGCTTACTTGCAAGGAGCTTGGAAATGGAATCTAACATTCTCTGTTGTTCACTTGAAGAGAGATATGAGATTTATTTAATATTGATTGCTATACTATTGATTACTGGGAAATGCCCATCCTTATATATATATATATATACACTTACTAGTTATAAGAGCCCGTGGGGCCTAACATATGCTATTTTTCGGTCTCAATTTATGTGATAGATATAAAATTTTAAAAGTCAATTAATTTTTTATATGATTTTGTAGATATTTAAAGTTGTTAATTATGGTAATTTATATTTTTATGTGATATACACGTAATTTGAAAAGTCAAATCATTTTTTAAATATGATTTTTAGATATTTAAGGTCGTTAATTATTGTAATTCATAGTTTCTTTAATGTAACTTTCAATAATATATGTCGTCTCTTTTCTCAATGTATGTGACACTGATAGATTTTTTGTGTTGATAAAATCTAAATTAGAGGAGAATTCAGTTGGCCTGAAATAAAAATATATACGTTTATTGTTAATTATTGTGATTTATAGTAATATTTTTTATTAATTTAAAAATATTTATTAAAAGAAAATAAGATAAATAAATCAAAACGGCGAAGAAATACGTGAAAAAAGTTATTCTAATGGGCCCTTCTTTTTACTACAAAATGGTGCAAGTGTAGAAACTTTATTTTAGTTGTGTTGAAGAACACACGAGGACAACCAGAAGCTCCTCTCTTTATTGCGTATATATATATATATATATATATATATATATATATATAGGGAAAAAGGACAAATTTATCTCCGAACTTTGATAAATAGTACGTCTATGCCCTCCGTTATACTTTGTGTCCACATAAGCTCCTACCGTTCAAATATCGGTACACACATGCCCCTCTCACTAACGGACCCCTCATTTTGTACACGTGTCATAATCCTAATCAACTACCCGTTTGACTATTCTTTTAATCCATAAACCCACAACCCGCCCCATAAACCCACTAACATACTCATTGGTTTTCTGAGAGCCTTCATACTAGACCGGCATACCGATTTTGGAAACGGCCGGTGTAATACCGGCAGCACCGTACCGACCTTCTACGGCGTATGCGTCTAACGGTTTCTTCAGAATTTTTCGGTTCAAAAGTTTGCCGGCGGCTGCTTGGAGTTCGTCTAAAATGCCCAAGAGAAATTGCTGATTTTCTGCTTCTATATCATTTTATATTTATCGTGTCGCTCCCAAATTACGTCCCCAGTCAATGCCGTTTTAAGTTATGCATAGAAATTATTTATTATTGTATTATTAAACTCTTTTCGATCTTCTAGTCATATGGGATATTTATTGAAATCTTATGCACCGCCGCCATTGGAGTGATTTTCAACCTTCACTGACTCTTCCTTTGGAATGTTTAAGTTAGATATTTTAGAGGGAATCGGGTGGGTTATTGGGTATATGGGGTGGGTTGTGGGTTTATGAGTTAAAAGAATGGTCAAACGGATAGTTGTTTATGATTAAGACACGTGTACAGAACAAGGGGTCCGTTAGTGAGAGGGGCATGTGTGTACCGATAATTGGACGGTAGGGGCTTATGTGGACGCAAAGTATAACGGAGGGCATAGACGTACCATTTATCAAAGTTCGGGGGTAAATTCGTCCTTTTTCCCATATATATATTATCTCAAATGAAAAAAAGTGTTGATTGTCTACGAGAATGTTTATATTTTCAGGTCGTCTAAAATATACATTTTTATTTGTCACATTTAGATTTTGATATACTTATTAAACAAATATTGATTAATATGACTATTTTATCGTATTATCTCTATTAATTGAAATTTATAGTATTAAGTCTTGAAAGATAATTGGGAAAGATAAATCATATTAAGAGTAAAACACGATAAAAAGTAATTACTATATTTTTTGATATGTGAAAAGTAATAAGAGTAAACAATCCCACTACACTTTTTTTTTTATGTGAGGGGAACTTTTTTTTATGTGAGGGGGTTTACAGATTTTGGGACAATTTATCTTTTTGACTATAATTTTCTCAACTTCTCTTTTAAAACATTTCAAACCACGATAAGCTATAAAAATGTGTAAATTTTATTTTAAAATATTTGATGAATTTATATCTAAATTGAGAATGAAAATTAAATATTTTAATCCTCAATTCATTCTCATGAATTAGAACGTAAGAAACACTAAAATTATAATCATTAAACAACTTATGCATATAAATAAGATTTTCAATGATGTAAGGAAATCGTTGGATAAAAAAAAGGCACTTCACAAGATATTGTCTTATATATGGGGAAATTATTGGTATATGTTTATGTTCTCATTGGAATGCAAGAGTTAGAGGTTGTCACGTGATGGTTAGTTGTTTTCATCTTTAAAGGATCATATATTATTTATTTATTTTTACTTTTTTCTTTTATCATTTGGCTTGTTTTGATCCATTGCTCCTTTTGTATATTTTAAAGTATCAGGATTTTGATAAAGATTCAGAAGATGTAGCAATACTAGAAGTAATCAGTAACAAATGCTTATGATGATTTAATCAAAGAATAACCTCCTACATTTAGAAAAGGGAACAAATCGAGAGATCCCTAGGCATTCCCAATGAGTTTTGCTTAATCATGGAAAATATAAAAGTTATATTAGGTTCAATTTCTATACATTAATTAAGTAAAATAATTCTTACATTAGCGTAAGTATTATTTATAAAATACTTTAGTTACAGGCAGAATTCAAAATTTAAGTTCATCACCATGTTTAAGAATTAATTTTAACTTATTTCTTACCAATAAACTTAGTGTAGTTTTAAGATTACAAGTATAACATTTAATATCGTTGAAGTATTTTTTTACCTCATGCCCATAGACACACAATATGTATTTCGTGTAATTAAATCTTTAAGAATACACACCATCCACCTCGGGCGTATAATAAGTGAGAATGACTTTGAAACGTTAATCTCATTTTTTAAATTTGATAAAGATTTTAGAAGCACGAGTGCGTGACAATTGATATCGTACATATACATACATACAAAATAAAGGTAAAATTGATACAAGGCTTAAAGTTAGGAGGGGATGTACTAGACGAGAAGGAGTGGTTTTTATTTGTTTTATTTGCTTGAAAGTGATTGGTTAGTAAAATGAGGGAAGATGTGGTAGACCTAATCATCCCACTATATTTTACAGACAAAAATTTAAATACTAAAAAAGAGAAGGGAGCCATTGTTTTGTCAGAGTCATGACTTTGGGTGCCACTAACTTTGGGTTCAATTTTATACCATTACTTTTCTTGTGTAAAGTAAAAGATTGAAAAGGAAAATGTGGCCACTCTAATATCGATCATATTAGGAGAAGAGGATATGCTGGTTACGTGATGGAATTTATGCACTTTACAAGTTCCATTTTCGCCTCCTCTTCTTCTAATATTAGTAATATATATAGGTTTAACATATCAATAACTTAAAATTTATTGTAGATATTATATTTAGACACTCAAATTACGACTTGATTCAATTGAATATCTAAACACATGATAAAGTATTTCATTCACCAAGCATAAAGATGGTTAGGTCCCATTGACCACTGCCATTTAGGAAAATTACACTTGTCTAGTCAAACTCTTGGTGTTAATATTAGTTTATTGGACTAGCTAAATTAATTAAATAAAATGAAGACACTTTATATGATATGATATTAATCACTTTAAAAGAAACTTGTGCACGCGGGGCTTTGCTTGGACACCAAATGGTTTTTAAAGGAGAGAAGACGACTTAATAAAAGTACATGTTAGTGAAAGACCAAATCAGCCCATTATACTCCCTCCGTTCATTTTTACTTATCACTGTTTGATTTGACACGCCTATTAAAAAATAATTATTGATATAAGTATATTTTACCAAATTATCCCTATTACGTGATGTTTAGTATTAAGTCTTGGAAAATGATTTAGAGAACAAGTATTTAATGTTGACGATAAATATGGAAAAATATAAGTGTTTTTTTCTTGATATGTCAAAATTGACAAGTAAAAATAAAAATATATTTTAGCAAAAGTAGCACGTAAATGTGAACAAAGAGAGTAATTTGTATGCATGATTCGAGACGAGACAAAATAAATTAGTGGTGCCTGTGTTTTATGAGTTATGAAACATCGGCGAAATTTACATGTAACTACCAACTATATGACTTCAAATTTATTTAAACCTTTCTACTTTTTTTAATTTATTTTTGTGCTAAATAAAATAAGAAAGAAAAGGAAAGGGAGAATATGGACACTTTATCACTGCTAGGAAAAAAACAAGTTAGAGTTAGATGTGGAAAATAATATTTTATTATCTATATTCTTGCCTTAAACTTGGCGTGCAAGAACCATATTCTTCATCTTTGATGTGACATCAATTATAAAACAAAGTTTCTGATGACTTTACATGCCATTAAATTTCTTCACATCCAACGAACTTGAAAATCAATCTGTTGGGTCCAGCTTGAGTAACTTTTTCCCAAACTTTTCTTTTTTCTTTTGAACAAGATCAGTGGAGGTAAGCACATGTTGGCTTAATGAGAAATAATTATAAACAGGACTTATTCGGGCTTCGCGCAGTTGTAAAAAATAGTAAGATATCAATTACTTTTTTCGTCCATTTTTATTTGTTCACTGTACTAAAAATAGATATCAAACAATACTTGTCTAATTTGAAAATCAATGAATTATTTATCTGTTTGTGTCTATTTTACCTTACTATTAAATACTATTCAATATTTAATACATTTTTTAAAGCATAAATTGAATATATTTAAAATGTAATATAATATTATTCTATTATTTATTATTTTCTTAAGGCGTTTGTTTATTAGTGGATAACTACCGCATAATTTAGCTCATCTTTTTCTAATCGCCAAAAACATGAAATTATTTAAACTCCCTCTAACTTTTGAAATATGATACTTGCACCCCAGGGAGGTTTACTTCATCAAGTTTCGCCGCGAATTAATTAGTGGTGTTTGTTTAGACACTTTAGGAGGGAAAATGACATTATTTTGATATAATCTGGACATAAAATATTTTGTTAGTAGTTCGCAGACTTCCAACGAAGCATAAGTTCTTATTTTGACAAAAAACGTATAAAATACAAAATAAAAGAAAAATCATAGAAAATGTAAAAAAGTGCAATAATTAATCATTAAAAATAGAAGGAAAAAATACTAAATCAGTGCACAATCTTGCGAGCTCTTGTTGATGTCCACTCCCACAAATTGATCATCATTCAATAGCCTTCATCTTGTTCTTCAAATCAAACAAAAGCATGCAATAAACACCAAAAATACAACAACTTAAAGAGCTAATAACGTGATAATTTTTATAAATTCTTACAATGTCCTTATTTATAGTACTACAATATGAAATATCAAATAATGTTATGTCTATTAAGTATTTTAGGGTTTATGATAGTTAAAAATGTGAGAGTAATGAAATGTAAGCATATCTAAAAATTAAAATAATTTAATAGAAAAATATGTTAGTCATTTCTTCAGAATCATCAATTATATATGTTTATAAGTACAAATATTTATACTAATACATCTATTTTCAAGTTAATAAAATCATAACATTTATAAGTTCTTTAGCAATAATTTTCTTTAGTACTTATTTGTGAATGAATTATAAATTAATTTTTGGTCAAGGATGATTAGATTTCTTGAATTGTAAAATGATGTATTTTTTTGGATTTTACGTAAGTAATTATTATTTTATATTATTTTTTACTCTCAAAAGTTATGACGCTATAATGAATAGTGTAATTTTGATTAAATAAATAAACAATATACTTGTATTAAAATGAAACAAAAAGCAAGAGATAAAAACAAAAAAAGTGCATATACCATCTTTCCTGAGATTATCTCTATGCATTTTGCATGATCATAATTCTATTTTAATACCTTTCAAGCGTGACACGACCATTTCATCCTCAATAACATAAAATGTTGTATTCATTCAATAATTTTAACATATATATTCCTTTGACGCCATCCCTCGCTCCTCCATTTCTTGTCCTCTCTATTATTAGATAATACTTTACTATTGCTTTTCATTGAAAAATAAATAAAAGAGGAAAAAAGAGAAAAACTTATTACATCAAAAATTTGTTGTCATATTGAAGCTCTTTTACATATTGAAATTTAATTAATTTGTGTTACATAGATTCAATATTCCTTAACATGGGTCATTAAGAAATTAGGCATAGATTCAATGTTCCTTAAGATTGGTCATCAAGAAATTAGTTAGGGTCGCGTACATGTAAATTTTTTAAATAACACGTATTGCACAAATTAAATATTCCTTAAGATTGGTGATTAAAAAAAATTGGTTAAATTTTGATACATTTGAATTAGAAATGAAAAAATATAAAATTCAAATTCAAAATTAATGATATTATACTCTATATACAGTTTTTAAAAGAAGATAATTGATAATTACCTTGATGAGATCAAACCTATTTAAATATAGAGAAAAAAATTATATTATACATGAGGAAAGAGAAAAAAAAAAAAAAGAAGATGAATATAAAATTTACAAAGCATATTATTCACAAACGACAAAGTGGATTGTTGAACTTATATTAAAAGAAGAGAGAATTGTTGGACTTACTAAATTTTAATGGAGATATTACAAAGACAATGAAAGTGAAATCAATTTGTGCCAGAAGGAATATGATAATTTCAGTTGTATTTGTAAGTAAAAATTAGCATATTTTTCCTCATACATCAATACTCATAAAGATAATATTTAATTTATCCGATCAAAAAGAAAAGAGAAGAAAACCAAAGTAACATAAGGAAAATGGAGAGATTCTAAGAATGATTAATGTTAATATTATATTAATAAGGAAAGAAATAAATGAGATACAATTCATCTAATTAAAACGAAAAACTTTTGTAACATAAAGAATATAGAGAGATTCTAGAAAATTAATAATATTTTATTGATAAGAAAAGGAATAAATGGAATAACGTTATTTGTTAATGTATATGCTTAGTAGGAGTGATTTCTATAAATGTAATAAATGCTAATAATAATTAACAAGGAAATATATAGTTTTTCATGAAGGTTTTAGAATAGAAAAGCAAAATTTTCAAAATTCTGACAAAATAGGTTAATAATCAGGCCATTGAGGCATGCCACATCATCATTCTTACATTCAGCTATATATATATATATTAACAATCTTTGCATATTAATCTTATTGTAGCATGTAGATATATAGGCATTACTTTACTTCTTTTATGTTACTCATCATATTTTTTTATGACCTATTATTTATAGTTATCATATATATTATCTAGTGCAGTACTTTTTTTTTTATCATCGGAATATAGAAGTTATATTCATAAAATAAGCTTTGTATGCTTTTCTTCTCATTTTAAAAATTAAATAGTATATCTAGTGGGAAGAAAACAACAGAAGGAGAAGAATGGCATTTGAAAAGCATACCTTCAATACGTACAAAATGTACATCTCAAGATAACAGCTAGAAATATAACAAAACGAAGCAGTGATATATAGAAAGGGATATATTTTCTAGAGTGTGTTTCTTTATAAGAAAAAAATACCATTTTGCTTGATTGGGCATGCGTCCCCTGGGGTAAATTAACTTATCTATGCGTCCATTTGAGAATACATAAAAAAAAAAACATTCGAAATTTGTTCTGGGAGCGTCTAGTAGGAATACATAATCATATGTTGAGGTGATCAATTGAAATATGTCATAGTATGAATATCTAAATGAAATTTACTAATAAATTTAAGGATTTGTGATGTATTCCGCCTTAATTTTATGGCATTAAGTTTTATATATCATTAACACATGATGTTTTGGTGAACTTATACACTAAATAGTGAGTCTAGGATTTTATTAATAATAGAAATAAAAAGAATTTCACTAAGGATAAGTATTAGTAATGAAGGTCGCGCCGGCTAGAAATCATCTTATCAAACTTAATAAGGTAACAAATCTATTTTTAACAACCATGAAGGAAACAATAACTAGATAGAATTATGTATATAACAACCGTGTTAATTGCTTAATTAGGTTATGCAAAACTATAAAATCTGTCAAGAAAGTCTAGTTATCAACCCCAAACTTCCTTTTACAAATTAATGGATGAGCTAAAAATGATAAATTGCTTCTAACGTAACCTAGAGTATTTTACTCTTTTCTTTTTCAAGTATGTCAAAAAATCTTGATAGGTAATCGCTGCTTCTATAATTTATTGACTCTTTTTGAAATTGTTGACCCTATCATATGATATTGCTTTGTCAATCATATTGATAGGTACTTTAGAAAAACTTCTTATGCATCTTATCATCCAACTATTCTTTCTTTGCATGTTTTTTTTCCTACTATGGTGTTTCCTAAATGAAATATATGCATTTCTAACTGCATTTGTAAAGTAATGACCCAACATATCATATTCCTTACCTTCTTCTAAGATGTCCCCATCTTGTAGATTAACAAATCTATTTGAGGAAAAAGAATTACTACCACCAACTTGTAGTTGTTTGATAGTGTTAATCGGTAAGAAAAGTCAACTTCTCAATATTAGAACTCACCAAATGACTACTTAAAATTGCAGCTACATTTGTTGATGGAAAACCTTGCCCAGGCATTACTTCCTTGGCACTTCTAGGAACAAATTCAAGAGTTCCAAATCTCAATTTATTGTGCATAGAAGAAGAAATAGTACCCATGGGCACCAGTAAAACCATTGCCCATCCACCAATAAACTCCCAAGAGCACCAACCCAGCTAGCAAGAGTAACACGGGGCCACCAATAAGACCATCACTAAGCCAGTCTAAACTCCTAGGGGCACCATTCTAGCTAGTAAGAGTAACATTGTGGAACCGATGAGAACCTCGAAGTACCACATATCACCTATCATCAATACAACCGTGGAACAACGTCAAAACTCAAGAAATTGACAAAAAGACTCCCAACTTGTGCCACTCCAATCCTCAATCACCTCGCGAAGCAAAAAAACCTTATGTACCACAATAGAGATGCAGAAATATGTGGAGTGAATAGAAGCTAAACAAAGCAAAACCAATGCCTAAACTATGACTCATTCTATCAGACTCTAGTCTGCTACTCTATTCTACAATGATCTAATCCGAAATGATGCCGAAGAAAACACAAAGCCTAAAGACCACAATAACCTCAAGTCAATGGCAACACTACCTAATCCTAGACTAAGGTCACACATTCTCCAATATAACAACTAATAACATACAAATCATTCACAAGATATAAGTAAACACATAATCCCCGACTAGCATGGTACTACACCTAAAATAGTGTCGATCAAACCTAAAACATGGTATCTAGGAAAGGAAAGAAGAACAACTAGGTACCCACCCCGAATTCACTATAATCAACAAGTATTTTCACATTCAGGGGTCGTTTTGTAGGCTGCATTAAAACAAATAGTCCATGTATTATATATGGTATTATTTAGTACAATGTTTGATAGGAGTTTGGGTCTATGTATAACTAATCCATGAATTAGTTATACCTCCTACATCATATTATAGGTTGTATTATTAATACCTTCCATTTGGAGGTATTAGTAATACATTGAATATAATACCATGTGATAATTCTATGTGAAGACAAAAATATCCCTCAAATCATTTTTATTATGTTGTTTATTTTCTTGATTTTATGTTTTATAGTTGTACTAGTAAATTTATTTAAATAAATTAGCTTACAAATTATTTAGAGAGAGTTGTTGGTAACTAAATAAATCCAACAGAAATTAATACAATATTTGGAATTTGAGTTGTTTAACATTAACTAATTAAAAGGACAAATATATCACCACATGACGTTTGTGATCTTAAGTTTTTTTTTGTGCGTGTGTGTGTGTATATATATATATAATTATTTGTATTATTAGCAATTTATAAAATTGCATGCATATTAAAACTACAACTTGCAATTTTTATGTGTAAATGTAGATGATTTATTCAATTTTACTATTGTTTACCGTCTTTTCAATTTTAAAAGTTGATAGAATTTATATTTTGTAAGTGATCAAAATTTTTCTTCTCATAGCTAGTTAGAAGGCAATAAAAAATAATATTGTCCGGCAATTATTTACCTTAACCCAATGACATAATAATTTAAGCGTATAATTGGAAAGAAATTTTTTTTATAAAGTTTTAATCCAAACACAAGATAAGGTGGGAAACAATGAACCAACCACTTGATAAAAATAAACTTTGCATTAATAATCCCTACACTATTAATCCCTACATTACTAATCCAACATTACTAATCCCTGCATTATTAATCTTGTACCAAACGACCCCTCAAGCTTCATCTTGGAGATGGAAAGTCGTAGCCTACCTTAAGGCCGACTGCGCGTGCTCCATATTACAAGAGCCTTTCCATTTAGAATGGCCTCAGAACACTTCCATTGTATCTAAGATAGGATTATAACATCAATACGCCTGTTTCAACACAAAAAACACAAATAATAAAAATGGACTAATTTCAGAGTCAAACGTGTATTGTGAGACCCGCACCAAAATTTCAGGAATTGACTCCATCAAAAGGTCCTAAATAGTACCCCGAACTTGTGTTCTAGAATGGAACACGATCCGGGGGCTCGAAACAGTCAACAACAACAAACATCTAATTTTCAACAAAAGAGAGCTTTGGACAGCCAACAAACTCGTGATTATACCTCAAAAAATGAGTACCCAACACTTTTCGATCACTTTGAAGAATAGCCACAACACATTCAAACGCACAGGACTTTGAATTACCCAATTCGAAGCTAAAACGAGAGAGAAATCACCTTCCCATATTTGAAATATAAGTTGTAATCACGTCCAAGGCTTAAGTTAAAAGACTGGTCGAGGATCACTTAAGCGACCACTCAAGTAACCTAAGCGACTGGCCTTGCTTCCGCAAACCCTAAGCCGAAAAAGCGGAGGTCGCTAAAGATACCCCTAGCCGCAAAAGCGAGGACCGCTTGAGCGATATCAGGGTCACTTAAGTGGTTGCTGCCTGACTGGGCGTGCTCACTAAAGAGGAACCCCGACCGCAAAAGGGAAGCTCGCTTAAGCGAGCCCAGGGGCACTAATTCGGCTGCACTAGCATTGAGGCATAAAAATATTTCAGCAAAGTCCCTAGGCTTTGTTCGAGGGTTCGGGATTGATTTGGAACCCTGTGTATACATACGACATATGCAACCCAATCAAAATCGTCATTCCAGACTCAATAGAGTAGTCAAAACATCCATATGAGGTCATCTTGATAAAAAGTGGGTCCCACACCCAAATCCATTTTACGCCAAAATTTATAAGGGGGCTTGGAATTAACCCGGAAGCTTTCGAATCCACACAAAGGGTTGTTCTAGACCAAACTCATCATTCTAAAGCTAACAGTACGTACGAGATTCTCATCCGAGCACATTTACGAAAAATGTTAACCTAGGTCAAACTTAGGCCTTAAATTGAAAGTTAAAATACATAATTGCATAAACTCTCACTTGTTGACACCCAATTTTAACTCTCCCCAATAGTAATTAATTTGTAAGCTTCTTCAATTTCAAACGATTTAAAATAAAAAGCTTTATACAATTCAAAAAACTTTTCAAGGTTATTTTAAATAATTTTAGTCGATTTTTACAATTTTTAAATGATAAATATATTTTATATAATTATTTATATAATTAAGCCATTTTATCTGAAAACCATTTAAAGAGATTTTACACGTTTTAGGTTAAATATTTTATTAATTTAGTTTAGTATAAATTATAATTATAATTTTGAGTTAATTAAGTTGGTTAGTTTATAATTAATTTAATTATTTCATTTTGTTAAAATTAAGAAGCTCACTAGTTAATTTTATCTAAATTCGTCTAGTTTAAGATGTGACCAAATTCAAATAATTATCTCAATTCGGTTATTTTTAATCCCAATTGGCTATAATGGAAATTCATTGGCCAAATCCTTAATTTGCAAATATAGCTCTTTCTTACTTCACATTCAACCCTTTAAAATACTAAGTTTTGGGCCCTTTCCTTTAAATTCCAGTAGCCCCTTTTCGGCCTAAATTCAATTTTCAGCTAACCAAGACTCAACCCACTTTTGGGCCAATTCCAATTCTCCTGAACAACTCAGTAGCCTATAACAACCCAGCACCTAATTTCAATTCCTTTTTCCATTCCCTGCCCAACTCCATTTTGAACCAGTAGTGATCCATTCCAATTCTTCCTTCGACCGACCCATTTCTTTTATTTCCAAAGACCCACTAGCAACGTCAGCAACAATTGTACAACGTTAAAATTCATAGCAAGGGCATGACATCCTCTCCAACGTTCACAGGCAGACGAAAAGCAGCAACAACTAGCAAATAATTCCAAAAAATGAGTAAATGGCGCATATGCGCAACATCTTTATCCGCGTCTTCCTCCTACGCCAGATCAATTTATACAACACCCCCGTTGCATTCCTGAAGCATGTAGATTCATCCTTGTGGCTACGAGATTGAGCCACATCGAGCTGCGAGTACAATGAATCGATCTGAGTCGTCCACCTTGCATTTTCCCCTTTCGGAATTTGTTGAAATTTCAAAAGGAATTGGCATATTCCTCTAGTTTTGGATAAAAATTAGGAGTTTGAATTCAAATTAGGCCTTGTTCCTATCCATATCTCATCCTTTTCCCCCCAAATCCGAACCCTAATTTCATTCTATATAAACCCCCTTCTTTTTCATTGTGAAGGGTTGGAAAAAATTGGTAAAAAACTAAGGTAGAGAGAATGATAGTTTACAGAGAAAAGATTTTCTAAGGTCGCAAATAGAGAGTCAAAACTTGAACAAAAGCATTCTCGGTTAGTATCCAAAAGGATTTGAGTTTCTTTGAGCTTTGTTTCTTCTTTCACGCACTGTTGGAGCTCGTCGAAGTTCTCAGAATTCACATTATGGTGGTGGAATTTCTTCTCGAGTTCGTCTGTTCCAAGTTCGCTGCCCCAAAAGAGGTTCATTCCCTTTTACTCTTTCGCCCTCCCCTCGCTTATTTTGAATTGAAAATGATGAAGTTCTATATGTGAAATGTTGAAATGCTTCGGGTTTAATTTTCTCAGCTCCGATGTGGTTTCTTCTTGTTCTAGGAATAGCATTTTTTTTTTTTGCTCTACTTGGATTGATCTCTTATTCATTTGGGTTTCAATATTGAGTTTATATGTTGTATGATTTAAATTGTTTACCACGCGTTTTGTCTCCTGCGTAGTTCTGTCTGGGTTGTTTATCTTCTGAATCATAATTCTAAATTTCCATTATTATTAACCTATTATCATGTTATAGGTAAATCTTGTCTATTAAAATGTTGACTTTGTCTTGTGTATGCCAGCTAATAATGAGATGTTGATAGCTTGTCGTAACCTTATTTTAGATTAGCTTATTTGTTTACTGTTAGTTCATCTTTGAAACACGTCTGTTTTCCTTCATATGTTGGGGCTTCTTGGGTTTCAGAAGTGACATTAAAATCTGATTGTCCCTTTGCTTCCTAAGTGTAGTTTGACTTGTTTTGATGCTATTCATCAATCATGGTTCAATATTGTAGTTGTTTTTTTATGTTTTCATTCATTGTTAACGTGCTCTTCAAACGAGATGAGTTTGGTTTTAGTCAATAGATAGCAGTTGGAATAAAATTCTAATGATTGTTATGTTTGCCATTTCATGATTAGATCAGCAAGCTTGTCTCATTTTCAGGTGTATTATTCTTAGTTGATTTTTGGGTTTCTTATCGTGTATTATGAACACTGATCGTTTTGTTATAGATTTAATTTCGTTGTTCCAGTTGTTAAAATGTGACTTCCTTAACTTGTTTATTTTCCGATTTTCATTAACTTAATTAATTATCTGGTCCAATCATGCTAGGTTTAGGTTTATGTATACTTTGGTGCTTGTGGTTTATTGGAATGTGATCAGTTCTCTATTTAATTTCGCTTAGTTTGGTATTCGTCGTCTTTGTCGTGTCTATGATCCTGTTCCACTTTAAGTGTTAGCAATTTCTTTGGTTAGCCACTATTCTTCTTAATTATAGTAAACTAATATGATGTTATTTTCAATTGTTTCTTTTCCCATTAAAAACCCAACAGAGATTTTTAACTATGTATTTAAAACTGCTTTGATCTTGATAACATTACTTTGTCTGATGGGAGTTAAATCGATTTATTCGTTCATTATTAATTATTAATCCTTATCTTATCAATTTTGTTGCATGTAAATCTTCCTGAGTCTTCACGGACTCTATCTCCATTCCCTGTATTTTCTTATTTGGGTCATGAAGGCCCAAAATTTGCCTTTTTCTAGTCGACAAGCCATAAAAATCGAAGAACAGGTTTTGGGAGCACCTATACATGATAAAGCGCCGCAAATCAGAGTGTAGCAGAAATGGGCTCAAAAAGCCAACCTTTTATTTTTAAAACTTGTATTTTGTTACTTTGGACATAAACCCCTTTTGTCATTATTATTATTATGTGTTAATTATTAGAACAAGTACCAAATGCAAGAATTGGGCCTAAAGCCCAATGGAGAAATCAGCTTACCTTAGTTTCTTTAGGACATGTGCAAATGGGCCATATGTCCAAAGTTGAATTCAGGCCCATGTGCTAGCCTAGGCGGACAGATCCACACTTGGCCCCAAATTTTCTTTCCCTATTAATTTAACTGCCATTATGTGTTAATTTGTTAAATTGATTTAAGGTTTCAAAAAATTCAATTCCCCAAAGGAAACCATTTTGAGTTTATTTTTTCTAAAATTAAATATGATTGTCTATTTTCTACTTCACCCTTTTTGGAATATTTGCAAGTTATTTACTTAAGTAATAGTTCTTCTCCCCTTAAAAAATAATTTTATGTTTAAAACTGTTATTTTCACTACTTAGTCAACCATGTTTATCTTTGCCTTTAAATATTAGCTAAGTATGTTAGTGGACATTTCAGGTGCTTTCAAATCCTTTCCAAATTTCTAGTACGAACCTTGAACCCTTTTTCAATTGATTTACTATTTTATTCTTTTGAAATTAGTTTTCTTAATCTTTCTTTAAAAATTACGTGGTGACTCTAAAAACCTTGTTTTCTTTTTTTAATATAAAATAAAATGACGACTATACTGGGGAATTCAATGGTTCTAACCTTAAAATTAACTTATTTGGCTGTGTTTAACTATTTACTTGTTTTAATTATTGTATATTAAATTGTGGCATTCATGCACCGATTCCGCCAAATGTAAAATAGTTTGCATTAGGAAAAAATGCGGTTACGTGGCTTTCCACGACTATACTTCAGAAAAGTACCTTCGAATTCTTTTGAAGTGATAAATGAATAGTTGGCTTGTGGTCATCAAACGTCGTTTATTATACTTCACCCCGTAGTTTGTCCGACTCGGGTAACCAATTCTTTTCTAAACCAATTCTAGTCAACCTAGAGTAGAGCAAAACCGAATCCAAATTTAAGCATTAGCTTAAGATGGATTTATACCCAAGGCGTATTAAGTCCATTAGAAAAACCGCCAAAAAACATGTCCAAGGTCCACGACCTAATGACATATCATGTTATGATGTATGTGTAGAAACCTGATTGTTACCTATTTGGGGGGGGGGGGGGGGGAATCTTAATCGGGTTTTATTTTGTAGGTATGACTCAATTTCCCAACTTCAACATGGTTTTGAAGGCCCAAGATTTGCTTAAATTATGGTACTACGACCTAAATGAGTTTCACAAAAGGACCTCAACAAATATATAGGAGCACTAACAGAGCTCATTGACATGGTTAGGTGGCTCGAATTGATCGAAGTCCTCACGGGCTATTGGGATAGTGAGAAAATGGTGTTCCGATTTGGAACAATGGAAATCACCCCAATAATAGAGTAAATTTGGGATGGTAAGATGTTGTAGGTACATGGATAGAAAGAAGATCCAAAAGACAGGAGGATATCCTAATCCCTAACAAGCCTATTATCGAGGACATTGCAAAGTGCCTCGGATTAAGAATGAAATATGCCCACTGGGCCCTAGGGTCAAGCATTGCTTTCAGATTTGGGCATGCGAGCTTTTATGTAAAGTATAACCAAGAGTTCAAGACTACTTTTGGAGAATCGGACAAAACCAGACCCCTAGCGTTCACTATCACATTTTTAGGTACTATAGTGTTTCCCCTGGCCCCGAGCCTCACTATCAACACCTGGATAATCATGCTTGCAAACACTCTGTTCCACGAGCATGAGATCCAAGGGCAAGTGAAGTATTATCCCATCGCACCTATCATCCTATTTGACATGTATCGTGCCCTGTGAAAGTGTAATAAAGTGCATCGTTATTTTCAGGGTTGCAACCTCCTCCTCTAATGGTGGATAATGAGCCACTTGCTGAAGGGACACAAGACTCAAAATCTCCATACCTCAATAAATATAATGCTCTTAATATTTTTAATGGGATGTTGTTCTGGGGGAGCTAAATAATAGGAGAACCAGAAAAGGATGGGCTCAAATTTTCTCTGAGTTAAGGGAGGACGATATCCACTGAATGTTCAACCGATTTATCTCGAAAGAGGTCATAATACGAGGTGATGGACAGGTTGTACTTCCTTTACCAGGTATTTGGGGTATCCACCCATAAGCACCCATTTGGGTCCTGAGGCATTTTGGGAGAAAACAAACGTTACCTCCGAACGGATATTACCGGGTCTATGTGTTCGACTACGGGGATGATAGAGTCCCTAATGCTGGAGAAATGTTGAGAGAATGGAAGAAAGCAGTGTGAATGGATGAAACAACCATTGCCGCAGACCGGTTTAATGCTGGGTACGTCGAAACTTACAAATCTTGGATGAAAAACGATTTGCAAGGCCTTTCCTTTCCACTTCCAAACATCTACCACATTTTGGAGGACAAATAATTCGAGGCTCTGATAGAATTGGAAGAAGTCAAAAAGGAATCTTGGGAAATGCATAATGAATTGCTCCAAAAGCAAGAGGAGGATAAATATGCCTTCGAGAGTGTAACCCAAGAATTAGAAAGCTTGAGGATCGATCTTGGGGAGCTCAACTCATAGATGGAAGGTAAGAGAGGAGACATGTTGTTTGAAGATTGGGAAGAAAATGGGCATCGGTACGACGGATATTGGCTAATGACTCAGTACAGGCCTCAGTGCTACATGGGACAAAACAAGAAAAACAGATCGATAGCGGGATCATCGGGGACCTCTTAGTGGATGTCACCCCTGTGTGGGTCTTTCTATGTGTATTTGTTGTTATTTTCCCCTGAGTGGGATTGTTTTTCTTGTATTGTGGTACTCCTTTCAATTGACCACTGTGTGGGCCTTGCCTTTTGTATTT
This sequence comes from Solanum bulbocastanum, assembly GCA_037074985.1. Lineage (NCBI taxonomy): Eukaryota > Viridiplantae > Streptophyta > Magnoliopsida > Solanales > Solanaceae > Solanum > Solanum bulbocastanum. The sequence goes on along the minus strand of CM073606.1, from coordinate 15,126,389 downwards.
CTCATTTATTCCCTATTACCTCTATTTATTCTCTTTTTGAACATTATTTCTATATATATGAAATTTGTTTTGGGGTAAAGAAACGGTTCAATTCTACACATATATATTTCAAATATGCTAGGCCTACCCTTGGCACAAAGAGCCCCCTACTTGTTTAGGACGCATGATAGCCGCTTGTGCACTTTAACTGTCTATGTGATATTGTTGCTTTGAATGAGGAAGTTTTAGCCCACTACTTTCCAAAAATTTTTCGAAAATCTTTACAAAACCAAGCCACTACCTCAATGTTCGATCGAAATTCCTCGAGTCTTGAGTTTCTTAGCCAGAACTAAATCCCACTACCATATCCTAAGCCATTACTCTATATCAGGAAAGGTTGAATCGCTGCTAAGATGGAAAGAAGCCAGAATGTCGAATTGGAGCTGACTGAGGAAGAACTGATGATTGAACTGCACCAGATCAACTAAGAGATCCGAGAATTGAATTAAAAGGGCAATAGAAGTATAATTAACCACTGTAGTTGCCCTAGCCAAAAGTGCAACATTAGAGGTGGAGATAGAAACTAAAAAGGTGAGATTGTCTATAATGGATGAAGAGATAGCTACTACGCTGAAGAAAAAAGAGGATGCAACACTAGAGATTCAGAGGCTACGCAAAAAATGCCCTTTCCTTGATAAAGAGGTTAATGTCACCACTCCCGAAGACCCTAAACCTAAATTTGCTGAAGAACAACCCGAAGAAGAAGTTAATGACATGATTCCTTTCTGAGGACGATTGAAAGAAGGAGACAGGAAGAACACCCTTCGGGCATATCCTTAGAACCATAGCCTGGGGGCAAAAGTCATTTCGTGTGCTCTAATTTACAAGCATCTCAAGGCCTTAGGCATCCTCAAACCCCTCGAAGGGACCACTTCCAAGGTTGAACATGAAAATTCACATAAGACATGTGCCTACTATACAGACAAAAAGGGCCACACGGTAAAGGAATGTGTGGAACTGAAGACCGCGATCCGCGACTTGACCAACAGTGGGAAAATTAGTCATCTATTAAGTCATTACACTCTCCTTACTTGTGATCAACCGGAGCCTGGTATACCGGTCACATAGCATAATTTGTTTCAATGTCACTACTTCACACCTTTTGAATATCCGCGGCGGACTATCTATTATAAGTTGGTTCGAGGCGGGACCCTGAGCCCTACCAAAAAGAAGGTTGAAATGGTCTCTGCCTTTGGAGGTGAAATCTTTGAAGCTTGCCCCTATCACAGCAACGAGATCATAACATTGAAAAGTGCCTTATATTTTGCTATGCTGTAGAGTCCCTAATCAACATGGGAAGGATCCAAGTCAAATTCCCCCCTGTTGTCATGCGGAAGAAAGAATACTTTGACTAGTCAGAAGAATAAACCTTGACAAAGGCATAATTTATGTTCAGAAGTCTTATTAAATATTTTCACTTTCCTTGTAATCAAGAAATGAATGAATGAAAACCAAAATTCCCTTTGTATTCGAACTACGTAGGGCCTGAATTCTTATTTGGAGATACGTAGGCAGCCTTTCAAGGACCGGCCCGTTTCCTTTTAAAAGTTTTTTCTCCCCTCATTCTACAAGGAAATATTGAGTTCACATCAACAGATGCCAAGAGATGCAGCAAGAAGACCTTAGTTCATCCCAGATCAACCTTCCTAATTCACTAGTCGCAAAATAAAATGAGCAAATTCCTGCTTATTCAAAAAGTTCAGTCCACATTACTCATGGGTTAACATGTCCTCAAATGAAGCAACTCGTATGTGTTTATATGCCTTCTATGTGATATTTTGCATCATCTTGTCATGAATTAAAACTAACAGGTTTGTCATTGATTTATTTTTCTTCTACAGGTACTTAGAACTAATTTGTGTTGATAAGTTGGCTGATCCTCCTTATTTCACAAGATCTAAGGCTACCAAAGATTCCTTCCCCGATCAAAGTTCATAGAAAGGAAAAACAGTAATGGGTGATAACAATGAAAAGATTGGCCTGACTGATGTTGTTGTGGCTCAGCCCATTGTTACTGATCAAAATGATTTAATTATGCAGTTGATGTAGTAGATCGCCGAAATGAGGGTCAAAATGATGAAAAGGCAAGATTTGCCTAATCAAATTTTCACTTTCAACCCTACAAGAGATGTAAGACCTCTACTGTACTTTCTTCCTTCAAACGCAAACAGGCTCAAACCCTCCAGTCCTGATAAAAAATCCCTCAACCTTCGACTTAAACGCCCCAAATCCCCATTATACCTCCGTCTCTTACCAAGCACCACCTCCTCCTCAAGGTACTAACCCCTAAGCACCACTTCCTTCTCAATATGTCAACCTGCAAACTTGTCCTCCCTCTTAAAAACAAAATGTTAACAACCTGTAAACCTTGCCTCATCACTAAAATAAGCATACCAACCCCCAGACTTTCCCCCAAAATTACAAAGTCCCTTCAAATACCCAAAATACCTCCATTGTTCCACCCTTGCCTCAAAAACTACTTTCCAAATCCTAGTCCCAAATGAACCCTATGCCAACTATTCTGAACTCGATCATTATGAAGAACAAGATAGAGAGTGGAGGGCAAAGGAAGAGGTAGCCAAGCTATGACACGACTCGGGGCTACCCTCCTAGATGCGACACGACGTACAAGACTCCGAAAAGCCTCATACAAGCCTCATAATATTGATAATATTCGATATATAGAAATAGTGTGGAATTAAAAACTCATTTAAAATCCATACAATCAAAACTTTATTTGAAACACTTGAAACACAACGGAAGTCTATTGTCTCACATGGCCATCTAAAAAAAATATCCGAAATATAGGTAGGGTCAAAGCCCTTTACAACTGAAAAGTCTAACAATAGTCTTTTACATTAAAGAAAATGAAACTTCAAGTACTTGTCCTCGATCTATGAGGACATACCACTTAGTCTTGGAGAATCTCAAATCCAAGCTTCAACTAGAGAGAAAGCAACTCACTTGCCGAAACCTACACTTGTAGTAAAACATGAAGAAATATGAGTTAGCACAATTAAGTACTAAGTATGATAGCCATGCAAAAACCATACTTAAAACAGACATTTTATTTGAAAGTCATGATATATGCCATTTTGATGAAACTTCATGAACATAAGCATAAGAGGAATAATATACAACCATAACCAACATACAAGTAATTTCTTCACATTAGAACATAATCAACATATAACCCATTTTCTTCACATAAGGCCTTCACCTTAAGTAACCCTCAAGTTATACTTTGTGCAATGTATGAATAGCGTCCCATACCACTATCCACACTAAGTACCACCTCAAGGTCACCAAAAGTGAACTTACCATTCAACCTTTCCATCTTTACACAATATTTATACATAAGAGACATAAACATTTCATACATCATATCATCACATAAGGACCATCATCTAGGGCAACTCTAACTTATACTTATGCAATGTATGAATAGCATCCCATACCACTCATGAAAGGGCCACCAACATTAGGCCTACTGACCCAAGATACATTACACATGAAAGATCCCCCAATGTTAGGTCTACCTGCTTCAAGGTACATTACAAGGATATCTCATTGACTTTCCTAGAAAGGCCCACCAACATTAGGTCTGCCGCTTCAAGGTTCATCATTTAACACAAGAAAAGGCCACCAACATTAGGTGTACCGCTTCAAGGTTTAACATCACATTAGTTCCTAGACTCATCATGAAGGGCGACCAACATTAGGTCTACCGATCCAAGGTTTATCCTAGAATACTTCATCATTCATTCATTCATGAAAGGCTACCAACATTAGGTCTACCAATTCAAGACATTAAGACAATAAGTCAAGATACATTCATTATACAAGAAGAGGATGCCTAAGCCTACCTAAGCGTGGCAACAGGACTGGAATCGGGCACCACGGGCCGGAACCATATCAGAACTGGGACGGATAGGAACCTCTAATTTCGGAAAAAAATATGTTTACCCGTCCCGGACCGGTACCGGAAATTGGGTCCCAACGGCTATATTTTAAATTTTTTTTATTAAAATTAAAAAACTAGGAATATTACTCAAATAATATTAAAACTTTTATAATTTTAAAGTTAAAAATTTATTCTTTTAAACATTTAAAGTTTTAAATACAAACTTTCAAACTTTAAAACTGTAAAAGTTTAAATTTCACACTTTAAAAGTTTGAAAATTTAAATTCAAACTTTAAAACTATAAAAGTTTAATTTCACCCTTTAAAAGTTTGAATTTAACAAACTTTAAAACTATAAAAGTTTAAATTTCACACTTTAAAAGTTTGAAAATTTAAATTCAAACTTTAAAACTATAAAAGTTTAAATTTCACACTTTAAAAGTTTGAAAATTTAAATTTATACTTTAGAACTATAAAACTATAAAAGTTTAAATTTCACACTTTAAAAGTTTGAAAATTTAAATTAAAGACAATAATAATAAAAAATTAAGGTGAATAGCCTATATTTTTATTAATATGAATTAAATAGTATATGTTGAGTTACAAAATATTAGTAGAGTATTAAAAAATCTAATCTACACAGCCACCTTCTAGGAAGGGTTCTGTTTAAATTATACCTCGAATTATTATATTCATACTAATAGACATTTAAATTTAATAGTTCATGCTACCAAGGAAATCTTTTTTTAAATAATTTAACATTTCTCTAGTAACATGCTCTGGAATTGGTTGATTAGCTAGTTCCTCCATTACATCAATGTCGTCGTCACTAAAATATGGCATTATTTCATCAACGTCATTTTCAAATTTGGTCGGTAAAGGTGGATGACCATAACTCCTTCTCTCACCAGTAATCCAATCTCTAAATAGTACCGATATCTCCTAGCTATCTGCTGCTAATGAATATCTATGCTCTCCAATTTGAAATCTTGCTGCACTAAAAGCGCCTTCCGAAGCTACTGAAGATGCTTGAATAGCTAACACTTCTCGAGCAACCGGTTGAAGTTTTGGAAATCCCTGGCTGCGATTGCTCCACCATTCTAGAAGATCAATAGTAGTAGGTTCCGTATTTTGATTAATATATGCATCAAAATTATTTCTATCATTATGAGAAAGTTCAAGATAACAATCTATCATATCATCAAGATCATCTTCATTATTATATCTACTCCTAGAACTTTGAGGCTCTTCATTACGTACTACATTCATTATATTAGAATTATACAAGTCATACAAATTTCTAGCTTCAATTTTCATACTATCTTTACCATCTTGACAACTAGGTGTTTCATCATCTTCACCATCAATACCCAAATTAAAATATATTTTATCAACCATTCGTGATGCACCTTCATCTTTGTAATGTGGGTTTAATAAACAAACGGTTAAATAAATTTGAGGAATAGGAATAAAATATTTTTAAAAATTTTCAATCATTTTCTTAACAGATTCTTCAAATCTTGGTTTACTTTTGAATTTATAAAATTTACTAGAAATAACATAAATATTAGGTAAAACAAAGCAAATAGTTGGATAGTAAAGTGCAGATATTATTTTTGTAGTTAAATAAAAAACTTTTAAGAATTCTATAAGTTCTTTTATGTCATTCCAATAATTATCATCAAGTCTATATGTCATATTTGAATTATGAGCATTCCAAACTATTTGTAAAGGTTTCCTATATTAATAAGCAACTTCAAGTATTTCATATAAAGAATTCCATCTAGTACACACTGATTTTGGATTTTTTTAGGTGGAAGATTAAATTCACGACAGCGATTTTCAAAATCACTACGTCTAGACTTAACTTGACATTTAAAAATAAAATGACATGCAATTTCAACTTTTATGCAACCATCATTATACATCACTATACCATCTCTAACAATCAAATTATATATGTGTGCAACACACCTAATATGAAAACCATCAATAAAAATAGGGCAAAGAGACGATTTTAGTATTTCAACAGCAGTTCTATTATTAGAAGCATTATCTAAGGTGACACTACTTATTTTATCACAAATTCCATAGTTTTGTAAAACATCTTTAATTGTTTGAGCTATATAAGTACAGGTTTTATGCATTTCACAATATTTATAACCTAAAATTCTTTTTTGCAAAGTCCAATTTTCATCAATCCAATGTGCAGTAATAGTGAAATAATCATTACCATTTACACTACGGCCCATATCAGAAGTAATATTTATTTTACAATTATTATAATAAAATAAACAATGAAGATATTGAAAATGTTGAGCTTGATAATCAAAGATATCCTTTTTAATTGTATTTCTAGTAAAACCTTTAAAATATGAATTATGCACAATTTGAATATAATGAATAAAATTGGAATTTTCAACAAAACTAAATGACAAATCTATAACAACAATAATTTTAGCTAATTCTTAAAGATCTTTTTCTCTACTATATAACCGTTGTATACTAGAGCCAGAAACATTAGAATGATTTAATTGTGTTTGGACCATATTAGAGCCCTCTACTCCTACATTTTCAGGAAGGGTGGTACCATTCTTTTTAGCTTCGGCTACAACTTTAACATACAAAAATTCATTTTTACAACATGACATTAGATGATTACTCAAATGTCCTGTCCCACCCTGTTTTCCTACAATTTTATGATTCATTCTATGTTTACATTTATTACAAATAACTTGTATTTTATCTTCATTCTGAGTCATAAATTGACACATAGCTGATTTTTTAGCTCGTTCTACCTTAGTCCTAGGATGCACGGGGGGAATGGGAGCAGGACAATGAAAGGGAGCGGGCGGGAAAGAGAGACTGGGAGTGGGAGTAGCTGTTGATGGCTGAGTTTCATCATCATTATATTTATCAACATTATTATCAAAACTATCAATATAATCATTAACATCATCATGTTCATCATCTTCAGGTAATTCCTCATAAAAAGTACCAAACCTGCTTTGTAAATGTTCATGATTAAGGATCTAATCCACTATTACTATCAATATTAAAAACAATTTCATCAACATACGTATAATTATATGTATTTATTCTTAATTGAGAAGTTTTTTAGTTTTAGATATAGAAGTACTACTGGGTTTTTTTTATTTTTCTTGGATTTTGAGCTCCATAAATTAGTGATTAAATCAACTATCGTTGTTTTACCCTTGTCAATATTGTTTTTACCAGAATCTATATTCAAATATAAAAAATGACTAAATTATATATAATACGAACATGTAATGCAAAGTTTTAAACAAATAAATAACTATATAAGTAGAGACTAGAGACTAATTACTCACAAAATAAATAATTAAATGCAAACAAATAAATAACTAAATGAAAAGTGAGTTGGAACGAATGTACCAAATAACAAGTAGACGTGTATGACCGAAAGCCGAAAATTGAAAGTTGAATTTTGAAGCTCCAATTTTCAAAGACCAAATTTGTAATTTTAACGAGAATAAGAGATTACAGAGTAGAAACTACAGAGAGTAGAAGATAATATTTTTGTGAGTGAAAAGAATGAAAGATTGGGGGTATTTATAGTTAAAAAAAAGGATGAAAATGTAGTTTATAGAAGGTTGGGGTATAAAAAATTTTTGGGGGGTAGGGAGGTGTAAAGGGGAGTTATGGGGGTGAAAGAGCCATTGGTGGGGCCCAAAACCCGTTGCCCAATGGCTATATAATTAAGATTTAAAAAAAAATGAACCGAACTGGACCGGGATCAAAACCGAGACTAAATGTTAAATCCCGATTTTCGTCCCGTTACCCCTCCCGAACCCGGGTAAAACTGGACCTAACCGGAACAAGCCGGAACCGGCGACGGACCGAGACAGACTGAAATCGGAACCAGCACCTCCCGGTTCCGTTGCAAGACTTAAGCCTACAAATCCAAGACATAAAAATCACATTACTTCCATTTATACAAGAAAAGGATTCCTACCAATTCAAGGCATCACCATCACATTACTTCCATTTATACAAGAGAAGGATGCCTAAGCCTGCCAATTCAAGATATACAATACATAGAAAAAATCCCTTCACATTCCATCATCATCATTCATGAGTGTTAATTGAGAATATGCTTTCAACAATAACACAATTGGATTCTAATCATGATCATAGTTCTTTCATTGAGATCACATACATATCCTTGACATCATAATCATAAATATATTCTTCATCAACTTGCCTTTCAAGGCCATAAATCAACTTCAATCCCTAAACCTAAGATACTACAATAGATAAGGAAATTGACATGATTCAATCATTAATTCAATATAAACATAAAAAATTCAATATACTTCCACAATCAATCAATTCCTAATCTCAAATCACAACTTAGGATTTTGGGGGAAAACATGGGCTCAAGGAAGAAATCATTTTAATTCACCTTTAAATCCACAACTCATTCATAATTCAATGCAATAAAGCCTTTGAAAAATGTTTGGAATTGAACCCATGCTAAGATTGAAAACTAAGGTTTTTGGGGAAACATTAGAGACTTGGAATCACTTTTAAAATTGGCTCCTTGAAAGAAAATAAGCCGAGGATGAAGACAACCATACCTTCTATGGAAGAACTCCATGAAAATCACTTGAAAAACTTGAAGTCTTCACCTTGAGAACTTGAATCCTTCACCTCCATGGAGGTTTCTAGAGAGAGCACTTTTGAGAAGAGAGGTTTCTAACTTTGGGGTGTTTTGAAATAATGAGTTGACAATGTGTTTTAATACTTCAAAAACCCTTAAAATATGATAATAAACTAATAATAACCGTCCATTAACTCAACTAACCAAGGGAGGAATTTACTAAGTTACCCCTCCACTTGGCCGTTTTGGACAGCAACACAGTGTTGATCCACGAACCACCACCCACGGACCATGGGTAGGTCCACAGGCCGTGCTGGCAAGTCATGGTTTAGTTCTATGGGTTTCCATTTGGGACCTTGACCCATGGAGGCCATCCACGGGGCATGGATGGACCTACGACATCCGTGGTTCACCAAAAACTTGGGCAGTTTTCTCTTTTAGGGAAACCTTGGGGTTAGGCTTTAGGGTCCTCCTCAAGGACCCCTAGGGTGGTCTTTGGGGAGTTGTACCTTGACGTTTAACCTCTAAACCCCTCAACCTAAGATCGGGACAACATTATACAACCTCAAACCTCACAACAACTCAAACACACACACATTAGGCTCTAGTTTCACTTATTCGTTTTATGGGTCGTTACAAGCTGGATATGAAAGAAGAGATCAGAAAAGTTGTAAAGGAGCTGCATTGCATTCCCAAAGTCGATGGGTTGAGTTATGAGGATCTGTGTATCCATCCAAATTTGGACCTCCCGAAAGGGTTTAAAGTGCCAAAATTTGAAATTTTCAGAGGAACAGGGAATCCTTTAGCACACCTGAGGGCCTAATGTGACCAGTTCTTGTGAGTTGAAAGGAATGTAGCCTTATAAATACGGCTATTCAGCCAAAGTTTGAATGGAGAAATCCTGGAATGGTTTACATATCAGGAAACGTGGCAATGGCCTAACTGGAATGCTCTGGCTAAAGACTTTATCGAATGATTCTCCTACAATGTAGAGATCGTTCCTGATCATTATTCCTTAGAGAAAATGAAGGAACAATCGACCAAAATTTTTAGAGAATTGGTGTATAGATGGACAAAGGAGGTAGCTAGGTTTGGCTTCTAGTCTAAGAAAGAAATTGTTGAAGTATTTGTGCGGGTTAAAGAGCTCGAGAATTATGATAGGAACATGTTGCTTGTTGGAGCAAAGTTAGCTGAGATAGTCAAGGTTGGTGAGACTATTGAGGACGGACTAAGAACTAGAAAGATTGCCCATGTTGCTGCTTCGTCCGAATCCTCGAGGTTGTTGAAGAAGAAGAGAGAAGACATGTCTTCTATTTTTTGTGCATCTGAGGGGAAGAAGCCCTCAAGAAAATCCTCATCATATCAAGGTCATTCTTGACCTTCAAAGAGTTCATACCCGGCTTGTGATGTACAAGCTGATTATCAAACCCCTTCCCCAAATTATCAAATTGCCCCTCCCCCGAATTACAAAAATATCCCTCCTTCTAGTTACCAAACTCCTCCTCCTATTTACCAAACACCCTCTCCAGTTTATCAAACTCGATCTCCTCACTATCAAAATGCCGCCCAAACTGTGAAAACGTACAAGCAAATTACCAAACTCCTCTATCACGACCTGGGATTACCCCCCTAGGAGCAAAATGGCGTACTTGACCCTGAAGGGGTCTCATACAAGCCCTTAGCATAATCAACATAAAGACATATAATATGTGGAAAATTTAAAACTTTTACAATGGAAGTCTTTCTCATAAAAGAAAATCATAAGAGTCTAGACCTTGTCTCATTCACCATCTAAAACATAGGAATACAATCTTAGGGGCATAGCCCTTTACATCAATAGTCTTGAACATAGAAAGTACAATAGAAGCTAGAAACAATAACATCTTGTCCTCGAACTTGAGGACTCACCAAACCTAGGGAATAGTCAACCCATGCTTCACTTGAAGGAAGTAGTACATCTCAATGACTGGAACCTACACTTATAAGAAACTGTAGAGAATATGGGTTAGCACAATTAATTATATTAAGTATGGAAGCCATGCACAAAAATCCTTAAAACATGCATAAAAAGGACATTTAGTTGAAATCATGCATTTATTGAGTTTGAAAGCCATCATGCACATTTAGAGTCATCACATAGTCAAATAATATCATAAGAAACCCTAGGTCACCATCATCATGCATAACGTACCTTGACCTCATCTATAGTCAACATTCATTTATAAAGAGACATTAATATTCATGACTTGTAATAAGGAACGTCACTCTTAACCTCAACTCACATTATGCATACATAGATTCATACATCTTTATGTCATGAGTAAACCACAGAATAACCCCTTCATAAGTCTACTAGTGCAATGTACAAGTGAAGTGCCACACCCTCACTCATACTAAGTAAAACTTATTAAGAAGTCATAGATATAGCTCAAATTCATGTTCATGTTCATGTTCATATTCATAGTCAAGGTTCATGTTTATGTAAAGCATACATTAATTCATAAAGTATCATGTCATTAAGCACATACCACAATCACTCTCAAAGCTTACTTGTGCAATGCATAAGTGAAGTCCCATATCCCCACTCACACTAAGTAAAATCCCTTAAGTAATCATAGCACATAACTCATGTTCTTGTTCATAGTTCATATTCTTGTTCTTGTCATGTCATGGATCTTGTTCTTGTTATATAGGGAGATATTGCCTTAACCGACATAGACCATGCGAGCTACATGGAATCCGGTGTCATGAACCCACACCGAAAAGAAGTGTTCTACTTGCCTAAGGTAGAGCGAACATGTTTAGCTTATAGGTGGATCCACTAGCTCAGAACCAATGTGAGCACATAGTTATGGGATAGGGAAAGTGCTACTAGAAATCCAGACTAACTGAGGTAAAAGGTTTCCATCCCTTGATCCTATCCGCTCGGTGCTAAGCTTAATTCCCTTTAACAATGATGTTAAAGTCTTATTTTATATTCATGTTCATGGAAGAATGACTAGCACTCAAACAATCATGGTTTCATGGTGGCTCATGGATTCATTAGGTGAGAATGTACTTTCAACCTTAGAATTGTTAGTATGTGAGTAAACCTTTCACATCATGATCATGGTGTTAATAAGAATAGCCTTTCCATCAACACAACTACATTATCATAATTATAGACCTTTCATGCATAATCAAGGGTAAGGGGTGTAGGAGAGAAGGATCTTGCATCAATATCACCAATACACACTAGTCATAGGATCATCACTACATAGGTGAATTATGAGTTCATATACAACCTTCATCAATATATACAAACCCTAGTTATTGCCCTTCTTGGCTAGGAATCAAGATCAACCCAAACTTCTAGAATTATCACATTAGATAGAGGGATATAATGAGTCAACAACATAATACATGTTAACATAATAAATTGAAAAACTTCCATGATCAATCAAGTCACACCTTAGTTCACAATTTAGGAAGAAAGGTAAATCATGGGTCCAGACGAGATTTTCATCATAATACATCAATACTCCATCAATCCAACTGTAAATCATCATAATAAATCATAACAAACTGTAATTAAACAATTGAAATCATTTTGGATGAAGACCCATGACTAGATTGAAACCCTAGGTTTTTGAAGTCTTAAAAACATACTTTGAATGGGCTCCTTGGGAGATAACTACCGAAGGATGAAAAGCATCCATAACTTAGGTTTATTTAGACAAGAAATTGGAGAAGAAAGGTTGGTTCTTGAACCGCTAGCTTGAGCTTGACCTTGCTCTTCAATAAAGTCTTAGAGAGATAATTTTTTGAGAGAGGAGAGGTAGTTACTAGTTTAAGTCTTGTGAGTTGTGAGGAGTTAAATAGAGTTAAATGACATAGAAGTATTTATATAGGTATAAAATAACTAATAATAACCATCCCAACCCATCATTAATTGATTAAGAATTAATTGAAATGTTTGACCCTTGGATGAAATAGAAGCAGCTTTTGCAGACCCCATCAACAAAACCCCACCCACCTACGGTCCATAGGTGAGGAGATGCCACGTACTGGTGAACTGTGGTTTGGTTCAGAGAGGGGAAAATTAGGTGAGTTTGGGGAAGACTAAGTCTTGACTTATGACCCCCACCTATGGGGCATGAGTCCATCTACAGGGCGTGGGTGCCTCTTTCGTAGGTGACTGCCTTCAGGCAACTCTTTGGCTGAAATTCAAGGACTTCCTCAAGGACCCTTAGTTGGTCCTTGGGGGTCATGCCTTGATGTTTAGGTAGTAGGACCTTAGTAAAAAGTTAGGGAAGTCATATTACGACTCTTATCTTCATGCTAACCCTTTTTAGGACAGTGGACTACATGTTAGGCTCTAGCTTAGGTCATTAGATTTTCTATGTGTTACATTCTCCCCCAGTTTATAAAGTCCCACCTCCATATTACCAAAATACCCCTCCGAACTACCAAGCTCCATAACCAAATTACCAAACTATTTCATATCTAAGGTATCAAGCCCCCCGTCAAAATGCTCCAAATTATCATCAAATGCCTCCCTCTAAAAAAGGTAATTACAATCCGCCTCGTTCGAGATTTAAGAAGAACCGTTCTATAAATTTCACTCCTCTTCTCGAAAGTCGAACAAAGATATTCGAGCAATTGACTACGACAGGTTTTATTCATCCAGTTGGGCCTAATCCTATTGACACCGCTTTAGATTTTACAGACCTGGTAAAGATCTGCATATCATTCTGATAGAGTTGGGCATGACATTGAGGATTGTATCAATCTGAAGCACAAGATCCATGACTTAATCAACTAGAAAGTGGTCACTTCATACCGCTGCATCCAACATCAATAGTAATCCTCTTCCAAACCATGGAAGAGTTAATATACACATGATAGAGACAAAGGTGGAGTGGTGCACTTCAAAGGAAATTATCTTGGTTAGGCCAAGTGACATCGAGAAAGCTGTGGGTTCGTTGTGCATAATGGAGAAGAAGGAATTTATAATTATGACACCTGAGAAGGTTGTTACCTTGGTGCCAAAACAAATCCCCCCTCGAGAGAAGTTTGTGATTGAAGCAACTGCTAACCAAGGTATGACTAGATCTGGTAGATGCTATACACCGGAAGTGTTGGTCCAAGGATGGTATAAGCAAGATCAATCAAAGATACCTATCAGTGAGGCTGAAGCAGAAGAGATATGGAGAAAAAAGAAACCAAAATATTATTCAATCATAAAGCATTTAGAGAAAACACCAGCTCAAATATCTGTGTGGACCTTGTTGATGAGCTCACAACTACATAGGCAAGCCCTCATGAAAGCTTTGGATGACACTTACGTACATGTGGGTATAACTAGTGATAATTTGGCGGCAATGGTCAACCAAGTAATTCGAGGGCACCACATCAGTTTTTGTGATGAAGAGCTATCTTTTGAAGGCGCAATGCACAATAAAGCTCTCCACATCACTGTTAAATGCCGAGAGAAGATTATAAATCGTGTCTTGATTGATGACGGGTCCAGTCTTATATTTGTCTACTTTCAACTCTCAAACAATTAAACTTTGCCTTAGGACTTTTACAATGGATAAACTGACACGTTAGGAGCGGTGAATCTGGGGATTCAAGTGGTCCTTGATGAGTTTAGTGTTGAGTTCCAAGTAATGGTTATCAACACTAGTTACAATTTTCTTCTAGGAAGATCATGGATCCACATGGTTGGGGCTGAGCCTTCTGCCCTTCACCAACTGATGAAAATTGTTTGGAAAGACCAGGAATTAGTCATTCATGGTGAAGGGAGCCATTCCAATAGGCATACCACTATTGTTGATGAACTCCCTAAAGGTTGTGACTTATACATGGTGGAGTTGGTAAATGCCCCCAGTGATGATTTGGATCCACAATGACATATGCGTTCAATTTACAAAATGATAGCCACGATCATGCCTCGAAGCGGTTTTGAGCAAGGTTTTGGATTGGGGAAGCATTTCCAAGAAATCACTAATCCTATTCAAATTCCCATCGGAGCAAAGATTGGTTTGGGATAGTTCCCCACAAATAATGATGAAGTAGAGTGATGAACAAGAGTGTTGATCGAGCATTGGCCAGACTGATACCTTATTTGTATCAATCATTTCCAGTGTCGGAGTATGTTAGCGATGGTGGTCACATGAAAGGAATCTAGGGCCTTTTCGAGGAAGTTGACGTAATCGTCGAAGAAGAGTTCGAGACATTAGGCATCCATGATGCTGAACCAGAAGAGAAACTTTCAAATTGGACCTCCACACCACTTCTGATCCCTTGCTCATCTTGGTAGAAAGGACATGTGTTTTTGTTTGTTTTGAAAATTGGTGGTAGTCCAGAAGAGGCCCGAGACCCACCCTTTATGCATTTTACTTGTTTGAGTTTTTAAATTCCCCCGTGATGTTTTAAAAAGGCTAAATGACCCTGCGTCGTGGCCAAAGTTTGCGCTGATTTGCAATTTAAATGAAAAGCCTCTCTTGTCAAAAAAATTGTTTACTTACTTATTTGTTCGTATTTTACTTATCTAACTTTGTTTGTTGATGATTTCAGTAATAGTAATTTAAAACTTGCCAATGTCATGTCATGTCACGAGATGAACAAACTAAATGAGGTAGGTGATGATGAATGTGAGGAATGTGAGGAATATGAAGAACAAAATGCGGTACTCGAACATGTTACTAAGAAATTTCGACAATTTGAGAACCAGAACAAGCCGAATATGGAAGAGACTAAGATTGTAATTATGGGAGATGACGAATGTGTCAAAGAAGTAAGAATCAGTATCCACCTGACTGAAGTTCAAAGAAGGGACCTGGTTCGTTTGCTTAGAGAATAAATTGACATATTTGCCTAATCTTATAGAGATATGCCAGGGATAAGTACAAACATGGTGTCTCATAAGTTGCCGATCAATCCATATTTCAGTCCGATAAAGTAGAAAACTCGAAAGTTCAAGCTAGAGCTGAGTATGAAAATTAAAATGGAGATTACCAAGTAGATCGAGTCTCAAGTAGTGGAAGTAGCACAATATCTGACCTGGTTAGCCAACATTGTTCCGGTTGCCAAGAAAGATAGAAAGATCATTATTTGTGTCGACTATAGAGATCTCAACAAATCTAGTATGAAGGATAATTTCCCATTGCAAAATATTCACATTCTCATTGACAATTGTGCCAAACGCGAGAAGTAGTCATTTCTGAATTGTTATGCTGGTTATCACCATATCCTGATGGATCAAGAAGATGCAGAAAAGACAACCTTCATTATGCCTTGGAGTATATTTCATTATTGAGTGATGCCTTTTGGTCTCAAGAATGCCGCTGCTACTAATATGAGGGCTATGATGACTATCTTTCGTGACATGATTCATAAAGAGATTGAGGTTATGTGGATGATGTCATTATCAAGTGCTGTGAGAGTTAGAATCACTTGACCCACTTGAGGAAACTCTTTGATCGCTTACATCGGTACAACTTGAAATTAAATCCCACTAAATATACTTTTGGAGTGCCAGCTGCCAAGTTGTTGGGATTTATATTTAGTAGAGGAGCATTGAGCTTGACCCTTCCAAGATCAAAGAGATTCAAGATTTACTCCCTCCGAAGACCAAGAAAGAAGTGATAAGTTTCCTTGGAAGGTTGAACTACATTAGCCGGTTCATAGCTCAATCCATCGTGGTGTGTGAACCCATCTTTAAGTTGTTGAAAAAAATGCCCTGACCATGTGGACCGGATAATGTCAAACTACTTTTGATGCCATCATGAACTATTTATCCAATCCAGCAGAGTTGGTTCCTTCACAAGAAGGAAGTCTATTGTTGCTATATTTGTTTGTCTCGAACAACATATTTGGATGTGTGCTTAGTCAACATGATGAAACTGGGAAGAAGGAGTGAGCCATTTACTACTTGAGAAAGAAATTCACTCTATACGAGGCCCGTTACACTCCTTTGGAGAGGACATGTTGTGCTTTGACCTGGATCATTCAGAAGTTGAGATATTATTTGTCTTCGTATACCACATATCTCATTTTCAGGATGGACCCCTTGAAGTATATTTTTCAGAAGGAAATGCCGACCGGGAAGTTGGCTAAATGGCAAATACTTTTGAGTGAGTTTGATATTGTGTATGTAACTCAAAAGGTGATAAAATCACAAGCCTTGACTAATCATTTTGCATAGAATCTAGTTGATGAAGTGTATGAACCGCTCAAGACTTATTTTCCCGATGAAGAAGTTACATTTGTGGGTGAAGATATTTTGGAAGCATACCTTGATTGGAGAGTATTTTTTGATGGAGTGGAAAACTACTTAGGGAAAGGTATCGGAGTGGTCTTAGTATCATAATCTGGTCAACACTATCCTATGGCGACTAAACTTTGATTTAATTGCACAAACAATATGGCTGAATACGAAGCTTGCATCCTCGGTTTGAAAAGGGAAATTGACATGAACGTTCATGAGTTGTTGGTAATTGGAGATTTAGATTTGTTGATTCATCAGGTTCAAGGAGATTGGGCGGTAAAGAACCCAGGGATCACGCCATATGTGTATTTGATATAGAAGTTGTGCAAAATATTTTGCAATATTGAAGTCAGACACACTCCCAAGATACAGAATGAGTTTGCCGATGCTTTTGCCACCATTGTTTCAATGATTAAACATCCAAACACATGTTATATTGATCCCTTGGATATAGAGGTAAAACAACAGCCTATCCATTGTTCACATGTTGAAGCTGAACCAGATAGATTGCCTTGATATTTTGACATAAAGAAGTATTTGGAAATTGAGACTTATCGTGATAGTGTAACATTCAACCAGAAGAAGTCAGTACGCCGTATGCTAACAATTTCTTTCGAAGTGGGGAAATACTTTATAGGAGGACTCCAGATTTAAGTCTTTTCAGATGCGTTGATGCTTGTAAAGCTGCAAAACTTCTTGAATAGATATACACTACTCATATGAATGGACTCACTTTGGCTAGGAAAATCCTCCGAGCCGGTTATTTTTGGATGACTATGGAGCATGATTGTTGCAAGTTTGTGCAGAAATGTCATAAATGTCAAGTACATGGATATTTGATTCGAGTACTACCTTACAAACTAAATTCTTTTACTTTGCCTTGGCCTTTCATAGCTTGGGGCATGGATGTCATCGGTCCAATAGAGCAAACCACCTCTAAAGGAAACGTATTCATTTTGGTTGCAATTGATTACTTTACCAAGTGGGTAGAAGCAGCTTCGTATAAGTCAGTAACCAAGAAAGTTATAGTTGATTTTGTCCGTAACAACTTGGTTGTAGGTTTGGTGTACCGGAATCCATCATTACTGATAATGGAGCAAATCTCAATAGTCATTTGATGAAAGAGATATGTGAACAATTCCAGATAAATTATCGAAACCCACCAACTTATCATCCCCAAATGAATGGAGCTATAGAAGCCACCAATAAGAACATCAAGAAGATTTAGAGGAAAATGATTGATAATCACACAGGTTGGCATGGTATGTTGCCATATGATTTAAACTTTTCAAGAACACCTCATCCAATTCTAGGTGTTCAACAATCGTAAATCAGTATATAACCCAACTAAATGAGTTGGGGTCGAATCCCACAAGGAGCACTACGTGTTTGAGAGTCAATTGGAAGTACAAATATGGTCAAATCAGTCATAGGAACAGAAATTATCCAATAAAGACATCATGCAAATCAGGGGGCGACACGAATGCCAAATGGGAAGGGGGATTTGGTTGTGATTATCAACTACAAACAGTGGCAATCAACACAAAATAATAATAATGAGATGGGTTCTTCGGATGTGATTCGATTATAGGCTAATATAGATAAATGGGTAATTGCAACTATTAGAAAATAGCTAGATATAAGTGAGTAAACTAGGCTATAGAGGAGGTAATCTTTCTATTGAACAATTTACCCCGAATCAAATTGATTTCTCTTGAGTATTAACAATCAAGAAAATTAAGAACAACCCATACCTTAGTCCATTCACTCTCTCGAGCTGAATGTGTGGGATTGGGTTTAGGATTCACTCTCTCGAGCTGAACCCATGTCAACCCAATACCCACTGGCCATCAATCAATAAGCTTAGTTTTAAAACCTCTCTCTCGCAAGCCAGAAACACAAGGGTAGAACTGCATTTGCAACTACAATTCTTAAATTAAACTACAATTACTGATTGAACTCACTTCAAACAATATTTAAACTAATAATTAGCAATACCCATAAGCTAAATCAGCCATAATCACATAATCACACCCCAAGAATTGAGGTTTTAGCTAGACATTATAAAAAGATAAAAATCGTTACCAAATTGAGTTTTGATCAACTAGGTAAGATTGATTTCATCCTTACAATGCTCCAATTTGAAGAATCTCAATGACCCACTTCCAATTTCTTAGAAGTGAAAAACTTCAATTTTCCAAAGCTTAGGAAAAACTAGAGAAAACTTGTCTCCAGAGTTAAAAACTTAAAAATAAAATGTTCTAAAGAGTAATTGATACTAAATTAAATGTTTAAAAAATGTATTTATAGTCACCAAAAATATGTTGCTAAGAGGCACTCAGTGAAGCAAGTCGGGCTTGCTGAACCACTCGGCGAGCCGCCCTTTGGTCACTTCCATCACCTTTCTGCCTTGACATTCAGCATCCTCAAGTTCTGTAATTTTGGGCTATCCAGCACTGCATCGCAAAATTACTTGGCGATTCGCCGATTGCTCCTTTCCATCGCCAATTTGATTTCTTCCTTCAGAGCTTAGCACATTGGAACTTTAAGTGGTCAAATGACTATTCGGTGACTCGCCAAGCGGACTTGGCGATCACCAGGCTTGCATTTCTTCATTCTTCCTTTTTGCAAATTAGTGTCCTTGCTTTGTTGTTCAATCCATATACCTAGCAATCAAGGGTTTTACATTAGTTATTGGCTTAAAATAAGCTTTTGAGGTCACTAAATCTATATAAATGAGTCCAAATCTAGGACTCATCACCATACGCTTTGTTGGGATACAGAACAGCTGTCAAGACATCAATTGGAGCTACTCCATACTTGTTAGTATATGGAACATAAGCAGTTATTCCTGCCAAAGTTGAGATACATTAATTGAGAATCATCCAAGAAGCTGAATTAAGCTATGCTGATTGGGTTCACAAGCGGAATGATAAGTTAACATTGATTGATGAGAAGAGAATAGTTGTTGTTTGTCATGGTCAACTGTATGGACAAAGAATGATTCATCCTTTCAACAAAAAAGTAAGTGCCATAATTTTTAAAATTGGTCAATTGGTTCTCAAACACATTTTCCCCCATAAGGATGAGAACAAAGGGAAATTTGCACCAAATTGGCAAGGACCCTACATGGTCCGCAAAGTGTTATCTAGAGATGCCTTGGTCCTGTCAGAGATGGATGGCAGCGAATGGCCAAAACTGATCAACTCAGTTGCTATCAAAAGCTATTATATGTGAAGTTTCATTTTGTATGTCTGTCATTTCCTTGTAATTGTTTTATTTGCTTATAATCACTTAGAGTTTTATCCCTTTGTAATGAATTGCGTCTGACTTGAATTCTTAAGAGTGAGATACATAGGCGTCCTATGTCATCCTCAATCACCCCCTCTATCTCTTTTAATATGTTTCCTTTTGCACTTGAGCTGCATTCGACCTGAATTCTCGAGAATGAGATAAGTAGGCGGCTTATGTCTGCTCGGTCGGTTCCTTAGTCAAATTTTTGTAATTTTTGTTAGTCCTCTAGAAGGAGAACTACGTTCGACCTGATTCCCACCTCAATGAGATACGTAGACGCCACAATGGCTCAGTCATATCACCAGTAAGATTTCTATTTTTCTTTACAATAGAAACTAGGACGTAATTTTTGAGAGGGAATGAAAAATTCTCCAGAAGAAGATCTCTCCAACAAGTCAAGACTGAAATTGCATTATGAATTGCAACTGGGATAGAATTTTTTAGAAGATCTCAAAAATTCTATGATTTGTTCATCAAAAGTTCAAGATACATCAAGATAGTTAACTGAGACAGAAATTTTTAAAGATGACCTCAAAAATTTCAATAGGGTTCATTGGAAGTGTAGAGCAACTTTGAATACTTCCCAACAAGTAATCAGATAGACCTCGAAGCATCAACTCTAAAGGCGTTCGCTAAGCTTGACTTGACATGACACTTGGTAGTGACCCTTTCCAAATATTACATTTGAATACTTATTTTTCAAATACTTTTCATCATGTTTCAATTGTTTTGTATATGAATGTTTTGTCTTATCTATCAAGAAGCAGGAGATCAGAGAAATCAATCGGAGATAGCAAGACAAGGAGCAGACAGCCGAAGGAATTGACACAGATCAGTTCACTTTTAAACTAACAATTTTTTTGTGGATGCAGAAAAAGTTTTGTGCTTCTTATACCCAAGAATTGGTATGTAATTAGCATGATATCTCTCAGATTCTTAGCAAAGCGAGGTCCATAATGAACATACAACTGTGTTCAGAGATGGAACAAATGAAAACCCAGAAGAATGTAATATTATTTTTTTCCAGCAACTAAAGATACTTGGAGGACATTTTTCTGCATCATGTTATCAGACATGATAATATTCTTACCCGAAGAGTCATTTATATTGTATTCTAAAATGACATGATACCACTACTTAGTGGGTCATTTATATTGTATTGTCAAATGAGACTATACCGCCATCGGAAGGTCCTTTGCCTTGCTCAACGAAGCATTACCTTCTTTCGGTGCCAAGAAGAAAGAAAGATTCATGCATCGTAGGAAAAGAAGGGTATGCATAGTGGGAAAAACCTTCATGCATCGCGGGAAAGAAGTCATGCAACGCAGGGAAGATTCATGCATCGTGGGAAAGAAGTCATGAAAAGAATCATGCATCACAAGAAAGAAGTCATGTATCACAGGAAAGGATTCATGTATCACGGGAAAGAAGTCATGCATCGCAGGGAAAGAATCATGCATCGCGGTGAAAAAGTCATGCATCGTAGCCTCGAAAAAAAATTCATGCATCGCGGGAAAGAAATCATGCATCGTTGGAAATGATTCACACATCGCGGGAAATAATTCATGCATTGAAAGAAGTCAAGCATCGCAAGAAAATCATGCATCACAAGAAAATCACCATCGGCTACATTATTTTTATTTGCTAGAACAATATCAAGAGAATCATCAATAATGACGTCAAGAGAACTTTCAACATGTTACATCATCCTATTTCATTATCTCGATAGCAATGGAAGACTACATTGAAGAATTATGTCCAAAATATTAAATACAAGCTTTATTTGATTTACGTCAAACTAGAATAGGGTGATGTCAAGTGTTCAAAGGGAGCAATTAAGTGCCCACATGGTAAAAGACACTATCTCTCCATTTGAATTACATTTTAAGCTAATGATTTTTATCTCTGTTTTTTTCGAGAGCATCCCAAGAGGATGAATTCTCAAACAAGCCATAGGTGCGGATGATGTCCAATAGGATTCAACACAACGTGGAACGTTTTCTTAGCAGCGAACTGGGACATAGTCCGAAGAGGAGTACCAAACTATTAGGACGCAAGCTGAGGAGTGACTTCCATCACAATCAAACCACACCCCTATCAGAAGGCATGTGGATTTTTTCCTAGGGTTATTAGTTTCAGTTTTGCATTCGAAAAGTTCTAGTTTTCACCAGAGGCATCTTTCCAAATCTGAGTGACAATGCGCTAAGATCCTTGGAAATTATGTCAGTGTAAGTTCTTACTTTTGGGTGTGAAGCGTGCCATATTCATGGCTAAGAGGTTGCAAGCCTCATTTTCATACTCAACTTATTTTGTCACTCTTCCCAATTGAAGGTTATCTTTCATAATAGATTTTCTTTTCAATTATTTGAGTCGAACTACAAGTAGCCTGATTTCCTAAGTTAAGGAATATGTAGGCAGGATTAGTGTTAAAACTTGGTTGTATTCAAACATTCTCTCTCAAATCTTATTCCCGATCATACTGATTTCTTCGTAATTCAATATCGGGATGACTTATGAATTCTTTCAAAATCGTGCGTCAAATTAAGCGTATCGAACTACAAGTGACCTGAATTCTCATATAGCCTGAGATATGTAGGAAACCCATTTCTAGGGTTCGGCCATAATTCCTAAATTCTGTACCAAAATCCCTTTTCTAAAGATGGAAATGTGGTCAGTCAAAATTGGATTTTTCAATTTCATTTTCCTTGGATTTCTTTCATCAATCCAAGTAAAACGAGGGACAGGTGTTGACACCCAATTTGAAGCCTCCCCAATAGTAATTAATTTGTAAGCTTCTTCAATTTCAAACGATTTGAAATACAAAGCTTTATAAAATTCAAACAAATTTTCAAGATTATTTAAATAATTTTAGTCAATTTTTACAATTTTTAAATGATAAATATATTTCATATAATTATGTATATAATTAAGACATTTTATCCGAAAACCAATTAAAGATATTTTACACTTTTTAGGTTAAATATTTTATTAATTTAGTTTAGTGTAAATTATAATTATAATTTTGAGTTAATTAAGTTGGTTAGTTTATAATTAAGTTAATTAGTTCATTTCATTAAAATTAAGAAGGTCACTAGTTAATTTTATCTAAATCCATCTTGTATAAGATGTGACCAAATTCAAATAATTATCTCAATTCGGTTATTTTAAATCCCAATTGGCTATAATGGAAATTCATTGGCCAAATCCTTAATTTGCAACAATAGCCCTTTTCTTACTTCACATTCAACCCTTTAAAATAATATGTTTTGGGCCCTTTCCTTTAAATTCTAGCATCCCCTTTTCAGCCAAAATTCAATTTTCAGCTAACCAAGACTCGGCCCACTTTTGGGCCAATTCCAATTCTCCTGAATAACTCAGCAGCCCATAACGAACCCAACACCTAGATCAAATTTCTTTTACCATTCCTAGCCCAACTCCATTTTGAACCATCAGTGACCCATTCCAATTCCTCATCCGACCCGGCCCATTTCTTTTATTCCCAAAGACCCATCAGAAATGTCAACAACAACTGTACAATGTCAAATACATAGCAAGGACACAACATCCTCTCAAACGTTCACAAGAAGACATAAAGAAGCAACATCAAGCAAACGATTCCAAACGACTAGTAAACGGTGCCTATGCATAACATCTTTATCAGCGTCTTCCTCCTCTGCCAGAGCAATTCATACAACAATGCATTTTTAGTCCTAAAGCCTATAGATTCATCCTTGTGCCTACGACATTGAGCCACGTCAAGCTGCGAGTACAATGAATCGATCCGAGTCGTCCACCTTTCCCTTTCCCCTTCAGAAGGAATTGGCATATTCCTTGAGTCTTGGATAAAAATTGGGAGTTTGAATTTGAATTGGGCCTTGTCCCTATCCGTTTCTCATCCTTTTTCCCCCAAAAAACCAAACCCTAATTTCCTTCTATATAAACCTCCTTCTTTTTCATTATTAAGGGTTGGAAAAAATTGGTTAGAAACTGAGGTAGAGAGAACGATAGTTTACAAAGAAAAGATTTTCTAAGGTAAAAATTAGAGAGACAAAACTTGATCAAAAGAATTCTCGGTTAGAATACAAAAGGATTTGAGTTTCTTTGAGCTATGTTTCTTCTTTCACACATCGTCAAAGACCACCTAAGTTCTCAAAATTTACATTGTGGTGGTGGAAGTTATGCTCGAGTTCGTCTGTTCCAAGTTTGCTCCCCAAAAAAGGTTCTTTCTCTTTTACTCTTTCGCCCTCCCCTCACTTATTTTGAACTAAAAATGATGAAGTGCTATATGTGAAATGTTGAAATGCTTCGGGTTTAATTTTCTCAGCTTTGATGTGGTTTCTTCTCGTTTTGGGAATAACATTTTTATTTTTTTTGTTCTACTTGGATTAATATCATATTCATTTGGGTTTCAATGTCGATTTTATATGTTGTTTGATCTCTTGTGTAGTTCTGTCTGTGCTGTTTATCTTCTTTGAGTCATAATTCCAGATTTCCACTATTATTAACCTATTATCATGTTATAGGTAAATCTAGTCTATTAAAATGTTGATTTTGTCTTCTGTATGTCGGTTAATAGTGAGATGTTGATAGCTTGTCATAACCTTGTCTTAGCTTAGATTATTTGTTTACTGTTAGTCCGTCTCTGAAACGCATCTGTTTTCCTTTATATGTTGGGGCTGCTTGAGTTTTCGAAGTGAGATTAAAATTCGATTGTCACTTTTCTTCCTAAGTGTATTTTGGCTTGTTTTGATGCTTTTCATCAATCACGGTTCAATATTGTAGTTCTTCTTCTTTAGGTTTTCATTCACTGTTAACGTTCTCTTCACACAAGACGAGTTTGGCTTTAGTCAAGAGATAGCCGTTGGAATAAAATTCTAATAATAGTTAAGTTTGTCGTTTCATGATTAGATCAGTAAGATTATCTCATTTTCAGGTGTATATTTCTTGGTTGATTTCCGGGTTTCTTATCTTGTATTATGAGCAATGATCGTTTTGTTCTAGATTTAATTTGTTGTTCCAGTTGTTAAAATGTGACTTCCTTAACTTGTTTATTTTCCGTTTTTCATTAAGTTAATTAATTATGTGGTCCAATCATGCTAGGTTTAGGTTTATGTATTTATTTTCGTGCCTTTGGTTTATTGAAATGTGATCTGTTCTCTATTTAATTTTGCTTAGTTTGTTATCTGCCATTTTTGCCTTGTCTATGATCAAGTTCCATTAAAAACTACTTTGATCTTGATAACATTACTTTTGTCTGATGGGAGTTAAATTGATTTATTCGTTCATTATTAATTATTAATCCTTATCTTATCAATTTTATTGCATGTAAATCTGCCTCAGTCTTTCTAGACTCTATCTCCATTCCCTGCATTTTCCTATTAGGGTCATAGAGGCCCAAAATTTGCCTTTTTCGAGTCAGCCAGCCATAAAAATCAAAGAATAGGTTTCGGGAGCCTGTATACATTAAGTATACACAATAAAGTGCCGTAGATCGGAGTGTAGCAGAAATGGGCTCAAAAAGCCCATACTTTGGGCCTAAGCCCTTTTTGTCATTATTATTATTATGTGTTAGACCTCATTTTTTTGCACTTAATTTGGGTCTAAATCTTTATCATTCAGATTCGCCTCATTAAGTGTGTTTGTGAGGACTAAATCTTAATTATTCAGATTCAGTTTATTAAGTTTGTTTGTTTTATTTCTTATAAGCCTCTTAATGAGTCTGAATATATTTGAATGAATCAGATCTGTAACACACTCTTAACACCATTCAAACTCAAAAAAAAGACTCCTATTTTAATTCAACTACATCACAACAACTCATAAAAGATTTAGTTAATGTAAATTACATACTTACCGTTATAATTTTCTTTATTTTCATTAACTTAATATACACCTTTTACTTTCATAAATAATCAATATATATGAATTGATAAGAACTCTTATGGTATACTATTTAGCACGGTTCCAAAAAATAAGAAAGTATTAATTATTTGATCGATAACAATAACAAATGCCTATTATAAAATAAAATGTTTTCATAAACATTATATTACTTCTCTACATAAACTATTTTACATTGCATTATATTAGATTCTCAAAGTTTTTGAGTGCAAAGAATAGCCATATTAATGATGTAAATTAATGTTAAATTCTTCAAAGATAAATCATATTACCTTGTTACAATAAAAATGTTCAAAGTATTATTTTCTTTCAAAAACTACTTTTACTAAAATGAGGTTTTTATTACATTTTATTGATATAGCGTTTAATTTCATATGCACATTCAGATATTGAAATCAAACAGTCCTAACAATTCGGTGTTCATATTCAGATGTTTATTCAGATTTACACATCTATATCTTAATGCACATCTTAATATTCATATGCGTATTCAAATTCACACGCCTTAATTTTAATAGAAATAAATGAGGCCTTAGCTATTAGGACAGGTACCAAATGCAAAAATTGGGCCTAAAGCCCAATGGAGAGATCAACTTACCTTAGTTTCTTTAGGACATGTGCAAACGGGCCATATGTCCAAAGCTGAATTCAGGCCCAAGTGTTGGCCCAGACAGACAAATCCAGACTTGGGCCTAAATTTTCTTTCCTTATCTATTTAACTATCATTATGTGTTTATATGTTAAATTGATTTTAAGGTTTCAAAAGGAAACCATTTTGAGTTAACACTTATTTTTTTTCTAAAATTAAATAAGATTATCTATTTTCTACTTCACCCTCTTTAGAATATTTGGAAGTTATTTGCTTAAGTAATATTTCACCCTCCCTTAAAAAATAATTTTAAGTTTTAAACTTTTATTTCCGCAACTTAGTCAAGCATGTTTATCTTTGCCTTTAATTATTAGCCAAGTATTTTAATTGAGGGATAACCGCATGTTAGCGGGCATTTGGGGTGATTTCAAACCCTTCCCAAAATGCTAATATGAACCCCGAAACCTTTTTCAATTGATTTACTGGTTTAATCTTTTGAAATTAGTTTTATTTATTTTTCTTTAAAAATTAAGTGGTGACTCTAAAAATCTCGTTTTTAAAAAAAATATAAAACACTGAAAGCATTGAGAGTCGAGGTGACTATGTTACTATCCTAAAATGACCCTTCCGAAGCTGATGGAATATTCAGAATTTTATTCTAAGGTCATCTTACTGAAATTTTGATAAAAAATGTCCGTTCAAGGTTCAAAAGCTCTAAAACACTTAAATTTGAATAAAAACCAAACTAACAACGAGGTGACCAATATGTCAGTCCCATCAAGTCATAAATGACTCGAAGTCGCTATATGAATGCTCTAAACAACAAACAAAAGGCATAAACTCATAAATGACCTCGAGGGTTATAATATCCATTACTAAAAGGACTTTCATCCATGAAAGTAAGAGTCAAGATGTACCAGAAGGCTTAAACAAGCCAAGAAACAACTGTCGATTCTCATGCTTGGTATCCAAGGTAGCCTCCTTAACTGGGCGATGCCTCCAATGGACCTTAACCACAAGAATGTGTCTTGAAATCACTGCCGCACATCTCTGGCTAAAATGACAACAGGCTCCACCATAAAAGTCTAGAGGTTATCCAACTCTACTGCCTTATATCGGAGCATACACAACTCATTAGGAACATAAGGGCACAACATCGAAACTTGAAAAACTGGGGTATGGCTAAAAATATTGGAGGTAATGCCAACTCATAGGCAACCTTACCAATTGTTTGGAGGATCTCAAAAGGCCCAATATACCTGGGGCTAAACTTTCCACACCTCCTAAATCTCATCACACCATTCATGGGTGACATAGAGGAAAACACTAGTAGCAATTGAAAACCTCAAAGGTCGATGCCTACGATCAACTTAATTCTAGTACCTACTTTAAGCTATCTGAAGCCTATCCTGAATCACCCTCACATAAACCAAGGCTTCCTGATTTATGATAGTACCACAAGGTCTAGGCTCTGTACACTCAAACCAACCAACTGGAGAGCGACAACGCCTACTATATAAGGTAACGAACGGGGCCATATAAATACTAGAGTAATAACTATTATTGTACGAAAAATCTACCAAGGGAAAGAACATGTCCTACTAACCTCTGAACTCAAAAACACATACCCATAACACATCTTCAAGAACATGAATAGTAATCTCTAATTGACTGTTGGTCTTTTGGTGAAAAACTGTGCTTAGGTCAACATGAATTTCCCAATCCTCTCGAAAGGTCCTCCAAAATCTAGAAGTGAATTGCGCACCCCGATTTGAAATAATATAGATAGGCATGTCATGAAGGTGAACCACCTTTTGAATGAAGATACGATCCAACGTCCTGATACTGAATGAAGACTGAATAATAAGGAATTTTAGTGGCTTTGTTAATAGTCAACGATGACGTAGTTGTCAACACCTCTAGAGGTTCGAGGACGAAGTCTATTGTGATGCGATCCCACTTCCACTCTGGAATGGGTAATATATGAAATTTACCACCAGGTCTATAATGGTCGACCTTCACCTATTTGCAACAAAGGCAACAAGACACATAGTGTGTGATATCTCTACTCATGCTGCCCCACTAATAGTGCTGCCTTAAATCATGATACATCTTCACGGTGCCCAGATGGATAGAGTACCTAAAATCATAGGCCTAACAAAGTATCAGCTGTATCAAGCCCCCCACTCTCGAAAAACAAATATGACCGGAAAACCTCAAAACCCCATTTGAATCTAACGTAGCCTGACAGGCATTACCCGCTAACACCTGATCTCAAAGCTCAACTCAAGTCTCATCCTCAAATTGAAGACCACAGATTCGATCAAGCAAGGACGAATGAACTCCCACATAGGCTAAGACACGCCTAGAATCTAAAATATCTAATTGAATCACCTGATTAGATAAAGAATGAATATCCAAAGACAAAGGCTTCACCATACTAGAAAGGAATTCTAGACTATCTATACTTACTACCTTATGGCACAAGGCATCCGCTACCATATTCGCCATTCCTGAATAATAGAGAATATATCCTTAAGGAGCTCAATCCAACAACATTCTCCTTAATTAAGGTTCCCTTAGCAAGAATTATGTACTGCCCCAAATATTCCAAAGTTAAGACTCGAACCATTCTTCATTCGTGAATAAGGTCATACTAAGTGATTCTTAATTTCTCTTAGGTGTTAAAGTCAATTATTTAGTTTCAGAATAATTTTAGATATGAATTAAGGTAACTATGATCCCCTTGCACAAAGTTGAGTTGAAAGCTTTCTTACCGGCTGAGTTTCAATATGATATTTTACTTGGTTCAACTTCACATGACCATATCTCTCAACATATAACGAATTAGGATACCCATGAACTATCACATTAAAGGTCTATGAGTCCTCTTTCCAAGGCTATAGATATTGCTCTATTTCGAGTTTGGAGTAAAATGTTATGCTTGTTTTAGTAAAGCCTTGTCAAATAATGAAAGTTTTACGGAAGGCATTACAGACGATGGAGTGTTTCACAGACCGTGGAGCCCTAGATGATCTATGTAGCCTTTCTTTTAAGGAACTTCATCATCTTTTAATTTGGCGTCATTTTGGTCTTTCACCTATGTGTTGATACCTAAGCTATGTCGTTTTAACTCCTATTTCAAGACCTATATAAGATAATTATGTCCAAATACTACCCATTCTAAATCATTCTCCTTATTCTAAAATTTCCATCCAAGTTCTTCCCCAAAATTCTCTCTAAGGCTAAGAAAGAAGAAGTTAGGATTTGACATCAAGATCTTCAATTCACCATAGCTTTATAGAATTGATCACTAAGGTATGTTAGTATTCACCTACGGAGTCCTTTCCTCCACAAGGTTCCTGAATTATTTTTACAAGTTACAATTCTCAATTCAAAGTTAGGGTTTTATTCAATATTTATGAGTTCTTTTCAATTATGATCCAATTGATTGTTTTATATCTTTTTATGCATGAATTGATGTAGTTAGATGTTTTTGATTTGAATTCATATGAACCCATGCATGATCCATGATTTTTAACTATGAACATATGATAAAACTTAAAAACTATGATTTATTGAAATTATGTATGTTTTATGAAAGCAATGATTATGGCCCAAGTAAGCTTATAGAGGAAGATATATATATGATCTATGAAGCTTGACCGCATGACACGAATGACATCTAAATTTGCTATTAATTCTTTTGGAATATTTTCCTAAATTAGGTCTTGATTAGTATTGTATCCGGATATTCCATCAATTATTATAGATAGCGCTTTTAAAATTATTTGTTTTAGTAGCATGACACCTTTAGTATGAAGTTCATGACTATGGGCCTTATAAAGCTATTATGAAAAGATCATGGATGGTGAAAGGTTTTCTCACACATGGTCTAATGAGCTACTCTATGATGTTTGTAGATTAGATTAGTATCTTAGATATACTTTTCCATGGATGATAACATGAATATTATTAATTATTATTCCATGAAATTTTACTTAGAATTGGGAGGATATTAAGATGAAGGCTCTCATGTTGTAGAGCATGTATCTAGTAGCAATATTCATGTCCCACAAACTATGTGCCACTATAGGATTTTTTCTTAGATAGACATTAGCTAGTGGATCCCCCTAAGCTAGAAGTTCATGATCCTTACCTTGGCAAGTAGGACACTTTCTTTTAGTGTGAGAGCAGTACATTGGATTCCATGTTATAACTCACATGGTCTAAGTCGGTTAATGGTAAACTTCCCACAATGATGAATGAAGGTTACTTTATAAAGTATCTCACAAGTATTTTATAGTTTTTAATCTTGCATTGACCATGATTATGACTTATGATTTCAAATATTTTATCTTATGATTTAGCTTGGTCATAGCATGCCATATAAAGTCATTTTTAACATGATTTCATAACTTTTATGCATTGCCATCATACTTAGTATATCCCATGTAAAAATGCATACTTGTGCCTACATTGTTTCATAATGTAGGGTTTGACACTCCTACCTCTCACACACGTGGTTAGTTGATCTTTTGGTATTGAAGATTGTTGAGTCCTCATGCTTTGAGGACTGAGACACTTTTATAGATTTATGTGATTTTAGTTTTTAGACTTTGTATGTGGTGTATGGAATACATCCAACCACTTATTTTGAGTTATTAGATGGCTTATTGAGACTTATGTTAGACTTCCTCTTTGACAAAACTCTTTTATGATATAAGACTATTTCACTTGAAATCTTAATTTCTATTATCTTGTATGGTGTATGCTAAATGGCTTGTGTATGACCTCTTCGTTTCCTATACGCGATATTATGCCTTGGGTATACTTTGGGTCATGACAAACTTGGTATATAGAGCACAAGGTTTAGAAAGGTCCTTGAATGTCTCATAAGCTATGTCGAGTAGAGTCTTGTTCATTAGTGTGAAGCATGCCACATTTATGAATAAGAGGATATAAGAAGTTTAGGAAACTCCTCTTCTTTCATTGCTCTAAATTTGTGCCGTTGAGTCTATCTCAAGAAAGATCCTTCTCCTTAATCTTGTTCAATCCTTTTCAGGATATAGCCACTAGAAAAGCTTACGTTACAAGGAATGCAGGTGAGAATGTGGAATAAGAAGCTCCTCAAGTTTTGACCGACCCTTAGGTTGAGGAAGTGACTCATGTCAAATTTCGAGCCGCTTTTAAAGTGTTAACTCAAGCTATGACAATTTAAGCCAATAGGGAGGTAGTGGTCCCCATGAACCCAAATATGGGTATGCCAACAACTAGAGTGAGGAATTTTACTAGAACGAATCCCCTTTCGATACTAAAGTTGAGGAAGATCCTCAAGAGTTCATCGATGAGATTTATAAGGTTTTAGAGATTATGGGTATCACTGATGAGTCTGATATTTCAACTCATTTAGGTCTTTGTTTTCATAGTTTTATTGTCCTCAATGCCTAATTTATGCTCGAAATTGATGTTAAATGGTTGATTTGAACCAATGAATATTAAGGACCAAGTCAAGGACATTAATGGTCAAAAGAGAGGGGAACAACAAAGCTGAAGATCGCCAAAGACACTAGGCGGTTCATAGAGTGTCCTCTTTGCCCACCGAAAGTCATAGAGTACTACCCCTTTGATGAGAGAAAGTGGAAGAAGTACTATACCCATCGGCGAAGGAGACTTAGTCCACCGAAAGTTACAAAACTATCAATGAAAGTGTAAGCAAAAATGGCATTCAACTAGAGTAAATGGCGCATTGCCGAACCCTTTGGATACCCCGACCTAGACCGCCTAAAGTTACTGTTCAAAAGTGGTGAGAACTAAAATTAAAAAGCTGATGGATAAAGGCGTTTGATGAGTCCCCGATCTGTTTGGCGATACATGACTTACCTCTTTGATTGACCTCAAAGGCCAAATTCAGAAAACGTATATGTAATACCCCTAAAACTAGTAGACTAAACTAGAGCCTCAGGTTAGGGTTCTAGAGTTTGAAGCAAGGGTTAGAATCGTAAAAGGATTTCCCATAGCTGAGTAGACCATCTAGGGTTTAGTTGAGGGCTACAAGAGTCAAGGCTAAAAGGCAAGTGCCAAGGCAAAGGAGCAAGGCCCAAGACAAAGGCCAAGGCTGCCCCAAGCTTGAAGCACACTTCCTAAAGTCCACGTCCACCACCATGGCCACTGCTGTGGACCTCGGCTTGTGGTGTGGTTCGGGAAGACAAGACTGTAGCTCCTTAAGCGCTGCTTCAAAGTGGCACACTTTCACAAGCAACTTTAGGACCTGCAGTCTTGACCACAATTTTTGGGAAGGGTCATGAAGATGTCTTAGGATGAGGGAGACCAAGCCACTGCCCAAGGGACCATGGGCAGGACCACGGCTCGTGAGGTCCTGTCGTGGTGCCTGGCACCATTACTGCCTAATAAGGGTCAAATTAGGAAATTCATTTTTAGTTGGTTTTAAGTGGGGGTCATTTTATATGGATTTTATATACCAATATAAATTATTTTAAGTCATTAATCACCCCAAATAAGTCATTAATTCCAAACCACCAAAAGATCCCAAAGTTCTTCATCTTAAAAATCTTCTCTCTAGAAAACTCAAGACTTGAAGAAGAAGATATAGGAACAAGACTCCATTGTTGCAAGCTTTTTTAAGGGCTTTGAATCAAGGTATGTTAGATTATTCCTATATAGTTTCTTCCACCCATTGAGCCCCTTAGATTTCCCCCAATTGTGAAGATAAAAACCAATCTAAGCTAGGGGTTCTTCCTATGTTGTGGGTAGTGTTGGGTATGATTTCAATTGAGTCGATAATACCTAATTATGATTGATATAGCATTGAAGTGTGATATTATGATGATTTTATGTGATTTCCATGGCTAACCTAGTCTAATTGATGAAATTGAATTATGGGGTTTATTGCCATGAAAAGTGAAATTGAAGGTTCATAGGTGATCTTCTAGAATTAATGCTATGAGTAGTAATTGTCTAAGATTAGAGACATATAGACATGAATTGAATTAGAATAGTGTGAATATGATGGATCTTGACTAGTAAGGCTTGAGATTGGACTTACTTGATGAATTATGACTAGAATCACCTAATAATGAAGAATGTGATTGACTGTATTGTGATCTAGATATGAACGAGGATAGAATCAAGTAAAGCTTTGAGAGTAAGGCTTGTAGTCATGTGTGTTGATCACTAGTGTTTTGAAGGTAAAGTTATCATGATCAATAATATGAATATATGCATGTTCTTGTAGGATTTATGCAAATGTTATGAATACACATTGAGAGTGAAGTGTAAATGAATAGGTTGTTGTTGTGGGCTGATTGAAAGATTATTCTCATGAACTCATAATGAACTTAACATGAAAGGATTTTTCACATAGTAATGGTTCTAAGGTGAAAGGCGTTTCTCAACTAAGGGAACTTAAGAATATAGAGCCTTCATACCTAGGTGATGGATGGTGATAGTTGCATACATATGGTCTAAAGAGGTTATTTAAATTAATTAACATGGATTGGTTGTCAAGGACATCCTTCTATGAAACTTGAGTCAAAGTAGAGACTTAATAGTAATCTTGTGGGATTTAGGCCTTGCACCGAGGGGATACTGAAATGAGATGGAGGTTCCCAGTTGGTTGAGTTTGGGCTTCCAAAATGGGAAATCTCACTTAGTAGAGTCCGAACTTCCCGAAGTATGTCTCATGAGATAGAAGTGTTCATCTAGTGGAGTTTTTGGTTTCTAGTAGCAATCTCCGAATCCCATAACTACGTGCCCCATAGGAAAGTTAGCTAGTGGATCCAACTAAGCTAATGAACCGATTCTACCTTAGGTAAGTAGACCAACCCTTGATGGTGTGGGTAACATTGGGAGAGATAATGTGATGGCTCATATGTTCTAATGTCGGTTAAGACTATATCCCAACTACAACAAGATTAGTAATGAACTAAGATTATACTTAATGTAGCATCTCCTAGAGTTCAAACCTAATGGACTAAGATTATGCTCAAGGGAGCATCTCCTAGAGTCCAACACAACTTAATGAACTAAATTTATGCTTGAAGAAGCATCTCCTAGGGTTCAATCTTAATGAACGAAGTTTATGCTTTAAGGAGCATCTCCTAGAGTTCAAACTTGGTGAACTAAGATGTACTTAATATAGTATATCCTAGGGTTCAAAATGATGAGGAACTAAGATAGGCTTAGTAAAGTACCTCCTAGTGTTCCAATGCTTTCAAAAGGGGACTAGTCCCTAACTAAAGAACTTGAGTAGGATGACCTAAAGAATTACTTAGTATGAGTGGTATTATGGGATTCCATTCATACATTGCACAAGTATGACTTAAGATTATTCAAGGAAGTGTTCTCTTAAATGACGTATTTTTTGATGTATTGTTCAAAATGATGAGGAACTAAGATAGGCTTTGTAAAGTACCTCCTAGTTTTCCAATGCTTTCAAAAGGGGACTAGTCCCTAACTAAAGAACTTGAGTAGGTTGACGTAAAAAATTACTTAGTATGAGTGGTATTATGGGATGCCATTCATGCATTGCACAAGTATGACTTAAGGTTATTCAAGAAAGTGTTCTCTTATATGACGTATGTTTTGATGTATTGTTACTATAGTCGCCTTCCATGATATGAGTGACTAAAGGTGTAATCCTATGATATGAAATCGTAATATTTGACCATGCATATATACTATGATTACTATGACCAAAAAGGGTTACTTAGCTTGGATGGTATTATGGGATGCTACTCATGCATTGCACAAGTATGCCTTGACGTTACTTGAGAATAGTACTTTATGATATGAATGACTAAGAGTTGAGTAAAGCTTATATGATGCCAATGTTGGAGACTGTACTAGTGATTGTGATATTATCTCTTATGCTTATAGTTGATGTTTCATGAAGTATTGGATTATGTCTTATGTTGACTAACCCTTATGATATGCTCTTATGATATTATGCTAGCTAACATATTTAGTACATTTTGTACTAATGCATACTTTTCCTACATTCTCATCAAATGTAGGGTTTGGAGACTTGAGTTCTATTCTTGGAGATAGGTTTCTAATGAGCAAAGGAGTTGAAGATTTGGTGAGTCCTCATAGCTTTGAGGACAAAACCACTATTTTCCTTTATGTCTATTATTTCCATGTTGAGAGTATTGTATTGGCTATGTCCCAAGAGTTTTATTTAATTTTGTATTAGATGGGTTGATATAAAAGTGTAGTAAAAACTTCTGCTTGCATTTTATAAAGACTTCAATTGTATGGATAAAAGTTTTTAAATTTTCGTACTTTTCTATTATCTTATGTTATGATATGATAAGGGCTTGTATGAGGCCCTTTTGGGGTCAAGTATGCCTTGGGTCGTGACAACATAAAGTGATTTTTAAAGAGAGATCAGGGTATCCTATCATTGTTAGATTCATATCCTTTCACTGAAACATTATTCTTTGCTTAGTTTTGAAGGATTTTCTATAAGTTTTTGAATTAGTTTTGGAATCAAAGATAAATTGAAGCATTGTAAAGACTTAGAGATAAATACTTGCTGTGGAGAATGTAATCGGTATTGATTTCTTAGTTTTTCTGATGTGTGGCTAACACTCTAAATCTTAGGGGTGTGATTTTGTGATTAATTGTCTTAATTAATTGATGGGTGTTAGAAATTTTTTATTTTATTACTATTTTGAAGTGGGTTTGGTTTATTGTTGAGGTTCAATTTATGAATTGTAGTGGAAATTCCAATTCTGATTTAGAATTCTATGCTTGCTTCAGAAAAAGGTGTATAGTTAATGCTATAAATTAACATTTGTAGTAATTGGGTTGTTGTGGGTTCAGCTCGAGAGAGTGAATCTTAACTCGATTCTACCCATCTAGCTCGAGAGGGTAGATAAATTAAGGTATTGAGTTGCTTATAGAGCTATGCTTGTTGAGGTTTGAAAGAACTCGCTTGAATCATAATAGTTGTTCGAGAGAAAGCTATTGCATTTATGTTTAGCCTACTCACTAATTTCCAGTGAATTTCAATGATTGGTAATCACCCATTTAGTAAAATTGACAATTAGTTGATCACATCCCCAAGGATTCCTCTCTATTTGTTTAGCCCATTGGTCTTTGTAGTTGAATTAAGTGTGACTTGACAATTCTCTTGCCCCCATCTGACATTCGTTGTCAAACAACTTTAATTTGAATTTCTTTAGTCCAATAATTTCTATTCCTACAATTGATTAGAACACGTTTATAACTTTGTAATTGAATTCTGTACTGTATCACTCCCTGTAGGATTGATTCCAACTTATTATTGGGTTATAGATTACGATCGCCTACACCTAGTATTGGATGAGGTGTAGTTGAGCGTTATAAAAAATGGCGCCTCTGCCGGGGAGTGCTGTTTAGAATCTATTATTAAAGTTTAGATTGTGATCTTTTTGTGTTATAGTTGAACCGACTTACCTTGTTTTGTGTTTGTTGAGAGCTGTTTGTGAGTAGGTGGCAAGATGAGTGCGAATGGAAGCAACGTGAACAAACTTAGCCACCAAGACGATGTTGGTGACTTGAATAATGTCAATGAAGCTCAATTGGGGAGTGTAGGTGCTATCCGCCTACCTCCAGTCATGGGATATGCTGCATTCCGTGTGACAAGCACGATGTTACAACTATTCCAAGCTAAGGGTGTATATGGAGGCCTAGATCATGAGAACGCTCATGACTATATTCGGAGCTTTGTGGATGTATGTTGTCCATTCTTGCTCAAGAATATTTCACAAGAATCAGTTCGGTTCCGATTATACCTCTTCTCTTTGATGAGGGAAGCAACCAAGTGGTTAACAGATCTATCGAGGGACTCCATTGCATCTTCGGAAGAACTTAACGAGGCATTCTACATAAGATTCTTTCCACCCTAAAAAATGCTGATGTTGCGATACAATATCCAAAAACTTCGAGCAAGTAGAAGGGGAATCGATTCATGAAACACGACTGAGATTTCAAAAGTTTCTGTTACAATGTCCTACTCATGGGATTCCGTGTAATGTAATACTTCAGTATTTTTATCAGAGTTTAGACTTAGTGAACAAAGGAGTAGTTGACCAGCTGGCCCGAGGAGGATATTGTTACAACTATTTGAAGTAGCCTCGTTCCATCTTGATGAAATGACAAAGATAAACCGGGCATGGTATACTCAAGAGGACTAAGTGTCTCCCTTAAATTTTAGGATGACAAAGGAACAACTTGACAAGGAGAAAGAGCAGGATGAGAATATTAGCAAGATGATGTCCAAAATTGAGTTGTTGAGAAAACAAGTGGTAGAAAGCGTTGATAAACCCAAAGATGTAACAAGAGTGTTTAGACTTGATGAGGGTTCTCGCCAAAGCTATTTAAAGTTGGGTGGGAATCAAGGTTTGAACACACATATTAAAGAAGAGCGAAGACGATACAATCAAGATTTGGACTGAACAAAATGACCCTTGGAAGAGAGAATATAGTCATGAAGAGTACTAGACCCAATCAAGTGATAGCCCAAGATTTAAGGGTAGTTCAGGAAACATTCGAGTGGATGAATTTTTATCGCGTATCCTAGATAAGGTTGAAGTATCTGATGACATGCTTAAGGAGATGGAGGCTGATTTCTCATCATTGAATAATAAGGTAAATTGTCACGCATATGTAATCAATCAACTTGAATGTCAAATGAGAAAACATTCAGCATAATTGGAACCTGAGTTATTTGAAAGGAATGAAGTTGAGTATGCAACAAGTTCGAGGGCTGATAATGACAAAGATTTGGAAGTTGTGACTTAAAGTGGGAAGATAACAGTTGGTAATGTGAAGGTTAATAATGGGACAAACACTTATGAAGAAGGAAAAGACACCGCTGAGAAAGAGAGGTCCGCTTGATCACTGAAAAATGATATGCTCAAAGAGTAGGAAGAAATTCCAAAGCAAAGCCCCACTGAAGAGTTGAAACAAGCTAAAGCAAGTGCTACATCATCTCCAAAGTTAGTGCAACCTCTTCTAAAAATAAATCCCCCATTCCCTCAACAACTCAAAAAGAGAAATGAAGATGAAAAGTTCAAGAATTTCCTATCCGTGTTCAAGACACTTTCTATAGACTTTCCTTTAGTGGAAAGATTATTGGAGATGTCGAGATATGCAAAAGTCATGAAGAAGCATGGACTTCGAAACAATTGAGGTTTCTCAAAATTGTAGTTCCATTATGACTAGCGATGTGATTATAAAGAAAGAGGATCCGGGGGACATTTACTATCCCATCCCATTGGTATGCTTCAGTTTGCCAAAACTTTATGTGACTTGGGGGCAAGTATAAACTTGATGCCATATGCCATTTTGAAACTACTTGGGCTGGGTGAACTAAAATCCACAACAATGTGGCTTCTAATGGAGGACTGATGAGTCTGCGATTTGGACTTATTTAGGGCTTTATTTAGATAGATTTAGTGTCCTCAAATGCATATTTTGTGCCTATAACTAATGTAAAATCCTTGTTTTCCAGGTATTTGGATTTAGGAACAAAGCATGGAACAGGGCAGCTGAAAGAACAAAGAAAAGAAGGTCTGCTGATCACCTAACCCATTAGGCGAGTCGTCGAGTGTCCATTATCTCGCCTAAAGTTTCAGTGTGCCAAGCCCTGAAGGATAAAATCAAGTTGGTGAGAGAAAGGATTAGTCGACATGTCGCCGAATGGTCCCGCAATGCAGTGTTGGATTGCCCAAAGTTATAGAACTTGAGGATGCTGAAGGCCAAAGCAAAAAGGTGTGGAACTAACTAAAGGGCGGATCGCCAAGTGGATCAGTGATCCCGACTTATTGCACTGAATTGTCCTTTGCAACATATTCTTAGCGACTATAAATACTTTTTTGAATTCTTAGTTTAGTATCAGTTTTCATAATATGGAATTTTTATCTGTTTTGGAGAGAGAACTTTGAGTTTGGAGACAATATTTTCCTTAGCTTTGAAGAATTGAAGTTTTCCATTTTTGAGAAATTGGAAGTAGGTCTTTGAGATTCTTTAATTTAGACCTTTGTAAAGACGAAATTAATCTTACCCAGTTGATGGAAACACAATTTGGTAATAATTTCTATCTTTTTATGATCTCTAGCTAAAACCCTAATTATTGGGGTGTTATTATATGATTATGGATTGATTTAGCTTATGGGTATTGTTAATTGATAGTTTAAATGCTGTTTAAAAGTGATTTCAATCAGTAATTGTGGTTTAATTTAAAGGGTTGTAGTTGCAAATGCAATTCTATCTTCTTATTTTTGGCTTGCTTGAGAGAGAGGTTTTAAAACCAAGATTACTGATTTAATGGTCTGTGGGTATTGAGTTGTCATGGGTTCAGCTCGAGAGAGTTAATCCTAAACCCTTTTCCATACATTCAGCTCGAGAGAGTGAATGGACTAAAGCGTAGGCTATTCTTAATTGCTGCTTGTTTGTGTTAGAGAGAAACCAACTTGATTTAGGGTAAATTGTTTGAGAGAAAGTTTATCCCCACTAAAGTCTAGCTTATTGACTGATTTACAACTATTTACTACCAGTTGCAATTATCTATTTGTCTACCTTAGCCTATAATCTAATCACATCCCAAGAATGCATCTGATTACTTGTTCATTAGTGTTATTTGCTGCTGTTGTAGTTGATAATTACAATAAAACCCCCCCTGTTATTTGACACTTGTGTCACCCTAGATTTGAAGTATGTTTTTATTCGTAAATATCTATTCCTATGATTTACTTGAACATATTTGTACTTGACTCTTGAATCTTAAGCACATACCACTCCCTGTGGGATTCGACCCCAACTCACTTCGTTGGGTTATATTACTGACTATAAATCGTTTGATCTTGGAATTTGAAAAAATGCCCTGATACGTGAAATCAAAATGGCGCCGTTGCCGGGGAGTGGTGTTGGTTAAGATTCTTTAGTTGAGTTAAATTTTTTTCTTGTTAGTCATAACTGAACTTACTTTATTTTAGTTTTGTATTGCTTGTTTGTGTTTTGAAACAGGAAGTATGAGTGTGAACGACAGCAATGACAGCCAAGTAGGCCACTAAGATGACATCGAAAACCTCAACGATGTCAACGAGCCTAATGCTAACGTTCCCCATCTTATGGGTGGAATTGGTGCCATTTGCTTGCCTCTGACCGAAGGGAATTCGTTGTTCCATATCACAAGTACTATGTTGTGGCTCTTGCAATTAATGGGGTTGTTCAATGGTTTGACTCATGAGGATCCCCATGAGAATATTTGAAACTTCATGGATGTTTGCGGGCCGTTCTCCTTCAAGAACATATCCCAAGAGTCGTTCCGATTGAGGTTGTTCCTGTTCTCTTTGATGGGAGAAACATGTTAGTGGATGGATGAATTGCCACGTGAATCAATCACTTCGTGGAATGAGCTGATCACCACATTTCAAGTGCGATTTTCCCTCCTTCGAAGATGATGACTTTTCGGGACAGCATTCAGAGCTTTAAGAGTCTGGAGGGCAAGCCAATTCATGAAACTTGGCCACAATTCAAGAAGTTGGAGCTCCAATGCCCAACTCATGGCTTTCCTGACAACGTGTTGCTGCAATATTTTTACCTGAGCCTTGACTCAGTAAACAAGGGTGTTGCTTACCAACTTTCTCCTGGAGGTTTGATGCAACAGCCTTATGTGATAACGGTTTAGATCTTGGATGGCATGACCTTAATCAATTGGGTTTGGTACACCCACGAAGATCAAGTCTCCCCTCTCACATTCAAATTGACCAAAGAGAAGATGGAGAAAGACCAAGAGAGGGACCAAAACATGGTAAAGATCATGACACAACTTGACACTTTGTTTAAAAAATTCATGGGAGCAAGTGCTCGTAGTGCCAATGTTGTGGGTGTCGGGTGTGTTAATCCAGATGAGGCAAAGTTTGAGGATTTGTACAATGAAGAGGTGAAATTTCTAGCCAACCACGGTGGTGCTTATCGTTAAAACTACCCGAGGCAGGGTGGTAACCAAGGTTGGAGTAGGGATGAAGGTTGGAAGGATCGTGATCGAGAGTGGAGGGACCGTTACCCCACTTGGAAAGAGAGAGAACGGTCGAAGGGCTTGGTTTCTTGTATCCTCAATAATGTTGTGGGGTCAGACAAGATTCTGAAAGAAATGAAAGAAGATGTGTCAATCCTTAGCCAGACGGTTACTTCCCATTAAGTATTGATCAAGCAGTTGGAGACCAAAATGGGTTATATCTCGTCTCATTTAAGCCCGAGATAGCAAGGGGATTTGCCTAGTGATACTATGGCTAACCCCAAGAATGAAGTTTGAGTATGGACTTGCGTCGTTCCGCGATGTTAACTAAGGGGCTGCTTGGGAGGCAACCCAAGTCTTATCTACTTTCTTTTTAAGTTTGAAATAATGGTGTGTTGATTGTGTAGGTCAATGTGTAGAAGGTTTTTGAAAGTGCAAGTTGGCGAGCTAAGAGTCCAGTCGGCAACTCGC
Organism: Solanum bulbocastanum; assembly: GCA_037074985.1. Classification (NCBI taxonomy): domain Eukaryota; kingdom Viridiplantae; phylum Streptophyta; class Magnoliopsida; order Solanales; family Solanaceae; genus Solanum; species Solanum bulbocastanum. The sequence goes on along the minus strand of CM073606.1, from coordinate 15,084,268 downwards.
CGAAGAGGTCGACGAGACCGACTTGGACCGCCGTTGAACTCAAGATATTTTTAATTAGAGTATGTAAAACTTGACGAGCCTAGGAGCTAATTGGCGAATTGCTGACCAGGTTGGCGATCATGACTTAGTCTGCCGTTTGGACCCCTACATTAATTGGAGGTTCTTTAAAACTCAGCGAGGTAAGTACCCATTCGGTGAATCATCATGTGGGTTGGCAAGCAAACCTAATGTAACTGAATGGGCGAGAACTGGATGATTTTTAAAGGCTAAGGTTTAAACTCTCAAAATCTTTCACTTTCCCTAACTTTTAAACTTCCTAAACTCACACCCGTACTTTAGTGTTCTATATTTTTGAATTTTTTCTATATTTGAGTCATTAATTGTGTGCTTGGAGTTGAAATCTTTGCTGCCTAGCTTTTCAAATCTTGATTATTCAGCATCTAATGTTGGTTTTCCGAACCCCAAATTCATTTTTAGCAATTAGTACTTTTTTGCAATTGATTTTGTCTTAGTGATGTGTGTTGGGGCTCTCTAATCATAATTTTATTTGTGTGTGCCTAGTTTAACTTGAATATCTTATCTTAAATTCCTATAATGTTGATTTCCCGAGATTTTATGATTTACAACAGTTTAAAATTGTGGGGTTGTGCTTGCATGTTGTTGGGTCTAGTCGGGTGAAGTCTAAGTAGCCTGCATTTGTGCCAAATGACGTACTATTCCCAATGATGGAGCAGTTGATGTTATTCTTAAGAGAAAAAGTCGTCAAATGGCCAAATTTGGCCAAACTGGGAGAAGTTTGAGTATCCCAGGGGCATAGGTATAATGGGTCTTAGTTTAATTGTGGAAGTGCATATTATGATTTTGTTTTTAGGAGTTGCCGGGTTGAATTTGAGAAGTTGGGTTGAAAGTAGGCACGCTGGGTCGTTTGGTGAAGTGGGTCAAGCTTGCTGAACCACTCAACGGTTCACCGAAGTTCCCCTTATCGCCTTTAATTTCATGCTTTATCTTGAAAAAGGTTCTGTGACTTTCGACGATAAGCCTCAATTCACCGAGTGCACTCGGCGATTCGTCGAAGTTGTTTCTTGATCGCCTTTTGTCTGCGCCCCTTCGGAGGGCTAATCCTTACTCGCCGAATGTTGTTGATGATTCTCTGAAAGGTCCTTTCTCTCACCGACTTGCCTATTTTTTTGGGAAATTTGAGCCAATCCTTTTGGTGAGCCCGATCTGGCTCTTTAAAGAGATTTGGCGTCTTGTCGACTTGTTCAGTGAGTCTGTCTGCAACTATTTTTTTATGCAATTGATTGATTTGTTTCTAACTCTATTTGATGTTTTTGGAGACATGGCTAGAACAATAGTTTCTGGTAGAGACATGCCGCCCCGTAAGAGGGCCAAAGGGATAACTATCAATGAGGATGTAGTTGCATCCAGGGCCAAGGCCACCAAACTGCCCACAACTAGTGGGAAAGGGGAAAGGAAAGGCACCTGCGTCACCGGAGGCCAGCTCAGATAGTGAAGGTATCTACACCACTCACCTCGCTACTTCTGAGAGTGAGGGTGAGCACCAAGAGCATCGGGTTGTAGCTTCGGAGCATGAGGATGATGAACTGTTAGCAGCACAGAGGACTGAGCTGTGATACAAAAGGATGAACAATCCGTCTAGGATCAAAACTCCTCAGGCCACCACTACTCTTCCTCTAGCTCCAGCATAGGCCATGGTCCTTGCACCATCGGTGCAGGGTCCTTCTCCCAAGTCTATGAAAAGAATGAAGACCGAGGGGCTGAGGACCATTACTAAAGAAAAACGTCTGTCCACTGATGGGGTGATTGAGAGGTACCTAGATATTATGAGCTATTTGAAGTCCCACAAATTCTAAATCTTCACCAAGCCTCCTAGCCCGTACATCCCAAGTTGGGTTTGAGAATTCTACAGTGCTTACTGTACATTGATACCACAAGGGAAGAAGCCGATTGACTACGTAGTTGTTAGGGGTAAGAGGATGCAGTGTGAATTCGCTACCATCAATGCTGTCTTAGAATTAACTACGAGACTTAAGAATGATTGTCAACACAAGATTAGGACAACGATGCGGAAGAACATCAAGAAGTGGTTAGCTCCATTGATATGAGATGGCACTCGCAAGTGGCTTGAGGTTGGGGTGGCTATTGAAAAAAAAGACCTCAATGTGGCAGCGAGGTATTGGTTTTGCATCATCGGCAGCATAATCATGCCCTCCCAAACCTAGTCTATTTTCTGCCACTCCAAAGCAGCTTGCCTAGGCTACCTCATTGCAGGGACAAGGCTGAACTTGGGGATCATCATTGCAAAGGAGATGGTCATGCGGGCCAAGTAGCGCTAAACTTCCCTCCCCTTTTCGGTGTTGATCACCGAGCTGTGCAGATGGGCTAGGGTTCCTAGAGATGCAAAGAAGGACATGGAAGTGATTCCCATATCTTCTACTGATATCCAGAGAATTAAGGTAGAGTATTTGAAAGATGAGGCGAAGAAGAAGAAGAAGGCAACCCCGGTGGACTTTTTCCTGGTTGTAGATACAGACGCATTACTTGCAGAGACACCTTTGCCTATTCTTGCCTCTGGGCCTTTAGGTACTTCCAGTGCTATTCCTTCTGACACCTCTAGTTACTCTACTGCTACATTGCCTCCCAAAGCTGATGTTGTTGTTGTTACCCGGCCCCAGCTCACTCAGGCTACATTACTCCAGATGGGGCAGCTTGCCCATTCTGCCGATTGCCGTGCCGCCAGACTTAAGGCCTCCATCTTGGGCATGATTCAGATAGCCTTTCCTGATATTATGACACCATTCAGCTCTACCATTTATACCCTTGAGGCTAGGATAGGGGCCACCGAGGAGGTGACGACTCTAAAGGCCGCCGTTGCTGCACTGAGGAGAGATATGGACCAGCTGAAGTCCACTAAAATTTCTATGATTTTTGGGATGGTGGAGATCCCAGATGTTCCGGTCGAGCCAAATATGCCTCCGGCTACTATCGAAGATGATGTTAAAGTTGAGGAGGCAACTTATCCTGAGTCTGAGGCTGAGACGGATGAGGAGATGCTTGGAGTTGCTGAAGATGCTTCTTACGAGGGCCTTACGGAGACTGAGGAGGCCACGGTAGATGCGGCTGTGCAGGTTTCATTGGTAGATACACCCTTGGCTGACCCTAGTGGAGCTGGTGGCACTGCTGATGTCACTCCTGGTACTGATAGCCAAGTTCAAAGCATTACACCGAACAATGATTCCTCAACAAATGGAGGAACTGCTTAGATAGGATTCCTTTTTACCCCCCTCTCTGCCTTACTTTTATTGACTTTTGGATATTTTATTTCTTGCATTGGAGGACAAATTGCTTTTATTTGTGATGGGGTTAGGCCTACCTATTGTGATTATTGATTTGTTCGTATATTTGGGTTTTGTGGTATATATTGTGTTTTGGCACTTTTTTTATGGATAATTGAGCTTGTGGCTCCTTGTGTTAATTGTAAATGAGTTTTGGACCTTTCTGAAAAATTTTGTGCCACCTTTTGTTTGTGTGTAAATGTGGTTATTCTCTTGCAAATTTGAGTATCGGTCTTGATTAATACCGATGACTTGAATAGTGCTCATAATCGAATAAAAATGAATGTGCGGCTACGATGAGGCCAAATGAAGTTGCATAGACAATATGTGAACTTTTTGCATCTCATTATGACTAGCCTGTTATCGAATGAGTCTCTTGTGATGAGCATTGCACACTAGCGAAACTGTGGAGTCTTGTTTGACATTGGTGTCAATGCCTTGTGTGATGAGCTTATCGTGAACCATGTGTGATAACACCTAGAATTTGTCCCGTTAGTCCGGTGACTAAGTGATGAAATTTCTTGATATGATCTAAGGAAATTTTGGAGAGTGTGAAACAATTTGTCAGGATACATCTTTTCGTCGCCTACCTTGTGAGTGTGTGAACTTTGTTTGAACACCTTTTGTGCCTGAACATTTTCTTGGAAGAAATTTGATGAAATTGTGACCTTTCTTGATCCATTTCCCTTAATCCTCATGATTTGTGGTTTGTGTGAATAACCAGCTTAGGCCAAAAGCCTAAGTTGGGGGTGCAGTGAAAAGAGAAAGAAATTCAAGAAGTGTAAAGAAGTCCCCTTTGACCTATGGTTTTGAGAAAGATGGAACCTTTCATACAAAAAAGAAAAAAAAAAAAAGAAGAAGAAAAGAATGATAAAAGAAAAAGAATGATAAAGTTGTGGTATAAAGTTGTGAAAATGCAAAACAAAATGGGGTGTCCAAAATTCCATGAAAAGTGAATAATGAGGTGACTTTTGAGCATAAATGAGAATGATGAGGATAAGGAAAGGAAGAGTTATTCATACCACATATCATGAGGATAGAAGGTCACTGAGCCTAAATGACCGTACCTTTACACTGAGCCCCATTACAATCCTTGAAAAGAACTCTTTTATCTTGAGTGTGCTGAAACAAGTGTTGATTGGAAAATACGGGCAAACCTATAGGTGAAGTCATGCATTGTTTTGATCCTTTTGAGTGTGAGTGTTGATTTTGATTCTAGAGCTATAAATTGTTGAACCATTGTGTGTGAATATGGAATCATTCTTTGTGTGAGGACATTTGAGTACCTTTGTTGAGCTTAAACTTGCATTTGAAGCAAGTACTGTGAACTTGAGAACCTTTGATAATGGTGAGTCATAACTTGAATCTTTGAGTGCACAATTGATCCTTGCATGAGTAAGTTGAGTCTTTTTGTGTGCATTCATGATTGATTCTTGTGTAGCACTATTTGAGACATCCTTTTTGAACTACTAAACATGAGTTTTACTTAAGGACAAGTAAAATTTTAAGTTGGGGTGTTGATGAGTCCACGATTTAGACTCATTTAAGGTTTTATTTGGATAGATTTAGTGTCCTCAAATGCATATTTTGTGCCAATAACTTATGTAAAATCCTCATTTTCTAGTTATTTGGATTTAGGGACAAATCATGGACACTAATGAGCAAAAACGAACAAGGAAGCTGAAAGAATTAAGGAAAAACAGCCTAATGATCGCCTAATCCATTAGGCGAGTCGCCGAGTGGCTATTATCTTGCCTAAAGTTCTAGTGTGCCAAGCCTTGAAGGATAAAATCAAGTCAGCGAGAGAATAAAGTAGTTGACGTGTCGCCGAATGGTTCTACGATGCAGTGTTGGATTGCCAAAAGTTACAGAACTTGAAGATGGTGAAGGCCAAAGCAAAAAGGCGATGGAACTAACCAAATGGTGGATCACCAAGTGGATCGGCGATCTTGACTTATTACACCGAATGGTCCTTCGTAGCATATTCTTAGCAACTATATATACATTTTTGAATTCTTAGTTTAGTATCAGTTTTCATAATATAGAATTTTTATTAGTTTTGGAGAGAGAACTATGAGTTTGGAGACAATATTTTCCTTAGCTTTGAAGAATTAAAGTTTTCCATTTTTGAGAAATTGGAAGTGGGTCTTTCAGATTCTTCAATTTGGACCTTTGTAAAGATGAAATTAATCTTACCCAGTGGATGAAAACACAATATGGTAACGATTTCTATCTTTTTATGATGTCTAGCTAAAATCCCAATTATTTGGGTGTGATTATGTGATAATGGACTGATTTAGCTTATGGGTATTGTTAATTGATAGTTTAAATGCTGTGTAAAAGTGATTTCAATTAGTAATTGTGGTTTAATTTAAAGGGTTGTAGTTGCTAATGCAATTCTACCTTCGTGTTTTTGGCTTGCTCGAGAGAGTGGTTTTAAAATCAAGATTATTGATTTGATGGTTTCTGGGTATTGGGTTGTCATGGGTTCAGCTCGAAAGAGTGAATCCTAAACCCTTTTCCACACATGCAACTCGAGAGAGTGAATGGACTAAAGCACAGGCAGTTCTTAATTGCTTCTTGTTGGTGTTCGATTTAGGGTAAATTGTTTGAGAGAATGTTTATCCCCACTAAAGTCTAGCTTATTCACTGATTTACAACTCTTTACTATCAGTTGCAATTACCCATGTATCTACCTTAGCATATAATCCAATCACATCCCAAGAACCCGTCTCATTACTTGTTCATTAGTGTTATTTGTTGTTGTTGTAGTTGATAATTACAATCAAAATCCCCATGTTATTTGACACTTGTGTCACCCTAAATTTGAAGTTCGTTTTGATTTGGAAATATCTATTCCTATGATTGTCTTGAACATATTTGTTCTTGGCTCTTGAATCTTAAGCACGTACCACTCCCTGTGGGATTCGACCCCAACTCACTTAGTTGGGTTATATTACTGACAAACAATTGTCGGCACTTAGAATTGGAATAAGTTTCTTGTTACCTAATATCAAGGACTGATCTATCAAACACCCCGTTGGGATACTTTATGATATATTGGTGAACGTTGATCCATTTATCTTCCTATCTGACTTTGTTATTTGGGATTGTGTGATTGATTCAGATGTGCCTATTATTTTGGGAAGACCATTTTTGGTGTCCGGTAGAGATCTAATGGATGTTCAAAGTGGTGAACTGAAGATTTGGGTAAATGAAGAAGAGGGTTACCTTTAATGTGTACGTATCAATAAAGTAACCTAGTGAAATTCATGTGGTTTCAAAGATTGAGTGATTGATGAAGTAGCAGCTAGTGTGAGTGAAATCATGTTTATCGGTGAACCTTTAGCGGCTGTCCATTCGAATTATGAAGAGACCGAAGTTCTAGGGTATGATGAAGTTGTGGCTTCTTTATTGGGACTAGGTGTGTACTCAAGAAACCCATTGAAGCTTGATATGGATCTAAAGAGTCATGTGAGTCCTCCCGCTAAACTATCCATGGAGGAACCTCCAAAGCTTGAATTGATAGTGCTCCCTGATCATCTTTGGTATGAATTCTTGGGGGCAAATAACACCTTGACCGTTGTCATTGCAGCGGACTTGCTTGAGTGGCAAGTGAAATTTCTTCTTGAAGTGTTGAAATGTTACATCAAGGCAATAGGATTGACAATTACTTATATTATAGGTATTCCGCCTCGGATTTGCACTTACAAAATTCAATTGGATAGTGAATGCAAACCAACTTTTGAGCATCAAAGAAGAGTAAACCCACCTATGTAACAGGTGGTGAAGAAAGAGATCATTAAGTGGCTAGACAGAAGAGTGGTTTACCCTATTGCGGATAGCAAATGGGTAAGTCCGGTACAATGTATGCCGAAGAAAGGAGGCATCACGGTGATTCCAAATGAGAAAGGAGAACTTGTTCCTATAAGGCCGGTCACAGTTTCGAGAGTATGCATGGACTACCAGAAGCTAAATTCTTGGATTGAGAAAGATCATTTTCCAATGTCTTTTATGGATCAAATGCTCAATAGACTTGCGGGGCCTGCCTGGTACTATTTCTTGGATGGCTACTCCGGTACAACCAAATCTCTATTGCACCGAAAGACCAAGCTAAGAGAAAACCACTTTCACATGTCCTTATGGGAGTTTCACCTACAAGAGGATGTCGTTTGGATTGTGCAATGCACCAGCGACATTTCAACGGTGCATGCTTTCTATTTTTGCAGACATGGTGGAAGACTCAATGGAAGTCATGGTTGATTTCTCAGGTGTGGTTGATTCATTTGAGACATGTTTGGCACATCTTGGTGTCACGACCCAGAGGTACACCCTTGACGTAACATGCCACATAGAACCCCGAAGGACTCCATATAATCCACTTAGCATATCATAACATAAGATAATAGATATCATAACATAAGATAATAGAAAAGTGAGGAAATTTAAAACATTTTTTGCATACAATCAAAGTCGTTTATAAAAGCAAGAGGAAGTCTATAACACTTTGTTTCAAACCATCTAAAACAATTGGAATAAATTTTTGTGACGCAGCCCATAAAAAAGTCTAAAACATAAAAGAAAAACATAGAGGAAAGGTGATCAAATCCTCGATGCTATGAGGACTCACCAACTCTTCAACTCCCTGTTCTACTAGAACCCTAGCCACGAGAAATAGAATTCAAGATCACTGGACCCTAGATTTGATAAGAATGTAGGCAAGAGTATGCATTAGTACAAAGTGTATCAAATATGATAGCTAGCATAACATCATAAGAGCATAACAACATAGGCACAAGCATAGTCTCCAACATAGACATAATGTAAGCATTAGTCAACATAAGGCATAATCCATAAACATAGGAGATAAAACATATTCATAAGCATAGTACATCCCTAGATCTTCATAACATAGGAGAACAACTTCTTAAGTAACCTCAAAGTATACTTGTGCAATGCATGAATAAGACCCCACAATCTCATCCACACTAAGTACCCGTTTTAGGCTATCTTAATCATACTTGCCATCTTTGGATCTCATCCTTAGCTTAATTCTCGTAGACAAGGAAATCTCTCACCTTTAGTCAAACATATCAAGGAAGGCAAATATAGAAACAATCCAAGGTAAGCATACAATCATGTAAGAGAAACCTTTCATAAGTAACCTTAAGGCATGCTTGTGCAATACATGGATAAGACCCCCTAATCCCACCTATACTAAGCAAGTCATTTTAGGTCGTCATACATATTAATCATCTCTTTGGTCTCATATTTAACTCATCATAAATAGACAAGGGAGATCACCTCTAGTCATACATATTATGGAAGGCCTATCAAGATATAATCCATACAATTCATTGTTCATGCCATAATACATATTAAGGAATCACATGTAATCGCCTCCATGTTCATTTTAAGGAATCATACATATTCGCTTCCATGTCCTAATAATGGGTAATGTAGGTATTCGCCTCCACATCACTTTATAAGGATCATACGTATTTGTTTCCATGTCCGTCATAATAAGATACAGGTATTCAGATCCATATCACAAAAAAGGCTAATGGGTATTCACCTCTTGCATTATTTTTGAAGTTACATATTAAGGGTAGTCACCACACACTTCTCATATCATGACATGGGTAGTCACCTCATGCTTATCTAATTAGGAAAAGGGAATTCACCTCACATACACTACAACATTTTAGGCCTACGGCCACCCTAAATCTGGACAACGCTTGTAAAGTGTTGCCTAAATTTTTTTTGGGAACGCTTTAAAAATGTAGCCTAAATTTTTATCTTTTGGCATCGATAATATTGGTAACACTTGTAAAGCGTACTGTTTAATGATATAGGCTACACTTTTTAAGCGTTGTCATAGTATGAAATAAATGGCAACAACTATTTACATATATGCCTACACTTTTAAAGTGTCTTATCTTTATAATTATAAAAACAACACATTAAAAGTGTGGCCTAAAAGTTTTCACTAAAAATATTATATTCCCTCCAATATTTTTAACTCTCTCTCCCATTTTTATTGGCAAAACATTAATAAAATCTTTTCTAAGTCTCTTCTTTCCTAGAACATAAGTTAAACCTCTTCTTTCCTTGACGTTAAGCTTTACTCTTTGTCTATAGAGCAACATTTTCTCCAGAACTAAAGATCGAAAAGGAAAGCTAGCTGAAGAACTGATGAAGAGCTGAGCTGAAGATTCTCTTCTCCAGAACCTCGAAGAGATGAATAGCTGAAGCTAAGAACTGATGATGGAAGAACTGAAGAGCGGAAGCTGAAGAACTGATCGAAGAGTTGAGCTGAAGATTTCTCCTATACCAATTTCCTCAAGTGTAAGTACCGATTTGGTACAACCGAGATTCCTTTTTATTCTCTACTAATCATCTAGTACTAAAAACAGTCAATTGATTGAATTTTTGTTTTGTGTTTAGAAGGAATTGATTACTTTGGAGTTCTTCAAGCTGAAATTCCAAAGTAGGGGAAGAAAGTGCCAAAACTAATCGAAGAGTTGAGCTGAAGATTTCTCCTATACCGATTTCGTCAAGTGTAAGTACCGATTTGGTACAACCGAAAGCTTGCTTCTCAATGACAAATGGAGAGAAATCAGTTTTTTGTGGAGTTTTAAAGACAGCCAAGCTACCTGATGGCAGTGCTTCCAATATATCTGGGTGTGTGCAACTTGATGAAAGAAAATTGTCTGGTTATAAGACCCATGATGCTCATTTCATGTTACATTACTTGCTTCCAATACCAATTAAAAGCATCCTTCCAGATCATGTGGCTATTCCTTTGATTCGTCTATGTTCCTTCTTCCAACGTTTGTGTCAAAAAGTTATCACATTGGAGGAACTAGATTGCTTAGAAGTAGAGATCAGAGAAACAATAAATCAATTGGAGCGAATTTTTCCTCCGTCATTTTTTGATATAATGATTCATTTGCCTATTCATTTAGCGAATGAAGTGAGATTAGGTGGTCCAGTTCAAAACCGATGGATGTATTCAACTGAAAGAGAAATGGGGACATTCAAATCATATATCCACAACAAACATTATCCAGAAGGTTGCATAGCAGAGGCGCGTGTGGGAATAGACTGTATGAATTTATTTTCTAGATATCTGCATAGTGCAGTACAAACCAGATTTAACAGAAGAGCCCAAAATAATGATGAATGTGACCCAAGTGATGCAGAAACAGAGAGTTTGTTTCCTCAAAAGGGATGTCCTTTAGGAGCAAGGAAAACCGATCCATTTATTTTAGACAAGAAGTCACTAAGTCAAGCACATGCATACTTATTGGGAAATTGTGATGAGATTCAAGAATATATTAGGTACTTTAATTTTATATAGTGTTTTCTTTTGTATAATTAATTTTTAACTTATTTTATTTATCGTTTTAAAAAAAAAGTACATGTTGTGTAGAGAGCATGAGCAAGAGGTTAATAATCATCCGCAAAGATCTAAATGGAGCAAGGCCAAGGATCATTGTCAAAACTTCTCTCAATGGTTTGAAACTCGTGCTTTGCAATAGGATGTGCCTGATTTGATAAAAAAATTGTCTAGAGGACCAAATTTTGTTACTAAAAGATACTCTGGGTATCTCATTAATGGATATAGATTCCATATTAGGCAACGTGATGCAAGGCGTAAAACACAAAATAGTGGTGTTACAGTTGTTGCCTCAACTACGAGCTTTGCAAGCTCAAAGGATAAGAACCCGATTGCTGCAAATTTGACTTATTATGGTAGAATAGTTGATATAGTTGAGTTAGAATATTATAGTCATTTTAAGGTTGTTCCATTTAAGTGCGATTGGTATGAGGTTGAAAAAGATATTTATGGTCTTACTTAAGTCTATTTTAACAAGAGATGCTCTCAGGAAGAGCCTTTTGTGCTTGCATCTCAAGTACATCAATGCTTCTATGTGCAAGATCCATATGATCAAGATAGACATTATGTTATGAAGACTGTTCCGAGAGACTTGTTTAACATGAGTGATGAATTTGAATTTGATCTCGCACAAAGTTATGAAAATGAGTTCTCTGAACACTTGATGGGACCATCCATACCAAAAGATGATGGTGAAGTTACCTTAGTAAGGACTGATGTACCAGAAAATGTTATTGAAGTGCCTTCAGAGGAATTTGTTACTCAACAACTTGAGGTTGAGTATGAAAAAGAGTTTGAAGATGAGTCTGAAGAAGAGTTTGAAGATGAGTCTGAAGAAGAGTGTGAAGATTGGTCTGAAAATAAGTATGAAGATGATTCTGAAGATGAGTCGGAAGATGAGTCTGAAGACTAGTTTGAAGATGACACACCATGAGTTTTAATATTTTTGTGATGACCATATAGTGCTAACTCACTCTTTTTGTTATTTCACTATTTTTGTACAAATACCTTAAGATATCTAAGTATGTTATTGTTATTGTTACTTGTAAATTGTGGTATTTGTTGTTTGTATAGGGTGAATCATGCATGTGCTCCAATAAATTAACATGATTATACTAGATCTAGTCAGCTTTCTTGTTGTTCCTAGAGTCAATGATTATACTTACTTTTCTCATAATAGAATTCTGAATTTTGATGCTTTCTAATTTAGACATGCTTAATGAAGTTCTTCTATAGATGGCATATGAGGTTCTTCCTTTTTGGTTTCTGTAGGATCAAGCTGTTATACTTTTGTCCTATTTTGTAGTGTTCCTAATGTATAATTTTTTTGCTACAACAGAATTCAGCTGGGATGATGTGAAGGTTGATAAACATCGAGAAGGCACTGATCAGCACAGTGAAGGTAGTGAAGGCAGTGAAGGAAGCACAATGAAATCAGTCCTCTGTATGTAGTACTCCCTTATATTTCTGGAAGCTAATGATTAGTTCACTACTCATTCTCATTAGCACAATGAAGGCAGCACATTCAAATCTTTTGAAGTTATATTTCTGTAGCTTTTTCTATCTAACAATCGTAGAACGTATATGATTATGAGGCTAGAACCTCTTCTCTTTGCAGGTTTGCTTTTTCTATTTAACAATCACCTGATTATTGTTTTGTAGGTTAACTTATTGTAGGGAAAGAAAATAAAGAGATTAAAAGAAAGCGGGAAGAATGAGCCAATCAACAGTACTAAAGAAAAAGGGTTCGAATCTGAACAAAGCTCAAAGTCCACTTAAGAATCTGAACTTTGATATGCAATACCGATCAAGTATTGAATTGGCTAATCAATTCAAGATTAAGAGAGAACAAATTGCTAAAGAATGCAATGATAAAGCTAAGAAAGATCATGCATCAATAGCACATAAAAGAAAGAATTCTGAGGATGTCATTCCACAACAAGGAAAGAGTAAATTGCTTGACTACAAATCAGTAATTCATTCATCTTCGATGGAAGATCTTGGTACCTCACATATGGTTTTTGGGAAAGGACAAACTAAAAAGAACTTATTTCAATCTGGAGAGTCCATTCAACATAAAGGAATTAAACTTCCTATGCACAACTTTAGGTTCCAAACGTCTTCCAATAAAGGTGTTACTGCTTCAGTACATGTGACTGGGGAAACACTTGGTAATGCAGAGGAACAACATGATATTCACGATCTACTAAACTTCAAATAGGTGAAGAGAAAGTCGGTCCTACCGGCCACAAGTCTTGATCAGTTTCTGGAAGAACAACTGCTACAAAAAGAACATGATATTCATGATCTACCAAACCGCAAGCAGGTAAAGAGGAATTCGGTCATACAAGCTACTAGTCTTGATTAGTTTAAAAAAAAAACAAGCGATACACATAGGTGATGAAACAAAAACTGATAACCACAAAGTAGCTGATGATCTTGTGGATCAAGAAGAAATTGGCGCGGATGAGTGTGCTATAGACGAGGAAATTGGCATTGATTGTGGTACAAAAGGTATGTCTTAAACGTTGTAAGATTTATTACTTATATAAAAGAAATAATCTTATTTCCTTACTGTTACATCAATCTAGGAATATTGGAGTCGAAAAAAGTTCGAGGAAAAACTACATGTAAGGATATTCATGCAAGAAATTTGGAAGAAAGAAAGGAGGTGACATTTGATAAAGGACAAGCAGTGGGACCAACTGGTAAGGTAGTGTCGGAATTAACCAACTTTATAGGAACAATTTCAAGGAACTCTAGATTCATCAACTTAATGTACACTAGTTGGCATGCGGTGCCAAAAGATACGAAAAAGCGCATGTGGGAGTATATCAATGTAAGAACAATAAATTTAGAGATTGCATATTCTATTGTTTGTTTTTACTGACTGAAGCTAAATATATGTTATTTTGCATAGTCCAAATTCCTAATTCCAGTAGAAGGAAAGAAGTGGGTGATGACTAGTCTTCGTGATGCTTGGAGGCGACACAAACAAAAAATTAAAGAGAGATTTTTTGATAAAAATAGTACCGTTGAGGATATGCTAGCAAAACGTCCTGATGACATACCAGAAGAACGATTCTGTCAATTGATCGAGTATTGGAAACACCCAATTGTTCAAGTAAGGCTAAAATAGTGCATTTCTACTCTTCAACTTATTTTGCATCATATCTATTTTGTTTTTTTAATTAATTCAAAGATATTTTTTTATTTAATTATAGGCCATGTGTGAGATGAATTCTCGAAACAGGAAAAAGCAAAAGTGGAGGCATCGAATGGGACCTATTAATTTTGCAAGAGTACGCGTGGCATTAGTAATACTTAGCGGACATTTCGTAAAAAAATTGAATTTCAGGAGACCAATCCACTTTGTCTTTTAGGATGACAAACTTTATCCCAAGAGACCAACCCTACCTAAAATCTGGCAGCAGACTCATGTTTTCGAGTGTTCTTGACAAGTAATCCATCACTAAACCAAAGAGTAGAGGAGAGATGAGGTCTCCATTCCTAAGCCCTCTCCTCTCAGCAAAGTACCCATGGTTTTCCCCATTCACTTTCATGAGAACATAGTTCTACTTATACACAACATAATTCATCTAATGAACTTGCCAGGGAAACCAAATCCAGTTAGCACTTCTTCTAGAAAATCTCAACTTACCATATCTTAAGCTTTCTTTAGAACATATTGATACGCTTTTTTTAATTTCTTTTGATATAATTTGTAGCGTGCAACCAAAGAAAACAATGAGGAACCATCAAAGTCTGAAATGTTTATTGCAACTCGTACAAAGACAGGAAAGGATCTTCAGACCGATACTCAAGTTGCAATAGTAAGTATTTTAAAGTGGATTAGTGATGAATTTAATTCAAGTTTAAAAGTTATATATTGCTGGGAGGGTGATATTTTTATTTTAATATGCTTGAGTCGCTGGACTGTTTGCTTGGAAGGGATGTCAATTAAATAAACTTAATGAATAATAAACTCATTTAAGGTGGAAAGAAAGAAGTACTTATATTTAATATGGATGTAAATTTTATTCAATAGGCTGAATTTCAGAATCGCCAAAATTTCGGGGAAACAGCAGATGATGCTTTTACGGCAGTGTTTGGAAAGGAGCAGCCTGGTCGACTTAGGTGCTATGGTATATCAGTGACAACAAGTTCTTTGAAGAAAGATGAGGAAAATAACGAGCTAAAACAGAAACATGCCAATGAAATCACTTTTCTAAAAGAAGAAATGAATGAAATGAGAGAAGAAATGCGGCATTTCTTTAGTCAATTGCTTCAAAACAACCCTGGATTGAATGTTCGAGATATGCCAGGGTGTTTTCGATCTAATATTGCTTCACCTATTGATGCGAGTCGTGCACAAGCTGTAAAAGGCCAAAATCTTCCACATTCTTCCGGGTCAACTCATGATCCATTTCTTCAAAAGGTATTTTGTATTTTTTCAAATGATTTTTTTTTAGAGCAATAAGTTAGAAAATTAGTATCCTAAAGAACTATATCCTATGTGATTGTAAATTTGTGATAGTTGGCTAATTAGTCCTCTCAGTTTTTCTGAAAGTTTTTTTTGTAGTAGTTGGCTTATTAATGCAGTTAATTTGCAAGCTTTCTAACTTCATGTTTGAATCATTCAAAGTAGGTCTAGTTTTGGCATGATTGATCTGGAATTTATATTGAGAAACCTCTGAA
Source organism: Solanum bulbocastanum (assembly GCA_037074985.1). Lineage (NCBI taxonomy): Eukaryota > Viridiplantae > Streptophyta > Magnoliopsida > Solanales > Solanaceae > Solanum > Solanum bulbocastanum. Next base: position 15,068,812 of record CM073606.1, on the reverse strand, counting down.
GGTTCTCACTTGCCATGGGTTGTGGTGTTATTGGTTCCTTGATGCTTTGCTCTCTCTTTCTCTCTTCTGAACCTCTCAATTGTATTTTCCTCAACTTTGTCTAGTTGTTCTTCATTCAAATCATCCTTTGTTTTGTTTGTTGATGTATTTCCTTTATTGATGTATCAAATTGTGAATATGGTTTTCTTGTTCTTCTTGTATGTTGGTTTGTTCCGACACAATAAGATTATTATAGTTATTATGAGTAGAAATAGTAGAGTTAAGTGTCTTACTTGACTGTGCCTTAGGTTGATATTGTTGGTCTTTCCTTGTCTTCTCTTGTGGTGAACCAAGTCTTCCCATAGTGTGGTGGCTCTTCTTCCCATGCCATTGTTTGCTGATTTATGTGTGTAGTTCTTCTTCCCATTGGTTGCTGATTTGTGTGTGTAGTTATGGCTCCAGCCGGCAGTCCTTGCTTGATAGTGATAATAGGAGTCACAAGGCCAATAGTTATATCATTTTTAGCATGATTTTTGTCTTAGTCGAGCAGCAAACGAATGGATAATAGTGTAAGGAGTTGGTTCAGGGAAAAAATTGAGGGTTGTGGATTGACTTTTCGAGCTCTTTCCAATACCTTATATTGATCTCTTAAGGAGGATCAATTTCTTCAGCTTGCTCTAGTTCTTGGACTTTGGTGGCTCAAATTTACTCTCGATGATAGTATAATTAGCAAATATATTTGTTGTTTATAATTGACTGTCACGATGTCTCAAGCTTTCGTAGAGTGAATTTGTACTATTTTGTTCTATGCCATCTGTATGATTAGTTTTTGGTGGCTTTTTTTCTTGAACAATGTCATTAGTGACACTCTGTGTATTGGATGAATCATTTCGAGTCGGTGTTGTTAGGATCTGACTAACTGCTCCTCTTATGAGATTGACAATATCATTTATGTTGAAACTTTTCCCATTGTGGCTTATATCATGATTTTCTTTCGAGAAATCTTAAGGAGAGTTGTTTGTGTTAGTTTCAGCTAGTGTTTTGTTGTTATTTATCTCATCGAGTTGTTCATTCCCTATTTTTGATACAGCACCTGACAGAATGTGCTGTAATATCAAATGCCATATGCTGATGTGCTTTTGTTTTTTCACCTATTTTCTGTATGTTCCGTCTTCGTCTTTATCTTCTGCTTCTGTTATATTTTTGTTCTCATTACTAGATATAGTAATACTCTCTGTGGCCTCACATTCAGAGAGATTCATGTTTGTTCTTCGTCTTCTGCTTCTGTTATTTTCTCGAAGTGCTTGCTACTGCTTCCATCTTCTGGCAGAGAACAATGGCCTTTCTTCTCAGCTTTTTTCATGACTCATATCTTCGTTTTCCTGTTTCTCATAAGGGCTGTCAATGTTTTCTATAGTAATACTTCCTTCATCTGACTTATATGCCTTATCACATTATTCTTGGTGTTTGACTCGTTGGAGTTCTTTTCATTACACATTGTTGTAAGCAATCACATGTAGAACAGAAGTGTTCATGACTTACATTCACTACTTGTTGCTGAATGATTATATGAGTGATCTTGAACTTCTGGAAGAAGAATTTGCAATCTAGAACTGTATGCTGCAATCTGGAATATTATGCAATCTGCAATCTGCAGATTTGTTGTTCTCTGTAACTGCTGCAATTTGATTTATTGTTCTATAACTTCTACAATCTGGAACTTCTTGCCTCTTCTATAATTGTTGCAATCTGCAGTTTGCAGATTAGTTGTTCTCTATAACTGCTGCAATCTGCAATCTGATTTGTTGTTCTGTAATTTCTGCAATCTGGAACTTCTTGCCTCTTCTGTAATTGTGCAATCTGCAATCTCAAAGTGGTTGCTACTGCATCCAGCTTCTGCCAGAGTAAGCAATCACATGTAGAACAGAAGTGTTCATGACTTACATTCACTACTTGTTGCGACAATTAGGTGTGTCATCTTCCCCTTTTTCCACCTTGAGAATTAGAGTTCAGGCATCAGTTTGTGTGAGCTTGTAATCCTGAGAATAGATAGATGGATCAAACATCAGTTTATTAGTTGAATACACTGAATCTGCAATCTACTAGCATACACAGTGCTGCCTGAACTCAAAGTTAATCTATACACAGTGCTGCAATCTGAACTCAAAAAATCTGCAATCTGCTAGAATACACTAAATCTGCAATCTGCTGGAATTCACAGTGCTGCCTGAACTAAAAATATATGCAATTTGCAATCTGAAACTGCATGCTGCAATCTGGAAAATGCAATCTGCTATCTGTAATCTATAGATTTGTTGTTCTCTATAACTGCTGCAATCTGCAATCTGATTTGTTGTTCTATAACTTCTGCAATTTGGAAATTCTTGCCTCTTCTATAACTGTTGCAATCTGATTTGTGTAGGGAAATGGAGGTGATCAAATTTGAAGGGTCGCCACAAGTCAATTTGATCTCATTGAAGTGGATGATGAAGAGTTTTTGAACTATTGTAAAAGTTTGAATACATTATGTTTGATTTTGTGAAATATATTCATTGCTAGAATATATTGAACTATTGTAAGAGTACTTTTAATTTTGAACTATTGTGTACACATATTTAGACTATTGCTTTATAAGTATGTGTACGTATGACATACTATCTTTTGAAGTTTATTGCAAATCTATATATTTGAATTACTTATTAGCCAATTTATTGCTTGAGATTATTTATTGCAAAACAATATTGGGTTTTTTTAATTAGAAATTGTGGCATATAAATATTTTATAGCCAAAATAGTATTACCACACTTAAAAGTGTAGCCATAGGGCTGTAAATTGTGGTATGCACACGGGCAAGGACTACACTTCAAAGTGTTGTCATACATTAGATAGAAAAGGCAACACTTTATAATTGTGGGCAATATGGAAGCAAAGGGCACGCTTGAAAGTGTAGCTGATAAGGCAACACTTTTAAGCGTAGCTGTAAAACGTGGCCTTTTTGCCTTTTAGGCTACGCTTTTGAGCGTAGCTGCCTAAACTCTAAGGTTACGCCTCTTTTGGCTACCCCTGAAAAAGCGTTGCTTAAAGTCCAAAAGTGCAGCCTTTTATCAAAGGCCACACTTTTTGCTAGTTTAGACAACACTTTACTGGCGTGGCCGTAGGCCGAAAATGTTGTAGTGATACCACTCATACTAAGGTCTTTGGGGAATTACCACAAGTCTCATCACATTTCATAGTCCTTGGCCTTAGATCCATTTAGGTGAGCAAACCTTATAACCTAGAATTATTTTGTGTGAGAGAACCTTTCATATCATATTATATTCATGCATAAGTGTGTTTATGAGAATATCCTTTCAACAACACAACAACATATCATAATTATAGGCATTTCACTCTCAAAGTGTTCATAAAGCATTTTTGTAGATTTCATAAAACATACATGAATCTCATACTTTACCTCCTTGAGGTTCAAGTCTTTCCTTTAATCATCATATATAGAATTCTAACATTAGACATGGATATCATCATTACTCAAGTGATTCTACCAATTCAAAAATTAAATCATTCATAAGGTAGATTAGGTGGGTAAAGTTCTTCCACAACGACTCTATCTAGTAGTCTACCATTATCATATAAGCTTCTCTCTTAAAGCCTTAACATACATAATTAATCATATTGAATTTACTTCCAAAACCCTAGTAATCAACATTCATGACTACAAACCTTACTCTCAGAACTTTACTTCTTACAATTATCATGCATAGCTAGATTACAATCACATGCTTCATTCTTAAGTTATTCTAATCATATATCATCATAAAGGTTCAATCTGAAGCTTTACTAGTCATGATCCATCACATATACATTATTCTAATTCAATTCATGTCTACATGCTTTTATTCTTGAACAATTAATATGCATATCACATATTCTAGAAGATCTTCTATGAATCCTCAATTTCCCTTCACAAGGCATAAACCCACATTACTTCAATTTCATCAATTAGACTAGGATTAACCATGGAAAACATGTAATATCATCATAATAACATGATTCACTACTAATTCAATCATAAAAAATTAATATCCACTCAATTGGATCCATAATCAACTTAACCCACAATATTGGACTAAACTCTAACTTTAATTGGGGATTTCATCTTCACAATTGTAGAATAACTAGGCGACTCCAAGGATGGAAGAATCCATGGATGAATAAGCTATCATACCTTGATTATAAATCCTTACAAAGCTTGCAACAATGGAGTCTTGATTTGACCTAGCTTGATTCTGTCCTTCTTCTTCTTCACTTTCTAGAGAGGGTTTTTGAGAGGGAATTAGGTTCTATTTGGTGAATTGAAATAATGATTAGGATCAATGAATTTAGGGGTCTAAAAGCTTTATATAGGTGGTCTTATTAAGGTTAAAAAGACAACACTAAACCTCTAATGTATTTCAGAAAGTTCCACTAACCCCTCACTTAACCGTCTAAGAGAAGCTCACTGCCTCACCCACGAGACCACGCCCACGGGCCGTGAGTGGACCCACAGGGTGTTCTGGTCAATCGTGGGTGGTTGTCTAAGATAGTGTCTTTGGAATCCTGACCTACGAAGCCATTCACAAGGTATAGACCCCCCTATGGGGTGTGGGTCCCTTCGTGGGTGCACTGCCTTGGGCAAATTTCTTGGGTAGTTTGGTAGGGTCCTCCTGAAGGACCCTTGGTTGGTTCTTGGGGAGTCGGACCATGATGTTCTAACTCGAAACCTTTCATTCTAAGTATGGGAAGCTAAATTCACGACTTTAACCCTCACATCAAGCTCTAGTTTAGCCTAGTAGTTTTTGGGGTGTTACACTTGGGCAGGTACTTCAAAAGTACACTGAAACCAACCTAGTCCTAAATTGGGAGGAATGCCATTTCATGGTCAAGGAAGGCATAGTCTTAGGCCAAAAAGTGTCACAAAAGGGATTGGAAGTAGACAAAGCAAAGGTAATGAAGAAGTTGCCACCACCTATCTGTGTAAAAGGTATTTGGAGTTTCTTGGGTCATGCACAATTATATCAGAGATTCATCAAAGACTTCTAAAAAATTGCACACCCATTGTGCAAACTGTTGGAGAAAGAGGAAAAGTTTCTTTTTAAGATGCTTGTTCAAAAGCTTTTTAGTGTTTGAAAGAAAAGCTAATCTCTACCCTGGTGATGATTAGCCCTGATTGGTCTGAACCATTTGATATGATATGTAATTCAAATGGTATCGCTCTAGGAGTCGTGATAGGGCAAAAGCTTAACAAAATCTTTCATCCAATTTATTACTCTAACAAGTCGCTAACTTGAGCACAACGTAACTACACTTTTACTAAACAAGAATTACTTGCTGTACTTTATGCATTTGAAAAGTTCAGGGAAAACTTGCTGGGCTCTAAAGTGATAGTTCATAGTGATCATGCAGTGCTGCAGAAAGAAAGAGGCAAAACGGAGGTTGATTAGGTGGGTCTTGTTGTTGCAAGAGTTTGATTTTAAAGTAAAAGATCAAAAGTGGTGTGAAAACCAAGTGGCAGATCATTTGTCGTGGTTAGAAACCAACATGATCAACTCCAAGAAAGGGACATTGTGGCTGAATTCCCAGATGAAACTGTGATGAGGGTAACCCAAAGCAACACCCCTTAGTATGCTGATCTTGCTAACTATGTAGTGTGTGGAATAATACTCGAAGGTCTGAATTTTTACCAACAAAAGCGGTTCTTGTTCAATATAAAGAAATACTTTTGGGTCGAACTGTATCTTTTCAGAGAATGTGTAGATCATATAATCTGATAATGTGTACCAGAAGAGGAAGTCAATGAAATTCTCAATGCGTGTCATGCTTCACCTGTTGGCAGACATCATAGTGGGGTACGAACAACACCAAAATTTCTTCAAAGTGTGTACTATTGGACATCATTATACCGAGATGTGCATGATTTTGTGCAAAAATGTGTACCTTGCCAATAGCTAGGAGGTGTATCAAGAAAGCATGAACTACCTCTCAACCCTATCTTAGAAGTTGAGCTGTTCGATTTGTGGGGTATAGATTTCATGGGTCCGTTTGTGAGCTCTTTTGGAAATGAGTACATTTTGTTGGTAGTTGATTACGTTGCCAATTAGGTGGAAGCTTTAGCATTACCCAACAATGAGGGTAAGAGTGTGGTGGAATTCATAAATCGATATATCTTCAAACGATTTGGTACCTTGCATTCTATTATATGTGATGGAGGTCTCATTTTTGCAATCGTATGTTTGCTCTATTGTGGAGAAAATACAGGGTCAAGCATAAAGTTCCAACACCATATCATCCACAATTGAGCGGCCAAGTTGAGGTTACAAACTGAGAAATCAAAATTATTTTGTCAAAATTGTGAACGCATATCGGATGGATTGGTCTTGAAAGTTGGATGATGTGCTGTGGGCATATCGGACTACGTTCAGAACACCAATTGGTATGTCACCCTATTAGTTAGTGTTTGGAAAGTCGTGTCACCTGCCAATTGAGCTGGAACACAAGGCTCTATTGGTGTTGAAGACATTAAATATGAATTCGGAGAAAACTTTAGAAGGAAGAATTAATCAACTTCATGAGTTGGAAGAATTTCAGGTTAAAGCATTATTCGTATAGGAAAAGAGGTAGGTTCAAGGGAGGGTTCAAGGAGCGTGGAAGGCTCCACCACCGCCTTAGCCGTGTGGGCAAAAGTCTTTGTCGACGTGAGGGTCATGAGGCGTGAAGAGCCTTCATTGCCCGTGCAAGTCCCTCATGGACTCCACTGCCTATGTAGACCTTACGTGAAGATTGCCTTAGCCATTTTTGGCAAAAAGGCAGTCCACGCTTGGGTCCATGGCTAGTGAAAGCTTTCACGTCACATGGAGACCCAAGTGGACTATGCTTTAGTTCCAAAAGCCAAAAGGCAGAAGTCCATATGAGGATACACGGCTGGTGGAGTAGTCTACTGTCCATGAAGCCTCTAGTGGACTCTAACTTAGGCGTGGGGCAGTCCACTTGAGGTGATGGGAAATTTTGTAATTTTATTTTTAAGTCCTATTTTAAATGGTTATATTTTATATTACTTATAAATAAGTATATAAGGTATTTTCAGTCATTAAACACCCAAACTAACTTTCACAAAGACCCAAATCAAAATCAAAAGTTCATCTCCCTCACAATATTTCTCTCTCTAAAAACCCAAGAAGAAGAAGAGTAAAATTGAAGCTTGGGCTACAAGAAATCAATGGTTTTTCATCAACATCCCCCAAGAACCCATGGATCCCCACTATTGCTAAATTTTGATCATGATGTGGGTTAATTTATTTTAGAAACATGTAAATGTGTCTTGTTTGAATTAATTAAATTGATTGAATTATGTTATTACCCATATTTAATGTAGAAATTCTAGATTTTGGGATGAATGTGATTCATGATACTTGAAGGTGAAATATGAGAACTGTACCTCAATATGAGAATTATGCATGTGCTTCAAGATTTATGTTTAGAATGAAGATTCTATGATAAAGGTGTAATTGTGGTATTGATTGATGGATCATTCTCCCCTATACCCTTACACATTATATGCATGAATTAATTATGACTATGATTATCTTGTTGTGTTGAATGAAAGACTATTCTCATGAACACACTATGAATACAATGTGAAAGGTTTACTCACATTTTGATGATTCTAAGGTTGAAAGTACATTCTCACCTGCTTGAATCCATGAGCTATTTTATGAGTTGTGTTGAATAAAAGGCTATTCTCATAAACACACTATGATTATGATGTGAAAGGTTTACTCACATATTGATGATTCTAAGTTGAAAAGTCTATTCTCACCTAATTAAATCCATGAGCTATTTTATGAGCTATGTTGAATGAAGGGTAATATACTCCTTCTCACATGTAAATACAATTCAAGACTAATTATGTCAATTTTGGGAAAATAATGCTTAGCACCTAGTGGATATGGAATGTGAGGAAGAGGCCCTCCCATCAATTCCAAAGGCTGGGTCATCTGAAGTAACCTCATGAGATGGAAGCTCCTCCGTCGATATAATTGGTTTGGGGTTTTTAGTAGAAATCTCCATATCCCGTAACTATGTGCCCACATAGGTCTTTAGCTAGTGGATCCACCTAAAGGCTAATACCTGTAGTTCAACCTTAGGCAAGTAGGATATCCTGTTTTGGTGTGGGACATGACACCAAATTCCATGTAGCTCACATGATCTATGTTGGTTAATGCTATATTTCTCTACCTGACAAGAATATGAACTATGAAAAGAACATGAACATGAACTATGACTTATGACTTCTTAAGAAGTTCTACTTAGTATGAGTGGGGGTATGAGACTCAATTTATGCATTGCACAAGTAGGATTTAAGAGTGGTTGTGGTGTGGTTCTCTTATGCTATGAAGACTTATGACTTATGCATGTATTAAATGTATTATTTCTAAGAGTGACTTTACTTGCTACAAATTATGAACATGAAAGTGTCCTTGTCTATGAGTATTGGCTATGGATGAGATCAAGGTATGATATGTGTGATGTTGGTGACCTAAAAGTGGTATTTAGTGTTAGGTAGGCTTATGGGATCTTACCTATGCATTGCACAAGTATAAAATAAGGTTGCTTATGTGATGGTTTGACATATGTTTCTTTCAAAATGTTCATGATGACTTTTAAACATGATAAAATTCATGTTTTCAACTAAATGTCCCTTGTGAGCATGTTTTAAGGATTTTTATGCATAACTACCATACTTAGTGCATTTTGGTGCTAACCCATATTTTCTACACTTTTTTATAAGTGTAGGTTCCGGTCGTTGAGGTGTACTTCTACATTTATGTAAAGATTGGATTGATTCTCTCTACACTTTTGGTGAGTCCTCAAGATTCGAGGATGAACGTTGTTCAATTCTAGTTTCTTCTACTTTTCCTTTTGAGACTATGATGAGAAGGGCTTAGAACCTTTTTGATATTTGATTGTAATAGATGACTTGTTGAGATAATGTCTAGACTTCTATTTGGTTTTATGAAAGGACTTCGATCGTAAAACGTTTTAATTCTGCATCATTTCTATTACTTATGTTTATGATTTGCTAAGGGCTTGTATGAGATCCCTTCGCGGTCAAGTACGTCGTGTTACATCTAGGGGGTACCCCTGGGTCGTGACAAATTTGGTAATCAGAGCACAAGGTTTAGAATGATTCTAGATGTCTCAGAAGCCATGTCTAGTAGAGTCATGTTTATGACTATGAATTGCGCCACATTTATAAATGAGAGGCTATAAGATATTTAGGAAATCTCACTTCTTTCATTACTCTGTAGTCGTGCCTTTGAGTTTTAACTCTATGAAGTCCTTTTCCTAACCCTTTTCTTGTGTCTATAGGATATGAATACAAAAAGGGCGAACGCAAGAAGGATGGAAGAGGAGAATGTGAATGAGGGAGTTCCTCCCTAAGCTCCCCAAGGTCCCCAAGATCCTCAAGTTCCTCAAGCTCCTAATGATGTGAGGGCTATGAAAAATGTGGTAATAAGGTCGCCTCTCCAAATATTGACTCAAGCCGTGACGGCCCAAGTCAATAGGGATACTAGAACTCATGTGAACCCTAATGTAAGTACAACCACTTCAAGGGTAAGGGATTTTACTATGATGAATCCTCCTATGTTCCATGGCTCCAAAGTGGACCACAAGAGTTTATTGATGAGATCTATAAGGTGCTTGATGCTATGAGAGTGTCTCCACAAGAGAAGGAGGAATTAGCCACCTACCAATTGAAGGATGTGGCTCAAGTATGGTATGAGCAATGGAAGGGTGAAAGACCTATAGGAGCGGGACCGGTAGATTGGAAATTATTCAAGTCGGTCTTCCTTGATAGGTTCTTTCCCCTAGAGTTGAGGGAATGAAAAATGCAAGAGTTCATGAATCATAGACAAAGAGGTTTGGGTGTGAAAGACTATGCCCTTAAATTTACCCAATCGTCTAAGTATGCTCCAATCTTAGTGGCGGACTCTAGGACCAAGATAAACAAATTTTTGATAGGGGTATCCAACTTGGTAGTCAATTAATGTCGTTCAATGCTCATCTTAAATATGAATAATTCACGTCTTATGGGTCATGCCAAACAAATTGAGGAACAAAAGAGCAAGGACCGATGATGGGAATTCTTCCAAATGTAAGTCTGAGGGTCAAGGGTAACCAAGGTTCAAGAGAAGGTTCCCCAACCAAGGCTCCTCTAGTGATCCAAGGGTCAACAAAGATAGAGTGTCTAACCCTAAGCCTTAAGGAGGCAATAGTGGTGGATCTTCTATTATGAGACCTACTTGTACTAAGTGTGGTAAGAAACATGATGGTAAATGTCTTGCCGGTATGGGTGTTTGTTGTGGTTTTGGTAAGAGTGGGCATCAATTGAAGAAGTGCCCAACACTTGTGGCCAAGGGGAGAGAAGATAAGCAAACTCCTCCTAGCAGTTAAAATTCCAATGCTCCCAAGAAGAACTGCTTCTATGTTCTTCAATCCCGAGGTGACTAAGAGAGCTCCCCGGATGTTTTGACCAGTACGCTACAAGTCTTTTGTTATTGATGTATATGTATTGTTAGATCCGGGTGCCACTTTGTCCTTTGTTACACCTTATGTGGTCATGAAGTTTGAAATACTCCCCGAAGTGTTAGTAGAGCCTTTTTCTGTTTCTACCCCGGTTGATGACTTGGTAGTGGCAAAAAAAGTCTATAGAAGTTGTCCTATTTCTTTGTTCCACATGGTTACCTTGGTAGATTTGGTTGAGTTAGATATGATAGATTTTGATGTGATTTTGGGTATGGATTGGTTGCATGCATGTTATGCTTCTATTGATTGTAGGACTTAGGTGGTGAAGTTTCAATTTCCAAATGAGTGCATTTAAGAGTGGAATGGGGGAAATTCCAAACATCCACATGGACCCCATACAAGTAATGTCTCCATATTGTTAAAGCAAATACTACCGTCACTAATTCAAGATCATGGGTTGGATAATTCTTCTCATGGAATTTAAGTTACCTTGAAGCATAGGGTCATGGATATTGAGTCCATTTAAGAGTTGAATTATGTTGGGTTATGATTGAATTGATGATTTATGGTTGAATTTTGGTGAAATTCCCCCAAGAACCCATGGATCCCCTTTATTGCTAAATTGTGGTCATGATGTGTGGGTTAATTGATTTTAGAAACATGTAAATTGGTCTTATATTACTTAATTGAATTGATTGAATTATGTTTTTACCCATATCTAATATAGAAATTCTAGATGTTGGGATGAATGTGATTTAAGATTCTTGAAGGTTGAAATATGAGAATTGTACACATGAGAATTATGCATGTGCTTCAAGATTTATGTTTAGAATGAAGATTCTATGATTATGGTGTAATTGTGGTATTGATTGAAGGATCATTCTCCCCTATCCCTTACATATTATTAAGCAATAATTAATTATGACTATGACGATCTTGTTGTGTTGAATGAAAGGCTATTCTCCTGAACACACTATGAATACGATGTGAATTGTTTACTTACATATTGATGATTCTAAGGTTGAAAGTCCATTCTCACCTAATATAATCCATGAGCTATTTTATTATTTGTGTTGAATGAAAGGCTATTCTCATGAACACACTATGAATACGATGTGAATGGTTTACTCACATATTGATGATTCTAAGGTTGAAAGTCCATTCTCACCTAATTGAATCCATGAGCTATTTTATGAGTTGTATTGAATGAAGTGTAAGATACTCCTTCACACATGTAAAAACAATTCAAGACCAATTATGTAAAATTTAGGAAAATAATGTTTAGCACTGAGTGGATATGGAATGTGAGGTAGAGTCCCTCCTATTAATTCGAAAGGCCGGGTCATCTAAAGTAACCTCATAAGATTGAAGCTCCCCCGTCAATACAATAGGTTTGGGGTTTCTAGTCGCAATCTCCCTATCCCGTAACTATGTTCCCATATAGGTCTTTAGCTAGTGGATCTACCTAAAAGTTAATACATGTAGTTCTACCTTAGGCAATTAGGACATTTCTTTTCGGTGTGGGACATGACACTGGATTCCATGTAGCTCACATAGTCTATGTCGGTTAAGGCTATATTTCCCTACATGAAAAGAATATGAACTATGAAAAGAACATGAACATGAACTATGACTTATGACTTCTTAAGAAGCTCCACTTAGTATGAGTGGGGGTATGGGACTCCATTTATACATTGCACAAGTTGGATTTAAGAGTGGTTGTGGTGTGGTTCTCTTAAGCTATGAAGACTTATGACTTATGCATGTATGATATGTATTGTTGCTAAGAGTGACTTACTTGGTACAAGTTATGAACATGAAAGTTTCCTTGTCTATGAGTATTGGCTATGGATGAGGTCAAGGTATGATATTTATGATGTTGGTGACCTAAAAGTGGTACTTAGTATTAGGTAGGATTATCGCATCTTACCTATGCATTGCACAAGTATAACTTAAGGTTGCTTATGAGATTGTTTGACTTATGTTTATTTTCAAATGTGCATGATGACTTGTAAACTTGATAAAATGCGTGGTTTCAACTAAATTGTCCTTTTGAGCATGTTTTAAAGATTTTTATGCATAGCTTCCATATTTGGTGCATTTTTGTGCTAACCCATATTTTCTACATCTTTCTATAAGTGTAGTTTCCGGTCGTTGAGGTGTGCTTCTCCATTTCTATTAAGCTTGGATTGATTCTCTCCATGATTTTGGTGAGTCCTCAAGATTCGAGGACAAAAGTTGTTCAATTCTAGTTTCTTCTACTTTTCCTTTTGAGACTATGTTGTAAAGGGATTAGACCCTTATTAATATTCAATTGTAATAGATGGCTCGTTGAGATAATGTCTAGACTTACAATTGGTTTTATGAAAAGGATTGTAAAATTTTTTAATTCCACATCATTTCTATCACTTATGTTTATGATATGCGAAGGGCTTGTATGAGACCCCTTCAGGGTCAAGTATGCCGTGTTACATCTAGGGGGTACCCCTGGGTCGTGATAGTGTTTCTTCTGAAATTAAGGGGAAAACTCCATTACGGTATGGTGGCTTCCCATCTATGGTTAGCTTTCACCCACAGAGTCCTTTAAAAAATTCATTTCAAAGCTTCCAATTTCCCCAAAAGTTAGGGTTTCAATCTAAGTCATGGGTTCTCTTTCAAAACATTTTCAATGGTGGATTTATGATGGATTATGATTGAATTGATGTTTAATTGTTGATTTATGATGAAATCCCCCCCAAGAACCCATGAATTTTCTATATTACTAAATTGTGACTTCATCATGTGGGTTGATTGATTATAGAAGTATGTGAAGAGATTATTTATATATTGATTTAGTTTATTGAACCATGATATTCTCCTTATCTAATGTAGTAATTATAGATGTTGGGTTGATTGTGAATCATGTTCCTTGAAGGGAAAATTATGTAGATTGCTGTATAATTATGCTGTTTATGTACATGCTTTGTGATTTCAATGAAAGTAATGTGATATGACTACAATGCAATTGTGATATTGTTGAAATGTTATTCTCAATTATACACTTGTGAATGATGATGACATGTTGTGAAAGGTTTCTTCAATGTATTGATACACCTTGAATTGTTAGGCTTAGGGCATCCTCTTCTTGTGTAACTAAAGTATCTTGACTTAATGAACATTGAATCGGTAGACCGAATGGTAGCCCTTTCATAAATGACTAATGAAGTATCCTAGGCTATGTCTTGAATCGGCAGACCAATGGTAGCTCATTCATGATGAGTTTATGAACTACTATAATGATGAACCTTGAATCGGTAGACCTAATTGTAGCCTTTTCATGAGGATTCAATGAGCTATCCCAATAATGTACCTTGAATTGGTAGACCTAATTGTAGCCCTTTCATATGTGTATTAATGTACCTTGGGTTGGTAGGCCAATGGCGTCCCTCTCATGTGTGATAATGTTAAAAGAGAATGAACTACTCTGTGAGAATGTAATGCTTAGCACCGAGTGGGTATTGTAAGGTGGAAGCTCTCCCCACGTTAGGCCAAGTTTCTATGAACATTTTCCTTATCCCATAACTGTGTCCCCACATAAGTTATAGCTAATGGATCCACTTAAGTTAAATTACCGGTTCTACCTTAGACAAGTAGACCAACTTTTTTCGATGTGGGACATGACATTGGATTCCATGGTTTGCTCACATGGTCTATAGTGGTTAAGGCTTATTCCCATCATGTGAGTTATGTGCTATGGTTACTCAATAAGTTCTATGAAGTGTGGTGGTAGTATGGGATGCCATCCATGCATTGTACAAGTAGGCTTTGAGAGTGGTTATGGTGTATTTCTCGAATGTCATAATGTCTAATGAAATTAATGTACTCATAATGATACTAATAAGAATGTTGAATTAAAGGCTTAATGTAATGATGAATACTTAACTTTGATTGTTATTATGAATTGATTTCCTTGTCATGACTTATCGATTATTAATGTTCCTTGTCTTTGATGGCCTCAAAGGGGTACTTAGTATGAGTGGTATAACTTAGGGTTGCCTATGATGATGGTTCTATTATGCTATAATGATATACATGTTGAATATGCTTGTGTCCTATGCCTTTATACTAAAGTTCATGATGTTTTTGAAACTTGACATATAGCATGGTTTTAAACCAAAGTGTCCTTTTTAGTATGAATTTTGCATGGCTATCATACTTATTGCATTCTTGTACTAACCCATATTTTCTATATTTTTCACATGAATGTAGGTTCCGGTTCTTAAGGTGACCTTCCTTCTTGACTAAGCTTGGAATGACTATTCTCCAAAGCTAGTGGTGAGTCCTCAATATTCGAGGACATATGAGTCTTTAGTAGTTTCCTTTATTGACACTTTATGTTTCAGACTATGTTCAAGGGCTGCAACCATATTATTGATTCAAAGTTGTATTAAATGGTCATGTGAGATAAAGTTAGACTTTCGCTGTTTTAAAATAAAGATTTTTATTGTATGGATTAAAAGATTTAAATTCCGTACCACTTTCTTATGTCTTATGTTATGAATTCTATAAGGCTTGTATGAGGCTCTTCGGAGTCTTGTACACCTTGTCACGTCCGGGGTGTAGGCTCGGGTCGTGATACATATGAAAATTCAGCCCTGTATAAAGAGAAAATAAAGTGGCATGATTCAAAAATCCTTCAACGTAAATTCTGAACTGGTGATTGTGTCCTACTTTACAACTCTCGTTTGAGACTGTTCCATAGAAAACTCAAAAAGAAGTGGTCCGGTCCATTCAAGGTGACATGAGTATTTACAAATGGGGCAGTCGATGTGGAAGTAAAGATGGACTAGCCTTCAAGGTGAACGAACAACGTCTAAAACTTTACTTTGGAGAATGCCATGAGATATCATTAGTTGATGTGGTGTATTTGGAAGATGCTTGAGTGCATTTCAACATAGTACCACGACGTTAAGTAAGGCACTTTATGGGAGGCAACCCAAGTTTTAGTTGTTTTGAGATAATGTGTGTTGGATGTGGAGGGAAAGGTGATTATGTGATGCTTAAATCATTTTGGTGGTTGCGATTTGGTTTGCCCTTTATCACCTGATATGAGGACCATTTTTTTGGATTATTTGGCGAAGTGATCAGTCTGATCGGTGCATAGGTTCGGCGAGCACGATTTCCACCGCCCTTTGGTCACTCATCATTGGCCTATGTTCTGGAACATTAGGTGATGTTGGGACCCTATTCGATGACGCGCCAATGGGATTTGGCGAGCTTGACTTCAACCGCCCTTTGGCCACATTTCCAAGGCCAGTATTCTATAATTTTAGGCAAGCCACAAGTAGTTCGGCACTTCTCCTAGTAGTTCAGCATTCTCTCACAAGTGTCACCGATTACAAAGGTGATATTAAAAACCCAATATAAGCAGAATGCACAAGAGTTTCTCTATCTAAGTGTTCTATGGTGTTGCAACTTTATGTTTTGCCCCATACTTGGATAAAATTATTTCAAATTGGCGATTGCACTAATGAGATCCGCCATCACTTAAGATAGTTCTTGGAGTACAAACCTTGGGAATATATTTTTCTTGAGAAATCGCGTGACACTTCTCCCTTCACTGTTTCGCAATGCTACTGCCTCCAGTTATTTGGATACATAGTCGACTTCCACAGGAATGTAGTTGTTCCCAAAAGAACTATGGAAGGGCCCCATGAAATCATTTCCCGAGACATCAAACAACTCAATCTTTAAAATTTGTGACAAAGGTAACTTATGTCGCATTGAAATACTCCCTTGCATTTGACATTGTGCACAACACTTACAAAAAGCATGAACATCTTTGAATAATTTTGGCCAAAAATAACCACATTGAAAAACTTTAGCAGTTGTACGTATGCCTCCATGATGATCTCCTGCGGGCAAAGCATAGAAATCTTAAAGTATTTCTTACATCTGCACCTCATACACGCAACACCTAATAAATTATTCGAACAATATCTAAAAGAAAATGTTCATCCCATACATATCTCTTCAAATGAAATAAGGATTTCCTCTTTTGATGACTATTTAAAACTTTAGGTATCATCCAACATATAATGAAGTTGGCATAATCGGCATACCGAGGAATTGAGGTTTGAGATATCAACATTACCGATTCATCCGGGAAAGCATCATTAATGTCTTTGGTTTCATTCACCACAACATTTGCATCAAGCATTGATAGGTAATCATCCATTTGGTTCTCACACCTTCTATCCCTTACTTCGAAGTTAAACTCTTGAAGAAGAAGAAACCACAGGAGGATATTCTAGGTTTGTCTTCCTTCTTTGCCATTAAGTACCGGAGGACAGCATAATCCGTGTGCACCACCACTTTGGTACCCAATAAATGTGCTCTAAAATTTTCAAACCCATATACCACAACAAATAATTCTTGATTCGTGACAGTGGTATTCTTATGAGCACAATTCAAGGTTTTGCTAGCATAGTATATATGATGCAATAACTTATTCTTCCGCTGCCCAAGAACATTGTCGAGTGCTAATCCACTAGTATCACACATCATTTCAAATGGGAGATTCCAATCAAGGGCTATTATGATAGAGGTTGAAATAAGTTTATCTTTCAAAATCACAAAAGCATTTAAAAAAGCTGCATCAAAATTGAAAGCACTTTCCTTTTCAATTAGCCTACAATATGGAATATCAATTTTTGAATAATCTTTGGTGAACCGCCTATAAAGTCCGACATGTCCAAGAAACTTCTTACCCATTTTACTGAAATTGGAGGAGGTAGTTTGTCAATCACTTGGATTTTGTCTTGATTGACTTAAATCCCTTTTTCCAGAAATTTTATGCCAAGTACGATTTGCTCCTTAACCATGAAGTCGCATTTCTCCTAATTAAGAACCTAGTTGGAATATGCACACCTTTGTAGTACCATTTCTAAATGCTTCAATCATTCCTAAAAAGAATCCCCTACATTTGAGAAGTCATCCAGGAAGACCCCCATTGTGTCCTCTACCATATCCACAAATATTGAAAGCATATAGCTTTGGAATGTAGACGGTACATTATACAAACCAAATGGAATTCACTTGAAAGTAAATTCCTATAGGGACAAGTAAAAGTTTTCTTCTCTTGATCTTTTGGTTCTATGGATATTTGATTGTACCCGGAAGTGGGGAAGTGGTCCTTCTCGGTCCATGTTTTTAGTTTCCTATAATCCATACACACTTTCCATTCGGTCACCGACCTAGTAGTAACAAGCTCAGCCTTCTCATTTAGGACCAGAGTTATGCCACCCTTCTTAGGGATGCATTGGACTGGGCTCACCGATTGGCTATCCCCAATTGGGAAAATAACCCACACATTCAACCATTTGATAATCTCTTTTTTCATAACTTCTTGCATTGGAGGATTTAACCTCCTTTGGTGCTCAATGCTATGCTTGAAACCATCGGTAAAGTTATTCATGTGCATGCATACACATGTAGAAATCCCCACTATGTCAGTAATGTAGGACCCCAATTCTTTAATATGATTATTAAACACTTTAATTAACAAATCCACTTGCCACTTTTGAAGATCACTAGAAATAATCACCGGTATTATGTTGTTCTCCCCAAAGAAAATATATTTGAGATTAATGGGAAGTTCTTTTAATTATAATTTCGATGACTCAACAATAGATGTAATGGATGGTGGTGCTTCTTACCTAAACAAGTCAAAATCCAACTTTTTTTGGAAAGAAGTATGGGAGGCTAGGGGCAAAGTGGTAAATTCATGGGGTTGCTGCCTTTTCCATCCCAAGAGATTGCTCCTAGAAACCCAGCCTTTACTAACGTGCGGCCTTCCATCTCATATCACTATCCACTCGGTGCTAAGCATTAATACCCATTGATTTCATATTTTGTTTTGACTTAAGTTCATATTCATAGAATAATGTCTTGACACTCAATCCAACATAACTCCTACTATAGCTCATAGATTTAATAGGTGAGAATAGCCTTTTAACCTTAGAATAATCATATTGTGAGAAAATCTTTTACATCATAGAATATTTATACTTAAGTGTGTACATGAGGATAACTTCCAATAAAACAACAACTAGATCATAATCATATTCACTTTACTCTTAAATTATTCCCAAAGTATATACATAAATCTCATAAGAATACATAATTCTCATACTTTTCCCTTCAAGGACCATAGGTGACATTCCATCAACACATCTAGAATTACTACATTAGACATGGATATTAACATGATTCAATTAACTCAACCACTACAAGCATAATCTCATAATATTCTTCTATAATCAACAAACCCACATCACAAAATCATAATTGGGTAATTTGGGGTTTCATGGATTCTTGGGAATTCAACATAAAAAACTATAGGAAATCATCAATTCATACATAATGTATCATAAATCAATCATTAGAAACGTTTTTTTAAAGGAACCCATGAGTTTGAAGTCACACCTTAACTTTTGGGGAAATCTCTAGTTTTGAAACTGAATTTGGAGGGACTCCATGGATGAAGGCTATCTGTGGATGAAGGACTACCATACCTTAGTTATGAATCCCAATGATATTGGTGTGAAAAATTTTCTTCTTGAACCCTTGCTCCACCTTCTTCCTTCTTCTTTTTCCTTAAAATTCTAGAGAGAGAATTTACTTTGGAAAGGATGAACTTTGGGGGTTTTCTTTTTTGATTCTTGGGAGAATGAGTTAATTGGGGGAATTTTGAGCATTAAAAGCTTATATACTTCATTAAGGAAGGAGTAAAATGATGTAGTATAGATTTAAAGACAACAACAAAAGACCCCTAAGACTCCTACTTAAAACCTGCAGATCTGCACGCTTTAGCTAGCCAAGGACACTTGGCGACTCGGCAAGTTTTCCCTTGGCTTGCCGAAATTTCTAGTGTTGACATTGTGGAGGCAGACTACTAGGTAATGGGAAGGAGCCTTTGGGTGATAAGTGAACAGTGTTGGTGAGCCCCGAACTAGCTCTCCCATTTTTCTAGAATCTTGGCCCCCCTAGGCAGTCCAATGGGCGACTTTAGATCCTCTTTGCTCACCGCCAATTCACTTCCATGATGGTTCTGCCCATCACCAAGTGGGTCTAGGCAACATAAATGATTTCCTTCAACTAGTTCTAATGTATGATAGGCCCTTTCCCATTTCCTTGATGTTAACCCACACATTTGCCTCTAGTTTAGCCTACTAATTTCCAGGGTGTTACAATATCTTCCCCTTGGGAACATTCATCCTCAAATGACGATATAGACACCTTACGAAAGTAAATACTCAAGACTAGCAGCCCATCATGCATGAAACATCAAAGTAATACACAATTCAAAGGAGGAAACATCAACTCCATCTCAAAATATAATCAATGCAATAGAAACTACATCTAACAACCCAATATGCATGAAACTCAATATTTCTCATATTCATAGGAGGAAATACCTTCTCCAATTGAAAGCATGCTCCAAAAAATATCACGGAGCCAATAAGCAATTACTCTCAAGAGCATACTAAAGCATGCTCATCTAATCATCTCATGAAGTGAAAAAGGCAACTTATACGAAATGCACAACAACATCAGGAACATAAATCATAAAAACTCATTTTATTACTGAACATGAATTTCATCAAGAACATGCATAACATAAGAAAATCATGGAAAAACTAATATAACACACATGACTCCCAAAACACTAGAACTCAAGAGGAACTAATTACCTCAAGCTTGAATAGGAGTAGAAGGAAAGAGATGAGGATATTGGGACTTCATATCAGCCTCAGCCTCCAAAGTTGCACACTCAACTAAATGATTTCTCCATAGAACCTTCACGGAAACTATTTCCTTGTTTCTCATTCTCTTGACTTGTCGGTCTAGGATCTCTAGCGGAACCTCTTCATAGGAAAGACTTTCGTCAACTCCCAACCCTTCTAAGGGAATAATGGACGTCGAATCTCCAATACACTTCCTAAGAATAGTGATATGAAATACCAAATTATAACACCCCAAAAATCTAATGACCTAAGCTAGAGCCTAACATGTAGTCTAGTAGCCAAATGAAGCTAAAACATAAGGTAAGAGTCCTAAAATAACTTCCCTAACATAGTACTAGGGTTCTAGTGTCTAAACATCAATGCATGACCCCCTAGTACCGCACAAGGATCCTTGAGGAGGGCAGAAGGGAAGGTCCAAAAGCTGTCAAAAATAGCTTGTGACCATGATTGCGCACCCACGAGTCATGGGTGGACCCACACTCCGTGGTTGGGAGGCATGGGTTGAGAATTAGTCTCCCCAACTTAGTCCCCCAATTTACCCTCTCTGACCCAACCCACGGCCAGCCAGGATGGTCCATGGACCCATCCATGCTCGGTGGATAGGGATTCGTGGATCAAGCCCTGTGTTGTTGCCTAGGTTTGGCCTAAGTAGGGGTAGTTTAGTAAATTACTAATTAAATTAATTAAGGGTGGGGACGGTTATTATTAGTTATTTAATATATATTTAAGTAATTTTAATTATTAATAAATCCTTTTAACTCCCATAACTTGCAAACTCAAAACTCAACCAACTTCCCTCCCAAAATATTATCCCTCTAGACTCCATTGAAGAACATCACCAAGGTCAAGCTAGGGCTTTAAGATCTAATTTTTTTCAATCCAACTTAGTGATTAAAACATCAATTAAGGTATGGGAGTATTGATTCATGGAAAACTTTTCTCCATGAAGCCCTTCAACTCTTGATTTCGAAATTGGTAACTTTTCAAAAACTAGGGTTTTCATTCTAGTCATGGGTTCTTTATAAAAATGATTTTATTATATTAATTATCATATATTATGGTTGATTTGATGTTTAATGGTGATTTTTATTGTGAAATTCTCTATGAACCCATGAATTATCCCATGACCCCAATTTCACGAATTGTGATGGGTGTATTGATGCAAGATGATTACTACGAATTGTATCTATGTTAATCTAGTTATTGAATCTTTTTTATTCATGCCTATTATAGCATCTCTAGGTGTAATTGTGAGACATGATTCATGACCCTTGAAAAGGTAAATTGCTAGGGTTTGTACATATTGATGAAGGTTGTCTATGAACTTATGATTCACTTGAAAGGTGAAGATCCTATGACTAATGTGTAAATTGAGGTATAGAATTGAAAGATTATTCTTCCCTTACCCCTTTACTTGATTATGTAAAAATTGTCTAATATGATGATGTTGTTGTGTTGATTGAAAGTCTATTCCGATGAAATTAATGTTAATTCTAAGGTTGAAAGTACATTCTCACATTTTTAATCTATGATCTATTTTATGAGTTGTATTGAATGAAGGGCAAAATATTCCATCACACATGTAAATGCAATTCACAACTAATTAAGTATAATTGGGAAATAATGCTTTGCCCCCAGTGGATATGGTAAATAAGGTCGATGCCCTTCCGTTAATACAATAGGTCAGGTCATCTAAATTATTCTCCTGTGATGGAAGCTCCTCTGCTAATACAATAAGTCGGGTTTCTAGAAGCAATCTCCCTATCCCTTAACTATGTGCTCACATAGGTCTTTATCTAGTGGATCCACCTTATAGCTATACATTTAGTTCTACCTTAGGCAAGTAAGACACCTTCTTTCGGTGTGGGGTTATAGACACCGGATTCCATGTCGCTCACATAGTCTATGTCAGTTAATGCTATTTTACCTATATAATAATAATATGAATTATGATAAGAATATGAGTTATGTACTATGGTTCCTTAAGAAGTTCTACTTAGCATGGATGGAGGTATGAGACTTCAGTCATGCATTGCACAAGTGGGCTTCGAGAGTGATTGTGGCATGTTCTCTTAAGACTTGATGATTATTAGTTAAATGTATACTTTATATCAATTATGAACATGAACTATACTTATGACCTCTGAATGAGCTTTACTTAGTATGAATGGGGGTATGAGACTTCACCTATACATTGCACAAGTAGACTTATAAAGGGGTTATGGTGTGGGTTTCTTATACTATGAAGATAAATGAACTTATGTATGCATGATATGAATTATTGTTAAGAGTGTCTTACTTAATATAAAATATAAACATGAATGTCTTCTTGTTTATCAATGTTGGCTATAGGTAAGGTCATGGTATGTTATGCATGGTCATGGTGTCCTTGAAGTGATACTTAATGTAGATAGGCTTATAGGATCCTATATACGCATTGTAGAAGTAGAGCTTAAGGATTACTTATGTGATGATCCTATTCCTGATGATATTCTTTATGGTATGATGAGACATGAATGTATGCATGTATGTTGAATGGTTGGTTGCTATGAATGACTTTTCTTATCTTCAATTAATATACATGTCTATTTCCTTATTTATGACTATTGATTATTATGAAGTCTAAAGATAATATGTATGAGTACGGTAGCTTCAAAGGAGTACTTAGTAAGGTTAGTATTATGGGATGCTAGCCATACATTGCACTTATGTTCCTTAGGGGTTGCTAAGGTAATGGTTCACTATGTTATGAATATAAATGTGATTATGGCTTGTCTTCTACATTGAAGGTGCATTTTGATTTCTAAACTTGACAAATGCATACTTTTAACTAAAATGTCCTTTTATCTTATTTAAAGGATTTTATGCTTGCTTCCATACTTGGTACGGTTTCGTGCTAACCCCTTCTTTCTACATTTTCTGTAAGTGTAGGCTTTAGAGATATTGAATTCCATCCTCGTGGTTAGGTTCATAGTAGATCAAGAAGAATAAGATTGGTGAGTCCTCAGTGTATTCGAGTGCTTGGCCATATGTCATTTATTGTCTTTCTTTTATGTTTAAGACTTTTTGTAAGGGTCGTGTCCCTAAAGTTGTATTCAAGAGTTTTAATACAATGTTATAGATTGTTTGAGACATAGTGTCATATATTCTCTTTCATTTTATAGAGGACATAAATTGTAAAGAAAAGTTTTAAATTCCGTACTATTTTCCTATGTTATTATGTTCAAGTTTTACTATGAGGCTTGTATGAGCCTTGTATGAGGCCCCTTTTGGGTCGAGTACGCTGTGTTAGGTCAAATGGGTACCTCTGTTTCATGACAAACATGGTATTAGAGAATAGGATTTTTAGGATGGTTTTTAGGATGTCTCAAACCACATCTAGTAGAGTCTTGTTCATAAATGTGAAGAGCGCCACATTTTATGAATTGGAGGCGAATGGATGTTAGGAAAACTTCACTTCTTCATTCTCTAAGTTGTGCCAGAGTTTAGCTTTATTCGACCTTTCTCCTAATGTGTGCCCTATGGTTTTTAGGATATGACTACTTCAAGGGCCTACACTGAAAGGATTGAGGAAGACAATGTGGAGCGAGAAATTCCACTCCAAGCTCTTCTCCAAGCTCCAATTCTCCATATAGGGGAAAATGTGACTCACGCGGGCTTTAGGTTCGCTATCCAATTGTTGGCTCAAGCTTTGATGGTGCAAGTCAACAAAGAGGTTCTAAATCCGGCAAATCCAATAAGGGGGATAGCTACTTCTAGATTGAGGGAGTTTTTCGGGTGGTATCCTCCTATGTTTTATGGCTCCAAGGTGGGAGAAGATCCTCAAGGGTTTGTGGAGGAGGTCTCTAAGGTGTTAGACCACATAGGGGTAACTTCGATAATGAAAGTGGATTTAACTTGTTGTTAACTCAAAGGGGATGCACAAATATGGCATGATTAATGGAGAGAGATTACATCGGTAGGATTGGACCCTATAGAGTGGGAAGGATTCAAGAGTGCCTTTCTAGATAGGTTCTTCCCTTTAGAAATGAGAGAAGCTTTGGTACTTGAGTTCATCAACCTTAAACATGGTGATATGTGTGTTAAGGAATATGCATGGAGGTTCACTCAACTGTCTAAGTATGTTCCAATCCTAGTATCCGATCCCAAATCGGGGATGAGTAAGTTTGTGTTGGGATTGTCCGATTTAGTGGCAAATGAATGTCGTATTGCCATGTTTGAGCATAATATGAATATCCCTAATTTTATGGTGTATGCCTTTGAAATTGAGAATAATAAACTTAAAGAAAGGTTGAAGGAGAAAAAGAGGGTTAGGATAATGATGGAAATTCTTCACTTGAGAGGTCCTTTGGACAAGGTCCTTCTAAGATTCGCCCAAAAGTTAAGGGGGAGAGGGTGTCTAAACCTAATTTTAAAAGAGAAAGCAATAGTGAATCGGTGTTACTTAAGCCTACTTGCAAAATATGTGGAAGAAAGCATCTTAGTAAGTGTCAAGCTGGCACAAAGGATTGTTATGGTTGTGGTGGGAGTGACCCCAAAATAAGAGATTGCCCGATACTTACCCTTAGGGGAAGAGAAAAGAAGAAAATTAGGTCTGATGCTCTTCAAGAAAGAGCTGAACAAGAATGTCCTCCTAATGTTGCTCCCGGTATGTGTTTCATGCTTATTTCTATTCCACTAGTACTTGTCTTTTGTGACTTGATGAATTGGACATGATGAGCTTTATATTGCCCTTATTAAGGGTTTTAGTTGAAGGTGCTTATTTGGGAGGCCAAGGGCCAATGAGATGTCCCAATATCCTTACGTTCCCTTCTATTCCTCCTCTAGCTTAAGATGATAAGTTCTCCTTGTCTCATTTCTTGATTGTGGAGTTTTGGATGTATATGTGTCCTATGACTTCGTTGTCCATAGAGTTACTCTTTTAAACCTTGGTAGGATTTGGATGCATGATTATTAGACCTCCATGGTTTTAGAGCTAGGTAAGGTTATAATGAACCTTGGTAATGCTTGAGTTTGTTAGGAAGGAGTAGTGTTTAAGGTTTAGTAATATAGGGGCTTACTCCCAAGGGGGAGATCATGTGCTTAAATAGCAATATTAATTGACAGTCCCAATATCCTAATCATTTTCTTCTATTCTTATTCTAGCTTGAGACCAAGAGTCTCCTTTTGAGCTTGTTTTTATGTCTATTAGTACTGAGTGTTTTTGAAATTTCCATGATCTCCTTATGTTACGCATATTTTTGAAAGATTCTTTTTTTGTATAGAATGGGTTTTTCATGATTTACATGTTCCTCATGTTGTTGTGCATCTTAGTATGGTGATGGCATATTTGACTTCATGAGATGATTTGATGAACATGCTTTGATATGTTTTGATGAAATGGCTTATTGACCCCATAGTGTGTTGTTGAGCTTGTTTCTAGTTGGAAAATGCAATTCCTCCTATGACTATATGATTAATGATGTTTAGAGGTGTTTGTGTAGGCTCACTCCCAAGAGGGAGATGGTGTGCCTATCTATACATTTACTGTTATGTGCTTATATGATGCCATGACCTCTTTATATAATACATGTTCTAGAAAACTTGAATTTTGAAAGAAAATGAGTTTATGTGAATTGCTTTCCCTCATTTTGTAATGCATTGATTATGAGTTCCTATTGTACTTCATGAGAAGAAAAATATGACTTTGGTTTGGAGTTGAGAAATTCCTCCTTGAATGGAATGCTTTGTGAGAGTAAATTGCATATGAATTCCATGAGAGTATTTTAAGAATATTATGTCTAGGATATGGTAGTTCCTCATTGAACATGGCTAGTTATTGATTTTCATGCATCTTGGGTTGGTAGATGTCGTTCCTACTTTCTTGTATTGCATTGGCCATGTTGTGAAATGGAGTTGAAGTTTCCCTCCTTTTGAATAGTGCATTAGCAAGTTATGCATATTGTTGATGT
Organism: Solanum bulbocastanum; assembly: GCA_037074985.1. NCBI lineage: Eukaryota > Viridiplantae > Streptophyta > Magnoliopsida > Solanales > Solanaceae > Solanum > Solanum bulbocastanum. The sequence goes on along the minus strand of CM073606.1, from coordinate 15,042,530 downwards.
TACATGCATAATGGGATGTTTTTCTAGAGTTTCTAACTTAGTTTGGTGTTTAGATAACCATTCGGGGACAAATGTTCCCAAGGGGGAGATAATGTAGCACCCTGAAATCTAATGACCTAAGCTAGAGCCTAACATGTAGTAGTAGCCTAATGAAGCTAAAACGTAAGGTTAGAGTCCTAAAATAACTTCCCTAACGTAGTACTAGGGTTCTAGTGTCTAAACGTCAAGGCATGAACCCCTAGGACCCCTACAAGGGTCCTTGAGGAGGATCCAAGGGAAGGTCCAAAAGCTGTTAAAAACAGCTTGTGACCACGATTGGGCATCCACGAGTTGTGGGTGGACCCACGCTCCGTGGTTGGGAGGCTTGGATTGAGACTTAGTCTCCCCAAGTTGGTCCCCCAATTTCCCCTCTCTGGCCTAAACCACAGCCAGCCAAGACGGTTATGGACCCATCCACACTCCATTGGTAGGGGTCCGTGGATCAAGCCATGTGTTGCTGCCTAGGTTCGGCCTAAGTGGGGGTAGTTTGGTAAATTACTAATTAAATTAATTATGGGTGGGGACGGTTAATTTTAGTTATTTAATATATATTTAATTACTTTTAACTATTAATAAACCCTTTTAACTCTCATAACTCACAAACTCAAAAATCAACTAACTTCCCTCCCAAAATATTCTCTCTCTAGACTCCACTGGAGAACATCACGAAGATAAAGCTAGGGCTTCAAGATCCATCCTTTTTCACTCCAATTTCTTGAGGAAAACATCAATTAAGGTATGGGAGTCTTTATTCATGGAACACTTTTCTCCATGAAGCCCTTCAACTCATGATTTCGAAATTGGTAACTTGTTCAAAAATTAGGGTTTCATTCTAGCCATGGGATCTTTCAGAAACGATTTCATTATGTTAATTATCATATATTATGGATGATTTGATGTTTAATGGTGATTTTTATTGTGAAATTCTCCATGAACCCATGAATTTCATGAATTGTGATTGGTGTATTGATGCAATATGATTACAACAAATTGTATCTATGTTAATCTAGTTATTGATTCTTTTTTTATTCATGCATTTGTAGTATCTCTCAGTGTAATTGTGAGACATGATTCATGACCCTTGAAAGGGTAAATTACTAGGATTTGTACATATTGATAAAAGTTGTGTATGAACTTATGATTCACTTGAAAGGTGAAGATCCTATGACTAATGTGTAAATTGAGGTATGGTTGAAAGGTTATTCTTCCCTTACCCCTACACTTGATTATGTTTGAATTGTCTAGGATGATGATAATGTTGTTGTGTTGATTGAAAGTCTATTCTCATGAAAACACTAAGATTGTAATGTGAAAGTTCTACTCACAAATTAATGTTGATTCTAAGGTTGAAAGTACATTCTCACTTTATTGAATCTATAAGCTATTTTATGAGTTGTATTGAATGAAGGGCAAAATATTCCTTCACATATGTAAATGCAATTCACAACTAATTATGTATAATTGGGAAATAATGCTTAGCACTGAGTGGATATGGTCAATGAGGTAGATGCCCTTCTGTCAATATAATAGATTGGGTCATCTAAACTATTCTCATGAGATGGAAGCTCCTTCCGCCAATACAATAGGTCTGGTTTCTAGAAGCAATCTCCCTATCCCTTAAATATGTGCCCACATAGGTCTTTAGCTAGTGGATCCACCTTATAGCTATACATTTAGTTCTACCTTAGGCAAGTAGGACACCTTCTTTCGGTGTGGTGTTATACGACACCGGATTCCATGTCACTCACATGGTCTATGTCGGTTAATGCTATTTTCCCTATATAATAATAATATGAATTATAATAAGAATATGAGTTATGTACTATGGTTCCTTAAGAAGCTCTACTTAGCATGGATGGAGGTATGGGACTTCAGTCATGCATTGCACAAGTGGGCTTCGAGAGTGATTGTGGCATGTTCTCTTAAGACTTTACGATTATTAATTAAATGTATGCTTTATATCAATTATGAATATGAACTATACTTATGACTTCTTAATGAGCTTTACTTAGTATAAGTGGGGGTATGAGACTTCACTTATACATTGCACCAGTACACTTATAAATGGGTTGTAATTTGGGTTCCTTATGCTATGAAGATAAATGAACTTATGTATGCATGATATGAATTGTTGTTAAGAGTGTCTTACTTAATATAAGATATGAACATGAATGTTGGCTATGGGTAAGGTCATGGTATGTTATGCATGGTCATGGTGGCAAAGAAGTGATACTTAGTGTAGATAGGATTATGCATGGCACAAGTAGAGCTCAAGGATTACTTATGTGTTTGTCCTATTCATGATGATAGTATTTTTGGTATGATGAGACATGAATGTATGCATGTATGTTGGATGGTTGGTTCTATGAATGACTTTCCTTATGTTCAATTAATATACATTACTAATTCCTTATTTATCACTACTGATTATGATTAGGTCTAAAGATAATATGTATGACTAAGGTAACTTTAAAGGAGTACTTAGTAATGTTTGTATTATGGGATGCTAACCATACATTGCACTACTGTTCCATAGAGGTTGCTAAGGTAATGGTTCACTATGTTATGAATATAAATGTGATTATGGCTTGTCTTCTGCGTTGAAAGTGCATGTTGATTTAATAACTTGACAAATGCATACTTTTCACTAAAATGTCCTTTTTATCATATTTCAAGGATTTTATACATGCTTCCATACTTAGTACGTTTTCGTGCTAACCCCTTCGTTCTACATTTTCTAAAAGTGTAGGCTTTGGAGAGATATTGGATTCCATCCTCGTAGTGAGATTCTTACTAGATCAAGAAGAAGAAGAAGATTGATGAGTCCTCATTGTATTCGAGGGCTTGGCCATATGTCATTTATTATCTTTCTTTTATGTTTTAGACTTTTTGTAAGGGTTGTGTCCCTAAAGTTGTATTCAAGAGTTTTAATCCAATGTTATAGACAATTTGAGACATAGTGTCATAGATTCTCTTTCATTTTATAAAGGACTTCGACTGTAAAGAAAAGTTTTAAATTCCGCACTATTTTCCTATGCTATTATGTTCAAGTTATGTTATGAGGCTTGTATGAGACCCTTTCAAGGTCGAGTATGCAGTGTTATGTCTAGGGGGTACCCCTGGGTCTTGACACAGATGAACCAAAGCCAACTCATTTGGCATCTCCAACTCATAGGCAACCTTCCCTACTGTTGTAAAATTTGATATGGACCCAAATATCGGGGACTAAGTTCCCCTTTCTTGTCCAATCCCATCACACCCTTCATGGGTGATATTTTCAAATAGACCCAATCATTAACTTCAAATTATAGATCCCTTCTTCTCACATCGGCATAAGACTTTTGTCTCCTTTGAGCCATTCTCAATCTCTCTCTAGTGAGCCAAACTTTCTCTATAGATTCATAAACCAATTCAAGACCACTAAAAGTAACTTCACCTACTTCGAACCAATCAACTGGAGACCTACATCTCCTACCATACAAGGCTTCAAAAGGAGCCATACCAATACTTGACTGATAACTATTATTGTAGGCAAACTTAATTAATGGCAAATGGTCATCCCAATTACCATTGAAATCTATAACACATGCCCTCAATATATCTTCTAATGTTTGTATGGTACATTCCTCTTTCCTATCGGTTTGGGGATGAAAAGCTGTACTAAGATTAACCTTAGTACCAAGCCCTTTTTGGAATGACTTCCAAAAGTGAGAACTAAATTGAGTACCCCGATCTGAAATAATAGATAAGGGGACCCCATGCAACTTTACTGTCTCTCTTATATACAACTTTGTATAGTCTTCCGCCGAATGAGAAACCCTGATGGGAATAAAGCGGGCTGATTTTTGTCATCTTATCTATAATGACCCAAATAGAATCATGTTGCCTTCAAGTGCGAGGCAAACCCACAGTAAAATCCATATTTACATCTTCCCACTTCCTAGTGGAAATACTTATATTTTGGGACAATCTTCCAGGCCTTTGATGCTAATCCTTAACTTGTTGACAATTAGGACATTTTGTTACAAATCCCGCAATATATCTTTTCATACCATTCCTGTAGATCACGATACATCTTGGTGGCTCCCGGATGAATATAATATCGAGAACTATGAGCTTCCTCTAAAATTTGTTCCCTGAAACCATCAACATCTGGAACACATAATCGACCTAAGTACCCCATCTCCCCCTTGAGAGAAAGCCTCAATGGACTTCTTGAGTACCGACTCTTTCAACTCAACTAATATAGTGTCAAGGTCTTATTTAGACATCACATTCATCACAAAGGACGATTCAAAACTATTATTGACCATGACACCACCCTTGGTGGAATCCACTAGTTGGACACTTAGTTAGGCCAATCTATGCACCTCATGAACCAATTATTTCTTTTCATCCTTTACATGTGTCACACTACCCACGAACAATCTACTAAGTGTATCCAGTACAACATTAGCTTTGCTGGTGGTAAAGGACACTCATATCATAATTCTTCAAAAGGTGTAGCCACCTTCGTTGACGATGATTCAAGTCCTTTTGGCTAAACACATATTGAAGACTTTTGTGATTGGTGAAAACATCCACATGGACCCCATACAAGTAATGTGTCCATATTTTCAAAGCAAATACTACTGCCGCTAATTCAAGATCATGGGTCAGATAATTCTTCTCATGTAATTTAAGTTACCTTGAAGCATAGGCAATCACTTTACCATTTTGCATGAGCACACATCTCAACCCCACCCTATAGGCGTCACAATATACCACAAGACCATCCCTACCTTCGGGTAAGGTCAACACTGGAGCGGATGTAAGTTTATCTTTCAACTCTTGGAAGCTTTTCTCACAAGCATCTGACCGCTCAAACATAGCCTTCTTTTGAGTCAAAGCTGTCAACGGAGAGGAACTTGAGGAAAACCCTCAACGAACCTCCTATAGTAACCGGCCAAACCCAAAAATCTTCTAATTTGGAAGGATTTAGAGGTCTACACCAACTCTTGACCGCATCCATCTTCTTAGGATCTACCTCAATACCCTCACATGACACAATATGACCAAGGAAAGCTACGAACCTTCACCAAAATTCACAGTTGCTTAACTTTGCAAAAAGTTGTTGGTCCTTAAGTACTTGCAACATAATTCTCAAATGGTCCATATGATCATTCTCACTCCTTGAGTAGATTAAAATATCATCAATAACACAATCACAAGAATGTGTAGGTATTTCCTAAACACTCGATTCATCAAATTCATAAATATTGACGAAGCATTTGTCAACCCAAATGACATAACCACCAATTCATAGTCATCGTATCAGGTCTTAAAGGTGGTCTTTGGAATATCAACCTCTCTCACCCTCAATTGCTGATAACCCAAATGAAGATCAATCTTTGAAAAATAGCTAGACCCTTGAAATTGGTCAAGCAAATCATCAATTCTCGAAAAAGGATATTTATTCTTGATGGTCACTTTATTCAATTGACAATAATCGATGCACATTCTAAGAGATCCATCCTTCTTTCTAACAAACAACACCGGAGCACCCCATAGAGAGATACTCGGTCGGATGAAGCCCTTATCTAGCAAATCCCTTAGTTGCACTTTCAACTCTTTTAACTCCGACGGAGCCATTCTATATGGAGGAATGGAGATATGTTGCGTATCAGGTAAAAGGTCAATACAAAAATATATTTCCTGCTCGGGAGGAATAATGGGCAATTCATTGGGAAAAACTTCTGAAAACTCATTCACTACCAGAATTGACTCTAGAGAAGGGGTTTCAGACTCAACATCCATCACCCAAACAAAATGGGAAACACAACCTTTGGAGATCATCTTCCTAGCTTTAAGGCAAGAGACAAATTGACCTCTAAGCATAGAATTTCCCCATTTCCACTCTAAAATAGGCTCATTTGGGAATTGGAATTTAACCATCCGAGTCCTACAAGCTATAGAGGCATATATGCATGCAACCAATCCATACCAAAAATCACATCAAAGTTTAACATATCTAACTCCACCAAATCCACCAAAGTTACTCTATGGGACAAGTAAATGGGACAACTTTTATAGACACCATTAGCCACCATCGAGTCACAAACCGGGGTAGAGACCGAAACAGGTTCTACTAACACTTCGGGGAGTATTTCAAACTTCATGGCCACAAAAGGTGTCACAAAGTACAAAGTACAAACTTCATGGCCATATCTAACAAGGGATATAAATCAATATAAAAAATGTTTAACATAAAGGTCACCACATCCGGGGAGCTTTCTTAGTCACCTCGGGATTGAAGAGAATTGAAGCGGTTTTGCTTTTGAGCATTGGAGTTTGAACTGATTGGAGGAGATTGATTGCCTTTTTTCCCATTTTCCATGAGTATTGGGAAATCTCTCATCTTGTGGTCACTCTTTCCACAATCATAGCACCCATCCGAGCAAACTAGGCACTTGCCATCATGTTTTCTACAACACTTTGCACAATTAGGCCTAGCAACATAAGAATCATGACTATTGCCTCCTTGAGAGTTAGTGTTAGACACCCTATCCTTGTTGACCCTTGGAGCACTAGAAGAGCCATGGTTAGAGAACCTTTGTGTGAACCTTGGTCGACCTTGTCCATCGGACTTAACATTAGGGAAATTCCCATCACCAGTTCTAGCTCTTTTCATCTCCCTATTCTAGTCTTAGAGATTCTCATCCTCCATTTGTTGGGCATACACCATAAGGCGTGAGATATCCATATTATCATGAAGTACTGCTAAACGACATTCTTTTCTTATCAATCTAGACACACCCATAAAATACCTACTAATCATATCCCTTGAATCCGCCACAAAAGTCAGAGCATACTTGGACAATTGAGTGAACTTTAGAGAATACTCTTGAAAAATCATACATCCTTGATGAAGGTTAATAAAATCTTCCGCCTTACTTTCCCTCTACTCTCAGAGAAAAAACCTATCAAGGAATTCCAATTTAAACACTTCCCACTCTATGGGACCCGCTCCTACCGGCTATTGTTCTTCTATTGTGTGTACTATACTTGAGCAACATTCTTCAATTGGTAAGCAGTTAACTCCGCTTTCTCTACCAAAGTCACCCCCATGATATCAAGTATTTTATAAACCTCTTCCAAAAATTATTGAGGATCCTTTCCTACTTTGGAACTATGAAACTCGAACGGGTTCATTCTTGCAAAATCCCTAACCCTTGAAGTAGCCGAATTCACATTAGTAATAACCGGAGCTACTACTTCTATATTGGCTTGAGACGCCATGACTTGAGCCAATTGGAAAGCCGACCTAACCTCCACCTGGGTCACATTCTCAACCATACAATCAATCAGAACTTGATTAGCTCGATAAGCTTAAGGAGGAGCTCCTCCATTCGTATTGCCACCCTTTATTATTCTTGCATTAACCCTTCGTGTATTCATATGATGAAGACATAAGAGAAGGATAAAGAGAGGAACTTTATAGATTTAAACTCTAAGGCACAATTTAAGAGTAATGAAAGAAGTGAAATTTTCTAAACTTCTTATAGCCTCTCATTCATAAATGTGGTGCACTTCACACATATGAACAAGACTCTACTAGACGTGTCTTATGAGCCATCATTCTAGAATCATTCTAAACCTCGTACTTTGATAACCAAGTTTGTCATGACCCAATGGTACCCCCTAGACGTAACAAGTCACATAGAACTCTGAAAGGCTCCATGTAAGACATTTAGCATATAATAACATAAGCATAGAACAATCAAGAGTAAAAACCCATTTAAGTCCGAAAGTTTCCTTAAAGAAAAGCGAAAGTCTAGACTTGTATCATTATTTCCATCTATTACAATAGTTCAAATGAAAAGGGACACAGCCCATACAACATAGTCTGTAAATGAAATATTGGAAATGAAACTCAAAGTGAATCTCCTATCCTCGAATCATGAAGACTCACCACAAGCAAGGAGAATAGTCGAATCCAAGCTTGAACCAAATGATAACCACCTCAAGAATCGGACCCTACATTTGGGGAAAATGTAGGAAAATATTGGTTAGTACAAAAAGGCACTAAGTATGATAGTCATGCATGAAAACCTTGAAAACATGCTAAAAGGGACATTTTAATTGAATGCATACAATTAACTAAGTTAAAGCATCCTTTTGAAGACAATGGATATACATAAGTCCTAAGCATAATCAACTCATAGATCATCATAACATAAGAGGAACATACCATAAATACCCTCAAAGCTTACTTGTGTAATGCATGAATAAGATCCCATAATCCCACCTATGCTAAGTAAAGCTTCTTGAGTAGTTATAGTTCATAATTCATATTCTTGTTCATACTATCATAGTGGGATAAACCTTAACCGACATAGACCATGTGAGCTTAACATGAAATTCGGTGTCTAACCCACACCGAAAAGGGGTTGTCTTACTTGCCTAAGGTAGAACCATACTCTTAGATAAGGTGGATCCACTAGTTAAAAACCTATTAGGGTACATAGTTTATAGGATAAGGGGATTGCTACTAAAAAACTCGCCCTATAATAACATGAGGGCTTCCAACCCAAGAGATTGCTCCTAGAAATCCGGTCTCTACTAACGTGAGGGCTTCCATCTCATATCACTATCCACTCAGTGCTAAGCATTTATACCCACAGAGTTCATATTAAGTCTTGACTTAAGTTCATATTCATGGAAGAATGTCTTGACACTTAATCCAACATAACTCCTACTATAGCTCATAGATTCCCTTTCAACCTTAAAATCATCATATTGTGAGAAAACCATTCACATCATAGCATATTCATACATAAGTGTGTACATGAGGATAACTTCCAACAACACAACAACTAGATCATAATCATAGTCACTTTACTCTCAAAGTATTCATAAAGTATATACACAAATCTCATAATCAATCATAATTCTCATACTTTGCCCTTCAGATTCCATCAACACATCTAGAATTACTACAATAGACATGGCTATTAACATGATTCAATTAACTCAACTACTACAAGCATAATCTCATAATATTATTGTATAAGCAACAAACCCACATCACAAGAACTTAATTGGGTAATTTGGGGTTTCATGGGTTCTTGGGTAATTCAACATTAAAAACTATAAAAACAAATCATCAATTCATACATAATATATCATAAATTAATCATTAGAAACTTTTTTGAAAGGAACCCATGATTTTAAAGTCAAATCCTAACTTTTGGGGAAATCACTAGTTTTGAAATTGAATTCGGAGGGACTCCATAGATGAAGACTATCCATGGATAAAGGACTACCATACCATAGTTATAAATCCCATTGAAATTGGTGTGAATATTTTTCTTCTTGAACCCTAGCTCCACCTTCTTCTTTCTTCTTCTTTCTTGAAATTCTAGAGAGAGAATTTCCTTTGGAAAGGATGATGTTTGGGGGTTTTCTTTCTGGACTCTAGGGAGAATGACTTAATTGGGGAAATTTTGAGCATAACAAACTTGTATACTTCACTAGGCAAGGACTAAAGCTATGTAGTATATATTTAGGGACAATAACAATAGACCCTAAGACTCTTACATAAAAGTTGTAGATCTGCATGATTTAGCTCGCCAAGGGCACTTGGAGACTCTTTAAGTGGTCCCTTGTCTTGCCTAAATTTTCAATGTCCACATTGTGGATGCAAACTACTAGGCGATAGGGAGGAGCCTTTGGGCGATGCTCCAATAGGTTGGTGAGCCTCGACCTAGCCCGCCCATTTTTCCAGAATCTTGGGCCCCCTAGGCAGTCTAATGGGCGACTCTAGTTCCTCTTAGCTAACCGCCAAGTCACTTTGGCAATGGTACTGCCCATCGCCAAGTGGGTCAAGGCAACATAAATATTTTCATTCAACTAGTTCCAATGTATTATTGGTCCTTTCCAATTTTCCTTGACATTAACCCACACATTTAGCTCCAGTTTAGCCTACTAGTTTCTGGGGTGTTACATTAGTGTCTTTCCGGTTTATATTAAATCAATGTGGTGTCGCTCTGCCTACACCTAGAACACCTATATAAGGATTTTAGACCACTGAACTTACTCAATTAAGTTATTCTCTCAATTCCCAAAAAGAAAACCAAATCCTCTCTCAAATATTCTCTCTATAGAAGGTGAAAGAAGAAGAAGAAGGAGATTGAAGCTAAGTCAAGATTAACTCTCCAAATCTTCAAGATTTTTTGGGCATTGTGATTAAGGTATGATTCCTATTCATCCATGGGAACCTTCCTCCTATGGAGTCCCCTAGAAATCCCTAATTGTGAAGTTTAAATCACCAATTCTAGTTAGGGTTTCTTCCAATGTTGTGGGTTATGATGAATGTGCATCCAAATAGTTGTATTATGATTGTTTATGATGGAATTGATAGTATTACATTTTTTAAGGATAATATTACATGTACCCATGCCTATTCTATGATTTGATCTAGAATTGATATAATTAGGTTGATGCAATGAAGGGAAACTTTATGAGTATAGATATATCCATATAGGATTGATGAATTATGATGTTAATTGCTTGAGATTAGAGCATAAATGATAAGCGTGAGATGTAGTGATTTGGGAGTAAAGCCTAGACTATGAATTATTGATTGCTGATGTTATGGTGGGGAAGAATTACTTTCCACAATAAATTGCTAAGCATGAATGAATGAATGTGAAAGGTTTACTCACATAAATGATTCTAGGTTTAAAGGATTGCTCACCTAAATTGAATCTAGACTAAAAACTTATGTAAGTGATGAGGCTAGAGGCGATTACCCTTGACCTCCATATGAAAGGATATGAGGTGATTCCCATACACCTTAGCATTTAACAAGAGGTGAGTTCCCACGTTCTTACTAGGATGAATGGGCATTGAGGTGAGTACCCATGATCCTTATGAATGATGTGGAGGTGAGTACCCACGATCTAAAAGTAAGTAAGGTAAGAGGTGAATACCCCTTTGCCTTTGTAAGTTAGGCATTGAGGAGAATTCCTATGTCTTTAAAAGTAAGTATGAACGATATAATTATGTTATGAAGATTATTTGCTTGGAGTGGTGCTAGATATTCCTTCCACGATGTAAGCTTGACTAGAGACGGATGACCTATGTCTTGGCTAAGGATAAGTGAGGTTATTTAAGGAAGTATTCCTCTTTTATTATGATGTTTATTATGTCTTGATTATGCTTATGCTTAATGTCTTATGTTGACTAATGCTTATGTTATGTTTTCTTATTCTAGCCATCATATTCAGTACTTGATTGTACTAACGTATATTCATGCCTACATTCTTATTAAATTTAAGGTCCGGCGACAATGATTCTCACACTCGTGGCTAGCTTCGTTGTTTATCAAGGAAATAATGTTTTGGTGAGTCCTCATTGTGTTTGAGGATATGATCACCACTTTCTCTTATGCTTTCCCTTTAAGTCTTGAACTATTGTATGTGCTCTGACCCAAGACTTTATTCATGTTGTTTTGATGGTTTGAGACAATGTTGTTAGACTTCCACTAGTCTTACAAAAGACTTTGATTGTATTGAATAGTTTTAAATTCTCGCTCATTTCTATTACTTTATGTAATGATATGCTAAATGACTTGTATGAGGCCTCTCGGGGTCTTATATGCCTTTTTAAATCTAAAGGGTACCCCGGGGTCATGATAGGTTCGATTTGGGTAATAGTGGATCAGATGACTTAATCTGCTCATTTTATTCCCATCAAGGTTTCCTTCGGTGGAAGATTATGCTGAGCTGCATTTAAGAGAGATGGTAAGGTTGCATGGAGTTCCCTTGTCTATTTTTTTCAATCGTGGTGCCCAAATTACTTCATAGTTTTGGAAGGCATTCCAAAGGGGTCTTGGTACAAAAGTTAAGCTTAGCACGACTTTTCATCCCTAAACTGATAGACAAGCAAAGAGTACTATTCAGACATTGAAAGACGCGTTGAGGGCTTGTGTTATTGATTTTAAGGGTAATTGGGATAACCATTTGTTATTGATTAAGTTTTCTTATAATAATAGTTCTCACTCGAGTATCAATATGACTCCATTTGAGGTTCTTTATGGTAGGATGTGTAGGTCTCCTATAATATGGTTTGAGGTGGGTAAAGGTTATCTCATAGGTCCGTAATTAGTATATGAGTCCATTGAGAAGTTTCAGTTTATTAGAGAAAGGTTCAGAACGCTCCAAAGTCGGCAAAAGTCGTATGTTGATATTAGAAGGAGGGATCTTGATTTTGAAGTTCATGATTGGATTTACTTGAAGATACCACCCATAAAGGATGTAATAAGGTTTGGGAAGAAAGGGAAACTTAGTCCCCATTTTGTAGGCCCATACCCAATTTGGAGACGTATTGATAAGATTGCGTATGAGCTAGATTTGCCAAATGAGTTGGAAATAATGCATCTGGTTTACCATGTCTCTATGTTGAAAAAATGCGTGTGACATCCAACATCAAGGTTTCGGTTGAGAGTTTAGACTGGCAAGTCAAAAACTTGAGAAACAAGGAAGTTGCTTCCGTAAAGATGTTATGGAGGAATCATTTAGTTGAGGGTTCTATTTCTGAGGTCGATATGATGTCCCAGTATCCTCATCGCTGTCATTCTACTCCTACTCTAGCTTGAGGTAATGAGTTTCTTTTGATTTGTTTTATGTGTTGGAAGTCATGTGTGGTTTATATGTTTCCATGATTTCCTTGTGATTATGCATGTTCATGAAAAAGATTAAAATTTCGCAAGAAATGACTTATATGGTTTATTTGACTCACATTGTTGTGCATTGACTATGAGTTGTCTATAGACTTCATGTGATGATTGTTGAACATGCACTAGCAATACTCTTTGAGAATGAATTGCATATTGGCTCCATGAGATTGTGTTGAGCATGCTTTCAGCTTGGAGAAAGTCATTCCTCCTTGAATATGAGAAATCTTTTTCATGGTTTGTGTTGATAGATATAGGTCCTACTTCTTTGTGATGCATTGATTATGTTTAGCATGGATTTGATGTTTCCTCCCTAATTAAGTGCATTTTTGATGAGTTGCATACATGATGGGCTTCTAGTCTTGAATCTTTTGAGATTTAGACATGCATAGGATCTCATTCGAGGATGAATGATCCCAATGGGGAGATATTGTAACACCACATATCTGAAAGAGGGAAGCATAACATAATTTGGAACCCCCAGGTGCCATCCATGAGGGCCAACCACAGCCCGTAGTGTGGGCCACGGACCGTAGGTGGGTTTGTGGATGGGTGCCTCAGGATTTTTCCAAGTATGGACAGCAGTTGGACCTACGGACCATAGGTAGGTCCACGCCACGTAGTCCAGGAACCGTAGGTCAGGAAAAAAGTCCTTGACCACCAACCACGATTCACCAGGACAGACCGTAGGTTAGACCACGGTCCGTCGATTGGTAGGTCGGTGACAAGTGATAATTAACTCAGGGGCACTTGGGTCTTTTCCTAATTAATTAATTCCTATACTATGTTATTTTTCCTAACTTTAGAACCTCTATATAAGCCTTTTTACCCCAAATTCACCCCATTTAATTCATTCTTCCAAATTCCTTAAAAGAAATCAAATCTCCTCTCAAATATTCTCTCTCGAGAACTTGTAGAAGAAGAAGATTCAACCTAAGGTTTCAATCTAAGAGTTCAATTTCTCCATTGAAGGCTAGCATTTGAACTTGAGATATGATAATTTTCATATATGAATCTCTCTCAGTCATGGACTCCCTAAGTTCTTCTATTTCAAAAGGTAGAATTCCCCAATTAGCTAGGGTTTTCTTCAATCACCATGGGTTCTTTTGATTATTGATCTTAATTATTTAATTAGGTATAAATAAGCATGAATTGATGAGTTACAACGATTTTATGATGTTTCCCCTATGAACCCATGAAGATCCTCATATTTCCAAAATTATGATCTCTTAATGTGGGTTGTTGATTATGAAAGAGAAGTTTTATGATCTATAGTATGAAGTAATAGAATTACATGAATCTTATGATAAAATCCCTATCTAAGCCATGATTTCTAGATTGGTGGATTGAATGTAAGCTTTGAACCTTGAAACGACAATGTATGAATTTATGCATGATCTTAGGAAACCTATGTAAATGCTTTAAGGGAGCTTTGAGAGTGAAGTGTTAATGTTGTTATTGTTGTTTTGTTGTTGAAAGGTTATTCACATGTTACGACCTAGGGGTACACCTTAGATGTAAAATGACGTACTTGACCCCGAAGGGGTCTCATACAAGCCCTTAGCATATCATAATATAAGATAATAGAAAAGTACGAAAATTTTAAAATTACAAACGAAGTCTTTTCATAAAAACAAGCGGAAGCCTTTAATTCACTTTTTTCTCAAATCATCTAACACAACCTTAGAATAAAATTCTTAGGACAAAGCCCATACAATAGTCTCAACATGAAAAGAAAAGACAAAGGAAAATAGTAGATTTGTCCTCGAAGCTATGATGACTCACCAAATCTTCAATCTTCTTTGCTCCTTAGAAACATAGCTTCAAGATTGGAACTCAATCTCCAAACCCTAAATTTGATGAGAATGTAGGAAAAGTATGCGTTAGTACGAAATGTACTAAATATGTTAGCTAGCATAATGTCATAAGAGAATATCGCAAGGGTTAGTCAACATAAGACATAATGCAATACTTCATGAAACACCAACTATAAGCATAAGAGACAACATCATAATCATAAGTAATGTCTCCAACATAAACATCATATAAGCCTTACTCAATGCTTATTCATTCATATCATAAAAGGACTATTCTCAAGTAACCTCAAAGCATACTTGTGCAATGCATGAAGAGCATCTCATAATACAATCCAAGATAAGTATCCCTTTTTGGTGATCTTAATCATAGTCTACATGCATAGTCAAGTCTTAGTCTTTCACATCATGAGAGTACTACACTCATAAGTAACCTCAAAGCACACTTGTGCAATGCATGAAGGGCATCCCATAATACCATACACACTAAACATACCCTTAAAGTCATCATAAGCATACCTACTATTCACTTGGTCTCATTCTTAGCATTCTTCATATATACAAGGGAACTATCACCTTAAGTCAATCATACCATGGAAGGCAACTATAGCAACAACCGAAGCTAAACATACAACATATAAGAGAACACTTCATAAGTAGCTTCAATTCATACTTTTGCAATGTATGAATAGCATCCCATACTACTATTCACACTAAGTACCACATTAGGCTATCATGCATACTAAATAGTTGGGGACTAGTCCCTCTTTACTATTTGCCTCTTTCATTTAAGGTACTTCTCTTCTTAGTACAAGGCAAGACACCACACATGAATGATCACACGTTATCAATTCAAGGCTACAAAGGAATAACACCCTACTAGGCTAGACCAACCTAATAATCTAGCTAACGTGACTACATCATACTAAGTCAAGCTACCAATGAGGGCATACTACCATGCAAATCCAAGCTATTCAAGGAAGGATACAAGTGTTCCATCCTAGCCACCATGCAAAACATCCTATGATGCTAGTGCAAGATACCCTTAGGAGAGTATGGTCCCTAAATCCTAAATTACCATGAAATGGTTTTGGCGTAACCAAGTCAAGCTATCATGAAGGCATTCTACAATGCTAGTTCAAGCAACCCTTAGGAGAGTATATATCCTCAATCATAGGATGCCATGACTATCCCTAATTCAAGCTACCATGAAAGCATCTTACAATGCTCATTCAAGCTACTCTTAGGATAGTATATATCCTCAATCCTAAGCTACCATGAGATGGTCTTGTCTTACCAAGTCGAGCTATACATGAAGGGTTCACATAACACAACTTCAAGCTAGTCTAGTATAACATGCTTTGCTTTATTTTAGGTAATTAGCTTTTCAACCTAGAATCATTCTATGTGAGATAACCTTGTACCTCCTAGCACATTTATACCAAAGGGTGTAAGTGAGAATAGACTTTCGACAATACACAACAAGATCACATCAACTTAGCTTTACTCTCAAAGCCCTAACATCCATGATCACAAGCCTTCCTCTCAAGGCTTTACTTCTTACAATAATCATTCATACCTAGATTTCATAACATTCTAATCACATTCTTCATTATTATGTGATTCTAGTCATAATTCATCATGTAAGTTCAATCTCAAGCGTTACTAGTCAAGATCCATCATATTCACAATATTCTAATTCAATTCATGTATATATATTTCTAGTCATAGACAATTAGTACTCATAGCATTAATTCTAGAGGATCACCTATGAACCTTCAATTTCACCTTTCATGGCATAAATCCACATAATATCAATTCTTCCAATTAGACTAGGGTTAATCATGAAAATCATATAAATTCATCATAATATCACAATTCAATGCTAAATCAATCATAATTAGGTATAATCCACTCAATTGGAATCATACCCATCACTACCCACAATGTTTGAAGAAACCCTAACTAGATTTGGTTTTTTTTTAACTTCACTATTAGGGGAATTCTAAGGGGCTCTATGGGTGGAAGAACCCATAGATGAATAATCTAACATACCTTGGATGTAAATCTTAGCAAGCTTGAATCAATGGAGTCTTGATTTGCCCTATCTTGATCCTCTCTTCTTCTTCTTCTTCTTCCTGAGTTTTCTAGAGAGAGCATTTTCTTAGGAGGGGATGAGGTTTTGGGTTTTCTTTCGATTCTAGGGAGAATGACTTAATTGAAGGAAACTTGAGTCTAAAAAGCTTATATACTTTACTAGGGAAGAATAATTCCATGTAGTATCAATTTAGGGATAAATTACTAAAAACCCCTTAGATTCTAACTTAAACTACCTGCCAGCCCCGTTTTAGCTCGCCAAGTGGACCCTTGGTCCACCAAATATTCCAGTAGCTTCCCTTGGTAGAGCAAGCCACTTAGACAATGGAGGGGGCAGGTTGGCGATGCGCTTTCTGGTCAGTAAGCCCGACTTGGCTCACCCAAAATTCCAACATCTTGGCTCCTTGGGGCAGTCCCTTAGGCGATGGGGTTCTACTTGGCTAATCGCCTAGTCACTTGGGTGATGCAACTCTACTGCACCAAGTTTCAAAGGTAGGAAAATGTTCTCTTCAAAAAACTTCTAAGTGTCATAGGTCCTTGCCCTCTTCCATGGCTTTCTACACCACACATTTAGCCCTATCTTAGCTTACTAGAGTATGGGGTATTACATCACTTAAACACTTGCAACCATGATGTGCAAGGTTTTCTCACATAGAAAGGATTCTTAGGTTGAAAGGCTATTCTCACATAATTGAATCAATGAATAAGAACTATCCTAATTAACTAGCTTGGATTGACAAGATGACGTGTTTTCCATTGATGATGAGAATAAGTAAAAAAAATACTATTCCTTAAGAATTATGCTTAGCACCGAGTGGGTATTGACATTGAGATGAAAGCTCTCCTGTTAGTAGATTCAGGTTTATAGAAGAAATCTCATGAGATTGAAGCTCTCCCTTTAGTACAGGTCGGGCTTCTAGTAGCAATCTCATTATCTCTTAACTATGTTCCCCCATAGGTTTATTAGCTAGTGGATCCACTTAAGCTAGAAGTTCATGGTTCTACCTTAGGCAAGTAGAACACCCCTTTTCGATATGGGAGACACCGAGTGATCATGTTATAGCTCACATGGTTTCTATTTCATTTAAGGATAATTTTCCCACAACAAGACTAAAAGTGAACTAAGGTTACTTTAGGAGTATCTCATATGTGTATGAAGTACTAAATGATGATTTAGCTTGCATTGAACGTGATGATATGAATTATAGTTTCTAACCTTCTTATATCATATTTTACTTGGTCAATTGCATGTGATGAACTAAAATGTCCCTTTTTAGCATGTTTTAAATGTTTTTATGCGTATCTATCGTATTTCGTGCAATTTTCTACTAACACATACTCTTGTCTATATTTTTCCTAAATGTAGGGTATAACAGACAGTGTTCCCATTTTAATGGCTAGAGCTTGGACTTTGTTTCCCCCAGTTTGGTAAGTCCTCATGGTTAGAGTATGGATTACTTTCATTTTAATTGCTATTTTGTATTTCCTTTTTTGACATGGCGTATGGTCTAGGCCCAATTTTATTCGATTGTAATTGATGGTTATGATGAGACATGAGTTTAGACTTTCAATTTTTCTAAAAAAATGTTTTGGACTTAAAATGATTGTTTTACTCTTTATTGTTATATTTCTTATGTTATGAGATCTAAGTGGCTTGTATGGAGTCCTTCGGGGTTCCATGTTATATCTAGGAGGTACCTCTGGGTCATGACATCTACAAAATTAGCAAGGAGCAAAAAATTTTCCACCTTCACCAATACATCATATACCACACCAACCGACCTTTTTATTGCGCAATCAGCCATCCAACAAATTATGTATGTTTGTTTTGTCTCATCAAGCCAAAGATTGTTGAAGATCATCAATGCCATCTAATTAATGCTCGCACCATGGTAGCATAAGGATTTTGCAAATAGTCATGCACCAATGGTTAATGGAATTGTGAAAGCTCCTAGATCATTTTTCTTTGGGACAACATTCGTAGTCATCACCATACCACAAGTTTGTGGCATTTCAATTGTTTCAGAATCTATCATTCTCTTCTTTGTCACCAATTCTTTCATATATTTGGCATAACATGGCATCTCAAACAATGTATCCACCAAAGGAATATTTACTTTCAAATCTTTAACTATCCCCAATTTTTTTTTTGAACTTTGCATTATCATCCTTCTTTAATAGTTGAGGAAAAGAAGGATTTATCTTTATTTTGGGAAGTGTGGTTGGCGGTGTAACATCACCATCCCATACATATAGCTTAGGATAACCATCAATCTCTTTTGTTTTTGCCTCAACTTCATCTTTAGGTGATTCATTATCGGCAAACACCCTTTGAGCATCTTCATTATCGGGCCTTCTTCTTTCTTGCAAAATCTTCCCACTTCGGGTTACTATGGTCGACACTTGACTAGCATTCATTTGATTTTTCAGTCATATGGAGCACCAAGTCTTCATTAGGATTTGAATATATAAGACCAGCCAACTGACCCATCTTTTCTTCAAGTGACTTAATGGATGAAGAGAGTGAGGTTACGGTAGTGGACAATGTTGATATGTCACTGTGCATTTTGAAGTCCCCGGCAGCAGTGTGATTTTTTTTTAACACTCTAACCACTCTCTAAGACCATTCCAAAGAGTGAGAGATCATTGTCAATAAAAATACCAAACTAAGAGTCGCGGTAGGATCCAACAAGTAGTAGTGTGAGGTTGGGAATTCAAGAAATGACTTAAGATGTAACTATCTAATATAGCGACAAAGTAATTGGGAGGATGATTCCACCAAAATTTATCATATAAATTAAATATCAATGATGAACAACAAACTTAGTAAAACAGAGTTTAGACAATAGTAATCAAATCTAGGAGAGTAGAGGTGTGGATTGATGCCAATTAGGAATATAAATGCATTGCTCAGTAAAATTAACAACCATGGATATGTTGGATCATCTTCAATAATGCTAATCATCTTTCAATCTCATAGCATTAGTTCGATAAATTTCCTTTTGGTCTCATTTATGAAATGTACTTACCAATCCAATACCGTACTTTCACAACTAGATTTATCTAGATTGAAAACATTAAGACAATTACCCTCTCCTAGAAGTCTCTTTCAAGCACCAATTAGAGATCTAAGATAGGATTAAGTTGTCCATCTTAACCCCTTAATTAATCACCTGATAACTACCCAAATTCATGGTAAAGAACAAGAAAATAATGCAATACAACATACCCACTAATTTAAATCAACACCCAACCCCATAATTAAACCCTTAGAGATTGAGGTTTTAGCCACCCATAGCAAAAAATGTAGATATTATACCTGTCATGAAAGCAACCTTGGATGTGATGAAATTCAGCAGTTAAAATCAACACCCACTTAATTTCACTTAATAATTGTTGATTACAAAGGTGATATTAAAAATACAATATAAGCACAATGTACAAGAGTTTGTCTCCCTAAGATTTCTATGAGTAAATATTGAACTAATAATTACTCAAATGAGTGTAAATCTACCACTCATCAACACCCCAACTCAAACTTTTGCTTGTCTACAAGTCATTCAAGAACATAATTAGTTCAACAAGGGTGTCTACAACAGTTCTGAATGAGAGTTACTATGAAAGTGCTACTACAAGACTACTAATACACCAAAATTACACCTCCTTAAATAAGTATAATCGGTCGTTTAAAATTAAAGAACCAAACTGAGGTTAGGATCGATACAACAAGGAATATGGTCTACACATAGGCTAATCATAGTTAATTGTACTTTTCGTCAGGTTTATTTCAATAAAAAGGAGGGATTTCCAAATAAAATAACAGTTGATTGCTTTGTAGTAACAAGCAACTAGGATTCGATGTTTGGATTATCAATATGAGATGAAAACTAGGGCATATGTGTTCCCCACAAGCTCTTAATGCAGTATTCCTAATATTACTAACTCTTTCATAGTATTAACATGCAAGGTTGGTAAGATAGGTATCTCCTCCGTGATTGATCATTCAAGTGGGGAATTTCACTATGCAACTTGATCGTTCTACGGGTGCATGCTTTACTAACCCTTACCCTTAACCCCAGATTAGCCCTCTCTGTAGATGGGTCAGACTATTAGATAGTGGATTATCATGTCCAAATCTTTATTTTCCAATCTCTTTCTCATTCATTACTTCCTTGATCGAGCAACTTGGAATGAGGCGAGTTCTAACATTGCACAATTTTAGAAAGAATTCAAAACTAAGGGATTCACAATGCATGCATA
The DNA here is from genome assembly GCA_037074985.1 of Solanum bulbocastanum. Classification (NCBI taxonomy): domain Eukaryota; kingdom Viridiplantae; phylum Streptophyta; class Magnoliopsida; order Solanales; family Solanaceae; genus Solanum; species Solanum bulbocastanum. The sequence continues at coordinate 15,021,602 of CM073606.1, read as the reverse complement.
AACATTGTTTCAGAATTACTTAATTATTAGTCATACATTGTTAATTAATCATGGTTCCCACAACCCTAGTTGTGGATTTAGCTACTCATGCTTGAGACTTCACAGTTCATATTAGGGTTATTAAAATAAACCCTGAACTTACAATTAGAATAGATGATATTCAGAATCTTGAATTGAAAATCAAACAGAAATATCATAAACAAAGCTACAAGAATTAATTGTTGAAACTGTTTCCAAAATAATCCCCAAAGTCAAACCAAAGTATCACAAAAATCTAACAACCCAAAAACAAAAATTACAACTAAAATTTATAGAAACTAAATCCTATGCCATGTAAAAAAAGGAAGTTTAGGAAATTCTAATTTGGGCTGTGTCATCAACGGTTGGCCATTTACAGTCCGTGGAAGGAACGAAGGTCTATGGTCTCCACTATTTCTCAGCAGTTGTCAAATAATCTTGTGGATGCTATCGACGGTCACAACCTACGACCCTTAGGTTTGAGCACAGTCCATTTTGTTCAACCATTGTTCAAGTACTGGCACTCATCCTTTATGTAGTTATCGATGACCTATCAATGACGGTCCGTCATTTTATTTCGGCCTTGTTAGTTTTTTTGTGGTTTAACCCTTAGTCAGACTTCCTTGATCTCTCAATCCACGCTTCCACCTACGGCTTATCAAGTGAATGACAACTCATAGGTGGGATTATCTTTTGTCAAATTCCCACTGCTTCAGACATTTTCAACACTAATTGCTCCAAACCTATTTGCTACAAAATTAGATATAAATACCATCACATCTAATAACAAAATACCTAAGACTTGTGCAAAACTCCAACTTCAGTACATCAAAAATATTGTAAACTCGAGGTACATTAACACCCTCAACTTAAAATCATTGCTTGTCCTCAAGGAACACAACAAACTCTAAACGACACTTATGCTGAAGCAACATACAAACTTAAGCAATCACATGGAATTTTCTTTCAACTAACCTCTTTAACTATTTTAAGAATGGTGTAACTCTTCTCATTTAGACTCAACACGCTAACTCATGTGGATCAAAACATGAGATAGACATACCAACAAACAATTTCACATACACAGGCAACAATAACCAATATACTAGTTCTTTAATGGTCCCAACCTAAGGGTACCCCCTAGATGTAACATGACTATAGAACCCCGAAGGACTCTATACAAACTACTTAGCTCTTATAACATAAGAGATAAGACAATAAGAGCAAAATAATAGTCCAAGTACCAAACATTTTATAAAAGAAAGCTGACGTCTAAGCTCTTGTCTCATCATAGCCATCTATTACAATAGAATGAAATGGGGCCTAGCCCATATATCATTTCCAAAAGAGAAACTACATGAAAGAAAGTTAAAAAAAATAAACTCCATCCTTAAAGCATGGGGACTCACCAAAGCTCGAGAATCAATCAAATCATCCACTAGCCACGAAACTGAGCACCCTGAATATCGTACCCTACATTTGGGAAAAATGTAGGCATGAATATGCGTTAGTAAAAAATTATGTACCAAGTATGATAGCCGTGTATAAAACGTTTAAAACATGCTAAAAGAAACATCTCATTTCATGACATGCAATTGACCAAGCTACAACATAATATGAAAGAGTTATAAAACATTGGTCATAAATCATGGTCAATGCAGTGTAACCTTAGTATATTATTACTCATGGTGAATTAGTCTTAACTGACATTGAAACCGTATGAGCTATAACATAATCCCCCGGTGTCTTCCACACCGAATTGGGTTATCCTACTTGCCAAGGTAAGGACTATAAACTTCTAGCTTAAGTGGATCCACTGGCAAATCAAACTACTGGGGCACATAGTTATAGGATAAAGAGATTTATACCACTAGAAACCCGACCTCTACTATGGGGGAGCTTCCATCTCATGAGATTTCTATGGAAACCAGGCCTCTACTACAGGGAAGCTTCCATGTCACTATCAATATCCACTCGGTGCTAAGCATAAATTTCCATGGAATAGTCGTTTCTTACTTGACATCATTACTCATGAAAAGGTGCCCTTGGACAACCAATTCAAGCTACTTTCATTAAGATAGGGCATTGTCTTTGATTCAATTAGGTGAGAAAGCCTTTAAACCTAATATTCCTTTCTATGTGAGAAAACTTTCACATCATGCTAGTATGCGTTTTTGTGAGAATACCCTTTCACAAAAACATCATCTTTGGTACTTCACTCTCAAAGCACCCTTAAAAACATTTGCATAGATTTCATAAACAATGCATAAGTCCATAATTTACCTCCTTGACATCAAAACCCAATATCAATAATCTATTTTTATAAAATAGGGTTAACTATGGATTTCATCATAAATTCATCTAAGAGTAGTAATACATGCTTAATTTTATAAAACGCTTTCTTGAAGATCAAAATTCTACAACATATAGCTCATGACTTGAAAACATAGGGATCACATGGGTTGATAGGGGAATTCATCATAAAAGTATTGCAATTCATCAATTCATGCATAGAAAAACATAATTAAATCATTTAAATAAATAATGATAAGAAACCATGATAATTGAAGAAAACCCTAACTCAATTGGGGAATTCTACCATTTGAAATAGAGGAATTTGGAAAATCCATGGATGAAAACTATCAAACCTTGACTCCAATTGCTAGCCTTCAATGGAGGAATTGGAACGTTAGCTTAAAACCCAAGGTTGAATTATCTTTTGTTCTTCTTCAAGTTTCTAGGGAGAGAATATTTGGAGAGGAATTTGGTTTTATTTTAGGAATTTGGAAGAATAAAATAAATGGGTTAATCTGGAGGTTGTAAATTCTTATATAGGGGTCTTAGTGAACGGTAACCTGACGTATTTTAGAAACTAATTAATTAGGAAAAGACCCAAATCCCCCAGAAAATTAACTGACAGTAGTGAACTATGACCCACCACCGACAGACTATGGATGGACCAACGGTCCGTCCTCCATACTCGTGGTTGGTAGTCCGAGAGTTTTTCCTAGACCCACAATGCCTAGACCATCGACTGTGGACCCACCTCCGGTCCGTAGGTCCAGTCATGGTCCTTGTCCTAGACAAATTTTGGTGGCCCCTTCTACGAACCTACATACGGTCCGTAATTCAACCCATGGGTCGTAGCTGGTCTGCGTGGATGGCACCTGTAAATTCTGAATTTTTTTAGAACTACGGGCCATAGCTTGCCTGCGTGGATGACACCTATAAGTTTTGAATTTTGCTAGGCTTCCCTCTTTCGATTCCAGGGTGTTACATTAACAATGTAATATGTGCCCTTACCACAAAGAAATCCCTTTTTCACACAGAAGTTAATGTTTTAGCTAGGGACTTAGTATACACTCACACTCAGAAGTGAATTGAGACTCAACTAGTGTTCAATATCATAAGCTTGCCATTAGTTTCTTAGCTTTTACTTTCTAGACTGGTTACTTAGGATCCCTATAGGGATTTCTTAGCTTGTAACGGAGGCTCAAGGTCATGTGTGGTATAGTTTAGATATTTAGTGATTTTTCTGCCCTCTTTGACATTACATTGGCTATTTTTACCTCTTGCACAACCAATTCTAACATCATCATGTTTTCTACATTTCTCCTTATGACTTATTTAAGTGTGGGTGTGACTTTGACTTAACATTGTTGCTTGTTTCATCCTTTTATTCAACTTTTATCTTTTTTTTTATTCAGTCACACCATTCTCTAAAAATTTTCTCATCATTTTCTTTTTCTTCAAAAAACTCTTTCATACCCCTTTTTGTAGTTTTCCTTCACCATATCCACCTTCAACTTATGTATTTTGCAGGTGTTGAGGTGCACGATGTCCTAGGGAGGACTAGGGCCAAGATTAAGGTAACTTCTGAAGTAAGCACCCTCTACGTAGGCTATTAGTTTAAGTGAGGTGCACAATTTCCAAAGAGGCACCACGGCTAAACAAATTTTTAGGGAAGGTGAGTCAGGTGTATTGAGAGAAATGGTATTCATTAGGATCAAACATTTGGATCAAAGGGAGCATTATTTTGTTTCTTTTGGATGGTTTCTTCTAGGCTTTAGTGGACTCATTATCAACAACAACCTAAGATCATTTCCCTATTTCAAAATCATCTTAACAAGACTAACGGGGAAAGTTCTAGATTGGCATGCACTATATGAATATACAAAAAACCATATAAAGATCCAACACATTCAAATCAGCAAGCCCACAAATATAGCACATATAAAAAATTAGAGGGATCACAATTTTCATGCTCTTATGCCATCATGATTTCATAGTAGTCTACTTCCACATTTATACTATCCTAAACATACCACCTCAATAGAAATTAAAACAATTCCTTGGGGAAAAAGAATGAAGGTAAGAAAATCCCATGGAAGAATTGTGAGTGGGTTACTTAAACTTTACCCTAAACACACAATCCATTCACCCCACCCTTACAGAAAATATGGTGCAATTTCCTCAATGCACAAAAAACAGAATATGATACATTGGGTAAGAAAAACCTGTGGTGCATAGGCGCTGAAGACAAATCAAAAAGTGAGTAGGTTCAGTTGCCTGAAACCCACTGGATCAGCAATAGTGACACCATCAATAACGCCCTCAACAATAGTAGGAACAACATCAATAGTTCTCTTCGATGTACATACCTCACTCCCCCACTCTCTGTTGCCTCAACTCCTCATCAAGGATAGACTATCATTGGGCTACCTCAACTGGTTTCTCCTCCTCTATATTAGTAGTGGGTCCAAAAGTACGTGCACTTTACAGCTACATGAGAGGGGTCAATAGAAGGTATATGATCTCTAAATAGTGCATTAAGCACCACTTCACCGACATCTACCTTTCATTCAAGCTCTAGACATCCTCGTATGGAGCAGCTAAAGAATCAACATCAACTCGGAGTTCGGCTAACTCTATTGGAAAGGTACTCAAAGCAACAGTGGGACCAGGCCGAGGCCCCTCCATTATCCTAAGCTTAAATGCATCAATCCTTTGATACACTGCCCAAATCTTCATATCAATTGCTGCCTCCATCCATGCTTTCGACTCCTCAACAATTTCCTCATCAGAGGTTGTATATGTTGTAAAGGAGTGGCAATTTGAGTCTCCAACTTTTGCACACAATAAAGGGGCAATAAAAAACCTAGAAGGCATATGAGCACAGTGAGATCGTAGCCTGGAAGGAAGTCGATCCAAACTTGCTTGGTATCAATAACATTAGCCTCACCCAAAGGTGGTAAGTCAACTTGTATACCTTTTTTAGGAGCCGTTGGGTTCACATCATCTTTAATCAAGCCCACCTTGATTGTCTTGGTCATCTCTATTAGGTTGTCACAATGCCACACCTGAATTGTAGCCTCCCTACAAATGCAAAAAATAAGACATGGAAAGGGCATAGAAGTAGTCTTTTGGAAGGCCCTCTCATGTATATCTGCTATAATTATCTAGGAGAAATCAATTTCCAGCATTGCCATCAATGATGTATGCATAACTACACGATCCCAAGTCACACCATTGCCTCCCTGTGTGGGGGACAATCTGGACTCTACAATGGACCACCAAAAATTAGCCACAAAGCTCAAGGTCGCCTTCCAGACCAGTTGTGTCATATCACGCACTCATTCTGTGCTCTTTCTGTCATCAGTAATTTGGAGAGCCATCAATCGTAGTAATGCCTCTCACTACTGGACATCCCACATGAAAGTCATGCTCTGTACTATCCCCATTTGATAATCATATTCACCCATATTAATCAATTGAGCATGTGTCGGGCCATAAATAAAATGGCTGATAGTGGTCTCAGAGATGTCAACGAGGATACCTCGCACAAGAGTAGTCAGTAGTGGGGGCTGATCTAATGGCTTTGGTCGAAGTGGCATGGTGCTCTTCACGGTAGTTGGATAGGAAACGTAGAACTCCCTATAATCTCTAAGCTAGACCTGCCCAGACTCTCCGTCATCCACTCATGTTTGTGCCTCTTGAAGAGCTCATGAATATTAGGCATTATGTGGAGACAAGTTGTAAGTACCCGATGCTCCTCAGTACTGGTTTGGGCTAACTTTTTAAGTGCATTAACATGTATCCTATCAATGTATATTTGGAACTGCACGTGGACACACCATCTATTTGGCTAGGTGGATAGGTGTATTGGCTCATATCTAGTATCGGGAGGAACATGAGCCTCTCCAAAACTAATAACATTCGACGTCGAGGCGGCTACTGATTCAAAGCTGGAGCCAAAACTAGACTATGACTCTCTGTTCTCAGTATTTGAGGGTTTGGCTCCCTCCTCAGACTTTGGGGCATCATCATGACTTGGGAGTCCTCTTCATCCGATAGCACGACCTGTCGTGAGTGTTGTCAAGTAGTTCAAGTTGCAGTAGGGGAGGTCCTGTTATTCTCAGGTTCATACTCCAACCCACTAGAATGCTCTATCATACGGCATGAAGGTGCCACAAACTTTGACTTTCCTTTCCTTTTGTAAGTGTTCACCTTCTTTGGCGTCATTTCACATGTAAGAGACTTGTTAATATTCAACATAACCAAAACAAACCAACAAAAAGAAGTAGAACAATTTAGGGACTTATAAAACTTTTTGGATAGTGCCACTTTTTCAGACCTACGGTCAATACAGTGTTGCCGATTGAACGACTGAATTTCGGTGCCCATAGTAGGTCAGGAAGTAAAATTTTAGGCCTCAAATGTTGGAAAGACAGCTCACCAGAACGGTCTATCGACGAAACGATATATCGTAAGTCCAACCGTGGTTTACAACATAGGCTACTGAGTTGTGCATTTGGCCAATGGGACCAAAGCCACGGTCTGTAGGTTACCCACGACCCATAGGTCATGGTCTTCGACCAGTCTAGGTGTAGATCAAAATTCATAATTTTTACCAACATCATAAGAACCTTATTTCAACTACCAAAACACTTCTAGAATATGAATTTCAACATATATTAATGTTATTCTATCTTTCCTAGGGTTCCAATCATGAAATTCCTATATAGAACCGTTATAATTTTGAAATCCTAAGTCAAGAACACAACTAGAATGCAACAATCACATGCTTTTATCAAGTTAATCAACAACACTCCCTAAACCATCATTCCAAGGGTACTTTAGAACTAATTATATCAAATTTAACATGCAATTTATACCAAATGTCAAGTAACAACTTTGTAATTTCAAATACAAAATGCATAGTTCAAATTTTGAAATCATTACCTTACAAGTATTGCAAAGATGTATGAGTGTGTTCAGTTAAGCTCTTTATAGACACCAAACATATATTGACACCAAACCAACAACCTTTGCTCTTGGTAGAATGAAGAATTTGGGAAAGAAAAAATATTGAGAGAAATAATGATAGAATATGGGGGGAAGGAAATAGAGGAAATATATTTGTGACTTGGAGGGGGGGGGGGGGGGGATTGAAAGGTTGGGAATATATAGAGTTTGTTAATTAGAGAGTTGTAACCGTTTGGGAAAGAAGAGGAAAATGAGGGATGTTCAAAATGAAGGGTTTTTTATTTAATTAGATCGTGGGTCGGGTCAACAATTTCACTGACTTGGGATCTACAGATGCCATCTTTGGTCCGTTTGTTAAACGATATACCTTTTAGAGGAATCGTAGACCCTTGCACTAGCAATTTTATGCATATTCCCATTTTCTTTCCTGCACACGTAGCAAACATTAGGACTTCCTTTTTATATTTTCTTAACTCTTTCTGGACACAAACCCTATTCTTCCCTAATCTAGCAAACAGTAAGACTAAAACAATGAAACTAAATAGAAAATACTAGAATTTCATAAAAATCACTAAAAACTCCTAAAATTAGCTAGAATTTACATCATGGGTTGCCTCCCAAATAGCACTTGATTTAATGTCTCGACATGACGTAGACACCTTGATTACTAAGACTTCATCAACACCCGATTCCTCTATCACCTCTTTGATTTCTTCTGACTGATCCAAGTAGATTTTGATCCTTTGACCATTAACCTTGATCCTCGTTCCATCATTTTTCCCCAGTTCAACTGCTCCATGTGGAAATAATACTAGTACCACATTGAATGGCCCGGTCCACTTCGACTTAGGCTTGCTAGGAAACAAGCGCAACCTTCATTTGAAGAAGAGTACCAGATCAGCGGGAGAAAACTCACTTCTATCAATCTTTTCATCATGGTACTTCTTCATTTTCTCATTATACAAGGCTGAACTTTCATATGTTTTTACGCAAAACTTATCATGATCACTTATTTCAATCAATCATTGACTTGATATGGCATCCCAATCCAAATTTAGCTTCTTGAGTGCCCATATCGCTTTATGCTCTAACTTGACAGGCAAGTGGCGAGACTTCCCAAATACAAGTTGGTAGGGTGACATACCAATGGGAGTCTTGAATGGAGTGTGATAGGCCCATAGAGCATTATCAAGACTTCTTGGCCAATCAGTTCTATTTGTATTCAGAATCTTTGCATGAATCTGCTTAATCTCTCTATTCGATACTTCAACTTCACCATCACACTGCGGATGATAAGGCGATGTTACAATGTGAAGAACACTATACTTCTCAAGCAAAATCTTGAATAACTTATTATAAAAGTGAGAACCTCCATTGCTAATAATCACCCTAGCTATACCAAATCTAGAGAAAATATTCTTTTTTAGAAATGTGGTGACACACTTCTCTTTATTGTTTGAAAGCGCAACAGCTTCCACCTATTTAGACACATAGTCAACCGCTACAAGTATGTACTTTATTTTATTCAAACTCATATATGGACCCACGAACTCAAGGCCCCAAACATCAAACAACTCCATCACCAATATAGGATTCATTGGTAGTTCTTGCTTTGTTGAAATACCTATTTCTCTTTGACGATGATCACAAGAGTTGGCAAAATCATGAGCATCTTGGTGAATAGTAGGCCAGTAATACCCTTACTACAAGATTTTATGGGAAGTCTGGATACCACTATGGTGTCTACCAATAAGAGACGAATGACAAGTCTCCAATATACTCACCATCTCAACCTCAGGCACACAACGACAAATAATCCCATCAGCACAAATATGAAACAAGTAGGGCTCTTCCCAAAAAAATTTCATCGCATCACACATGAATTTTCTTCTTTGGTGGAATGAAAAATCAAAAAGCAATAATTCACTTGCCAAATAATTTGCAAAATCTGTGAACTAAGGGATAAGGTCAAAAGGAGCAGCCAATACCTATTCATCGGGGAACACATCAGTTATCTCAACTCCATCAGATAAATTCAGCATTGTCTCTTCTTCTAATCTGGACAAGTCATCAGCCACTGGGTTTTATGTTCCCTTTCTATCCTTCACTTCAAAGTCGAATTTTTGCAGCACCAATACACATCTAATCAGTCTTGGTTTTGCATCCTTCTTTCTCATAAGATACCTCAATACCGAATGATTAGTATGCACAATAACTTTAGCGCCAAACAAATAGGATCAAAACTTCTCAAATGCAAAGACTACGACAAGCAATTCTTGTTAATAAACAGTATATTTCTTTTGAGCAACATTCAAGGTTTTGCTCACATAGTATATAGGATGCAAAATTTTATCTTACCTCTGCCCAAATATTACGCCAAGTGCCACCCTACTCATATCACACATTACTTCAAATGGTTGTCTCCAATCCGGTGGAATAATGATTGGTGCAGAAGTCAACTTCTCGTTCAACCCCTCAAATGCTCTCCGACAAGTATCATCAAACTCAAACTTTGACTCTTTTTCGAGTAGTTTGCACAATGGATGTGCAATTTTTTAGAAATCCTTTATGAACCTCATATAAGAATCTGCATGTCCTATAAAACATCTTACACCTTTTGCAAAGATGGGTAGTGGTAGTTTTTGTATCACTTCGACTTTCGGTCTATCAATTTCGACCCCTTTCAGCAAAATTCTATATCCCAAAACTATACCCTTTTTAAGCATAAACTGACATTTTTTCCATTTGAGCACAAGATTGCACTCTTCGCACCAGTTCATCACATCACCTAAATGTATCGAGCAATCATCAAACGAGTTACCAACCACTAAGATCCATGAATACCTCTATTGTGTCCTCCACTATATAAGAAAATAAAGGCATCATACAATGTTAAAAAATCTTTGGTACATTACACAACCCAAATGGCATCCTTTTGAAAGTGAAAGTCCTATAAGGATAAGTGAAAGTAGTCTTCTCTTGGTCTTCCAAAGCTATAGAGATTTGATTGTAGTCTGAATACCCATCTAGAAAAAAATACCAACCCTTTCCAGCAAGTCGATATAACATTTCATTCATAAACAATATTGGGAAGTGATCTTTCTGAGTGCACACATTCAACCTGCGATAGTCCATACAAACTCTCAATCTAGTCACTGGCCTTATTGGAACGAGCTCATTCTTTGCATTAGGAACCTCAATGATTCCTCCTTTCTTTAGCACACCTTTCATTGGACATACCCAACTACTATCAGTGATAGGATATACAACTCCATCATCTAACCACTTAATGATTTCCTTCTTCACAAACTGTTGCATCAGCGGATTCAATAATCGTTGGTGCTTAATACTTTGTTTGCTATCCGGCATTAGTTGAATTTTGTAAGAACAAATACCTAGTGGGATAGCAATGATGACAGCAATGGTCCATCCTATCACTCTTTTGAATCGCTTCAACACCAATATCAACACCTCTACTTGCCCTTCATTCTAGTCAGCAGCAATAATAACTGGGAAAGTACTATTTTTCCCAAGAACAAATACCACAAATGAGAGGAAAAGATTTAAGCTCCAATTTAGGAGGCTCATCAACAAATTATTTTGCAGGTGGAGTGTCATGATTTTTCAAATCTAGATCTAGCTTCCTTGATTGACGACAAGAAATATTTAGCCTTTTGAGTACAACAACTAGCTCATCATACTCATCAATACCATCTCCATCAAAGTTCATGATCACAGCCGCTAGTGCTTTAACACCCAATCTTTCTTCAATAGATACTTATGATTTTCCTTCACCAATATGATTTACTACCAAAACTGACTTAATATCACTCTCATTCATCATGCATCTGTAGATATTAAAAGTTACCTCCTCATTCTTCAATTGAAACTTTATCTACCCTCCTTCCATATCAATCATAGCTCGCCTAGTAGCAAAGAATGGTATTCCTAAAATGATAAGGACCTCAAAGTCAATTTCATAATCTAGTATCACAAATTCCATCGAAAAGATGAACATCTCAGCATTCACAAGGACATCTTGAAGTACCTCAATTGGCCTCTTCATAGTTCGGTCAGCTATAAGTAGCCACATTGCACTTGGTTTGGGGGCTCCTAAGACCAATTTCTTATATGTAGACAACGACATCAGATTAATGTTAGCACCCAAGTCATATAGAGCCTTTGCAAAATGCAACATGTCAATAGTATATGGAATAGTAAATGCTCCAGGATCCTCTATCTTTTACACTAATGATCTTCTAGCAATAGCGCTACAATGATGCAACTTGTCATCACCTTCGAAACTAACAACCCTCTTCTTAGTGTTCAAATCCTTCATGAACTTCGTGTAACCTGACATTTTCTCAAGCGTCTCAATCAAATGAATATTTATGGATAAGTTTTTCATCATAGCTATGATCGTGTGTTACTTTCCTTCTTCCGCTTTCTTTACCAACCTTTGTGGGAAGGGAGGTGGAGGTCTTGGCATAGAGATGATCTTTTGCATCACCTCTGCCTCCTTCTTATTATGATATTTAGGCTACTCAACTTCATCCTCATCTTGCTCTTTAACACTTTCTACTCCAGTCGGCATAGGAGGGTCTATAGTATGCTTTCCACCCCTAGTGGTAGCTGCCATACGATGCCCGTGATTCTTTGGATTCTAGATAGTATTGCTAGGGAGTGTTTCCTTTTGATGTAGATTTACATTTATAGATAACTAGACCAACTGCTGCTCAATCTGTTTAATAAATATTGCATGTGACTCAACTTTCTATCCAATGCCTAATAAATCGTTACACATTTTTTTCACATTATCATAAGTTGCATCAAACCTTTTCATCATCTTGTGCATCCTATCTGCTAATTCATACTCGATCCACCATCTATGTTCCCAGGTGGGACATAGGGTCCACCAGTTTTCTTCCTGGTGCCAAACCCATTCAGGTTATAGTTGTTGTCACGATTCAAAATTCCTATCATGGGCATACTTCCCTTCCTAATGGTAGTTACCATAGTTTCGAACTTGTTTTCCTTGACATAGGCGCCAATTATCCAAATTAGACACTTGGGCGTTTGTTCGTAAACTCCCTATCTGATCATTAACAAGATTGCAACCTTTTCATAAATGTACTCATCAACAGGTGGTTCTCTAGGTTGATAGTTCACAACATTCACTTTGTCTACACTTCTGCTCACATATTTCAACATCAAGCCAACCTTCGTTCTCAATTGGGCTATCTCTTCTAGAATATCATCATTGGACTGAGTTGGTGTGCTTGCACAACAAACGTGTTTCTTCCAGTATTTGAATTTGTAGTACTCCATGCCTTATTATTCATTGAGATTTTTTCAAGTTTTTCAGTAATCTCTTGAAATGTTATTGCTTCGTTAGATCCTCCAGTAATAGTATCTAGCGCTGCCTTTCCTTTATCAGCTTACCATCTATAAAAATACTTTTTAAGTGACTCATCATCTATGTAGTGGTTAGGCACACTCCTCATAAACCCAGTGAATCGGTCCCAGGAGCTACTCATCTATTCTCCATGCAATGCTACGAAGTTATTGAGTTTATCTTTCAAATTTACCTTTTCAAACACCGGGAGGTATTTCTCTATGAACACCCTGAGTAATCCATCCCAAGTGGTGATTGAGTTATATGTCAACTGAAACAACCATACACTAGCATCACTTTTCAATAAAAGTGGAAACACCCTTAAACCGGTCGCATCCACGTCTAAATCTAGTCGTCCCACACTACTCATACAAACACTCTTCACTTTGCTCATATGGGCATATGGATCCTCTGAGGTAAACTAGTGAACAACCCTCTAGATTTAAGCATTTGCATCAGACTGCATGTAACCACAAAATTATGTCCATGAGGTAGTGCAGAAACATTTATAGCACCAGTTGACCCACGACATTATAGTCAACCCTATAGTTTTCACACACATATGGTGCTAGCTGATTTTGAACTCCTTCAACATTCTCAACTCGAGGGTTTCCCTGAATATATGTAGGTACTTCTAGAACTCCAAGAGGTTGCAATCCAATAATATCCCCTTGACTCACTCCGATTGGATCATTCTTTACCTCAAGATTTAGACCTCTTCCAGCCATTCTTCTCAGAGGTCTTCTTAGTTCAGGATCGTAAAGGGTCAGGGGGTCGCCTTGACACTATATACTTGGCATACACCAGAAATAAGATCTGTAGAAAAACAAGAACAAAACAAAACATAAATTATGAAATAATTCACTAAAGTTCATGTAATGAAATTAGTCTAATCTAAAAGCCTTATTTCTTGGCAGCGGCGCCAAAATTTGATACACCGAAATACACCTCGCTAGAGAACTATAAGCAGTCATTTCCAAATAAAGAACCTAATTGAGGTTAGGATCGATCCCACGAGGAATATGGCCTAGACGTAGGCTAATTTACAGTCAATTGTACATATCATCAAGTTTATTTCTGTAAAAAATGGGGATTTGTAAATAAAATATAGTTGATTGCATTATAGTAACAAGTAACAAGTTTATCAGGATTCATAGTTTGGATTATCAATACGAGATGAAAACTAGGGTATATGTGTTCCCCATAAGCTTTTAACGCAGTATTCCTAATAATAGTACCTTTTTCCTATTATTAACATGCAAGGTTGGTAGTTAGGTATCTCCTAAGTTATTGTTCATCCATGTAGGGAATTTCACCACGCAACTTGATCGGTCTATGGGTGTATGCTTTACTAACCCTTACCCCCAAATTAACCCTCACAGTAGGTTGGTCAAGCTATTAGATAGAGGATTATCATGTCTAAATATCCGGTGTTCAATCCTTTTCTCATTCATTACCTCCTTGGTTGTAAAATTAGAAATGTGGCAATTTCTAACATTACGCACTTTTAAAAGCATTAAAAATGAAGGGACTAACAATACATGCATAAACACTATTTTAGAATTACTTAATCATAAGTCATACATTGTTAATTACTCATAGTTCCCACAACCTCGGTTAGGGATTTAGCTACTCATGCTTGAGAATTCACAATTAATATTAGGGTTCATAAACTAAATCATGAACTTACAATTAGAATAGATGATATTCAGAATCATGAATTGAAAATCAAATGAAAATATCATAAACGAGGCTTCAAGAACCCATTTTCAAAAGTGTTCCAAAAATAATTCTCAAAGTCAAAACAAAGTATCACAAAAATTCTAACAACCCAAAAAGGAAAAGTACAACTAATATTTATATAAACTAAATCCTAAACAAAGTATGAAAAGGAAGTTAAACAAATTCCGATTTAGGTTGGGTCATCGACAGCTGGACACCTACAGCCCATTGAAGGAACGACGGTCCGTAAACTCCGCTGTTACTCAACAGTTGGCCAATAATTTTATAGATGCAAATTGTAACACCCTGTAGTATAGTATACTATCTAGGGTTAAGTTTGAGGGCTCCAAGTCAAGACTAGAGGGCATGAGCCAAGGCAAAGGGGCAAGGGCCAAGGCAATACCAAAGGCTGCCCCACGCTTGCCATGGCACTACCTAAGACCACGAGAGCCTTCACGGCTTATGGTGGCCAACATGGTTCATGGAACCACTCGTGGTGGTGAGGTAGTGAACCCCTCAAGGCTTCCCAAGAATGGCTCACCTTCACGAGCCACTTCACGACCAGTGGTGAAGACCACATCTCATGGGAAGGCTCGTGATGAGGCCTTAGTGTTTTTGGAGGCCAAGAGCTCAAGCCATAGACACTGCCCAAGGACCACAGGTAGGATGATGGCTCGTGGTAGGACCACAACTCGTGCAACCTGCCGTGGTGCCTGGCACATGGCTTCCTAGTAAGGGGCTTTTTAGGAAATTCTTAATTTGGTAGTTATTAAGTGAGGTCATTTTGTATGGACTTAGTACACCTATAAAGCTATTTTAACCCTTTAACACCCCATTCAAGTCATTATTTCCCTAAACCCAAATAAAATCCCCAAAATCTCCTCTTCCAAATATTTCTCTCTATAAAACACGAAGAAGAAGATAGAGCTTGAAGCTAGGTCAAGAACAAGACTCCATTGTTGCATCTTTATAAGGTTTTGTATCCAAGGTATGATAGATTATTCATCCATGGAGCCCCCTAGAATTCCCCAATTTGATGAAGAAAATCCCCAATTCTAGTTAGAGTTTCTTTAATGTTGTGGGTTATGATGGATGTCGATCTAATTGGGTAGATAATGATTGTTTATGGTTGAATTGTTAGTAAATCATATTCTTAAGATGAAATTTCATATTTCCATGCCTAACCCTAGTCTAATTGATGAAATTGTAGTAATGTGGGTTTATGCCTTGAGAAGGAGAAAATTGATGATTTATAGATGATCTTATAGAATTGATGACATGTATAGTAATGGTTCAAGAATAAAAGCAAGTAGACATGAATTGAACTAGATTATAGTATATATGATGGATCATGACAAGTAAAGCTTGAAGTTGAACCTATATGATAATTTCTTACTAGAATCACATAATAATGAAACATGTGATTAGAATGCCTTGAAATCTAGGTATGAATAATGATTGTAAGAAGTAAAGCTTTGAAAGTAAAACTTGTAGTCATGAAGGTAAAATCCTAGGGCTTTGAGATTAAAACTAATGTGTTGAATTATACTTGTAATGGCATTGAGTGTGAAGCCTATATGAGAATGGTAGACTAGTAGATATCAGTGTTGAGGAAGGACTTTAACCACCTCATCTACCTTATGAATGTTTGAATGCTTAAAGTGATAGAATAACTTGACACATGGATTGGTTGTCAAGGACATCCCTCCATGAGTCATGAGTTAAGTAAGGATTAATAATTTGTCTAGGGGGTGTAATATTGACAATTATAAGGAAGTTCACACATAGTTGGGTCCGGGTCTCCAAGAAGAGAGGATGCTCAGACCTAGTTGAGTCCGGGATTCAAAATTAAAGGGGGAACTCTCACATAGTAGAGTTTGGGTTTTCCCAAAAGTAGGTCTCATGAGATGGAAGCCTTCACATAGAGAAGTCGGGGTTTCTAGTAATAATCTCCTTATCCAATGAACTCAGACATACTTGAAAAGGTATCTTCAAGGGTTCAAAAGCATAATGAACTTAGACATGCTTGATGAAGTGTCTCATAGTGTTCAAGATAATAAAAAAGATGAAGTAAGATGAACTTAAAGAAGTACCTCCTAGTGTTCCAAAATCATAAAAGAGGGACTAGTCCCTAACCAAGAAGTATGAGTATGAGGACCTAAAGTGGTACTTAGTGTGGATAGGATTATGGGGTCTTATTCATGAATTTCACAAGTATGACTTAAGGTTACCTATAAAGTATTCTCTTATATAATGTATTTTTAGATAGGATTGTTCTATAGTTGCCTTCCTATTTTTGATAGACTAAATGTGAGAGATTCCCTTGTCTATGAGAAGTAAGCTAAGGATGAGATCCTGAGATGATAAGTATTAATATGATGACTTAAAAGTTATTCTTAATGTGGGTGGGATTATGGGGTCTCATCCATGCATTGCACAAGTATGCTTTGAGGTTACTTGAGAAGTGGTTTTCTTATCATATGAGGGTCTAAGTATTGACTATGTCTATGGACTATGCTTTATGAAGAACTAAGGGTTTACTAATGCTTATATGAGGCCTATGTTGGAGATTATGTTTATGACTTTGTTATTGTCTCTTATTCT
Source organism: Solanum bulbocastanum (assembly GCA_037074985.1). Taxonomy (NCBI): domain Eukaryota; kingdom Viridiplantae; phylum Streptophyta; class Magnoliopsida; order Solanales; family Solanaceae; genus Solanum; species Solanum bulbocastanum. Next base: position 15,004,597 of record CM073606.1, on the reverse strand, counting down.
AATAGTTTATGTTTCTTGAAGTATCTCTTATGATTATGGCATATGGTTTATGTTGACTAACCCTTATGTTATGCTCTTATGATGTTATGCCAGCTCATATTTAGTACATTTTGTACTAACGCATACTCTTGCCTACCTTTTCATCAAAAGTAGGGTCCGGTTAATTTGAGTTACATTCTTGAGGATAGGTTTCTAGAAACCAAGGAGTTGAAGACTTGGTGAGTCCTCATAGCATCGAGGATAAAGCCACCATTTTCTTTATGTCTTTCTTTTCTATTTTGAGACTATTTTATGGGTTAGGTCACAAGAGCAATTCAAACTTGTTTCGGATGGGTTGATACAACTGTATTAAGACGTCTGCACTTTTCTATTCTCTTATGTTATTATGTGCTAAGTGGTTTACATTGAGTCCTTCGGGGTTCTATGTGACATGCTACATCTAGGATGTACCCCTGGGTTGTGACACTAATGATGGTTACAACCTACGGCATGTTGGTTAACGATAAATTCTGGAACTCATCCTCTTAGAATTTATCGACAACTATCGACGACGGTCCATCATTTGATTCACATCTTATCAATGCTTCTGTGGTTCAACCCTTAGTTAGACTTCCTTGAACTCTTAGTATACGCCCCCACCTAAGGCTCATCAAGTGAACGACGACTCATAGGTGGGCTCGTCTATTGGCAAATTCCTGCTACTTCAAACACTTTCAACACTAACTACTCCAAACCTATTTCTTTAAAAATTAGATCAAAATACCATCACATTCAATACCAAAATTCCTAATACTCATGTAAAACTCCAAGTTTAATCCATCAAAAATACCGTAAACTCACTGTACATCAATAACTCTCAACAAAATGAAGCACTCAGTCATGATTTAAAAAAAGCTTCAATTGATGACTAGCCAATTTCAATTTAAGCTCAAGCTCACTATTGCTTCTTCTCTAGTGCAAAACCAAGTTTTAACAAATTCATTCAGGGGCCTTCACATCATGAATGATTCCATGCTCTCGCAAAGAAAATCAATAAAGAAGTTAGAAACTTCGAACTTCATTACTGGACAAAATGCCTTCCTCTGATTCCTGCAATGAGAGTGAGCTTGCTTCTTCAATGCCATAGTCTTAGTCTAGGAATACGCTAGTAAACTGTAGCGAAATCACTGGAAATGAGAGAGGTGTGAGTGTCAATCATTCTATCAGCATGCTCAAAGAGTGCTTTCCAAATTCAGAGCAATGCTTATTGTACCCTCTTCAAATTCTACTAATTCACCCGCCATTACTTCATCAAGACCATGAATATAAGCAATGCCATCGCCTACTTGAAGAACGGTACCGATTGAATCAGTACAACTCTTAATCTCCAAAATAGAAACAAATGCAAGCCTTACAACATAGGTTTACTCATATTTTCCAATTATCACACAATCTTGTTCATGCAAGATCTCAAAGGAATTTTAGGCTTGTAATGGGGTTGTGGGTAAAGGTATGATATTTGGCTAAGTGACTTCACCTTTTCACAGGATTGTTGTACTCATCTACACCTCTTCACAAGTTCTTTCCAATCCTTTCATTTGGACACTCAAACTTCAATTTTTATTCAATTTATTGGATACCCCCTTTTATTTCCTCAATTTTCATTTTCATTTCAATTTTAAAATTTTTGCTCATCTTATTTTTACAATGAGGAGTTCCTTTCACATTTCAAAGTTGAGTCTCACTTTTTCTTTCGCCTTCTAATTGGCTTTCTTTTCTCCTTACTTTCCACACCCTAACTTAGGCATTAACAAAAACAAATGCTTAGAAAAGGACTTATGGATGAGAAGTTAGGGACAATTTAGTTCAAGAGGTTTCAACAAGGTTGTCAACAAATGGTTTAGGCTCAAATGGTGCCAAGATGGTTGCACATCACAAGGTAGTCACAAAAGGTATGAAAATTTGGGCTTCCTCTATAAATTTATGCCCAAGATCATTTCTTGCATTCACCAAAGCTAGAAAATTGGACTAACAAGGAAAATTCTAAGATTCAACAAGCATGATTTGAAGTGAAGCCTTACCACACAAAGCACTTCAAACACACTCATTTAACACAACCCTACAAGATCAAAATCTTATGTTCGATGTTCATTGCACGACTCACATTAGAACACAACTAGTCAACATAAGAATCAAAAAGATCATTCAAAAGTGCAGCCACACCGATTTCTTCTTCCAATCATTAGCACAAGACACATTTCTCATATAACTACTATTCAAGACATTGATATTAAACACAATTGATCCTCAAAAATTAGCAATTAAAATTCAAGCATTTAAAAACTTTCAATATCTTAGGGCAAATGAATAAAGAGAGACAAAATGATCTATGCAATCAATCATCATACTAAAAACTAAAATATCTAAATACTACAAATATTCCAAACTAAAACTTAAAAATGACAAAAACAAACAATCAAAAATTGGAAGATTGGCACAAGTGCCCTCACCTACCAAAAAAATTAGTAGTGTCCTCAATGTGATACAAAGTAAGTACAGGAGGGGCGTGGTATAAAAATGCCCCTTACATGTTATGCCAGTGGAGTGCTCTTAGTGGAGTGCTCTTATCTGAAGTTTTGCAGGGAACAACTGTTTTATTTTTTTAAAAAAATTGAGAAAACTACTTTTTCGAAAGATTAAAATAGAAATCTAATAAAAATATTTAAAGGATTCGGGGTTCATATTAGCATTTCGGAAAGGGTTTTAAACCACCAAAAATTTCTGGTAACATGCTGTTATCCAATAATCAACTATTTGGCTAAACAATTTTAAGAAAATACACATACTTGAATAAATAGAGAAAAAATATTTACTTAATTTTAAATAGTTAATTCAAAATGGTTATTTTTTGGGCATTGATTAGGAAGAACCTTAAAATTAAATAAACGCATTATAGAAAATAAATAGAGAAAGAGGGAAAGATTTGAGCCCAAGACTGGTTCTCTGTCAACCTGGTCCAGTACTTGGGCCTAATTTCAGCTTTGGGGCCTTTGACCCATTTGTGCCCGTCTTAGGCTAACAATAATGCTGCCAAAATTATTGGGACTTTGGCCCAGTTTCCCTATCCTAAAACTATCAAAAATCTATACAAATATGTGGGTCTTTGGTCCAATTTCATCAAAAGAACAAGTTGCTGAAATTTGGAGCTTTTGGCCTTATTTTCATGACTCTATATAGTGTGTACAAATGTTGTATCACACTGTATACTATTGTACATATCAGCTTCGAGACTTGTGATTTTAATTTTTCCAGTGCTTTTTGCTTTCTATTGGACCTGCTTTTCTATTTTCAACCTATCACACACTTGTTCATCAATTCCATTTCCGAACCTTGACTCATTTAAAGTCGACTCAACAAGAGGCAAAATTGTCCCTCCGTTGCCCAACTCGATATGCAAAGAGGGAGTCCAATGAACTCAGCCACAACAATTCATGCAAGGAAAACATAGAAAAAAGAAGAACAAGAATTAAAATAAGTGGAAAGTAGAAACCAGGCTGATTCAATTAAATGAAAGCATAAGACGATTATAGCATTTAAAGCTAGCAAAGAGGATATTCACTTTATGGTAAAAACTCAATATAATACTGAAATTCTAACCATCACATTTCATGATCAACTAATTGCTTCAAGCAACAGTTGCAAGAGAAGATAACTAAGAAGAGAAGCAAAGCAACATTGAGAATTGACAAGTTGTAATACTTAGCATCTAATCAATATGGTATTAAGATAATTTTTGTGTTATTATTTTATTATAACTAGTGACAAATAATTAAGAGCATTATTTTCATAAACAAACAGTGAAAGCAACAGAGAAATACACTACAAGTCGTTTAGACTATTTTAGAGGTACAAGAGTGTCAATCTTTTTAGTATACATATGTCATAGCTACACACAAAATTTTCATTGAGATAACTGGGTGGTTTTAAAGGTTAGTCACATATAGGATTTATCTTTTCAAATGAGACTAGATTTACTACCAAAAGAACTTGAAAATGAAGATTGATTCAAGTTTACATGCTCAGAAAGCTAAACACATTCGTGGGAAAAACATACATGAGTGTTTATACCCTCACTATAATCATACATGAGGAACAGATGATATAACAAGCAACAAAATTGAATATTAAAGACAAAAAGTTAAACAAAAAGTTTAAAACTATATGAAGCGTAATTAAACTAACTACGGTAAGAAATTTAACACATAAAAGAAATAGATTTATAAACAATCAAGGTAGCCAAGAACTTATGCAACACAAATGACCCAAATAATTTAAAAATGAAAATAAATTACCTTTTATTGGGCACGAACTAAGACTCGAGCTCCAGGAAACGTCAACTACCCTCTGAAAAGCTTTGAAGAGAAAAGCATTGATGAAAACACCGATCGAAAAGACTATGAGACTTAAAATGAGAGTTCGATGCTTGAAATTCCTAACTTAACAACTATGGAAACCAAAATTTCTCCTATGAATTTGAATCACGATATGTCCTTGCTTCTGTTCTCTCTAGTCTCTATTTTTTCCATTTGTTTCTTGCCAAATTTTTTCAACCCCAAACATTGATGAAGAAAGAGGTTTATATAGAATAAAAATCATACTAGAATGGGGGGAAACTTGGTGAAAATGGGGTGAATTCAAGATTTGAAATTTTAATTCCTTAAGAGATAAGGTTCCAACAACTAGAATTCATACCATTTCAAATGGATTGATAATGGTATCCGTCTGATTTTGAGCAAAGGCCAAATGAGGCGTGAGATGGAGACACCTCACATTTCGAGTACGAGCGGATATGAACGAGAGGAGAAGACAATGTGGGATTCTTTGTAACACCCCCTAAATACTAAGCAAGGGTCGTATGTAAATTTACCGTTGCTTAATTACTACAATATGTTTTACTCTCATTTTGGGAACCTGAATTGTTGTGATAATTGCTAGCTTGCTTAACATAAATTGTATCGTAATTTAATGGATTTTATTGGGGTATTTAAGTAAATGTCTAATTAGAATTATGTATAATTTTAATAGGAGGTGAAGGATATATATATATATATATAGGTGTATATGTATGCATTTTGGGCAGCACACAACTATTTGGGCAGCCTTGAGGGACAGTTGGACAAGATAAACATCACTTGTGTGTGTGGCTATATATTTTGACACCTCCTCTAGTGAATTTTGTTTCTCTTGAAGTATGAGAACCTTAGAACATCTAACCATTTGTTCTTCAAAATCACAAAAGAAAAACTTGGTCCTTTTGGCTAGAATTCGAGACACACACTACTCTTTGGTAAGTGCTGAAATATGTTTCTAAGTTGGGTAGTGTTTGGTAATTTATGCATATCCTCATTCTCTAGAGATTAGTTTCCAGTGAATAAATATGTTTTGGAAAGATAATTTGTATATCTACAACTCTTATGTTTATGTAAAACCCTAATTTAGCTGTTATGGATTCAAAATATGGGACGCAACATAGGACGAATTCTGTCTAGAGTGCGAAATTAGAAATCATGTATGGACAACTATTACTTTTTTGAATATATCTTTTAGTACAAAATATATTTTGCGGTTATTCTTGTTCGATTGTAACGTTAAGAGGTGTACCTACATATTTTATGAAGGTTATAAAGTCTAGTTTTGTTGTTTTCTATTTCAAATCTAAGTTGCAATATAAGGTACTGGGCTTGGTAGAATCACTGGTTTTGGAGCATAGTCGTAATTGTATAGGCTAAGCTTACTTGTGATGATGATCCTATTTTACTTTGACATTATTGATATACTAGGAATTAAAGAAGTTGTTTAATTGTATTTTTAAGGTTGTATATTCTCGTGAACAAGTTGAGGACCTTGATACATTGGTTGGTCTACGGTTTGAACTCACGAAGTTGTGTTGCACTGTTTCTACGATAATGTATTGAGGTTTGTGTATAAACTTATACTTGCACTTTTTTAACTGCTGGTATATCTGAAAGTTGATCTTGGTACTTTGGTTACCTCTTGTCACTTTGCATTGTCGTCTTGGTATGACACTTGTGTAACTCGCCCACTTGTATGGATTGTTTGACCATTTGGCACTCTTGTTAGGACCTTGTCCTTCTTGTGGCTGTGACTTTGTCACTATTGGCATGCCTCTTGATTTGGATCATTTGTCATGTTGACTTTGGATTTTTAGTCCGTCTTAAGAATGGAAGTTGTCCATTTTAAGTATGAACTAAAAAGTCATTTTTAATATGGTTATGGGTTCTCTTGATTATTGGGCTTTGGCCCTTCTTTATACAGGGCATCGGCCCTTCTTGATATAGGGCATCGGCCCTTCTTGATACCTGATTGTGTCTAGTGTGATGACATGATGTATATATTGGGCAAGCCTTGTTATTGAATCTCTTGGAAAATGGTGCTATGGGCATTCTTGACATTTGGATCTTTAAATATCAAACTTGATACTCTTTATATATTATTACTTGATTTATTTATTATGTTTCAATTGTACTGCTCATGATTTGAGAAAGGTAGCTTGTTTAATTTTGAGGGCTCCAAACCTGTAGTTTTTACACCACTAAGCAATATGCTTAGCGATACTTGTTTCTATGGTAGGGAATGGTCGAGAGGAGGCATGAAGCTGGCCATTGGAGATAAAGATTTTGAGAGCCATATGGAAGATCATATTTGCATATAGACATCTATATTTTGTATAAATGTTGGGACTTACACATTATCTATGTGTTGTAATTTGGATGAAATTTTGAGGGCCAATCGGATCATGTCACCATGGGTTGTAATATAAGAATGGCTACATGTTTTGTTCATTTGGGGTGTGTAAGCCCAACTCTTGTAATATATTGAATTTACTACTTGTTTTGTACGATTGTATGAAGCATGAACCACTAGGTTTGGGTTCTCGAAAGTTGATAATATTTTTTTATATATCATTTTTACTATCGTGAGGACGATATATGCATAAAAATCTCATGAGTTAATAGCTTATCTTATGTTGAAAAGGTTGTTACAAGATTTGATATCAGAGCCTATGTTTGTGGTTCTAGGACTTTTTCTATGAATTACTTGTATACTTGTTCGCTTTAAAAAAAAAAAGGTTTTATTTGGACTATTTTTTCACTTACATGCTTTATAATATTTTATCGCATGTAGAGTGCACATGCATCATATACATGCCCATAATGCAATGTGATCTTCCCCTTTGAAGGAGTTATGTTATGGCCTCTTCTTCTAACCGACCTATGGAAGCTACTCGTGAAGGTTCGGGTGCCTCTGTTTCCAATATCATGCACTAGAAGAGGTTGGAGAACCTTTCTCGGATCATTATGTCCCCCATACTAGTGGGTCTGAAGTGGGAAACCATCAGGATGTAAGAGCTGGTTCGCATTCTCACATGAGTCGTATTACTCAAGCCATAAATCCTCCTTTTCAATAAATGGTTGAATTCTTCCACCACATGGTTAAAGTGATGCATGATCCCAACGGGATTAACTCTGAGTAAATGAGGAAAATTAGTGGAGTGGAGTTTGAAGGCACCGTTGATCCCACGGATGCTGAACAATGGCTGGAGCGCATGGAGAGGGTATTTGAGCAGGTAGAGAGTTCAGATGTTGCCAAATTTAAGTGTGCTATTTCACTATTACAAAAGGATGCTTACGATTTGTGGGTAAGTGTTCCGAATGCCTAGTTAAAAGCTCATGTTCTTACTTGGGATGATTTTTTTCGGGCATTTCATATGAAGTATGTCCCACCTGTGTATTATGATGCAAAGAGAAGGAGTTTTTGAATTTAAGGCAACGAAGCATGTCTATTGCTGAGTACCAATAGAAGTTTCTCAGGCTCTCTTGTTATGCTGGAGGTATTATTAAAGAGGAAAAAGAGAAGTGAAGGAAATTTGAAGATGGTTTAAATGATTTCATTAGGAGGAATGTTATGATCCTGCAACCTGAGAACTTTTGTAAGTTAGTGTCTGTTGCTTTACATGGGAACAACTTGATAAAGAAGAAGCTAGTCGAAATGAAAACAAATTTTGAAATCCTAGACCAGAATTTGGAGGTCCATCCAAAAGGAGAAAGTTTAATGATTCTAAGGCTGGTAGTGTTAACATGCCACATCAGCAAAAGCAAAATAGATCAAAATTTTCTATAGCTAGCACTGAAAATTATAGCTAAGGCAAGCCTCGTGTTCCCACTTGTCCACAATGTGGAAAGAATCATTATGGTACTTGTAGGAGAGCTTCTGGTGCATGTTTCAATTATGGGAGCTTTGATCATAAAGTGAAGAATTGTCCTAATCCTATTAATACTCCTTCCTTGAGAACTGAAGGCTTAGTTCATAAGCCTTCTATTAATCATCCTCAAACTAATGAAGGTGCAAGACCTAATAACACCCAAGCAGTACGATCAAGTGGAGCGAATAAAGTTGGTGGACCAAGGGCTACTGCACGCGCTTATGCTATGAGGCAGAGGGAGGATCAAGATGGAAAAGACGTGGTTGTCGGTAAATTTCACTTATTTGGCTTATGTGTGTTTACATTGTTTAATCCTGGTTCTACACATTCATATCTTTGTTCATCACTTGCTCTTCCTGAAAACGTGAAATCTGTGAGACTTAAGTTAGATGTGCTGGTTGAATGTCCTTTGGTTTATCAAGTTGTGTGTAATCGAGTTTACCAAGATTGTCCCTTTGTGATTCAAAATCTAGTCTTCCCTGCGGATTTGATTGAAATGCCCTTCAAGGATTTTGATGTTATTATCGGGATAGAATGGCTTTATAAATATCATGGAGTGTTATATTGTAGGTCTAAGCATGTGACTTTTAAAGATCCTACATTTTCACACATCATTGTACAAGGTGAAAGATCATTAACATCTAGTATTATTTCTATGGCCTTGGCAAGAAAATTGTTGCGTCGAGGTTGTAGGGCATACCTTGCTCACATAGTTGATACACAGTTGGAGAGTCTTGGTATCAAGGACATACCTACTATACGTGATTTCCCAGAAGTCTTCCCATAAAACCTTCCTAGATTGCCCCCGAAAATAGTGGTTGATTTTCTAATCGAGCTGATTCCTGGATCTACCCCTATTTCTATCACTCCTTATAGAATGGCTCCGGCAGAATTAAGAGAATTGAAATCTCAATTGCAAGAACTTCTTGAGAAGGGTTTTATTCGACCTAGTATTTCTCCTTGAGGAGCCTCTGTTTTATTCATAAAGAAGAAGGATGTAACTCTTAGGCTTTGTATTGACTATAGACAATTGAACAGAATAACAATCAAGAATATATATCCACTACGAAGGATCGATGATTTATTTGACCAAATGAAGGGTGCTAAAGCATTCTTATAGATTGATTTAAGATCTGGATATCATCAACTGTATGTTAGAGAGAAAGATATTCCTAAAACTGCTTTTAGAACTTGGTATGGTCATTATTAATTTTTGGTGATGCCATTCGGGGTGACAAATGCTCATGCGGTATTCATGGATCTAATGAATTGATTATTCAAGCTTTATCTTGATCAGTTTTTTGTTATTTTTATAGATGATATTTTAATGTTTTCCAAAAGTAGTGAAGATCATGATAAACACCTCCGAATTATTTTGCAAATTTTGAAGGAGAGGGAACATTATGCTAAACTTTCCAAGTGTGAATTTTGGCTTGATAAAGTGACGTTTCTGGGACATGTTGTATCGATCGAAGGCATGAAGGTGGATCCTAGTAAGATACAAGCAGTTGTTGAGTGGAGACCTCCCAAAAGTCAAATCGAGGTAAAAAGTTTCTTAGGCTTAGCAGGATACTACAGAAGATTTGTTAAAGGCTTTTCCATTATTGCCTCTCCATTGAGTAAACTCTTTCAGAAGGAACTGAAGTTTAATTGGAATGAAAAATGCCAAGAAAGCTTTAAAACTCTCCAATCTTTGGTGACTCAAGCACCTATACTTACTCTACCAAATGAAGGGAAGGAGTATGTAGAATACAACAATGTTTCTCATAATGGTCTCGGGTGCGTTTTGATGCAAGTAGGGAAGGTTATTTCTTATGCCTCTTGAAAATTAAAACCACATGAATTGAATTATCCTACGATCTTGAACTTGCTGTTGTAGTGTTTGCTTTAAAAATATGGCGGCATTAATTGTATAGAGAGAAATGTCATATATTCACCAATCACAAGAGCTTAAAGCACTTGGGTACTTAGAAGGAGCTAAACCTTTGACAACGTAGATGGCTTGAACTGATCAAGGATTATGACTGCATAATTGATTATCATCCAGGTAAAGCTAATGTGGTTGCAGATGCCTTGAGTCTTAAATCCTTCGCAAGCATTTCTTTGAGTCCTTTGCCCTTGCTCTTTGAGTTAAGAGCCATGAATGTTTGTTTCACACTTGATTCAAATGGTTCAGTTATTGCTAATTTGCAAGTAAAGCCAATATTACTTGAATAGGTGAAAGAAGCACAAAAGTTAGATGAGACACTTGTAAAGTTGACCCAAGAAGTTCAAAATGGGGAAAAACTTGATTTTACATTAACAGAGGTTGGTGTCTTATTTTATCAAGATAGACTATGTGTCCCTAATGATGACAATTGAGGAGAGAGATACTGAGTGAAACACATACCTCACCATATACAATGCATCCTGGGGGTATAAAAATGTACCAGACCATCAAAGAAAATTATTGGCGGAGTGGTATAAAGAGAGACATTGCGGAGTTCATTTCTAAATGTTTGGTTTGTCAACAAGTAAAGGTAGAACGTCAGGTCCCAATTGGTTTACTACAGCCTTTGTCTATGCCAGAATGGAAATGGGAGAGAATAACTATGGACTTTGTCTCTGGACTTCCTCGCACTCAAAAAAATCATGATGCAATATGGGTGATTGTGGACAGGCTAACCAAGAGTGCACAGTTCTTAGCACTCGGGATGGATTACTCACTTGAGCGATTAGTCGAATTGTACATTAATGAGATCGTAAGACTCCATGAGATCCCTATGTCTATTGTATCTTACTGAGACCCAAGGTTTACATCTAGATTTTGGGGTAGATTGCAGGAAGCTTTGGGTACTAAGTTGAAATTTAGCACTTCATTCCATCCTCAAATAGATGGCCAGTCGGAAAGAGTGATTCAACTTTTGGAGGATATGCTTCGAGCTTACATTATAGATTTTGAGGGTAGTTGGGACAAACACTTGGCTTTGATAGAATTTGCTTACACTAACAGTTATCAATCAAGTATTGGAATGCCTCCCTATGAAGCATTGTATGGAAGAAAATGTCGAACCCCTCTTTGTTGGAGTGAAGTTGGTGATTGGAAACTTATTGGTCCTGAAAATGTGCAACAAACAAAGGACAAGGTAAAAATTATCAAGAATCCTCTAAGGATTTTCTCAGATAGGCAAAAGTCATATGCTGATCTTAAAAGACGTGACATTGAATATCAAGTGGGAGATAAAGTATTCCTAAAGGTGTCTCCATGGAAAAAGATTATGAGATTTGGCAGAAAAGAAAAACTTAGTCCCTGATTTATTGGACCTTATGAGATACTTGAAAGGGTTGGAGAAGTTGCATATAAATTGGCTTCGCCACCTTAGTTAGACAAGATCCACAACGTCTTCCATGTTTCTATGGTCAGAAGATACGTTCTGATCCATCTTATGTTCTTCCTGTAGAATCTATTGAGGTTAACCCTGGCTTGACTTATAATAAAGAACCTATTTTAATTCAAGATCAGGAAGTGAAGAAACATAGAAACATGGAAATCCACCTAGTAAAGGTACTTTGGAGGAAACCATTGAGGAAAAGAAGCTACGTGGGAGAGAGAAGAAGACATGAGGACCCAGTATCTGCACTTGTTTCGGTACTAGTGTAAGCTAAATTTCAAGATGAAATTTCTTTAAGGAAGAGAGAGTTGTAACACCCCTAAATACTAACCAAGAGTCGCATGTCGATTTACCATCGCTTAATTACTACAATAAGTTTTACTCTCATTTTGGAAACTTGAATTGTTGTGATAATTGCTAGCTTGCTTAACATAAATTGTAACGTAATTTAAGGGATTTTATTGGGTTATTTAAGTAATAGTCTAATTAGAATTATGTATAATTTTAAAAGGAGGTAAAGTATAGATATATAGGTGTATATTTATGCATTTTGGGCAGCACACAACTATTTGGGCAGCCTTGAGGGACAGCTGGACAAGATAAACATCACTTGTGTGTGTGGCTATATATTTTGACACCTCCTCTATTTAATTTCGTTTCCCTTGAAGTCTAAGAACCTTAGAACATTATCTAACCATTTGTTCTTCAAATTCAAAAGAGAAAAACTTGGTCCATTTGGCTGGAATTCAAGACACACACTTCTCTTTGGTAAGTGCTGAAATTTGTTTCTGAGCTGGGTAGTGTTTGGTAATATATGCATATCCTCGTTCTCTATAGCTTAGTTTACAATGAATAAATATGTTTTGGAAAGATAATTTGTATATCTACAACTCTTATGTTTATGTAAAACTCTAATTTAGCTATTATGGATTCAAAATATGGGACGCAACATCGGACAAATTCTGTCCAGAGTTCGAAATTATAAATCCTGTATGGACCACTGTTACTGTTTTGAATATATCTTTTAATAGAAAATATATTTTACGGTGATTCTTGTTTTCTTGAAACCTTAAGAGATGTACCTACATCTTTCATGAAGGTTATAAATTCTAGTTTTGCTGTTTTCCTTTTGAAATCTAAGTTGCAACATGAGGTACTAGGCAGGCCAGAATCACTATTTTGGGAGTGTAGTCGTAATTGTACAGGCTAAGCTTACTTGTGATGATGATCCTATTTTACTTCAACATTATTGAGATACTAGGAATTAAAGAAGTTATTTAATTGTATTTTTAAGGATTTATATACTCGTGAACAAGTTAAGGACCTTGATACATTGGTTGGTCTACGGTTTGAACAAGCGAAGTTGTGTTGGACTGTTTCTACAATAAAGTATTGAGGTTTGTGTATAAACTTAAACTTGCACTCTTGTAACTACTGGTATATCTGAAAGTTGATCTTGGTACCTTGGTTACCTCTTGTCACTTTGCATTGTCGTCTTGGTATGACACTTGTGTAACTAACCCACTTGTACGAATTGTTTGATCACTTGGCACTCTTGTTGGGACCTTGTCCTTCTTGTGGCTATGACTTTGTCACTATTGGCATGCTTCTTGATTCGGATCATTTGTCTTCTTGACTCTGGATTCTTAGTCCGTCTTAAGAATGGAAGTTATCCATTTTAAATACGAACTAGAAAGCCATTTTTAATATGGTTCTTGGTTCTCTTGATTATTGGGCTTTGGCCCTTCTTGATACAGGGTGTCGACCTTTCTTGATACCTGATTGTGCTTGGTGTGATGACATGATGTATATATTAGGCAAGCATTATTATTGAATCTCTTGGAAAACAATGCTATGAGCGTTCTTTACATTTGGATCTTTAAATATCGAACTTGATACTCTTTATATATTGTTACTTGATTTATTTACTATGTTTCAATTGTGCTTCTCATGATTTGAGAAAGGTAGCTTGGTTAATTTTGAGGGCTCCGAACCTATAGTTTTTACACCACTAAGCAATATGCTTAGCATTAGTTGTTTCTATGGTAGGGAATGATTGAGAGGAGTCATGAAGCTGGCCATTGGAGATAAAGATTTTGATAGCTTATGGAAGATCACATTCTATATTTTGTATAAAATTTGGGACTTATACATGATCTATGTGTTGTATATTTGGATGAAATTTCAAGGGCTAATCGGATCATATCACCATGGCAACATGTTTTGTTCATTTGGGGTGTGTAAGCCCAAGTCTTGTAATATATTAAATTTACTACTTGTTTTGAATGATTGCATGAAGCATGAACCACTAGGTTTGGATTTTCAAAAGTTGGTAATATTTTTTTATGTATATAATTTTTACTAGTGTGAGGACGATATATGCATAAAAATCTCGTAAGTTATTAGCTTATATTATGTCGAAAAAGTCGTTACAGTTTGAATCTTGTTGTTGGAGCTGGACGTGATTTTCATTTGGAAACAGTCGTGTTTCTGGGTTCTTCGCACGTGAAGAAGAAGCAGGGGTCGATATTTGGTGTTGTATGCGTGTGGGTACTGTTGTATTGTATTGTTTGGTCCTTTCGGGTTGAAATTGGTGGGCTGGGTTTCTTTGTTGAAGAATTGGAATTGGATTGCATTTTGGAATTGAAAAGAGTTGGCTGGGAATATGAGGAAATGGAACCGGTGGGATGGAAGAATTGGGAATTGGTCCATTGAATTGTGAATATAGCCAAATTGAAATTACTTAGCAAACTCGACCAACAAATAAGTAAGACGAATTAAAATAATTAACCAATGAGCTTCCTAATCTAAACAAAATAAAATAGTTGACCCAAATATATACTAAATAATTTAAAATATAAACTATTATATAACATAACTAATTAACAAAATATTTAATTAAAATAAAATCTTTTTGAGACAATTTTTGAATAATCATAAAATATACTAATTATATATAATTATGTAAAACATATATATCATCTAAAAATTATAAAAGGTGACAAAACTATATAAAATAACTTGAAAAATATTTTGAATTTTATAAAGTCAATATTTCAGATCGTTTGGAATTAAAGAGCTCGATGAATAATATATATATATATATATATATTGTGGAGGTCCAAAATTTGGGTGCCAACAACAACATCATCTCGGACTGTGCCCGGCAAGATAACAACAAAAGGCAACACACTAGTCTCAACCAAATCCATAGGATGAATAATGGGGTCTGAAGATACCCCACTAGTACCAACTGAGGAGGTCTCCACACAACATCTCTCCATCGTTGGAAGCACTATCATCTTCTCCGAATCCTACATTTCTTTCAAAGTATCAATTGTTTGGTTCTCATCCTCATAAAAGAACCCCTCCTGATCCGTCTCCACAACTGACTCACCACCAACATCATCCTCATCTCCATCCCCATCAACATCATCATCAATACTATCACTACCCACACTAGGCCACTCAGCCACACTACAAGGAACATCAACTCTCGGGGGAAATTCCTTTTTCGGGCCTATCACCATTCATCTATCACTTTCTTGAGTTGATGGCTCAGAGGTAGGTATATACTCAGGCACATTGGGCATGAGAATCTCACCCCATAGTATGGAAATATGGGTGGACTTCAGATGGTCCACATCAACCCAAAAAGTAGTAATATCAACATTCATTAAGGTCAACTCAACTCAAGTACCCTCAATCTTCTCCCTAGCTTCTATCCTAGCCGTGAGTTTATCTAGAATATCATCATACGATGTTAGAGTATTTTGAAACTGTACTAATTGACCACTGATAGATAGCAAAGAATTCTTAATAGCCCTATCAACCAACTTGGGCATCTTACTTTCTACCCTAGTCACTCTTATATGTGCAGACCAGGCAAGGTTTCCCATTTGATATATCATGGCCTAGTTCAAGGGGGTTGAGAAATAGTGTCAGGTGTAGTAACGCCAAAAGTAGATGGCATAGAAGAGGGCTTGGGTGTACTTGATGGACCCATAGAAGGAGCAGGCTGAGAAACATTATCTTCAAGTCCAATAGGATCTACCAAGGAGGTAGTGTCTAGTTGTGGCAGCTTCCTTCGAGTCACATCATCTCTCAAGTAATCCACCTTAATTCTTTGAATGTCACTAGATAAAGCAAGGGTGATCCTAACATTAGTCCTCTCTCGAAAATGAACTTTCACAACTTCACACATGTGTGTGATCAACTCTGGGAATGGGAAAGAAGTCTACTCCTAATAAGAACACAAAAATCTCATCTACATTAATGGACCGGTAACACTCTGGAAAATGATAGGTTAAACTACAGCATAAACATATGTTCAAAAATAAAAAAACTGTCTCACTAATATGCTAGTAAGTCTATTAGGGTTGAATTGAGGCCTATTGGGTGTAAACCAAGGGGCTAGTGCCAAATCAAAGGGGGCCAAGCCAAGGCCAAAGGCCAATAAAACCCCTAGCTTGGAGCACACTGCCCCATCTTCACGAGAGGTACCACGAGTCGTGGCCCTCACCAAGGCTCATGAAGAGGGGTGTGATCTTGCCTTGGCAATGATGGTTTGGCCACCCAATTTCCTAGCTATTGCCTCAACTTCACTGCCATCACCACGGTCTGTGGTCTTGACCATGGCCAAGGGTGGCTCTCGTGAAGTTGCCTTAGGCAAATTGCAAAAGGGACCCTAGATGGCATGCTACTACCGCAACCTTTCATGGGCAGGACCACGATCCGTGGTCCATTTCACAAGTTGTGAAGGTGCCTTAGCCAGTGGAGCTTTGTGCTCCAAAATGGGGCTCACTGCCTCAACTCCACAAGAGGGACCACGGGCCGTGGTCCACACCACGATTCATGGAGTTGGGCGTTGTCCTTGACTGGGACCATTAAAAATATTAGATTTTATGACTTTCCTATTTAAAGTCTTTTAAGTGTGGGTGTTTTGGGTATTTTAGGGGTTGGTTTATATATTGTTTTAAAGAAAATTTCTCTTATTTTCATGTCATAAACGACCAAACGCCCAAAATATTTCCCCAAATGCCTCTCCTCTCAATATTTCTCTCTTTACAAGTTCCTCCATTGAAGAACACCAAGAACTTGAAGGTTATGGCACAAGAATCAATCTCCTCAACTCCAAATCGTGGACGAAACTTCAATTAACGTATGTGGACCTTGATTCATGGAACACTTTCCTCTTTGAAGCCCTTCAAACTCTAAATTCGAAATTGGTATAATGTTCAAAAAAATTTGGGTTTCTATTCTAGCCATGGGTTCTTCTTAAAAACGATTTCATTATCTTATTTGCATTATATTATGGATGATTTAATGTTTAATGGTGATTTTTATTGTAAATTTCCCCATGAACCCATGTTTTACCGCATGACCCCAATTTCATGAATTATGGTGGGTTTATTGATGCAAGATGAAGAATATGAATTTTATCTACGTTAACCTAGTTATCGAATCTTGTTTATTCATGATTAAAGTAGTATTTCTAAGTATGATTGTAAGACTTGGTTCATCACCCTTGCAGGGGGTAAATTGTGGAGGTTTTTCATGAATGATGGGAGTTGTATGTGAACTTATAATTCACTTGAAAGGTAAAGATCTTATCACCATTGTGTAAATTGAGGTATCATGGAAGGGTCAATTCTCCCTTTTACTATATACATATATTCATGTATGACTTGTCTAGGATGGTGATAACATTGTTGCTTGATGGAACGACTATTTCTCATGATAACACTATGAATGTAATGTGAAAGTTCTACTCACATGTTAATGTTGATTCTACGGTTGAAAGTACATTCTCACATTTAAAGAATCTATGGCTATTATGACGAATTGTATTGAATGAAGGTTAGAACTCTCCTTCACACATGTAAATGCATATTAAGACTAATTATGTATAATTTGGTAAATAATGCTTAGCATCGAGTGGATATGGACAATGAGGTAAAGGCCCTACCACCAATGCAACAGGTTGGGTTATCTAAGTGAACTCATGAGATGGAAACTCCTCCACCAATGCAATAGGTTGGGTTTCTAGAAGCAATCTCCCTATCCCATAACTATGAGCCAACATAGGACTTTATCTAGTGGATCCCCTTTATAGCTATATAGTTAGTTCTACCTTAGGCAAGTAGGCCGCCTTCTTTCGGTGTGGTGTTATATGACACCGGATTCCATGTAGCTCACATAGTCTATGTCGGTTATGGAAACTTTTCCCTATATAATGAATGAGATATGAACTATGCTATGACTTCTTGGTGAGTTTACTCTGTAGGAGTGGGGGTATGGGACTTGATTTCAACATTGCCCAAGTAGGCTTAGTAGGATTTTAGGGGATGGTTCTTTTATGTTATGATGGGATTGAATGTATACATGTATGTTGAATAGGTAATGGATATGAATGACTTTCCTTATGTTCAAATAATGTACGTGACTCGTTCCTTATTAATGACTATTAATTAAGGTAAGCCCAAAGGTGATGTGCATGACCAAGATAGTTCCAAGGGAACACTTGGTATGGTTGGTATTATCGGATGCCAACCATACATTGCACAAGTGTTCCTTAGGGGTTGTTAAGGTGTGGGTGTTACCATGTTGTGATTATAAATGTGATTTAAATTGTCTTGGACATTGAAAATGTATGTTGGTTTCCAAACTTCATAAATGCATTCTTTTAAAGTAAAATGTCATTTTTATCATGTTTTAAGGATTTTATGCATGTTTCCATACTTAGTACATACTATGTGATAACCCCGTCTTCCTTCTACTTTACTATGAGTGTAGGTTCCGGTCGTTGATACCTACTATTTCCTTGAAGCTTGGGTCAACTATTCCCCCGGCTTGGTGAGTCTTCAAGTTCAAGGACAAGTTACTATTGTTTCTGGTCTCTAGTTTACTTCCTATGTTCTAAGACTATATTCTAGTTCCTATTTTCGGAGACTTATTGATGTAAAGGGCTTGCACCTTATTTGTACTCTTATGCTTAGATGGTGGTTGGGATAATGTTTAGTTCATATTTTCCTTATATGAAGAAGTTGACTTCTATCATAAAAGTTTTAAATTTTCCGCATTATTTTCTATGTCCTATATATTGATGATTCTAGAGGCTTGTATGAGACCCCTTTAGGGTCAAGTACGTCGTGTCAGGCCTAGGGACTTACCTTGGGTCGTGACAAACTTGGTATTAAAGCATAATGTTTTGGGAATAATATTTAGGTTGATGTCTCATAAACCATGTCTAGTAGGGTCTTGTTCATGATTGTGAAGCGCAACACAATTATGAATGAGAGGCTATAAGATGTTGAGGAACTTTCACTTCTTTCATTACTCTTTAATCGTGCTTGGAGTCCTAAAACTATGAAGTCCTTTCTTCTAACCCTTTTCTTGTGATTATAGGCAATGAATACAAGAAGGACTAATGCTAGAAGGGCACTAGGGGAGAATGTCAGTGAGGAGGCTCCCCCTCAAGCTCCTCAAGACCCTCAAGCTCCTAATGATGAAGGGATCATGACTAATGTTGAGATAAGGGCGGATATTCAAAATTTGACCCAACTCATCACGGTTCAAGCTCAAATTGTCACCACTCAAGCTCAAAGTCTAACGGCTCAAGCCAACCGAAATGTTGGCCCTCGAGTGGAGCCCAATATGAGTACCATGGCCTCACGATTGAGAGATTTTACTAGGATGAACCCTCCTATCTTCTTGGGTTCCAAAATGAATGAAGACCTTCAAGAGGTTTAGGAGGAGGGTCTATAAGATAGTGGAGGCTATGGGGGTCACCTCTATTGAGAAAGCTGAGTTGGCCAGGTATCAATTGAAAGACATGGCCCAAGTATGGTACACGCAATGGAATGACAATAGGCCTATCAGGGCAGATCCCATAACTTGGGAGATATTCAAAAAGGCTTTCCTTGATAAGTTTTTCCCCCGTGAGAAGAGAGAAGCTAAAGTTGAGGAGTTCATAAACCTTTGCCAAGAAGTTATGAATGTCCAATAGTACTCTTTGAAATTCACTAAGTTGTCCAAATTTGCCCCCTTTTTAGTTGCTAATCCAAGGGATGAGATGAGTCACTTTGTCACCAGTGTGTCCTATGCTATTGAGGAAAAGTGTTGTGCAGCAATGCTCCATGACAACATGGATATCTCAAGCTTGATGGTTTATGCTCAACAAGTTGAGGAATCAAGGCTTAGAAAGAAGAGTAGAGAGGTGAAGAGGGCAAGGCCTGAAGATGGAAATTCTTCAAAGAGTAAGTTTGAAGGTCAAAGTGGACCAAGGTTTAAAAAGAGGTTCTCCGACCACAGTTCCTTCAATTCTCCAAAGACCAACAAATATAGGGTGTCTAACCCTATGCCTTAAGGATGCAATAGGGGTGGATCTCTCATGGAGAAACCTACATGTGAAAAGTGTAGTAAGAAGCATGAAGGGAAATATTTTGCCGGTATGGGTGTGTGCTATGGGTGTGGCAAAAGTGGGCACCAATTGAAAGATTATCCAACCCACACTACCAAGGAAAGAGAGGGTAATCAAACTACACCAAGTGGTTCTAATGCCTATACTCCCAAGTAGAATAGCTTCTATGGTCTCCAATCTAGAAGTGATCAAGAGGGATTTTTGGATCTTGTTACCGGTATGTTGCTAGTATTTTCAATTAATGTTTATGAATTATTAGACCCCGGTGCCACTTTATCTTTTGTTACCCCTTTTGTGGCTATGAAATTTGAAGTTTCTCCTGAAGAGTTAAAAGAACCTTTTTTCGTGTCTTCCTCGATAGGTGATTCAGTTGTAGCTAAAAGAGTGTATAGGAGATGTCTTATCTCTTTGTCTGATAGAGTCACTTTGGTTGATTTGATAGAATTAGATATGTTGGACTTTGATGTCATCTTGGAGATGGATTGGCTTCATGCTTGTTTTTGTTCCATTGATTGTAGAACTCAGGTAGTAAAGTTTCAATTTCCTAATGAGCCCGTTTTAGAATGGAAGGGAGGGAATTCAATCCCTAGAGGTTGGTTCATTTCATTTCTAAAAGCTAGCAAAATGATTTCTATGGGGTGTGTCTACCATATTGTTAGGGTTATGGACATTGAGTCTGAGACTCCGTCTTTAGAGTCGGTCCCCGTAGTGATGGAGTTTCCAGAAGTCTTTCTCAATAACTTTCCCAGAATCACTCTCGAATGGGAAATAGACTTCGATATTGATCTTTTATCGGATACTCAACCTATATCAATTCCCCTTACCAGATGGCTCCGGCATAATTAAAAGAATTGAAGGTACAACTCAAAGATTTGCTAGACAAGGGTTTCATTCAACCAAGCATTTCTCCATGGGGTGCCCCGATTTTGTTTGTGAAGAAGAAAGATGGGTCCCTTAGGATGTGTACTGACTACCGCCAATTGAATAAAATCATTATAAAGAATAAGTACCCTCTCCTTAGAATTGATGATTTGTTTGACCAACTCCAAAGGGCAATCTACTTAACAAAGATTGATTTAAGGTCGGGCTATCACCGACTTAAGGTGAGAGAGGTTGACATTTCTAAGACGGCCTGTCGAAAAAGATATTGTCATTAAAAATTCCTAGTTATGTCTTTTGGTCTAAACAATGCCCCGGAGGCATTGACGGACCTAATAAATAGGGTATTTAGGCAATATCTTGATTCACTTGTGATCGTCTTTATTGATGACATTTTAATCTATTCGAGGAGTGAGGGTAATCATATTAAGCATTTGAGGATAACATTGAAAGTACTTAAAGATCACCAATTGTATGCTAAATTTAACAAGTGTAAGTTTTGGCTAAGGTCAATTGCTTTTCTTGGCCACATTTTGTTGGGTAAAGGCATTGAGGTTAATCCTAAGAAGATGGATACAGTCAAGAGTTGGCCTAGACCTTTGTCTCCTACCGATATTCAAAGCTTCTTGGGTTTGGACGGTTATTATCAGAGATTCGGTGAGGATTTTTCCTCTATCTCTTCTTTATTGATGACCTTAACTCAAAAGAAGGATTTGAGTGGTCGGAAGCTTGTGAGAAACGTTTCCAGGAATGGAAAGATAGGCTTACCTCCACTTCAGTGTTGACCTTACCGGAGGGTACCGATGGGTTTGTGGTATATTGTGATGCTTCGAGAGAAGGGTTGATGTGTGTTCTCATGCAACATAGTAAGGTGATTGCCTATGCTTTGAGGCAACTAAATATCCATGAGAAGAACCACCCGACTCATAACCTTGAACTAGCAGCGGTAGTATTTGCTTTAAAAATATGGAGACACTATCTTTATGGGGTCCATGTAGATGTGTTTACCTACCACACGAGTCTTCAATATGTGTTTAGCCAAAGAGATTTGGATCTCCGACAAAGAAGGTGGTTAGAGCTTTTGAAGGATTATGATATGAGTGTCCTATACCACCTCGGAAAAGCTAATGTGGTTGCAGATGCCCTAAGTAGATTGTCCATGGGAAGTGTGTCCCACGTAGAAGATGAAGGAATTAGTTCGTGAAGTGCATAGGTTGGCCCGGTTAGGTGTCCAACTAGTGGATTCCACCAGGGATGGAGTTGTAGTTCATCATAGTTCTGAATCATCCTTTGTAGTAGATTGAAGACTAAGCAACTCCTTGATCCTATTTTGATGGAATTGAAAGAATCAGTTCTCAACAAGTCCGTAGAGGTTTTCTCCCAAGGGGGAGATGGAGTGCTTAAGTACAAAGGTAGGTTGTGTATTTCGAATGTTGATGGTTTATGGTAGAAAATTCTAGAAGAGGCTCACGATTTACGGTAGTCTATTCATTTGGGAGCAACCAATATGTAATGTGACCTACGGGAAGTCTATTGGTGGAATGGTATAAAGAAGGATATAGTTAGTTTTATGGCCAAATGTCTGAATTGCCAACAAGTCAAGGCCAAATAGTTGAAACCGGGAGGTTTGCTCCAAGATATAAATATTCCCACTTGTAAGTGGGAGGAGGTGAATATGGATTTTGTTGTGGGTTTGCCTCTTCCTCTGAGGCAACATGATTCTATTTGGTTCATTGTTGATAGGATGACTAAATCAACACATTTCATTCCTGTTAAGGTAACCTTCTCGGAGGAAGAATATGCTAAGTTATACATCAAGGAAGTAGTGAAGTTGCATGGGGTTCCTTAGTCTATCAAATCAGATAGGGATGCTCAATCTACTTCACATTTTTGGAAAACGTTTCAACAAGGGCTTGGTACTAATGTTAAACTTAGTACCGCTTTCCACCTCAAATGGATGGTCAAGCAGAACGCACCATTCAAACCTTAGAGGACATGTTGAGGGCATGTGTGTTTAATTTCTAATTAGGATGATCATCTTCCATTGATCAAATTTGCCTACAATAATAGCTACAACTTAAGCAATCCCATGGCTCCGTTTGAAGCACTCTATGGTAGAAGGTTTAGATCATCGGTGGGTTGGTTTGAAGTAGGTGAGTTTGCTCTGATTTGTCGCGAACTGGTCTATGATGCCATTGAAAAAGTTTGACTCATTATAGATAGGTTGAAGATGGCCCAAAGTCGGCAAAAGTCCTATGCCGACAATAGAAGAAAGGATCTTGAATTTGAGGTTAGTGATTGGGTCTACTTGAAAATCTCACCTATGAAGGGTGTGATGAGGTTTGGCAAGAAGGGAAAACTTAGTCCCCGTTATGTGGGCCCATATCAAATGTTGAAACGTGTTGGGAAAGTTGCATATGAATTGTACTTGCCAAGTGAGTTGGCTCTGGTTCACCTGGTGTTTCATGTTTCAATGCTCAAGAAATGTATTGGTAATCCGGTATCCATCCTTCCTTCAGAGGGTTTAGGAGTTGATGAAAACCTCTCCTATGAAGAGCTCCCGATTGAGATTTTGGATCGTCAAGTTAAGAATTTAAGGAACAAAGAAGTAGCTTCCTTGAAGGTTGTATGGAGGAATCACTTAGTTGAGGGTACTAAATGGGAGGCCGAGGCTAATATGAAGTCCCGTTATCCTCACCTTTTTCCTTCTACTCCTACCCCTACCCCTACTTGAGGTAAATAGTTTCTTGAGTTTGGTGTTTTGGAGATCTTTGTGCTATGAATTTTCTTTATCATTTCCTTATAATGGCATGTTCTTGTGAAGATTCATACTTAGAATATGTTGAGTTTTCATGAATTATATGTTCCTCATGTTGTTTTGCACTTTAATAAAATAATTGCATATTTGACTTTATGAGGTGAAATAATGAACATGTTTGACTATACCTGTGGTGATATGGCTTAATGACTCTATATTGATTGTGTTGAGTTGTTTGAGTTGGAGAAGGTAGTTCCTCCTAAATGATATGAAATGATGAAGTTTTGTGCATGTTGGGTTGTGGATGAAGTTCCTACTTCCTTGTAATTGCAATGTTTATGTTTTGAGATTGAATTGATGTTTCTTCCTAAAAATTGTGCATTGTTGGGATGTTGCATATTTGTTGGGCAGCTAGGCCTGAGTCTTTACTTTTGTAAGGTGTCTAGATCCCCATTTGAGGATGAATATTCCTAAGGGGGAGATAATGTAACACTCCGAAAAATGATAGGTTAATCTAGAGCCTAAATTTATGTTTAAACATCAAAAAAAATGTCTCACCAAAAGGCTAGTAAGTCTATTAGGGTTGACGTGAGGTCTATTGGTTGTAAATCCAAGGGGCTAGTGCCAAAGCAAGGGGGCCCAAGCCAAGGCCAAGGGCCAAGGCAACCCCTAGCTTGGAGCACACTACCCCATCTTCACGAGAGGGACCACGAGTCATGGCCCTAACCATGGCTCGTGAAAAGGGGTGTGATCTTGCCTTGGCAATGATAGTTTGGCCACCCAATTTCGTAGCTACTGCCTCAACTTCACGGATATCACCATGGTCCGTGGTCTTGACCACAACTAAGGGAGGCTTTGGTGACGTTGCCTTAGGAAAATTGCCAAAGGGCCCCTATATGGCAAGCTACTACCTCAACCTTTCACTAGCGGGACCACGATCTATGGTCCACTACACGAGCTGTGAAGGTACCTTAGACAATGGAGTTTTGCGCTCCAAAATGCGGCTCGCTGCCACAACTCCACAGGAGGGACCACAGGCCGTGGTCCACACCACGGTTCGTGGAGTTGGGAGTGGTCCCTGATAGGGACCATTAAAAATATGGGATTTTATGACTTTCCCATTATAAGTCTTTTAAGTGGGGGTTTTAAAGACAATTTCACCTATTTTCAAGTCATAAACTCAAACACCTAAAATATTTCCCCAAATTCCTCTCCTCTCAGTATTTCTCTCTCTACAAGTTCCTCCATTGAAGAACAACAAGAACTCGAAGGTTAGGGCACAAGAATCAATCTTCTCAACTCAAAATCGTGGGAAAAACTTCTAATAAGGTATGGGCACCTTGATTCATGGAACTCTTTCCTCTATGATGCCCTTCGAACTCTAATTTCGAAATTGGTATAATGTTCAAAAAACTAGGGTTTCTATTCTAGCCATGGGTTCTTCTTAAGAACAATTTCATTATGTTATTTGCATTATATTATGGATGATTTGATGTTTAATGGTGATTTTTATTGTAAATTTCCCATGAAACCATTTGTTACCCCATGACCCCAATTTCATGAATTATGATTGGTTTATTGATGCAAGATGAAGAATATTAATTGTATCTATGTTAACCTAGTTATTGAATATTATTTATTCATGCTTAAAGTAGTATTTCTAAGTATGATTGTAAGACTTGGTTCATGACCCTTGAAAGGTTAAATTGTGGAAGTTTGTTCATGAATGATGGCAGCTGCATGTGAACTTATAATTCACTTGAAAGGTAATGATCTTATCACCATTGTGTAAATTGAGGTATTATGGAAGGGTAAATTCTCTCTTCTACTCTGTGTACATATTCATGTATGACTTGTCTAGGATGGTGATAACATTTTTGTTTTAATGAAAGGCTATTTCTCATGATAACACTTTGAATGTAATGTGACAGTTCTACTCACATGTTAATGTTGATTCTAAGGTTGAAAGTACATTCTCATCTTCAATGAATCTATGAGCTATGATGATGAATTGTATTGAATGAAGGTTAGAACAGTCCTTCACACATGTAAATTAAATTTAAGACTAATTATGTATAATTTGAGAAATAAAACTTAGCACCGAGTGGATATGGACAATGAGGTAATGGCCCTTCGCTAATGCAACAGGTTGGGTTATCTAAGTGAACTCATGAGATGGAAAATCCTCCACCAATGCAATAGGTTAGGTTTCCAGAAGAAATCTCCCTATCCCGTAACTATGTTCCAACATAGGACTTTAGCTAGTGGATCCACTTTATAACTATATAGTTAGTTCTACCTTAGGAAAGTGGGTCACCTTCTTTCGGTGTGGGGTTATATGACACCAGATTCCATGTAGCTCACATGGCCTATGTCGGTTATGGCAACTTTTCCCTATGTAATGAAGATAATGAATGAGATATGAACTATGTTATGACTTCTTGGTGAGTTTACTTAGTAGGAGTGGGGGTAAGGGACTTCACTTCCACACTTCACAAGTAGGCTTAGTAGGATATTATGGGATGGTTCTTTTATTTTATGATGGGATTGAATGTGTGCATGTATGTTGAATGGGTAGTTGATATGAATGACTTTCCTTATGTTCAAATAATGAACATGACTAGTTCCTTATTGATGACTATTAATTATTGTAAGCCCAAAGGTGATGTGCATGACCAAGGTAGTTCTAATGGAATACTTGGTATGGTTGGTATTATGGGATGACAACCATACATTGCACAAGTGTTCCTTAAGGGTTGCTAAGGTGTGGGTGTTACCATGTTGTGATTATAAATGTGATTTTACTTGTCTTGGATGTTGAAAATGTATGTTTGTTTCCAAACTTCATAAATGCATTCTTTTAAAGTAAAATGTCCTTTTTATCATGCTTTAAGGATTTTATGCATGTTTCCATACTTAGTACATATTATGTGCTAACCCCTTTGTCCTTCTACTTTACTATGAGTGTAGGTTCTGGTTGTTGATACCTACTATTTCCTTGAAGGTGAAGCTTGGGTCGACTATGCCCCGATCTTGGTGAGTCCTCAAGTTCGAGGACAAGTTCTTACTGTTTCTAGTCTCTAGTTTACTTCCTATGTTCTAAGACTATATTCTAGTTCCTATTTTTGAAGACTTATTGTTGTAAAGTTCTTGGACCCTATTTGTACTCTTATGTTTAGATGTTGATTGAGATAATGTTTAGTTCCTATTTTCCTTATATGAAGAAGTTTACTTCTATCGTAAAAGTTTTAAGTTTTCCGCATTATTATCTATGTCTTATGTAATGATGATGCTAGAGACTTGTATGAGACCCTTTCAGGGTCAAGTACGCCGTGTCGCGCCTTGGGGCTAGCCTTCGGTCGTGAAAGGATCCCATATTTATATTTTCCTAGTCAATAATTATGCCCACCGACAAACTAGATGTCGTAGAAGAGACTCATTTTGGGATGGCATAATGTTACTATTGATGAACCCAAAGCAATATCAGGCTCCAATATTTATATCCTTATTTTTAATCTTTGCTCCATCATCTATCCATGGATATGAATTATCTGACATAAGTGGTGTCAACTAACCTTTTAAGTTTTCAAGATCATGCCGCATATGCAATGTATACATCTCAACTTGATTATCCTTTGTGCTCAAAGCATCATAGATGGCATTTGCATAGCATTACACCATTTTGCCACGAACTTTAACCTTATCTAGGGGCTTATAAATTCTACCCTTCCTCTATTTGGTATAACCTTTGCATAGGTAACACAGAACTCATGTACCCATGTTGGAACATAAGGAGGTTAAGGTCGTGTGAACTGCTCGAACCTATGAAATGATATAGTGTCCCAGATGGATGGGTAATTGCTCATAACCCCATATGTGGAGAGTCATATGTCCTCAAGGATCGTACATTCACCGGCCTTTTTTAGTATATTTAGGGCTCTTGGAGCAATAATTAGGATAACGCGAGATGCAGGTGACTAAGCTTGAGAATTTTGTACCAACTTGGACCAAATGTCTGTCGCACAGTGGTTTGTTGTTGTTGGGAAGCCTCACATGGCTTATTGATATAAATCCACTTATTCTAGGAGGAGGAGGAGACTCTCTCTCTCTCAAACTTAGTGTCAGAACTTACCACTTTTATTCCTTTAGTTCTGGTCGTTTCCTACAAGGCATAATAATTCAAAACATATATCAGGTGAAACTAAGTTGAAATCAAATTCAAATAGAGGCATAGTTCAAAACAGGTTCTTAGGCTCACCTACTAGGAAGGCAAGCTCGGGCAAGCTCATCGAAGTTGACAGACCACAATTTAATTTAACTCATGCATGAAAGATGGATTTATCTCCTACTCGACAATTCTTTTATTTGGTGTGGATGAAGTAATACAAGTCCACCCAAAGTGATGGTCCAAAATTAAAAGGAACAGGCACAAAGGGTGATGTACACTCCCACTTGGAGATACGTCGATAGAATTTTGGTGATCAAAGACAAACTTTCTGAATCAGACTGTACCCAGGTCACATATTCAAGAATAAAAGGTTTTATGAGATTTGCTCAACAAGTCACCTAATTACCTTAGCAAACCAAGACAAGCCTATTGAACAGGTAATTTTAATCTCGGTGCCTATTTTTACAATTCCAACATCAATACACAATAGTACTCAATGCCTAATTTGTTTTACAGTTTACCCCTATGCTGTCCAAGCATTAGTACCAAGACTTCCTCTAGATTTCACAAAGTACTGCCCAAATTGATGATTTTCCCTTAAGAAAGTTGTCACTCTATCTATCATTGGGCAAATGCAGGCCTTCGGGGCAACACTAGGCTAATCAGACTTCACCCATACTAATTAAGCAAGAATCAGCATATTTAAGGATTCGATCTTCTTTTTTTACCATCATCATCAATCTAGATAAATTTAGGCACAATATCAACTATCCTAACTCATGGGCACAATTCAATACCATACCACTACCCACACAAATTAAACAACAAGAAATCAATGACAATACCAAGCCCATATCCAAATCATCAAGTTAGGATAGCTAGGCACAAAATTGAGGAAGAGGGGTTTTGTATCAAAAATCTTATATTCTAATGCACTCCAAACAAGTAAAATCACTCAATAGAGTTCACTAAATCACCAAAACAAACAAATAGGGAGTTTAGGAAGAAAAAGAGCTCAAAAAGATGAAATGTTTTCTTTTAGAACATAAAAAAAACCACTTGGGATATTTAATTCAAGCTCACTCAGTGGACTACAACTAACATCGTTTAATCCATTCGGTGAATTATCGAAAGAGCTTAAGCTCATCGATGAGGCCTGAATGAGTACTAAACCTGAAAATCAACTCGGTGGACTTGATGAAGTCCACTTAGTGTGCTTTTGTAATGACCCTTAGGTCATTTTATTTATTTTCCAATCTTTTCAACATTTAGAACTTTCTTGTAGAGATCCCAAGTCATATATGACTTATTAGGACTAACAATTCAATCGGTGGGTCGTTCATTTGGATTTCATGCAAGTTTCCATATTTTAGAGCCTTCAAAACTTAAATAGTGGACTTCAGTTGAAAGTTTTGAAAGACTACCTCAAAATGCAATTCTGATGGTTTCGTCATCTCTAAAAAGGTCATTTTAGGCTAGGGGCATGGTTGGTTCAAGCCCCAAGACTTCTGGTGGGAGTTTGTGTCGTTAGGTGTTTTAACTTTGAAACTTAAACCAAGGGTTGACTTTGGTCAATATTCTTGATAAACATACTCAGATGAGAATATGTGCAGTTAGCTCTAGAATGTCAATTTTGGTCTAGAACAACCTATTTTTTTATTTTCTAGGCTTCTGATCTTCTTTTGATCCTTCTTGTGCTTTTAGCTTAAAAAGGAACATGGGTGTGGGACACATTTTTCGTCAAAATGACCTCGAATGGAAGTTCAATGGTTCTGTGTTTTGAATGCCGAATTTGCTTAGATATCATATTTCCTTTGCGTGGATGGGGTTTCAAGTGAATTCTTGACAACCTATCAGAGCATTCATAGTTTGAGCAAACCAGTGAAAGTACTAATATATCAGGCTTTTAGCGACCAGAAATAGACATTTAGTGATTAGATCTCGACTATTTATATAGTGAATTTGCATCTTCATTTCTTATTTTCAGAAGGCAATTGCTCTCTCATTTGAGCTCTGATTTGAGTGATTCAAAGTCCTCTGTGATCGTTGGGAGTGTGGATACTTGGTTTTGTTATTCAAAGTTGTTGAGGAATCTCTATTTAAGGTGAATTTGAGCTCAAAGTTCTTGTCTTATCTTGGTTTTCTTATTAATTTTGCATGTTGTTGTTATGGCTAATTTAGGGCCTCAGATTGTGTTCAATTTTGGAACACAAGTTTGAGGCATAGTTTAGAACCTTTTGATGTAGTCACTTTTTTGAATTCCCAATGCGGGCCCCATTACTATTTTGACTTAATTTTGGGTCAATTTTTAATTATTGTGATTTTAGTGTGAAAACATTTGTAATGATGTTGTGATCGATAATTTGATAGTTTGGGTGTGTCGGATGTGGATAGCTCATGTGTGGTGGATTCATAGTGCTCGTGTTTGGCTTCAAGGTAAGCTTCTGTCTACTTTATTGATTGAGCTTCATTTATAATGCATAGCATAGATTTCATGTAAATTTTGAATGGTATTTGCTGGGTTTTTAAATTTACTCTTGTTATTCCATCAGTGATTGATTCTGTAGGAACCTTGGGCTTATTGTGAGTGTTGGGATCCTTAGTTTAAACGGTGGCTTTGCTTATGGTGTAGATGATCTTACTTATCCTTGTTAGGATTGATTCGTGGTTGCCTTAGACTAGGCTAGACATTAGATGCTTTAGGTTGTATTTTTTCGCCTCATAGTTACATTTTTCTCCCTTTATGGATTGTTTTGGATCGTTATAATTTTGTTGATGCTTGTGACCTTGGTGGCTCGTCATAGTTGTGGGCTGGCCTAAATGTGCTCAGTCTGGGATTAGAGTGGTGTAATTGGTGTAGGGAGTCATCCCTTTTGTTTGATCCCATTATTGATTTTAAATCTTTTGTTGAATCCTTTGCTTGTTGATTAGAGGTGGGCATGTTGTATCCTTATTGAGCTTATGATTATATTGTTGGGCATAAGGCCTTGTGCGAGCACCAGTTGGACCCAAGATTAGTACATTATGCTTTGGTAGTGTGTTTTCATTAGCTGTATAACGATTTTATTTTGAGTGTCTTGTTTGAATGTTAGTGATGGCATGCATTGCATATTTTCTCTTCTTATAGATTTTGTGGTATGATCCTAGTCCATGCATAGGAATATTTTTCCTGATGAGATATTGTTTTTCTTGATTTTATTCTAAACAAGTTATTATGGGAGTCATACCACCTGGATTACTTGATTAGTGATTTTTGAGATTAGGAAGCGTCAGGGATGCGCGTCTTTTCTATTTGAGATGTTAGAGGCATCTAGGATGTGCTTAGTTTTCACTTAACTATCGGGCTCTTCAATGCCTTTTCTTCCATGCTTTTGGTTTTACTTATGCCCTAGGGTGACTCTTGCTAGTTGGGTGGCTTATGCCCATGGGAGTAGACTGGATGGCTGGGCAGCCTTCATACTTAAGATCCTCTTCGGAGTCGACACGCCCTCGGATCACTCTTGCTAGCAGGGCGTCTTATGCCCTTAGGAGTGGATTGACTGGCTGGGCGGCCTAGATTGATTTGTCACTCTTGCTAGCTGGTCTAGTAGTTGATTGGAGTCCTATGGTTATGGTTTTGGATAGTCACTAATGGTTTTGCTGCTTACCCTGTATTAATATGCATTGCCTATCAACAACACACCTATTTGTTATTTGTTTCCCCCGATTTATGGGTCGTTTCGGGTTATGTTTGTTGTTTGTAGCTTGTGGGCTCATGGTGATCCTATTAGGTTACTATTTGACTATTTTCTATTCTTTGCTATTATTTTGTTGTTAATTAGTAGGTTTTCACTTTATAATTGTAGTCGTTGTTCCTTCTGGCAGTTGGTAGTTGACTTGGTATTTTAGATTGTTGTCTTGCCATCCAGCTACTCTTGACTTGGCTTCTTACCCCTTGATTCCTGTTTCTAATCCATATTTCATGTCTACTATAGTATCTCCTATTTAGTTAGTTGTGTTATGCTTTCCTGATTACTTGTTGTTTACGTTTGTGTTATCTTGTAAGCTTAGTTGGTCGTTGCCTACTAAGTACCAGTTTCGGCACTCATACTACACTTCTGGCCCCTAATGAATGTAATTGAGTTATGTTGTTAATTTGGAATCATGTGGAGCAGCTTGGGGTTACAGAGATTAGAGTGATCTCCTAGCATCTGGAGCTACCGGTTCCCGTCTGTTTTTGCTAGACTTAGTTTTATATTGTATTCAGAGACGACATGTAATTGTCTTGTATTTGTGAAATTTTGGTACCTCTATTTCATAGTAGATGCTCAACTACTAACTGATGTTGGGTCTTGTAATTGTTCCTGTATTGTTTTATTTTATTACCCTTTCTCTACTTTATTCTAATCTTTTATTTCTTATTGATGGTTTCGGCTTGGTAGTCTGTTACTTATGGCTCTTGGAAAACAGTAAAGTTTACGTGCTGGTGGGGTATAGTAAGTGCCATCGTGACTTGAGAAATCGGGTCATGATAACTGATTAACTTATCAAGGCATTTCATCTAATACTAAATGCCAACGGTCATTCGTCAGTATAATAACCCAACTACGTGATTTGGGGTCGATCCCACAAGGAGTAGTACTTTCTTCAAATTCAATTATAAAAGTACAATGACAACCTCTTCAATCAAACAATTATTGCACAGTTAATGTTCAAATCTCAAATTTCAGGTTTTACCTATCAATCCCAAATTTACACTTGAACACAAACAATCAAATATTAGAGTAAAGCTTGGGGAATTGATTAGTCAATTATAGAATCTCAACGAAGTAGATAAATGTTATTGCTCATAATGGGATAATTTGTTGTGGGTAGGTCGAACCATATATAAAGTAACTGTCTCTCGAACAATTACCTTTTCTATGTTGAATTCTCTCGAACGTCAACACCAATTGAAAAAAGCCCAGCTTTTTACCCTCATCATATCCACCCTTTCGAGCTGAATACAAAGGATGGATCACTTGTTTCACTCTCTTGAGCTGAAACCAAGGAAACCCACTACTAAGGACGCTAAGATTGTCACCTTGGTTCCACACCTCTCTCTCGAGCAAGTGCACAACACTGAAATTGATACATGAAGTTGCGCAATTCAACCTCAAAACACAGCAACACCTTAGACACACTTCAAATTAACACCATTCTTTGCAACTAACAAACACCACTAAGTAAATTCAAAAATTGGCTTCATGATCAAAACCCCAATTAAAGGGTTTTAGCCACTCATCTCAAAAATGAGTGAATCAAAATCAATTATCACTCCCATAGTTAGGTACAAAATGAGAATTATAGATGAAAATCAATTGATAATCTCCTCTCTTACATATCTCTCTCAAAATCTTCCTGAAATTACTCACTAAACCCTTTGGTAGTGTTTCCTCTCTAAGTAATTCCTTCCTTCTGTTCTGAATGCCTTTCACTCTATAGCCAAAATTAATTTAAACAAGTCTGAATTGCAACTGCTTATGATCACTCGGTGAAGTAAGTTGGGTGTCGCTGACAGATCATTGAATTTTCGATTGTTCTTCATCTCGCCTTTAATTTTTTCTTTTTCTTGGTCTAGCTACTTTAACTTTAGGCGATCCAGGTCGGGATCTCTGGATGACTCAGCGATTGCCCTTTGTCCTTCCATCTCACCCATCAGCACTTGCTTGAATCTTCTTAAGCACTTTTGGCGACCTTTTTGTCCTTCGCAGACTAGATTGGCAATACGCCGAATATAGTTGCTGCTTGCCGAATTCGCCCCAATTTTAGCTCTGGCATTCTTTAACTTTTGGTGGTATCTTGACAGTTTGGCAATTCGCCGAATGATATTAGCGATTTGGCAATTCGCCGAATGACATCATTGATCATCAGGTCTTCATTTATTCCTTCTTTCAGTTTACCTTGTTCCTTTTTGCCCAATAGCGTTCATGCTTTGTTTCTAAATCCAAATACCTGAAACTCAAGGATATATATCAGTTATTGAGGGAAAATATGCATTCAAGGACACTAAATATATCAAAATAAAGCCTTAAAGGAGTCCAAATTGTGGACTCATCAACAACTCCAGCTTGAACTTTTGCTTGTCCTCAAGTAAAACTCAAGTTTAGCATTTCAACAAGGATGTCTCAAAATGTGCTTCACAAGACTCAATCATGAATGCATACAAAAAGACTCAACTTACTCATGCATGGATCAATTGTGTACTCAAAGATTCAAGTTGTGACTCACCATTACCAAAGAATCTCAAACTCACTATACTTTCTTCAAAAGTAAGTTCAAGCTCAACAAAAGTAGTCGAATGCCCTCACACAAGGAATGATTCCATATTCACACACAATGGTTCAATCATTTAATGTTCTGGAATCAAGATTAACACTCACACTCACAAATATAAACACAATGCATGATTTCACCCATAGGTTTGCCCTTATTTTCCAATCGACTTTTGTTTCAGCTCATTCAAGATCAAAAGTCTTTTTAAGGCTCGTACTGAGGTTGAGTGTAAAGGTATGGTCATTTAGGCTCAATGTCTTCTATCCTCATGAAATGTGATGTGAACAACACTTTCTTTCCTTTTCTTCATCATTTTTATTCAAGCTCAAAAGTCACCTCCTATTCACCTTCCATAGACCGTTGGAAACCCCATTTTCTTTGTATTTTCACAATTTTATTCCATAACTTTTTCTTACTTTTTTTTTTATATACGGAGGGGTTCCATTTTTCTCAAAACATGGGCAAAAGCGACTTCTTTGTCTTTTCTTGGTTTACCTTCTCTTTTCACCACACCCCCAACTTAGGATTTTGGCCTAAGTTGACTATTCAAACAAATCACAAATCATGAGGATTATGGGTAATGGATCAAGAAAGGTTAAGCTTTCATCAAGTCTCTTCCAAGAAAAGGTCAAGGTTCAAATGGTGCTCAAAAAGGGTTCACACACTCACAAGGTAGGCCACAAAAAGAGGCATAATATCAAATTGTTTCACACTCTTTAAAGTTACCTAAGATCATCTCAAGAAATTTGCTTCACTTAGTTAACTAGACAAACTAGGCAAATTCTAGGTGTCGTCATACATGGTTCATGGTAATTTCATCACACAAGGCATCGACAGCAATGTCAAAGCAAGACTCCACACCTTCGCTAGTATGCAATGCTCATCACAAGAGACTCAATCTGGTACCTAGCTAGTCATAATGAGATATAAAGAGTTCACATATTGACTATGCAACTTCATTTGGCCTCATTGTAGCCACACATTCATGTTTGTTCGATTATAAGCACTATTCAAGTCATTGATATTGATCAAAACCCATGCTTAAATTTGAAAAAGAAAAGCCTCATTCATCACATGAAAGGATTGTCAAAATAAGGAGGAGGTTCGCTGAGGACACAGAGTAATCTCCACACCCCTACCAACAGCAGTCTACATTATCCTTAATGTGGGT
Organism: Solanum bulbocastanum; assembly: GCA_037074985.1. NCBI lineage: Eukaryota > Viridiplantae > Streptophyta > Magnoliopsida > Solanales > Solanaceae > Solanum > Solanum bulbocastanum. The sequence goes on along the minus strand of CM073606.1, from coordinate 14,969,271 downwards.
AGAGAGCGGGCCTTTACCCCAAATAAAATAAATAGGAATAATCAATAAAAACTAACAAGAAATGAAAACAATCTTATGTGTAAACAAGTAAACTAGGGTAACGAGGAATCTTAACTAAATGCCCTGTTGGTGATGGAGTGAAACGGTCACCAAATACTTTGGCGATGCGCCTAATGTTCTTCAGATTGCCCTTAGTTCCAGAACACTGCACTTCTAAATAAGGCAGATCGACAAAGATGTAGGGGATCATCGAATAAATTCGCGATCCGCATAATGAACTTAGAGCATCGCCGGTCGATCTTTAAGGGACGTTGTTAGTGTTGACTATAAAGGGCAAGAAAATTTGGGTTGCCTAAACACATCAGCGAGACGCCAATTGGTGAAGCTGTTCCGTCGAATGTTCTAGAGTCTAAGCCTCAATTTTTAGATCCATAAGGCGAACCAAATCGTGATCACCAAAATGGTTTGGTGATTCACCAAGAGTACTTTATCCCGCTCATGATCCCACTCCTTCAAAATCAACACACATTATTTAAAACACTAAAACTTGGATTGCCTCCCAAGAAGCGCCTTATTTAACGTAGTGGCACGATGTGGAAATGCTCTAAAGCATCTTCCAGGTACACCACCTCATTCAAAGAAATCTCCTTGCATTCTCCAACGTATAATTTCAAGTGTTGCCCATTCACCTTAAACGCAGGTCCCTCTTGGCCCTCAACTTCTATGGTACCATTGGTGAATACTCTTGTTACTCTAAATGGTCCTAACCATTTGGACTTGATTTTTCCAAGAAAGAGTCTAAGTTAGGAGTTGTATAGTAACACCCAATCTCTCACCTTAAACTCTCTTTTAAGTATTTTTGTATGGTGCTACTTCTTCATCTTTTCCTTGTATAAAGCTGAACTTTCGTAAGCTTTAAACCTGAATTTGTCCAATTCGTTTAATTGCTCTACCCTCTCTTTTGAGGTTTTTGTCCAATCCAAATTTAGAGCTTTCAATGCCCACATTGCTTTGTGTTCTAACATGACTGGTAGATGGCAAGACTTCCCAAAAACTAAGTGATACAGAGACATACCGATTGGAGTTTTATAAGTGGTGCGATACACCTATAGTGCGTCATCAAGATTTCTAGACCAATCAGTCCTATTAGCATTCACTTTCTTAGCCAGGATGCTCTTCATTTCTCAATTTGATACTTCAACTTAACCACTTGTTTGGGGATGATATGGAGTTGCTACTTTGTGTTTCAGCCCATACTTACTCAATGCAGCTGAGAACCATTTGTTGCAGAAATGGGAACCATCATCACTGATAATGGCTCGAGGAGTACCGAATCTAGCATAGATGTTTCAAAAATTGAACCACATTTTTCCCTTCATTGTTTGGAAGTGCAACAACTTCTACCCATTTAGAAACATAATAAACTACCACCGAGATATACATATTACCAAAGGAACTTACAAATGGGCCCATGAAATCAATTCACCAAACATCAAATAGCTCGACTTCAAAAATGGGAGCAAGGCGTAACTCGTGTCTTTTATGTACTCCACTTTGCTTCTGACATTGGCCGCATTTCTTCACAAATTCATGCGCATCATTGTAGAGGGATGGCCAGTAGTATCCACTTTGGAGGACTTTAGCAGTTGTATGCACACCGCTATGATGGGCCCCAACCGGTAAAGCATGACAAGCATGGACAATTTCCACCACCTCTTCTTTCGGAACACACCGTCTAATAATATGATCCTCACACTCCCGAAACAAATATGGTTCATTCCAAAAGTACTTTTTAACATCAAACATGAACCTCTTTTGTTGGTAGAAGTTCAGCTTATCTAGCATTAATCCACACACTATGTAATTGGAGAAATCTGCATAGCAAGGAGTTTGTTTGAGAGTTATTGCAAACACTTTTTCATCGGGGAAGGAATCATCTATGTCAACCTCAAGCATATCATTCTCCTTGCCCTCTAACCTGGATAAGTGGTCAGCCACCTCATTTTCGCAACCTCTTCTATCTTTGACCTCAAAGTCAAATTCTTGCAATAGGAGCACCCACCTTATCAACATTGGTTTTGCATCCTTCTTTGCCATTAGGTAACGGAGTGCAACATGATCACTGTGAACAATTACTTTAGTGTCTAACAAGTACGCCTGGAATTTCTCAAATGCATAGACTACCGCAAGCAACTCTTGTTCCGTCATGGTATAATTACGCTGAGCATTATTTAGAGTCTTGCTCGCGTAATAAATTGGGTAAAAAATTTTATTGCGTTTCTACCCCCAACACAACACCCAATAGCGTTCCACTTGCATCACATATTAGTTCAAAAGATTCTAACCAATCAGGATTGATAATGAGTGGGGTCGATAGTAATCTTTCCTTCAAGCACCGGAAAGCCAGCATACAAGCATCATCAAAATGGAATTTCACTTCATTCTCTAAGAGTTTGCATAAAGGATGTGCAATATTTGAGAAGTCTTTGATGAAACTCCAGTACAAACCAGCATGCCCTAAGAAACTACGGACCCCCTTTACCGAAATTGGTAGTGGCAATTTCTCAATAACTTCAAACTGTGCTCCATCAACCTCCAACCGCTTTTGCAACACCTAGTGACCAAGTAATATTCCTTCTTTAACCATGAAGTGACACTTTTCCTAGTTGAGGACCAAGTTCGTTTCCACACACCTTTGGAGCACTAGTCCTAAGAGTACTAAGCATGTCTCAAAGGTATCACCCACAACTAAGAAGTCATCCATAAATACCTCCATTGAATCTTCTACCATGTCAGCAAAAATCGATAGCATGCAATGTTGGAAGGTTGCCTGGGCATTTCATAACCCAAAGGGCATCCGTTTAAAGGAAAAAGTTCCATAGGGACATGTGAAGGTGATTTTCTCTTGGTCTTCCGGTGCAATGGAAATTTGGTTGTAACTAGAATACCCATCTAAAAAGCAGTACCAACCCCTTTCTGATAGCCTGTCAAGCATTTGATCCATGAACGGTATAGGAAAGTGATCTTTTTCAGTCCACGAATTTAGCTTTCGATAATCCATGCGTACTCTCCATCCGATCACCGATCTAGTCGGCACAAGCTCCCTCTTTTCATTTGGAACTACGGTTATACCTCCCCTTTTCGGTACATATTGCACTGGAATTACCCATTTGCTATCTGCAATAGAGTAGATCACACCTACGTCCAACCATTTGATGATCTCCTTTTTTACCACTTCTTGCATTGGTGGGTTCAATCTCCACTGATGCTCAAGGCTGACACTCATTATTAAGATGGATTTTGTGAGTACAAATATCGGGAGGGATGCCCACTATATCAGCGATTGTTTATCCTGTTGCTTTTATATGTTTTCATAACACTTGACGGAGAAATTTCACTTTCCATTCAATCAAGTCAGCAACAATGATCACTGGTAAAGTGTTATTTGTCCCCAAGAAAGCATATTAGAGATGAGAGGGAAGTGCTTTCAATTCCAGATTAGGTGGTTCTTCTGTTGATGGCTTTGCGGGAGGACTCCCTCTATTTTTTAGGTCAATATCCAACTTGAATGGAGTCTTTGAATACCCTCCTAAACCTGTCGAAGAAGCAACTACCTCCTTATAGCCCTGAATTTCGGATTCATCATAATTAGCAAGTACGGCTTCCACGAGTTCATTCATGCACATCAAATGGCTTACACTAGCTAATGCCTTATCAATAATATCATCAGTAGACACCACATGAATATCACTTGGATGTTTCATGGATTTGCAAATATTGAAAGTTACTTCATCTTCGTTTACCCAAAACCTCAATTCTCCACTTTCAACATCCACCAATGCCCTCCCAATTGTTAAGAATGGCCTTCCCAAAATAATGGGAATTTCAGCATATATTTCACAATCTAAAATAACAAAATCAGCCAAAAAAATGAACCGATCGACCTTCACCAAGATGTCATAAAGTATCCCCACAGAATGTTTGATGGAACGGTCTGCCAACAATAGTCTCATTGTGGTTTCTTTCAATTCACCCAATCCAAGTTGCTTGTATATCTCGTAGGGAATTAAGGTGATGCTTGCTCCTAGGTCACATAAAGTTTTAGCGAATAGGAGTATGCCTATGGTGCACAGAATGGTGAATACCTCGGGATCTTCTGTCACAACCCAAGAGCAACCTCTAGTCACAATAGGGCATACTATACCCCAAAGGGATCTTATTCAAGCCTCATAGCATTCATTCATCGAATTGGTAACAGAAATAGTACGGAATTAAAACTTTTCTTTTAAAACCATACAATTCTAAACATTCACTTAACAATCTTTCAAAAGGCACAGCGGAAGTCTAAGTCTCACATGGCCATCTTAGACACAATCTCAAGACATAAGTAGGGACACGGCCCTTTACAATCATAAAACTACTAAATGTCTATTAAATGAAAAAGGAAAAAAACTTCAAAAAGGCACTTGTCCCCGATCTATGAGGACGTACCTCTCTAGCCTTGGAGGAAATAGCAATCCAAGAACTTTAATCTAGATAGAAGCAATCACTTGCTAGAACATACACTTGTAGTAAAAATAAGAGAAATATGGGTTAGAACACAAAAATGTACTAAGTATGATGACCATGCAAAAACATTCTTTAAATGGGACATTTTGGTTGGAAACCATTCATTATGACACTTTTTAGAAATACCATGAACAATAGCATGAGAGACATACCCATTATACAAGTTAGAAATCCACATTTAGACAATATCATCATGTAAACCATTACCTTCACCATGGACTTTCACCTTAATTAACCCTCATGTTATACCTTGTGCAATGCATGGATGGAATCCCATACCACCATCCACACCAAGGCACCACATTAAGGTCACCAAAGGTGAACTTACCATTCCTTCCTTTTCACCTTTACACCATATCCATACATAAGAGACATAACATTTCATAAGGCATGACAAGGGAATAATAACTCATAATACAACCCAAGTATAGCATGTATATCACATTAAGAATTTAAGAGTCAACATTCTTCAATTACTTCATTTAGAGGACTTTCATACATTAGTCATTAAGACTTAGAGAACTCACTATGACCCTATCAAAGCCTACTCGTGCAATGTATAAATGGCATCCCATACTACCACATGCACTTCATAAAACCTCTCAAGAAACCATAATGCACATCTCACATTATGGGAAATAATCGTTTAACCAGCATAGACCATGCAAGCTAGACATGAAATTCGATGTCATATAGCCCTACACCATAAAGAGGTGTTCCACTTGCCTAAGATAGAATGATAACATTAGCTCTGATGGAATCTGGTAGCTAATATCCTATGTGGGCATATATTTATGGGATATGAAGAGGTTCCTTGGAACTCTAACCTAATATTCGGAGAGTTTCCATCTAACCATATCCACTTGGTTCTTAGCGTACATTTCCATAGATTATTTCATTCACATTATATTAGTGTACTTGGGACGAATGCCATAAGCCTATCAACCCATGGTACATCATTACCCAAAGAAGGAATAGTATAAACCTATCAACCAAGGTACATTCAAGGATAGCTCTACAGTCCTTATGAAAATAATGTCATAAGCCTATCGATTCATGGTCCCTCCTTACATTGTTAAACTCACGAAAGGAATGCCATAAGCCTATCGATTCATGGTCCTTCCTTACATTCTTATACTCATGAAAAGAATGTCATAAGCCTATCGATTCATGGTACATTGACTTATTAAGAAAGGAAGGCCACTAGCCTATTGATTCTAGAGTCTTCATTACATTAGATCATCTATGAAAGCAATGCCTTAAGCCTATAGATTCATATCCATCGAGTCAAGACAGATTCATTAATCATATATGAAAGGAATTCCATAGCCTATCGATTCAAAATCATCATAGAAGCCCTTCACATTCTATCACCTTCATTCATGAGTGTCAATGATAATATACTATCAACAATAACAAATTTACATTGTATACATGATCATCATTCTATTATTGAAATCACATGCATACCCGTCACATCATAATCATACATAGTAATTAAACACCTCAACCTTTCAAATGGATCAACATCTCTAGCACAATTCTACTTCAATATGTAATTTAGCCAAAACTTGCCTTCAAGGCCATGAATCTCAAATCATCAACACACCAACAACTTACCATGATTAAGGCATAGATAATGATACAATTCAATAACCCAAAGCGATTTAGACATATTCCAGTCATAAGCTTTCATAATCAACAAACCCACTTCATAAAGACACAATTTAGGAATTGAGAGAAATCATGGGTTCATAGAGTATTTTCATCATAAAACATCAATTAAACACCAATACAATCAATATATGAAATTAGTAACAGTTGAAATCATTTGTAGAAAGAACCCATGAGATTGAGTAAAACCCTAGGTTTTTCATGAACTTGAAAACTTTCAAGAATTTCTTCGAAATTGACTCTATGGTGAAAGCTAACCATAGATGAAGGATCACCATACCTTTACTAAGATTCCCCAATAAATTTGATGAATAAATGCCTTGAATCCAAAACCCTAGCTCCCACTTCCTCTTCTTATTCTTTGGGAACTTCTAGAGAGAGAAATATTTAGAGGAAGAATTTCTTTTGAGTTTATTTGGGTTTTATTAAAAAGTGACTTAATTCAAAGAATTTAAAGTCTTAAAAGGGATATATAGTTTCTAGGAAAGGAACAGAATAATGTGAACTCAACTTTGGAAAAGGACTAAGGATCCACAAAGTTACAACGTAAAATTCTGCCCCTTGCCCATCTAAGCTCATCCTTTGGACCCATAGGCTCACCAAGTGTACGAGGTGAATTTTAAGTTGTAACTTTGTTGGTCCTTAGTACGTCTAAGCTCGCCCTTGAGCACACAAAAATGTACTAAGTATGATGACCATGCAAAAACATGTTTTAAAAAGGACATTTTGGTTGGAAACCATGCATTATGTCAATTTTTAGAAATACCATGAACAATAGCATGAAAGGCATACAATACAAGTATAACCATTATACAAGTCATAACTCCACATTTAGACAATATCATCATGTAAACCATTACCTTCATCTTAGACCTTCACCTTAAGTAACCCTCATGTTATACCTTGTACAATGCATGGATAGCGGCCCATACCACTATCCACACCAAGGCACCACAGTAAGGTCACCAAAGGTGAACTGACCATTCCTTCCTTTTCACCTTTACACCATATCCATACATAAGAGACATAACATTTCATAAGGCATGACAAGGAAAAATAACTCATAATACAACCCCAGTATATCATGCATATCACATTAAGCATTTAAGAGTCAACATTGTTCAATTACTTCATTTAGAGAACTTTCATACATTAGTCATTAAGACTTACAGAACTCACTATGACCCTATCAAATCCTACTCATGCAATATATAGATGGCATCCCATACTACCACCTACACTTCAAAGAACATCTCAAGAAACCATAATGCACATCTCACATGATATGAAATAAGCATTTAACCGACATAGACCATGCAATCTAGACATGGAATCCTTTGGCATATAGCTCTCACATCGTAAAGAGGTGTTCCAATTGCCCAAGGTAGAATGATAATATTAGCTCGGATAGAATCCTCTGGCTAATATCCTATGTGGGCATATAGTTATGGTATATGAAGATATTCCTTGGAACTCTAGCCTAACATTGAGAGAGTTTCAATCTAACCATATCCACTCAGTGCTTAGCGTACATTCCCATAGATTATTTCATTCACATTACATTGGTGTACTAGGGAGGAATGCCATAAGCATATCGACCCATGATACATCATTACCCAAGGAAGGAATGCTATAAGTCTATTGATCCATGGTACATTCAAGGAAAGCTCTAGAATCCTTATGAAAAGAATGCCTAAGCCTATCGATTCATGGTCCCTCCTTACATTCTTATTCTCATGAAAGGAATACCATAAGCCTATGGATTCATGGCCCCTCCTTGCATTCTTATACTCATGAAAGGAATGCCATAAGCCTATCGATTCATGGTACATTGACGCATTAAGAAAGGAATGCCATTAGCCTATCGATTATAGAGTCTTCATTACATTAGATCATTTATGAAAGGAATGCATTTAGCCTATCCATTCATATCCATAAAGTTAAGACATATTCATTAATCATATATGAAAGGAATGCCATAGCCTATCGATTCGTATTCATCATAGAAGCCCTTCACATTCTATCACCTTCATTCATAAGTGTTAATTGAGAACATATTATGAACAATAATACATTTACATTGTACACATGATCATCATTCTATCATTGAAATCACATGCATATCCTTCACACCATAATCATACATAGTAATTAAACACCTCCACCTTTCAAGTGGATCAACATCTCTAGCACAATTCTACTTCAATATGTAATTTAGCCATAACTTGCCTTCAAGGCCATGAATCTCAAATCAACAACACAAAAACAATTTGCCATGATTAATTCATATATAATCATACAATTCAATAACCCAATGCAATTTAGACATATTTCAGTCATAAGCTTTCATAATCAGCAAACCTTCTTCATAAAGACACAATTTAGGAATTGAGAGAAATCATGGGTTCATAGAGTATTTTCATCATAAATAATCAATTAAACACCAATAAAATCAATATATGACACTAGTAACCATTGAAATCGTTTGTATAAAGAACCCATGAGATTTAGTAAAACCCTAGGTTTTTCATAAACTTGACAATTTTTAAAAACTTCTTTGATATTGACTCTAGGGTGAAAAATAACCCTAGATGAAGGATCATCATACCTTTACTAAGATTCCCCAAGAAATTTGATTAAGAAACACCTTGAATCCAAAACCCTAGTTCCCACTTCTTCTTCTTCATCTTTGGGAACTTCTAGAGAGAGAAATATTGAGAAGAAAAACTTCTTTTGATTTGATTTGGGTTTTGTTAAAAAGTGACTTAATTCAAGGGATTTCAAGTCTTAAAAGGGTTATATAGTTGCTAGGAAATGAATAGAATAATGTGAACTCAACTTTGGAAAAGGACTAAGGACCCACAAAGTTACAACTTAAAATTCTACCCCTTGCCTGTCTAACCTCACCCTTTGGACCCTTAGGCTTGCCAAGTGCACAAGGCGACTCGCCAAGTGCACCCTTGGCTCACCCAAGTTTCTAGTGAGCTCATAAATTGGGTAGTCCACTTGGTGGACTAGAGGGGAAATGGGTAACACGCCAAGCTGGTGGGAGAGCTTGGACTTAGCTCGCCCTTTGGTCTAGCACCTTTGCCCAATGGGGCAGCCACTAGGAGAGCACAAGAGCCCAACGGCAACTCGCCCAAACCCTTGGGTGATCAAATAGCCCCTTCGTCAAACAGCCCCTTAAGGAACAAGGTTTCTTTCACCCTATCTTGCTAGTCTAGGCCCTTTCTTGCCCTAGGCTTCCACCTTGCTCCATTTAGGTTCTAAAACAGCCTACATATCAACCTAAAGTCATACTAACCCAAACTTTAAGGCTCTAGTTCAACCTATCATTTTTCCAAGTCATTACATCTTCCCTCTTTTTGATCAGCTCCTTGGTCATAATTGCACTACAATTATGGGAAACACCAATTTTCTCAAAATCCAAATTCCTCTTCTTCGTGAAAAACTCTTTCATCAACTTGGCGTATCCCAGCATTTACAACAATGCTTTCACGAGGGGGAGGTTGATTGATAGTGTCTTGAACACGGAAAAGAACTTCTTGAATTTCTCATCTTCATTTTTCTTCTTTAAATGTTGGGCAAATGGTGGAGGTATTTTGGGTAAAGGTTGCATGACTTTTGGAACTTGAACGTGTTTTTCCACTTCCTTTTGTGGTTCTTTGGCAAGGCTTTGATAAATAAGCAACTCTTGTTCCTCCATGCCTTAACCTTCTTCATGCTTTTGAGCATCTTCATTTCCCATCACATTATCGATTGCTTCCTTTCCGCTTTGAGTAACCACAGCCAGCCCTATATCGTTATGTTTTGTTTGAACTGAGCTCATAATAAACTCAGTTTTCCTTCAAGTGTCTTGATGGTGTCGGCATAAGAGTTCAATTTACTGTTCAATGATGAAAAGTCATCTTTCAACCCTTTCAACAACTCATCCAAACCTTTAACTTTGTCAAGTATGCGTGACAACAAGTCATTCACCCGAGGACTGCTTACATTACCTTTTGATTTTGGGCTTTCACTTGAGTGAGTATGGTTTTCCTTGTAATCATCTTCCCTTCTCCAATAATCATTTTGCTCGGTTCAATCTTGAGATCATCTACTTTGTTCTTCTCTATTATGATAGTTCCAACCTTGATTTTTGCCTCGATGTAGAGAGCGTGGGTGGAAACCCTCCTTATATCCCTTGGAGTTCCAACCTTGATTCTCCCACGGCCTTGAGTAACCGAAAGAAGAACCCTCCTCAACTTTAAACACTCCACATGTCTCATTCATGTGCTCTTGTAGAACTTCTATTTGGGTCAACATCTTCTTGATGTTTTTATCCCTCTCTTTCTCTTTATCAAGTTGATCTTGCGCTAATCTAAAATGAAATGGAGAAACTTGATCTTCTTTGGTGTACCACGCTTGGTTTATTCTAGTCATTTCATCCAGAAGAAACGAAGCTACCTCAAATGATTGTAACATTATTCCTCCTTGTACCAATTGATCAGCCACTCTTTTATTAACCGAGTCGAGACTCCGGTAGAAATATTGCAGTAACAAATCATTTGGTAGCCAATGAGTTGGGCATTTAAGTAGGAGCTTCTTGAATCTCACCCACGTTTCATGAATGGGTTCCCCCTCCCGTCGCTTGAAGCTTTGAATTTCGTCTCTAAGTTTTATCATCCTTGATAGAGGAAAGAATCTTGTGCTAAATGATATAACCAGCTCCTCCAATGATTTGATGGAATTGTTTGGTAACTCAGCTAACCACTTATTAGTTTCTCCTATTAAGGACAGTGGAAATAACCACAACGGAATTGACTCTTGTGACACACTATTGAATGAAAATGTGTTGCAAACCTATGTAAAATTTCTCACATGCTCATGCGGGTCTTCTTGATCTAGTCCTCCATATAGCTCCCTCATTTTGAGAAGATGACGAGTTGTGCTAGTGACTTCGAACAATGCATTCTCATTAGTTTGTAGGATGCAAATTGCACCTATTCCACCCGATTGAGATGGGTTGTAGACACTATTGATGTCGTCTAAACCATCTCAATGACCTGCTTTGCTGTCATTCATCTCTTCCTCACTCATATTCACTTCTACGTAGTCCAACCAACACTTACACAAAGCAGCCAAACCTAATTCAACTATAACCAATGAACTTGAGAGTGTCAAATCTTCAATCAAAGAATTCTACGTAACGCTACCTCGGCAGCAGCACCATTCTAATTAACATATCAAGGCATTTCATCTAATACTAAACGCCAACAATCATTCGTCAGTATAACAACCCAACTACGTGAGTTGGGGTCGATCCTATAAGGAGTAGTACTTTCTTCAAATTCAATGATAAAAGTATAATGACAACCTCTTAAATTAAACAATTCTTGCACAATTAATGTTCAAATCTCAAATTTTAGGTTTTACCTAACAATCCCAAATTTACACTCGAACACAAACAATCAAATATTAGAGTAAAGCTTGGGGAATTGTTCAACCAATTATTGAATCTCAATAAAGTAGATAAATGTTACTGCTTATAATGGAATAATTTGTTGTCGGTAGGTCGAACCATCTATAAAGTAACTTTCTCTCGAACAATTACCTTTCCTATGTTGAATTCTCTTGAACTTCAACACCAATCAAAAGAAGCCTAGATCTTTACCTCATCAAATTCACTCTTTCGAGCTGAATACAAAGGATGGATCACTGATTTCACTCTCTCGAGCTGAAACCAAGGAAACCCACTACCAAGGACGCTAATATTGCCACCATGGTTCCACACCTCTCTCTTGAGCAAGTGCACAACACTGAAATTGATACATCAAGTCGTGCAATTCAACCTCAAATCACAGCAACACCTTAGACCCCCTTCAAATTAAGACCATTCTTTGCAACTAACAAACACAACTAAGTAAATTCAGCAATTGGCTTTATGATCAAAACCCCAAGTAAAGGGTTTTAGCCACTCATCTAAAAAATGAGAGAGTCAAAATCAATTATCACTCCCACAGTTGGGTACAAAATAAGAATTATAGATGAAAATCAATTGATAATCTCCTCTCTTACAAAATCTCTCTCAGAATCTTGCTAAAATCACTCACTAAACCCTTTGGTAGTGTTTTCTCTCTAAGTAATTCCTTCCTTCTATTCTGAATGCCTTTCGCTCTCTAGCCAAAACTAATTTAAACAAGTCTGAATTGTCACTGCTTATGACCAATCGGTGAAGTAAGTCGAGTGTCGCTAACAGATCGGCGAATTGCTGATTCTTTTTCATCTCGCCTTTAATATTCACTTTTTCTTGGACTAGCTATTGTAACTTTAGGTGATCCGCGTCAAGATAGCCGAATGACTCCATGATCTGCCCTTTGTCCTTCCATCTCACCCATCAGCACTTGCTTAAGTCTTCTTTAGCACTTTTGGCGACATAGTTGTCCTTCACCGACTAGATCGGCGATACACTAAATATAGTTGTTGCTTGCCGAATTCACCCCAATTTTAGCTCTGGCATTCTATAACTTTAGGAGGTATCTTGGTGGTTTGGCAATTCGCCGAATGGTATTCGCAATTTGGCAATTCGCCAAATGATATCATTGATCATCAGGTCTTCATTTCTTCCTTCCTTCAGCTTACCTTGTTCCTTTTTGCCCAATAGTGTCCATGCATTGTCTCTAACTCCAAATACCTGAAACTCAAGGATTTACATCTGTTATTGAGACCAAATATGACTAAATTTATCAAAATAAAGCCCTAAAAGAGTCCAAATTATGGACTCGTTAATAACTTCAGCACATCGTCGATTGGATTGAAGTTGACTATACCATTTTTTCTAACTTCTCAGCACATAAGGCAAACATGAAGATGACTACACAATGATTTCGACAGATCGTTGACATGTTTTTGGCATCGCCAAAGTTACCTATATCAACTTTTCAATTTCTTTTTAATGTGCACCACAACACATGTTATTTAAAGCAATAAATTAAACTTGGGTTTTCTCCCAAGAAGTGCCTTATTTAGCATCGTGGCATGACATAATTCTCACTTCATCAACAGTCATTCTTGTGATTTAGGATGGTGTCCCTAGGAAATGTTCCCTTTTTGCCTTAGATTTAGATAGGTGGAAATTTGATGGATTGGAGTTTCCAGATGCTTGATTGATAACAAGTGAGAAGTAACCGTTTGAGTCATGGTAGAGAAGACATTTTTCAAGTCCTTAAACACCTTGTCAGGGCCCTTCAACCTTGGTGAAGATCCTTGTTAGAATTTCCTCAGTTCGGTTTCCCTCCAATCCAGCTGGTTCCCTTAGTGTTGGGTGATCATGAGCGGGACATACTTATATTTTTTAGCTTCCCTATCTCCCGAATTATCACCTCGATATCTCCAATATCTCTAATCATTATCTCGATCCTTGCTCCAACCTTGGTTCCAACCATGTCTTGGGTAGTTAGGATGAGAACCCTCCTAATTGATTTTCCAGTAGTTTACTTTTTTTGTACAATGCCTCAAACTTGGCATCCTCTGGGTACTAGCCGTTTCTTGCTCCAACTGCATTTACTATTTTCAAACCACCGCCTATGACATGTTTGAATAGAAAGTTGAGTTAGGTCACCATATTAGCTAAGTTTTCATCGCGTTTATGATCCTTCTCCATTTGCTCCTTGTTTGTTCCCCGGTGTTGAGAAAATGCTTGATACTCTCTAGTATGCCATGATCAGTTCACTTTTGTCATATCATCTACCAATAATATTGCCACATCAAATGGTTATCTCATCAACCCAACTTGAATAAGTTGATCAGCCAATCCCTTGTTGACTTAATCAAGTCTACAATAAAACTATTGCAGTAGCAAATTGTCCCGAACACCATGTGTTGGACATTGTAAAAGCAATTTTCAAACCAAAACCATGTCTTGTGAAGAGGTTCACCTCCCACTTTTTTGAAGTTCTAGATGTTGTCCCCAAGCTTAAGAATTTTTTAGGGAGGAAAGAATCTCTCTTATAAATCATCAAGCGACTCCTCCCAAGAAGTGATAGAATCATTCAGTAACTCTTCCAACCATCTTGTGGTTTCCCCATCAAAAACAAAGGGAATAAGCTCAACCGAATTAACTCTTGTGAGATGTTCTCGAAGAAGAAAGGATCACATATATCCACAAAATTGTGAAGGTGTTCATCAGGGTCATCATGAGCCAATCCTCTGAACATTCCTCTTATTTGGAGTAGTTGTAACATTATTCTGGCTACATCTGCCCTCTCAGTTGTGGGTAGCAACCAGATAGCTCCACTGTTTATACTAAAATTCATTTGTACGTCATTTGTGTCACTCATATTATCATGTTTCCCCTAGTGAGTATAATTGTAACTACCATTAGCACTCATATTTAGACCTTCAAATCAACAACACAAAAATATCAAGCAACAATCTACTACAATTCAATAAGATTACAAACTAATTTTGCAATTAAATTCTTAGCCACCCTTCCCCAGTAGTGATGCCATTTTTTATAAAGCTTAGACTAGTCTCAAAAAAAAGTATGAGAAAAAGTGATCGTTGTCCATAAAAATACCCAACTAAGAGTTGGGGTCGAATCACACAAGGAATGGTATGTCAAGAATTCAACTAAGATATTAAAAATGCACTTGTTAATTGTAGTATGTTAAAACAAATGGGTGGATTATTCAATCAAATTTAGTGAAAGAGTTTATAGTATCGAAAGGTCAAAATGAAACTACAATTCAGAAATTCAAACAATTAGCAAGTAATCTAGGGGTGTGGGGATTGGAATAGATGCCACATAGAGGTAATTGTGTTTCTCAATAGTGCTAAACAATCACGGATATGCTGGGTCATCTTCAATAACACTAATCTTCTTTCTATCTCATGACATCATTTCATAGAATATCCATTCGGTCTCATCAATGTGAATAACAAATCAACCCATGACCGAACAGAGTATGCCTTTCAAGCAGATTTAGGGCAAATAGATCTGAACCATAATCCCACTATCAAGAAAATTATCAAAATCAAAACTTAATTGCATCCATCAAATTAATTACCCACTCTAATCAATTTTTTTCAATCATCAATTGGAGATCAAAAATAGAATTAAGTTTTCCACTTTAAACTATAAGTTAACCTCGTGCTAAACCTAAATACATGATTGAACAATAATAAAACATAGCAAAACACAATACCCACTATATTAAATTAACACTCAATCCCATGATTGCACCGCTAGACTTGGGGTTCTAGCCACCCATCAAAAAAGTAAAGAAATTATACATACAATGATAGCACCTATGGATGTGATGAAATTATAATCAACAACCACTTTGATTTCAACTTCCAATTGTCAATTTCAAAAGTAAAATTGAAAACCCCAAACTAAGATGTTCTTCACAAGGTGAAATATCTCATACACAAAGCCCTATAAAAAGTACTATATTCCAACTCTGTCTAAAAACTCCCGAAAAGCCCTCTATTTTCTCTCTCCTTTAGGTATTTATAGTTTCCCATAATTTGGCCCAAAATTCACTACATGACAAACTCGGCAACATTAGTTAGGCTCGCCTAGCCTGATCGGCGGATCATCGTCCATTACTTAGCTCACCTTTGATGAGTACTAGATTTACACTTATTTGAAGCCTATTTAGCTCAACAGTTAGTGTCATCGATGCCTAATTATGTCCTATTCTAATGATATTTTGGTTATTTGCAGCTAGGAAGGCTAAAGGACAAGGCAAGGATGTATTTGAAAGAATGGACAAAATATGAAAAGAAGTGTAAACTTCATATTGTTGATCGCCTAGCAAGAAGGGTGTATCGCCCAATGAGTATGACCTTGCCCAAATTAACAGTGCACAACACTTGAATTTATTGAGGTAGGTCGGTGAACAAAGAAGAAAATGGTGATGCAACGAATGAAAAAAGTGAGATGCTGACCATCATCGATGGTGATAGTACAAGGAGAAAATTGAAGGCTTGAAACAGGAAAAAATGTGGTACTTAGGGATTCACCAAGTGTTAAAGGAAGACCCAAACGAGTTCTCCGACTAAGGTTCAAACAATTGATGTCTAGCACAAGAGAAATGCGAGTTGAGTAACAATTGGCGATCCATCTAACGTGATCGACGAACCCGACTAATGTCACCAACTTTTTCATGCCTTGAGTTTTTTGCCAAATTTTAGGGAAATTATAAATAGCCCAAAGGAGGGAGAGAGAAAATAGAGTTCAAAATTTATGAACTATAACATAATAGTTAGAGAGAGAAACATTGTACTTTGTGAATAACACCTTTTTTTTTTTTGGAAGGGGGGGGGGGGGGTCAATTTTGTTCTTGAAATTGATAAATTGAAGTTGAAATCAAAGTGGGTTTATTTGTAGTTTTTTTAATTTCATGTTACCCATGGTTACTTTCATGAAAGGTATAATTACTTTACTCTTTATGATGGGTGGCTAAAATAGATATAGTGGTGCAATTATGGGGTTGGGTGTTGATTTAATATAGTGGGTATTATGTTCTTCTCTATTTTACTGTTGTTCATACATGGATTCGAACTAATTTGCATGGGGTTAACTTATGGGTTACTATTGTAAGCTTAATTCCTACTTATGATAACTAATTGATGCTGGAAAGAGATTGATTGGAGTGTGCAATTAGTCCAATATTTCGCAATTTAGGTTTGATGTCTGTCACTTGCTTGAAAATAGAGTTTATGGGTGTGATCTATTTTCCCTATTGCTACATCAAAAGAAAGAATAGTGTAAGGTATTGGATTGTTTAGTATAGCATATAGATGAGATCTAAAGGAGATTCTATAAAATGATTTTATGAGATCGAAAGAAGATTAGTGTCAATGAAGATGACTGATGAGTGGTATATATTTACTCATTTAAGGCCTATTTAACTCAGTAATTAGTGTCCTCAATGCCTAATTATTTTCCTATTCTGATGACATTTCTATGATTTGTAGCTATGAAGGCTAGTGGAAAAAGCAAGGATGAATGTTTAATAGAATGGCTGAAAATGCTAAAAGAACTGCAAACTATATATTGATGATCACCAAACAAGAAATACAGATCAACTAGTGAGCATGATCTCGCCCAAATTAACAGTGCACAACACTTGTGTCTATCGATATAGGTTGGCAAACTCCCAAAGCAAAAGCGACTCGCCGATTGAGAAAGAGGACTTAGGTGGCCATCGATGAACGCGATAGTACAAGGACGAAAATTGAATTCTCAAAAGGTGAACAAAGTTGTTACTCAAAGATACACCAAATGTGTAAGGTAGACTCAAACGAGCTCACCTATTGAGGTTCAAACACATGAAGCATAGAGCAAGAAACTTAGTTGAAACACGATTGGTGATTCACCAAATGAGCTCGGCAAGTCCGACTAACGTTGTCCAAAGGGTAAATGTTGAGTTTTAGGCAAAACTTTAGTAAATTATAATAGCCTAAAGGAAAAAAAGTTCTTTTGGGAATAGAGTTTCAGTTTTTGCAAAGCAGGAGAGAAACATTTTTCTTTGTAAAGAATACTTTCTAGTTTTTTAGATTTTTCAACTTTGCTCGTTTTGCTTGTAATTGCTTAATTTTATGTTACCCATGACTACTTTCATAGAAGGTATAATTTCTTTACCTTTTGTGAAGGGTGGTTAAAACCCCAAGATCTAAGGGTGCAATTATAGGTTGGTGTTGATTTAATGTAGTGGGCATTGTGTTATGCTTTGTTTTGTTGTTGCTCATATATAAATTTGGCTAATTATCATGGGGCTAATTTATGGGTTAAGGGTATAAACTTATTTTCTTCTTCAAATCTCCAGTCATGCTCGAAAGAGATTGATTGGCGTGACTAATTAGTATGATACTAGATATTTAAATTTGATGTCTATAGCGTGCTTGGAAATAGAGGTTATGGGTCAGATACTTTTCCCTATTCTCATCGAAAGAGAGAATAAAATAAGGTATCGGATTGTTTAGATTGGCATATAGATGAGACCGAAAGGATTTTCTATGTAAGGATGATATTAAATTGAAAGAAGATTAGTGTCATTGAAGATGACCTAGCCTAGTCATGAATGTTCATCACTATAGAGTAGTACAATTACCCCTATATGACATTGATTTCCAATCCCCGCACCTGTAGATTGCTTGTTACTTCTTGAATTTCCCATTACTTTTAGTTTAATTATGAGAATTGGTAACCAAGCCCTTTCATAAAATTGGTGGAATCATCCATCCAGTTGTTTTTAGTACTATAAATGAATGATTTTATAATCTAAATTTCTTGATAACATTCTCTATGATATACCATTCCTTGTGGGATTCGACCCTGACTCTTCATTGGGTATTTTCATTGACTACAATCATTGTACCTTTTAATTGGTTTTAAAGAGGGTATTTGAGCATTATCAAAAATGGTGTCGTTGCCGTGGAGTGATTGTTGAGAATTCTATTTGAGAAACTAGTTTGTAAATGTATTTGTAGCAGATTGTTATTTTGTTTTGTTGTTGGCTAATTTGAAGGTCTGACACAATAAGTGACCATGGTAGTCACAAAGATAGTCCCTATGATCAAAATGACAACATGGGTGATTTGAATGATATGCATCTTAATATTGTTCAAATCACGGGCGCTATTCGAATACCTCCTACAATCGAAAGGGCTATATTTCACGTAACTAGAAAAATGTTATAGTTTCTCCAACTAAAGGTAATGTTTAGGGGTTTATCTCATGAAGATACCCATGAACACCTTAGGAATTTTGTGGAGGTGTGTGGGCCATTTGTGTTCAACAAAATCTCTCAAGAATTCATGAGGTTGAGGATTTTTTGCTCTCTTTGATAGGTGAAGCTTTAAGATGGTTGTAAAAATTGCCAAATGACTCTATCACTTCTTATGAGGAGTTGACTAGCGCTTTCTTGGAGAGATTCTTACCCCCCTCAAAGATGGTGAAACTTAGAGCTCAAATCAAAAATTCAAGCGCATTGAAGGTGAACCTTTACATGAAACTTAGTTACGGTGCAAGAAACTACATTTGCAATGTCCAACACATGGTGTTTCGGGTGATTTGTTGCTGCGATACTTATATTGTAATCTTGATTCAACCAATAAAGGCGTGGCTGATCAGTTAGTCTAAGGAGGATTAATGAGATAACCGTATCATATGGCTGCTTTGTTGCTAGATGACATGACCAAAGTGAATAGAGTATAGCATACTAACAAGGATCATGTTCCTACTCTACAATTGAGCATGAGCAAAGAATAAATTGAGAAGAAAAATAAACATGGCCAAGATGATGACCCAACTCAATTGTTGTCTAAACATGTCATGGGAGGTAGACTTAGATCTGTGAATGCAGTTGGAACTAAAAGTGGGTAGTGTTTGTATTATGCTAAATTTGAGTCATTATACAATGAAGAAGTTCAATATTTGGGAAACCAAATGGGGGGGGGGGGGGGGGTTCTCATACCAATTATCAACGACAAGGTGGGAACCAAGGCTGAAACAAGGATCAAGAAAATGGTTGGAAAGATTGGCAAGGTGGAAATTGGAGAGATAAGGAAGCTGAAAAAGATAGATATGTTCCACCCCATGATTGTCAATGACCAAAAGACCCAGCTGGGGAAAAGAATATAGAACTGAGGAAATGCTCTCAAAGATCCTCAACAAAGTTGAGAGGTCCGAAAAAGTGTAAAAGACTTGAAAAATGACTTTTCCATTTTATCTCAAATGGTAGCCTGCCATACAGTATCTATAAAATGGCGGGAGACCTAATTGTGCCAGATCTCCACTCATCTCAATCCAAGGAAAAAGAGAAAATTACCTATTGAAATCATCCCAAATCCTAAATATGAATGTTGAGCAAATGAGAACTATGTTGTGCCGCGACGATAAATAAGGTGGTTCTTGGGAGGCAACTCAAGTCTTTAAGTTTATTTTATTGCTTTCAATAATGTGTGTTGTGACTGAAAGTTTAAAAGAAGTTATAAGGTTGAAAAAAGAACATTAGACGATGTCAAAACTAAAATGGCAATCTGTCGAAGGAGTTGTGCGGACTCATTCTTGTCCGCTATCTGAGCTTGAAATGCTAGAGTAAAAGCGTACTGTCTATTTTGGTGATCAGAGCTCCAAAAGGCAATTCGTTGAAGTGCACTATGCAGACTCCATTGGGTCCGTCGAATCAGCCTTCAGGTTTGATGTTCGTTGAGGCTTGTTCAATGTGCTTAAGCTCTAATCAATGATTCACTAAAAACTTTTGGTGACGTTAGTCGTGACCGTCGAATGTGACTGATACCAAATGTCCAAAGGTCTTTTCAAATTCAAAAAGAAAAACCTTTGATATCTTTGAGCCCTTTACTTTCCTTTCTTTTGCAATACCTTAGTTGAGTTTTTATGAGTCCTGATTGTGTGATTTGTGAGTGCGTGGAGTGTCTTTTCTTCCTAGAGCAGTCAACCCAACCCCATTCTCCTGTTATTTTTGAGTTTTGCTTTTTATTGGGTGTTGGTTTTCCATATTTATTATGCATTTTGATCTTTAAATTGTTTATTGTATATGGGCTTGAAGCCATTTGATGCATGTGTCTACTGTATTTCTTTAGGTAGCAATGTAATGTGCATATTATATTGTGCCCATGAACTAATTGCTAATGTGTTGCCTATAAATTGCTAATATTGAATGTGTTGGTTAAATATTTGCAATCGAACTTGTAAATTTGATGGGTCTTGATTAAATTTGAAGTGGGTGTAGTCTGAGTACCCAAGTGTTGACCCAATTGCATGATTTTGCAAAATGATAGATAGAGTGATGACTTTCTTAAGGGGAAATTGTCAATTTGAGAAATACTTTGCAATATCTGGGGGAAGTCTGAGTGCCCATGGATAGATAACATGTAGGTGGATGTAATGATGTTGAGCAACAAGTTTTTCTATGTATGTTGGGTGTAGCTATGAAAATTTGGCATTGGACTGAACATCTCATGTTCGGCCGACTTGTCTTAGCTCACCAAGGAGGTTAGGCAAATCGTCGAGTAAGCCTCAACTCACCTTCTTTAGTGAATATGTGACCTTGGGAGTTGTCCCGTTCAGTGAGATTCTCTTAGTTCTCCGAACCTACTTGGTGAATCTCCGAGTGGGAGTGGACATCGCCCTTGATGCCTATTTCTATTTATTTTGCACTGTCAGTTTTTGTGGACTTGTCTTAGCTAGCCAAAACTAACTAAGGTGAATCGATGAGTTGGAATTAACTCCACCTTTTGTGCCTATTCCCTTTTATAATTGCCACTATTCATTTTGGCAAGCTCATCGAAGCTTGCTTATCTTGTTAGGTGATCTGCCTTCCCATTCGGCGAGCCTTAGTGTGTTTTTGAATTGTGTCTTCAATTTTGGTTGATTTCAACTAACCTTAACCAATTTTATGTTTGAATTGTATGCTTTGCATGTTATGGCTAAAACAAAAATAAAGTAGATAGTAACTTTAGATATAGGATCCAACAAAGAGTTTCTTCCTCATCTTTCCCTATAAAAAAAGCAAAAGGGGATAGTTAACAACGAGCCAATTGAGGCTCCTCGACGATCACATCCTACCACTCTACAAGCATCTATCCAAGAGATAGTGTAACCCAAAAAGGGGGTTCAAGGAAGAGAATGGACATCTAGTCCAAATTGGTGCAAACCTTCTCCACCCAAGAACCAACCTCCAGAGTTCTTCGGTTATTGCTCCAAGAGCCCTTAATAGACTCAAGGCAGCTGTAGAACGTACCATTCTTGAGGAGAGACGGCTCTCCATAGATGAATTTATGAGTGCACACCAAGGAATTTGGGAAACTATTATGTTCTATCTGTTTGAGGGGTTCACAAGGCCCGAAAACCTTGTATTCCTATTGTCGCATCCTATTTCGAACTAGCCGAAACAGTTCATAACATAATATGGCTGTCACTCTGATTTTGAATTTTGTTTTAGAGTTTCCACTTAATTTTAAGGAAATATTAGGAAAATCATTTATAGTATGTAAATGTAAACTCTGTTTTAATTTGCGAAACCTGTGAGATTCTGAGTAAGGGTTTTGGTTACTCGAGGGGAAGGTATTAAGCAACCCTCAGAGCCTATCTAAAGATAGTCCTTAAACTCAAATTAGGAAAAATTATTCATTTATTTGTTTTAAAATCTATGATAAGTAAGTTTTATTAGTTTTAAGAAAAAAAGAGTAAAATACAAGGTATGACATATATACATCTATAAAATGAATTTAATAGTAGTATGTAATAAATAAATGTACTTAAATGTATGATAAACTTATATGTTCAAAAATATAGATGTATCTTATATAAACTTATCCTAAATATATAAATGTTGAGTTTAAAGGATATGAAAATTTATCATTTTATTTATATATATAGAATTAAAATGTAAAAGAAAATAAAATAAAATAAGGTAGTAGTCGGGTGTAACTATATAGTAGTATGTGTGATATTATTTGATCAAATAAAATAAATAATAATGATACTAAATGTTAAAATATTATATAAAGTTTGCAATCTTAAATATATTTATTATGAAGTATAGTATGTACATGTAGGTTAAATCACATGAAAATTTATTATTTTATTTACATGTAGGGAAAATTGACAATATATTATATGTAGTAAAATAATATGTGTATTAAAGTGTAGGGATTTATAAATTATAAAGTAAATAACATTTGTAAAAGGGATAGTAGATATGAGAATAATAATATAAAGTGTAAATAATAGGTCATATATAGAGAAAACTAAATATAAAAATATAGAATTTATACCTTTATGTGCATGACATATATATATATATATATATATATATATATATATATATATATATATATATATATATATATATATATATGTACCTTGTATTTTCTGTTTAATCTGTAGGCATATCTAAAATCTTGAAATAACATGTTAAGAAATTAAAATATTTTAACTATATCTAATTTGAAAGATAACCATAATGATAAATATAATTTTTATAAAGAAGATGATTTAAATAATATAAAATAGGCCTAGTTATTGGTGTCCCAACCCAAATCATTATTTTTCTACCTTTAGTTTTAAAAAAGGGTCTAAAAATCGCCTAATTATTTCAAAGATAATGAATTAGGACATCTAAACATTGAACTAAATAATGCTAAAGTAACTCCTATTAATGGTCTACTTAACTTATGTAATTCTAGGCAAGAGATTTTGATTATCCTAAAGGGAAATGTTAAGCATCCTTTACAGAATTGTTAAGATAATTAGCATCAAACATAGGATAATAAAGATAACAAAATAAATAAATTTGTATGAGTTATTTTTTTCATAAAGAAAACATGCTATGAGATTTCTAATAGAGTGAGGAGCGACAGGGCAAAAAATATGAAAATGAATAGCAACAAATATGTATAAGTGAGAAAAATATTTTTTGCGAATATGAACTCAAAATATTTTGCTCCTACTTGGAAAAAATAAGTTAAGCATCCTTTAAGACTAATAAAAGGTAATAATTCTAACAAAATTTATAACATTTGTTTTGGCCTACTAAAATAATTTTTTTTCTTCCTTTTGAAAGTACTATTTTAAAAGAACCTTTGAATCCAAACTATTGCAGTATTGAACTCTCAAAGTAAGCATTTTAAGTTATTAAACTTAAACTTTAGACACTTAGTTTATTAAAAAAATTAGAAAAATAGGTACATAACATTTGAAAACATCACTCCAAATTAAACTTCTTTGAAAAGTTTTACTTTTATAAATGAGAAAAAAAGTGTTAACCTAATTAGAAGGTATGTCTTAATTAAATAATTATCAAATGTCTAAAGGGACATGGGTGATTTAAAGGACATGAAATAGGCTTAACTAATGGGACTTAGCTTATAACTTACATTCTATTTTTTGTTAATAAAATATAATGTCCTACTTTCCTTCTTGTTTTCTAGAAAATATGTATCTCTAAAGATAATTATTTTAGCTTTTAAACTAGTTTCAAATTTATTGGGAGTCCTAGATGAATATTATTTTAGCCCTTTGAAGCTTCATTTGGAAATTCAAAACTATAAATTTTACTTTTCCTCAACTTGAAAGGCCTAAATGAATATGAATATCCTTTGCCTCAACTTAGAAAGACTAAATGAAAGGGCTAAATGAATATGAATTTCCTTTTCCTCAAATAAAGGCCTAAGTAGACTTAAGATGTTAAATTGTTTTCAAGAAAAAAAAAATATTTTCAATCATTTGCTCTAAAAGTATTTCCAAGGGTTTGTGACACACTACTTAATTCAAGAACAACTAATATTATGTCGTGCAAGTAAACTTAAATAAAAAAGAGACAAGAGACTAATATATCACAACTTGAGAGTTAAATCAATATGTATAAGAGTTAGTCAACATATCAAAAAATAATATAATCAAAGTTGTAAAAGAAAAGGCTAAGAAACGTTAGACTCCTATTTATGAGACTATAAGACTTGTAATGATCCTAATAGTTATTGGCCCAATATTATGGGCCAAGAATGAGTTTTAAAGTAGAAACTCCAGCTCTCCGATTGTACATGAAACAAGAAGAAAGAAAAAAAAAAGAGAAAAAAATTAGAAACATAAGAAAAATAAAAATAAAAAGGGATAAGGTTAACTATGATTACCAATTTAGAAAAACAGACTAAGTAATTGATGAGAACATTCATGTTACTTTTTTTAGACTTTGTGTAAAAAATATCACATAAGACTCAAATTATGGCAAGATGGAACTTAACTCACAAGAATAAACTAAATTTACATGGCATGTAACAATAACTACAAATTATGATTCCAAAATCAAGTTTATTCGGTTAAATTTTAAACCACTACTACAGCCTCAATGCCTCGAGATAACTCACTTAAACTTTAAGACTCTTGTACCTATTTGAAGACAATACTAACTGAATAATAAGTAATGAGGGATTCGATGCTGAAAACAAAAGCGGTAGGTACAAAACAGATTCAATAACTATTCAAATAACTAGTTTTAAGACGAGAAATAGCTGAGACAACACAACAAACATTCTAGCTAGAAAGGGAATTAAGATTACTAACCTATGCTGGTCAAATTTATTTTTTTAATAAAAATCAACTAACACATATTATGCAATCTGAGGGAAATCATATGTGAAAGATAGATCCTTTAAGTTTGATTAGATTAGTTTAAGAAAATAAATAGATTTTCGAAGATGCTTTTGGTGGTTCCATTTCAGTGAGAAAATGATTGAGGACTCATAACTAGCACACACATAATATCACGTGGATTGCACGTCTAATAACATAAGAGGCAGCAAGGGCAAGTTCATAGAATTATTCTTAAATGAGAATAAACTTTAAGCTGATGAACCTTTTATGAACATATTAAAATAGTTTCTGTTTTTGTTGATAAAACTAAGAAAAAGAACTTGAAGGAGACAAATGTTTCAATGTTATTTTTCAGTGAGAACTATCGTTTATAGAGAAAGGTTAGTAGGAGAAGAAGAATCCTACAATGATGTCAAAGGAACAATGGATATCAATACTCCACAAGATTTGAGTATGTTTATAGAACACTATCATCCATAAAAGATCAACATAAGAGAGAAAGCTAATTCCATAGTAAAAAAAATAGTCAGTATAAGGTCAAAAACTAATCTTAAGAACTAGTTCATTCATAATTCAAAAATACTTTTTTACACAAAAAAGAACTTAGTTACAGGTGGAGGGGTAAGTAGAGTTTGTAGTGTAGATAATTCAAAAACCTTAAACGAAATTGGAATTTCGAAACAAAGAGATAACATATACAACTTCTAAGTTGTAACACATTGACCCAAACATCAATGGTACTTAGGAGCCAAAAGCAACACAAATCAAGCTGCACAATTCACGAAATTATATTGTAAAACTCAAGATCAATAAGATAAACATGCCTAATGTTTTCTAGGCCAACTTCAACTTGAATTTACATTGACGACATGAGCAGTTGTGGATTTTCATAGACTACAAACTTGTGGCTTTCTTAAAAAAAGTAACTCTAAAGAGGAATCATAACAAGAAGCCCCAAATTAATTAAAACTTTCAAAATATTCAACTAAAATGTAGGCATGTATGAGTAGATAGATAAAAATCAGCAAGACCCACTTCTAAGCTTAGAACAATCCTAAAAATCCATCAGCTATAAGTTTGAAATGATCGCAAGTCTTGAGTTTGAAACTTAGGCTAATACAACGTTACATTTAAAACAAAGACAAACGGGATGATATATAAATGTCAAGAGGTTTAAGTTAGGCTAGAAGACTACAGATTCATATAATTCTGAAGTAGTAATAAGAAAATATAATCAAATCATGCTAGACGAGGAAACCACTAAAGCTAAATTTTACAAGTAATAACATAACAAGTTATGGCTAAGTACAAATGAATTAAGACGCAAATCACAATTCTCAACAAAGGGTTCAAACACAACAACATCCTTAGTAGATACACATATTTACTGCAACTAAAGCAAGAAGGACACTCTCTAAGTTATATTTTAAAAGAGAAGATTAAACTAATTTCCACCAGTGAACGAACATATCAACAAAAAAAAAAGAATTGATGTTTAAAAAAATATTGCACCTTTTGTTGAGCAGCAAACAAGAGCTTTGGCGTCAAAAGAGTTGAACTTCGAACTTCCTCGAACTCAAATTCAGCACCAAAAACAGAAGGACAAAAAGATAGATAATTTTCAAACTTTAAAGCTTCGAAGTGCTGCGATTTTACTCTCTTTTAGTAGTTCTTAGATCGTTTTTTTTTTTTTTTTTTTTTTGATGCCCTTGGATGAGAACCAAATTTCTCTTTATATAGTTGATTTTGGGTAAAACCAACCAAAAGCTTATGGTTTTTTGCATTCCTTAGCTTATTAGGCATAGTAATGGTGATGGTCGAGATTTCTAGGCCTGCTCTGGGCTAGAAAATATGTTGGAAAAGATATAAAGTTAATAGAAAAGGAGGTTGTGATTGACGGGGATGGAGGAACATGGTTGAAAACCAACAAAAATTATCTTTTTACGGTGGTTCGACGCTAACAGAAGTGGAAAAGGTTGATGGGAGTGGGGAGTGTCTAGGCGCAGGGAAGGAGAATGTCTGGGAAAAGAGAGTTGTGGGAAAGGAAAACATCCTTTTCTGAAAAAAGAAAAAGATGCAACGTTTGGTCCTTTTTGTTTTAGGAAGAGATCCAGATTTAATATATATATATATATATATATATATATATATATATATATATATATATATATATATATATATAATGGTTAAATTCATAATTAATTAAGGCCCTTAGATTAAATAGAAGGTTGAGATTAAAACTTAAGAAGCACAATCCATGTGCTCACCTATGTGGCAAAGGCAATGGACATTATAAAGTTTCACACCTCGAGGCTACCCCATTGACGTAACACGACACCTAGGATCACGAGTGACCCCAAGCAAACCCTGAGTTTGGCATATCATAAGCATACTGAATATAACTAAGTAAAGCATGAACTATGTGGAAGCTTAAAATAATGAATATCTTAAAATGGGGAAAAGTCCACCTAGTCTGAATATGTAAAACATACTAAGAGTTTAGTGATAACTGAAACAATAACTTAACAACTCAAGCTGAATCTACTACTATGTCTGAAAACCCTCTAACTAAGTTGAGTTGATGGGACATGCCCCTAGCTAACTCTAACAAAACTGAAAGGAAAGACTAAAATGGAAGCATGTCTATTGTCCTCGAAATATGAGGACTCACCACTGAAGCTTCTCAATACGAAACAAGAATCGATCTAAGCGTGATCTGGATGTTGAGTACCTGAACCTACATCTTAAAAAGATGTAGCGCAGACTATGCGTTAGTACTTGGAATATACTGAGCATGCAAGATATAGATATGAAGCTAAACAAATATATATGAGTTGACCAAAGCATAACTGAGCAATGACATAATCTGAACAAGAATATAAATAAAGAAACATAATTGAAAAGCTAAGCTAAATGCACTGACTATGTACTAACCATGAAGATAACATATTGAACTATATACTGATATAAATGTTGAAAACCTGGTCAAATGCACTAAGAGTCTGACTGTGGGAGCTACTATTAACCAATATAAATCACGTGAGCTAAACGTGGAATCTAATGTATACCCCCTATTGAGAGGACCCAATATACATTGTCATGGGTATAAAGGCATGACTAGTGTGATCACTAAATCTAATGCCTAAAAGAGGGGACTTATAATCCTATGTGGGCACAAAGTTTTAGGACTATAAGGGTATGCTGAACCCTAGTGCAACTCAGCGCTAAGTCTACTTCCAACTGAATACATATGAAGTTAAAATGCACTAAATACTGAATAGATCAAAATACTGACATGCTAACTAAGAATGCAACATTTATATACTGAGAATGTGGCATTCAAAATCTGAAGCATGATTTTCTGTTAGATTGACCTAGCAAGTATAATTCATGAATTAATAGAATATATACAAACTAGAAGATTGAGTTTTATACAAGGAATTCTGCAATGTTTCATAGAAAAAATGATATTTAGATTGTGGATTTTATGAAAACTGAAATCATAACAATTCTCCAAGATCTTACAACCCTAGGTCTAAACAAGTTCTGTTGAGAGCACAACCACTACATTGGCCTTACCAGGATGGTAAAACACTTTCATGTCACTGTCCTTAAGGAATCCAAGTTATCTCCTCTAACGAAGATTCAACTCTTTATGGGTGAACACATATTGGAGGCTCTTATGATTTGTGAACACATCAACATGAACACCATACAAGTAATGTCTCCAAATCTTTAGGGCAAATACTATGGCTCCAAACTCGAGGTGATGATTTAGGTAGTTCTTCTCATGGACCTTAAGCTATCTAGAAGCATAAATTATGATCTTACCTCACTGCATCAACACACAACCTAGGTCGACCCTGGATGCATAACAAGAAATCACATAACTGTCTAAACCATCTGGTAGAGTTAAGACGGGAGCTGTAGTCAACCCAGTCTTCAATTTTGAGAAACTTTTCTCACAGTCATATGACCACTGAAAATTGGCCTTCTTCTGAGTCAACTTGGTCAATGGGGAAGATATGGAAGAAAATCCTTCAACAAATCTCCTCTAATCACATGGAAAACCTAAGAAACTTCTGATATTTGTTGGAGATGTGGGTCTAGGCCAGTGTTGTATAACACTAACTCAACTTTATTAGAATCCACTCGGATCTCTTCACTAGATACCACATGACCAAGTAAAGTGACCGACTATAACCAGAATTCACATTTGCTGAACATAGCAAATAACTGGAGATCTTTGAGAGTTTGTAGAACAAATCTCAGATGAGTCAGATGCTTCTCCTCACTCTGAGAATAAATGAGGATATCATCAATAAAGACGATGACGAACAAGTCCAAATATTGTTTGAACACCCTGTTAATTAAGTCCATGAAATGTGTAGGAGCATTTGTCAGTCCAAAAGACATAACTACAAATTCATAATGCCATACCGAGTTCTAAAGGCTTTCTTTGGAATGTCACTATCTCTGACTCTGAGCTGATGATAGTCGAATTTGAGGTCTATCTTAGAAAAGCAACTAGCACCCTAAAGTTGGTCAAATAAGTCATTAATCATGGGGATGGGATACTTATTCTTATTGGTGACTTTGTTCAACTGGCAATATTCAATGCACATTCTGAGAGAACCATATTTCTTTCGCACGAACAACAATGGAGCACCCTATGGAGAGATACTGGGTATGATGAAGCCCTTATCTAAAAGGTCTTTCAACTGCTCTTTCAATTCCTTAATCTCGACTAGAGCCATTCTGTAAGAAGGAATCGAAATAGGCTGGGTATCTTGAAGGAGTCTATTCTAAAATCGATTTCCCTTTCAAGAGAAACTTTAGGAAGATATTCTGGGAACACAATTCTGGAAACTCATTGACTACTGGACAGACTCAAGATTTGGGGTTTTGGAGTTTGAATCCTTAACCCGAATAAGAAGATAGATATATCCTTTAAAGATCATCTTCATGGCCTTAAGGAAAAAGTTAAATTGACATATAGGCACTGAGCTATTATCCTTCCATTCTAAGACTGGCTCGTTTGGAAACTGAAATTGAACAATCCTAGTTCTACAATCGATTGAGGCATAACTAGAATGTAACATATACATGCCTAGGATAATATCAAAATCTACCAATTCTAACTTTACAAGATCTGTTGAGGTGACTTTATGAGAGACTATGACAAGGCAATTTTTGTATACCTATTTAGCTATTACTGGGTCACCCACTGGAGTAGAGACTGAGAAGGATTCTGAGAGAGTTTCTAGACTGACACAGAAGTTTACTTCTATATAAGGGGTTACAAAAGGCGTTGTAGCCCCTAGATCTAACAATGAATGAACATCTAAATGAAAGAATCATAACGTACCAATGACCACATCAAGAGAATCTTCCTGGTCATGGCGAGCTTGGGGAGCATACAACCTATCTAGCGTTGACTACACTTGTATCAGATGAAGCACCATGCTGAGTTGGGCGACCTGCAAATGCTGTAGAGCTGTAGATTGAGCCCTATTGTAGTTACCTCCTTGCCCCTGTCTGCAAAAAGCATAATCCTTCAACCTATGGTCATACTGACCACACCTAAAGCACCCTTCTCTATGTGCAATAAACTCGCTCAATGGTTTTTACCACACTTTTGACAAGTTTGGAAAGTCCTATTACCTGAAGTACTCCCCTGAGACTTATAGCTTGATGGCCTACCTTTTTTATCATTTCTAAACCTGGGGTATGGAGCACTAGCTGATGAAGGTGTTGGGGTTGTAGTCCTTTGATAAAACTGTGAGCGATTCCCACCGCTCGACTTTTGCTTTGAGTATTCATAATTTCCTAGCCTTTTTATTATCCTTAGCAATTTCTCTAAACTTATCTCCCTCAACCTGCTAAGCAATGAATCATTAGTCTTGACTTATCCATATCCCCTAGATTCATATTATTCTTGCACTCGGTCTTCACCAGATGAGATATCCCAAACAATAACTTACTCATTTATGCCCTTGGATCAGCAACCTTGTGTAGAGCATACCTGGAGAGTTGCGTGAACTTCAGCCCGTAATCTTGGACAGATATTCCACGCTTCTTCAAGTTCTTAAACTCTTATGCCTTAGCTTCACTAAACTTCCTTGGGAAGAACCTATCCAGACAAGCTCCAGTAAAACAATCCTATGTTACAGGAGCTGCAGTTGCACCCCTGTTTTCCTTCCACTGTGTGAACCAAATATGAGCTACATCCTTGAATTGATAGGATGCTAAGTCAACACTCTCAATACCAGTCACATGCATTACTCCAAGAATCTTATTAACCTTATCAATGAACTTCGGTCGGTCCTCAAAAACCTTTGACCCTAAAAACTCATGCGAATTCATTTGAACAAAGTCTCGGATCCTTGCTGCAGTAGATCCACCTTTTTGGTTTATAGGAACTAGGGTCTGTTTATTGTTTTAATGGGCCACACTCTGAGACAAGAGTTGGATTGTATTCTGAAAGTCTGCATTCGTAGCCTCATGATTCGGGACCGAAGGAACTACGTTAGCATTGCTTGCATTAGCATTTTGTGTGTAGCTCTACGAGGAGGCATGATCTGAAACACGTAACAATGGATTAGAAAGGAGAATTTGAATCATACCTCATGCACGATAAGAATATAAAAGGAAGTGAACCTTTTTCTTATAACACTTTGTAACCTCTCCCGCATAGGTGTGTCATGCTTCACACCCATGAAAAAGACTCTACTTAGTACAGGTTTTAGACATCCTAGGACTCTTGAACCTAGTAATCTAATACCAATTTGTCACACCCTATTGACGTAACACGAGACCTAGGATCACGAGTGACTCCAAGCTAATCCTAAGTTTGTCATATCATAAGCATACTGAATATAAGTCAAGCATGAACTATGCGAAAGCTAAAAATAGTGGATATCTAAAAATGGGGAAAAATCTAACTAGTCTAAATATGTAAAACATGCTAAGATTTTAGTGAAAAATGAAACAATCACTTAACAACTCAAGTTGAATCTAAAACTATTTTTGAAAAGCCTCTAACTGAGTTGAGCTGCTAGGAAATGGCCCCCAGCTAACTCTAACAAAACTAAAAACGGAAAGAAAAGACTAAAATGAAAGCATCTCTATTGTCCGCAGAATATGAGGACTTACCACTGAAGCTGCTGGATACAGATCGAGAATCGATCTAAACGTTATTTAGATGTTGTGTACCTGAACCTACATCATAAAAGGATGTAGCGCAGAGTATGCATCAGTACTTGGAATGTACTGAGCATGCAAGATATAGATATTAGGTTTAACAAATATATATGAGTTGAACAAAGCATAATTGAGCAATGAAATAATTTGAACAAGAATATAAATAAAGAAAATAATTAAAAATATAAGATAAATGCAATGACCGTGTACTAATCATGAAGATAACATGTTGAACTATAGACTAACATAAATGCTGAAAACCTGGTCAAATGGGAGCTACTATTAACCAACATAAACCACGTGATCTAAAACGTGGAGTCCAATGTATAACCCCCATCGAGAGGACCCAATATACATTGTCAGGGGTATAAAGGCATGACTAGCATGATCACTAAATCTGATGCCCAAAAGAGGGGACTTATAATCCTATGCAAACATGTAGTTTTGGGACTATTAGGGTATGTTGAACCCTAGTCCAACTCAGTGTTAAGTCTACTCCCAACAGAATACGTATGAATTTAAAATGCACTAAATACTGAATAGATCAAAATACTGACATACTAACTAAGAATGCAACATTTATATACTGAGAATGTGACATTCAAAATCTGAAGCATGATTTTATGTTAGACTGACATAGCAAGTATAATTCATGAAATAAGAGAATGTATACAAATTAAGGTTCTGAGTTTTATGCAAAAATTATGCAACGTTTTCAAGAAAACATGATATTTAGACTGTGGATTCTATAGCAACTGGAATCATAACAATACTCGAAGATTTTACAACACTAGGTCTAAACAAGTTATGCAAAATGAAGGATTTGATTGAATTCTAGGGACCTAGTGGATGAAAGGACCCCCTAGTGAAATCCCACATACTTGCTGAAGAAATCTACGGAGAAATCCATTGGATTTCGGGGTTGAAACTTGAAGAACATACTACTTGTTCTTGAAAGGAATAAGTGCCTCTTACTCTTCTTTTCATTGTAATTTTGACGATTTTTGGAGAATGAGGCTTATGGGTATGTCTGACTAAGTTATCAGACTCATTCTGAGTAAAACGATGTAGTTTAGGCATCAAACGACGTAGTTTATGGCCACAATGCATAGGGAAAAGACCAAAACGATCCTAACTTAAAAGCTGATTAAAGCCACCTATGGAGGGATCGACAGACCATCGTTTGAACTACCAACCGTCGACTATGGTCATGGTTTGTGGTCTGCCCGACAGTGCTTCACTAAAACAAGCATAACTTCTTACTTTTATCTTGGATTTTTCCAAACTTGGTGGCATTGAAAAGAGGATTCAATTATCTTTAATTTGATAGGTCATGGGTCATCTAATTCATTTTGTGCTAAAGGATATGACCGTTTGAAGTTGAACCAATAGCAATTTCCCTCTAATTGGCTGTTGACCTCACCTATGGTCTGTAGGTCCAATCACGGACCGTACTGGTTAATTGTGAGTTGGATCAGAGACCATCAAAATACGGACCCCAACGATGGACCCCACCTTCGGTCTGTGGGTCCATCGACAGATCGTGGACCACGACTATAGGTTTCATCATTGGATCCTGAAATTCCCCTAAGTCTATGACTGAACCAAGGGACCCCACATACGGTTCGTGGGTGGTTTCCATTGGTTCTAACACCAGATCCTAGACAATTGTATTTTTCCATCTTCTCAAATCAAAAGTGTTATGTAAAGGGACTTAGATTGCAAAGTTTTTCATAAATTAAATCCATTTAAATTATAAACCCTTTCTTTATTAAATAGCCATAATTTATTAAATTAAAAATAATTATTTAGCAAGATTGGCTTATTTGATAAAATTAGTCATTCTAGAAAAATAAAATTAGTATAAATTAGTAACACATTAATTAATTAAGCTTTCTAATTTTGAATAATGTACGAAAATGTTTATTTCAAACAATAAAAAATATATTTAGTTAGAATAATCAATTTAACCCTTAAGAAAAATATTTATTTGACACAAAAAAATTGAAAAATGAGAAAGTAAGCAGTAACATTTATATAATTATTTAATTTTCATAAAAAAAAATATTTATGAAATAATATTTATCGAATAAGATAAAAAAAAAATACTATAATTTTAAAATGTTTTCGTATTCCTACAAATTTTCGTAACATATATATTATTATTATTATGGAAGCTTAATTAATTAAATATGGAGAGCCAGAATTGGGTGTCAACAGCTTGCCCCTTTCTATGTCCATGAAGGAGAGTAGAGAAGATGTGGACAAAGAAATACTGACACAATCCAATTTTGGGAAATCACCAAAATATACTTTGAGCAACAAGTTGACAAGAAATATTTATGGGATTATGGCTGAGCTCTGGCTTCTGACCTGCCTACATATCTCAAGTTTCATGAGAAATCAGGTCATATGTAGTTCAAGAGTGTAGCAACATAGCAAATTTTGATTAACATTTGTCCTAGTATCAAATTATGGTAATACAAAAATTTTGGGTGGTGAGGTACGAAGAGATTAGCACGAATAGAGGGACGGGATATAGTCCTTAAGAATCTTGAACGAGAAATGTTCCATAGCAATTTCTATGGAAGACCTATGGTAAGAAGATGAATTTTCAAAAAATAATGCTCTAGTGTCAAGTTATAATGAAGTTAGACATGAAAGAGTTATAAGTAAGATTTAAATTTGAACTTTTGAAAATCAAGTCAAGTTGAGTTTTGAAAGTGAATCCTTGACATAGCTAGTGATACTTGACATTGCACTAACTTTTCCTAGTTTGCAGCTTAGAGGGAGTTCCTCATTGTAATGCATTGTCCTACAAAGCATATAAAAGGGTGAAAAGTACATATTGCAGTTCAAAAATTATAAATTGAAGTATTAATGTAAAGAGTAGAGTGTAGATGATCAAATGATTGTGGATGTCGCTTTTTGTGTTGTGAATGTGATGTAGGTAAAGTAACTTGTAATGTAGAGGCCTCCGACTGGCGAGGCTATTGTAATGTAAAAGCATATATCTTGTTCCGTAAAGTTTGTAATGTAAAGACTCCGACTGGCAGGGTTGTTGTAATGTAAATGCCTGCATTTGGCTGTGTAAAGCTTGTAATGTAGACCTCTAACTGGCGGGGCCAAATTAGTAATGTAAAGCCCTTTAAAGATGGGCGACTTGTAATGTAACTCCTTCATCTGGAGGGGTGAAACTTGTAATGTGACATTTAATTATTGGCGTATGACAGTGTTACTATCCATGCATGCCCCCGATCAATTGAGCTTCAATGATATCACTATGATGTAGTCTCCGATTGGCGGAGTCCTGCTTTTTTTTCTTATATGCAGGCTTTGGTTGGCAAAGTTCAGTCGATGTTTGCTATGTACAACCTCCAATTAGCAGAGTTTGACGATGCTTCCTATGTACAATCTCCAATTGGTGGAGTTTGGCTTGTATTTTCTATGTACAACCTCCGATTAGTGGAGTTTGAGTGACATTTGTTATGTACAACCCCAGACTTGTGGAGTTTGACACTGTAAGACGTTGGTCTCCAATCGACAGAGTTGTTGACAAGGTTAGATTAGAAGCTCTAGTTGGTGGAGTTATTTTGACAAAAATGAAACTATCCTATTTATCCTACAGAGGGGCCCCTTTCTTCGGTATTTGGTGTGGATCTTGAGCATACCTGCGAATATTTAAATGAAATATTCTTAGACATAAGATGTGGGTTGAAGTACTTCCAAGAAATAAAGTAGGGGAAAGAGTAGTTTGACTCATGATTGTGAGAAGTCGAATGGTGTTTCTGGTCATGCCCCGAGACTTGGTACTATTTTCTTGATTCTTGTGTTCTTGCACTCAAAGAAAATATTTATTTTGGGAGGGGGTGTTGATTTGTATCGACTTGCAAATTGAAACCTCGTCACTGGAATCCTTCGGCACCTTCTTAGCCCGTATGTAGTTTCTTAACCTAGAGACTTGGTAGGTGGAAGAGTAGAAAATCTCTTTGAAAAGAAATACCTTGTTTTCTAGCAAATAAGTATATTACGTATCCCCAAAATAGGAATCAGATCATAATGCAGTTCAAATACAAGTGGGAGAATAAAAAGTATGTAATGCAATGACTGAGCTTGAATCAAGCTGCCTATGTATCCAAGTGGAATCAGGTCAGGACGTAGTTCAATACAATAGGAAAGTAAAAAAAATATGAAATGTAATGACTGAGGCTGTCTCAGGCTTCCTACGTATCCAAGCGAAATCAGGTCAGGACGTAGTTCAAATACAATAGGAAATTGAAAAATATGAAATGAAAACATCGAGCCTGACTCAGGCTGCCTACGTATCCAAGAAGAATCAGGTTAGGATGTAGTTCAAATACGGAAAGAAAAGAGAAAAATGCAAGGGACCAAATCCTACAAGGATTGCCTACATATCCCACCGAGGGAATTCAGATCGAGCATAGTTCTAACTATATGGAAATGATGTTCTTGGGTTT
The DNA here is from genome assembly GCA_037074985.1 of Solanum bulbocastanum. Taxonomy (NCBI): domain Eukaryota; kingdom Viridiplantae; phylum Streptophyta; class Magnoliopsida; order Solanales; family Solanaceae; genus Solanum; species Solanum bulbocastanum. The sequence goes on along the minus strand of CM073606.1, from coordinate 14,932,239 downwards.
TCTAAGGGAGATCGGATCCGATGTGGGTTCCCTACGTACCCCACCATGGGAAGTCAGGTCCAGGCGTAGTTCTAATACATTGAAAAATGCAAAAGTACAAGAAATAAGCACTAATCTTGAGGTATTCAAAATGTAGTATTTCTTGATGGCATCTGAATTGAGTGGATTTGTGCCCACTCGACCGTCCATTTCTGCTAAGATTACTGCTTCTCTAAACAGTACTCTATGAACCATGTAGGGTCATTGCCAATTTAGTATGGATTTCCTTTTGGCTTCTCCTTGATGAGGGATGATCTTCTTCAATACTAATACCCCGGTGTGAACTGTCAAGGTTTTACTTTCTTGTTGAATTCTTTGGTCATTCTTTTCTGATAGAGTTGCCCGTGAAAAATTGCATCTATCCTCTTTTCATTGATGAGCATCAATTGTTCATGTCTGCTACGTATCCATTCTGCATCATCCAGACCAATCTCTTGGATAATCCTTAAAAATGGTAGTACCACCTCGGTGGGTATTACTGCCTCTGAACCATAAACCAACATATAAGGAGTTGCCCGAGTTGATGTTCTGATTGTGGTGCGGTAATCGAGTAAAGCATATGGTAGCTTTTCATGCCATTGCAAGTGACTGTCCACTATTTTCCTTAAAATCTTCTTGATGTTCTTATTTGTGGCCTCAACTGCTCCGTTCATTTGTGGTCGGTAAACTGTGGAATTTCGATGAGCAATCTTGAACCTTTCACAATTTTCCTTCATAAGATCGTTGTTGAGGTTTGCTGCATTATCTGTTATGATTGATTCTGGAATTCCAAACCGACAAACTATATTCTTCCAAATAAAGTTTGCTACTACCTTCTTAGTCACTGCCTTGTATGTTGAAGCTTCAACCCACTTCGTGAAATAATCATAGCCACTAGGATGAAATGATGTCCATTTTATGTGGGAGGCATGATAGGTCCAATAACATCTATGTCCTAAGTAGAAAATGGCAAAGGGGAACCCATCACATAAGCTCATTCAATAGTGTATAAAATATCCATGCACTTGCCATTGATGACACTTTTGCACATAGTGGATGTTATCTCTCTCCATGGTCATCCAAAAATATCCAACTTTGAAAATCTTCTTTGCCAAAGGTTGGTGAACCCATTCATGTGAGGTCCACATGTTCCTGCATGTATTTCTCCCAAAAGCCTTGTTGCTTTTACTACGTCGACACACCTCAGCAATCCTAAATTTAAAGTTCTCCTATATAATATTTCTCAGTTAAGGAAGAAATGATTGGTCATCCTCCTCAAAGTCCTTTTTTGCTTGCTTGTATCATTTTCAGAATATTCTTGTGCTCATATCAACTTTCTGATGTCAAAGTACCGTGGTTTTAAATCCAGCTCTTCATCTACATGAAAACAATATGCATGTTGATCATGCATATCTACATCAATACGGTCGATGTAACTTTTGTTTTAATGTTGAATCATCGAGGAAAATGTTGCCAAAGCATCGCCAAACTCATTTTGAGCTCAAAGGACATACTTGAACTCACTCCTTGTGAATCTCCTTTTCAACTCTTTTATGTTATGCAAATAAGGCAGAATCTTGACATTCTTAGAGGTCCATTCTCCTTGCACCTGATGCAAATGGCCATCTTGAGTCCAAGAATAGAAGCTTCATATTCCTCCATGTTGTTAGTAAAATAAAACCTAATCTTGGTTGAGATTGGGTAATAGTGACATGTTTCCGAAATTAAGACTACTCCTATTTCAACTTTAATTGCCAGGACCCAGGAGTAGCCCCCTAGATGTAACAAGGAGTATAAGACCACGAGAGGTCTCATATAAGCCACTTAGCATATCATAACATAAAGTAATAAAAATGGTGTAGAAATTTAAAACATTTCAAATACAATCAAAGTCTTTTATAAAACAAAGCGGAAGTCTATTACATTTGTCTCAAACCATCTGAAACATGAACAATAGAATATCCTTAGGACATAGCCCGTACAATAGTCCAAAAGAGAAAAAAAAGACAAAGGGAAAGTGGTGGTCAAATCCTCGAATGCTATAAGGACTCACCAAATCTTCACTCCTTGATCAACTATGGACCTAGACGCGAGTGTGATAACCAATGTTGATGGACCTTACATTTTGATAAGAAATCTAGGCAAGACTATGTATAACATATGCTAAATATGATAGCTAGCATAAACAACCAAAACATGATGGTTAGTCAATGTAAACCATAAGCATAATCACTTAAATTATCATACTAATAAGAAAGGAGCAACTCTCAAGCAATCTTACTTCTCCTTAGTCAAGACTTGGGTCATCCTCCTCTAGTCAAGCTTACCTCATGGAAGGCATCTCAAGCAACAATCCAAGCTATTAATTCTTCATAACATAGTTCACATTATTCATACTTACTTTTAAAGACATAGGGATTCATCTCTTTGCCTAACTTACAATGGCTAATAGGTATTCGCCTCTTGCCTTACTTACTTTAAGATCATGGGTACTCGCCTTCACAATCACATCAAATGACACGAGTACTCATCTCTACATCATTTCATAAGGATCATGGGTACTTTCCTCCATAGCCATATATCATAATAGGAACGTGGGAGATCATCTCTTGTTCAAATCTAAGGAGTATGGGAAATCAACTCATATCCTTCTCATATGGAGGTCAAGGGTATTCACCTCTAGCCTTCTCAATTATAGTCCTTTATTCTAGATTCATTTTAGGTGAGCAATCCTTTCAACCTAGAATCATTTATGTGAGAAATCCTTTCGCATTCATACATCCATAATAAGCAATTCATATGGGAAGTATCTCTTCCACCACACTAACATCAATTACCCATAATTCATAGCATAAGCTTTACTCTCAAAGCACTACATCTCATGATCAACATCTATGCTTTATTCTCAATCAATTTACATTATAATTCATCAATCCTATAAGGATAAGCCTAAACCCATAAAGTTTCCCTTCATGGCATAAACCCAATTATATCATCTTCTATGTTAGAATCACAGAATAGACATGGGTATATGTAATTTCATCCTAAAAGCATGTAATTCTATCAATGCAATCATAAAAAATCATAATCCACTCAATTGGATCAATATTCATCATAACCCATCGCATTGGAAGAAACCCTAACTGGAATTGAGAAATGCTTCTTCAAATTGGGGGAATTCTAGGGGACTCCATGGGAGGAAGGATCCTATGGATGAAAATCCATCATACCTTAATCACAAAGCCCTCACACGCTTGAATATTGGAGACTGGACTTGACCTTAGCTTCAATTTCTTCCTTCTTCTTCCAACTTCTAGAGAGAGAATATTTGAGAAGAGTTTTGGGTTTTCTATTGGGATTTGAGAGAATGACTTCAATAGAGGATTTTGGGGTTAGAAATACTTATATAGGTGTCCTAGGCTTGGGTAAAAATACAACACTTCAATTTAATTAAAACCAAAAAAGACCCATAAGCCCCTAAAAGTAATCGCCATTCACGACTGACGGACCCCCGACCGACGGACCATCAATCGACCCACAGTCCGTCCTGGTCGATCATCACTAAGTTCAGAGAGTTTAGAACTTTTAGGCCTGAACCATGGACCGTGGTCTGACCTACGATCCATTGGTCAGGTTGTATCCTGGTCTGTTTGAATCCCTGAGGTGCCTAACCACGGACCCACCTACGATCCGTGGTTGGCAACCATCGGTTGGCACCTATAACTTTCCAAAAATCTACCATTTTACCTTGTCCGAATCTAGTGCATTACATTATCTCGCCCTTGGGATCATTCATCCTCGAATGAGATATTAGGCACATTTCTAAATGAAAAGACTCAAGACTAGAAGTCCATCATGCATGCAACTCATCAAAATTCTCACAATCGAGGAGGAAACATCAACTCCTAGCTAAACATACTCAATGAACCATAAGGGAGTAGGAACTACATCTAACAACCAAAAATGCATGAAAAATTCAAATTTCTTTTATTCAAGGGGGAACTACCATATCCAAACTAAAAGCATTCTCAACACAACCTCATGGAGCCTATATGCAATCAATACTCAAAGAACATACTCGAGGAGGAAATCTACAGTCCAAGTTAAGGCATATTCAACAATTCATCTCATGAAGTCTCTAAGAAACTCATACTCAATGCACAATAACATGAGGAAAATAAATCACATAAGTCATTTCTTTCAAAACTTAAGCTTTTTCATGGACATGCATGTAAGGAAATCATGGGAACTCATAAAACACACATGACTTCAAATCATAGAACAAACCAAGAGGAAGTTCATTACCTTAAGCTAGAGTAGGAGTAAAAGGAAAAACATGAGGATATCGGGACTTCATATCGGCCTCAACCTCCCAAGTAGCACCCTCAATTAGCACTACTAAAAAATTATTAAAAAAAGACGGCAAAAAGCATCGGACTGCGTCGCTTTTCGGGTCAAAATCGACGGAAAAGCGACGCAGTCACTTCCGTCGCTTTTTAACTCGACGCTTTTCAAAAAGCGACGGACTGCGTCGCTAAAAAGCGACGGACTGTGTCTCTTTTTATAATTTTTTTCATAAAAGCGACGGACTCCGTCTTTTTTTTTAATTTTCATTTTTTTTTATTTCTAAAATGCGACGCAGTCCGTCGCTTTTCTGGAAATTTTATTTTTTTTAAATTCAAAAAAAGCGACGGACCGAACAACGCAGTCCGTCGCTTTTCTGGGATTTTTAAAAAATAAAATCCAGAAAAGCGACGGACAAAACCACGCAGTCCGTCGCTTTTCGTGCATTATTTTTTGCAGCAAAAACTCCCAGTTTCTGCTGGCCACATGCAAATGCAATTCAATTCAATTCTACACTATTTCACCCAATCAAACACACAATTATAAACAATATAAACAAAACTTAAAATAACATTCAAAAGTATCTAAATCATAAATTAAAGAATTATAAAATCTTTCAAAATTCGTTTAAAAAAGTTCACAAATGTCTAGAGATCTAAACTAGGAAGTGAGATCTACATAATCATCCTCATCACTCTCGTCGTCGGTGTCATCGGGAGCTGAAGTGTTAGGTCGACGAGCGAGGCTCATCACTTGTTCTTTGATTTGCTGAATAGTGTCATTCATGTTTTCTTGTTCAGCTACTCCTCTCCGCTCTGACTCTGCTAGTGCCGCTGTAAGTTTACCTATTTGATCCGACATAGCAGCAATTTGAACAACGTCAAGTGCCTCGGCTTGACATGACGATCCAATACCTTCTATGCCTGATTGGAGTCGTCTAATACCTTCTCCACAAACGATGATCCATCTACAAAAATATAGATAATCAATAATATTATAAATAATTACTTAGTTTAACTTATTTAAACAAAATAACAATTTAAACTAGTTTAGTTTTGACTTAATACAACAACTAAATCCACCAACTAAAGAACATTATTTATTTTAACTTATTTAAACAACTTGACAACTTTAACTAGTTTAGTTTTGATTTAATACAACAACCAAATTCACCAACTAAACCACATTATTTATTTTAACTTATTTATACAACTTTACAACTTTAACTAGTTTAGTTTCGACTTAATACAACAACCAAATCCACCAACTAAATCACATTATTTATTTTAACTTATTTAAACAACATAACAACTTTAACTAGTTTAGTTTCGACTTAATACAACAACCAAATTCACCAACTAAACCACATTATTTATTTTAACTTACTTACATAACTTTACAACTTTAACTAGTTTAATTTCGACTTAATATAACAACCAAATCCACCAACTAAATCACATTATTTATCTTAACTTATTTACACAACTTTACAACTTTAACTAGTTTAGTTTCGACTTAATACAACAACCTAATCCACCAACTAAACCACATTATTTATTTTAACATATTTAAACAACTTAACAACTTTAATTAGTTTAGTTGTGACTTAATACAACAACCTAATCCACCAACTAAACCACGTTATTTATCTTAACATATTTAAACAACTTAACAACTTTAACTAGTTTAGTTTTGACTTAATACAACAACCAAATCCACCAACTAAATCACATTATTTATTTTAACTTATTTAATTTACACAACATAACAACTTTGACTAGTTTAATTTGAACTTAATACAACAACCTAATCCACCAACTAAACCACATTATTTATTTTAACTTATTTACACAACTGTACAACTTTAACTAGTTTAGTTTCGACTTAATACAACAACCAAATCCACCAACTAAATCACATTATTTATTTTAACTTATTTATACAACTTTAAATAGTTTAGTTTCAACTTAATACTACAACCTAATCCACCAACTAAACTACATTATTTATCTTAACTTATTTACACAACTTTACAACTTTAACTAGTTTAGTTTCGACTTAATACAACAACATAATCCACCAACTAAACCACATTATTTATCTTAACATATTTAAACAACTTTAACTAGTTTAGTTTTGACTTAATACAACAATCAAATCCACCAACTAAACCACGTTATTTATTTTAACATATTTAAACAATTTAACAACTTTAACTAGTTTAGTTTTGACTTAATACAACAATCAAATCCACCAACTAAACCACATTATTTATTTTAACTTATTTACACAACTTTGCAACTTTAACTAGTTTAGTTTTGACTTAATACAACAACCAAATCCACCAACTAAACCACATTATTTATTTTAACTTATTTACACAACTTTACAACTTTAACTAGTTTAGTTTTGACTTAATACAACAACCAAATCCACCAACTAAAACACATTATTTATTTTAACTTATTTACACAACTTTACAACTTTAACTAGTTTAGTTTCGACTTAATACAACAACCAAATCCACCAACTAAATCACATTATTTATTTTAACTTATTTAATTTACACAACTTTACAACTTTAACTAGTTTAGTTTTGACTTAATACAACAACAAAATCCACCAACTAAATCACATTATTCCTAAATTAAAGCTAAGTGTCAACACTAGATGGACACAAATCGATCTTGCAAGAAAATCAATTTTGTCATCAATAGGATCAACTAGTGTTGGTACTTACGCTTAACAAACACATTATTCCTAAATTAAAGCTAAGTGTCAACACTAGATGGACACAAATCGACCTTGCAATAAAATCAATTTTGTCATCAATAGGATCAACTAGTGTTGGTACTTATGCTTAACAAACACATTATTCCTAAATTAAAGCTAAGTGTCAACACTAGATGGACACAAATCGATTTTGCAAGAAAATCAATTTTGTCATCAATGGGATCAACTAGTGTTGGTACTTACGCTTAACAAACACATTATTCCTAAATTAAAGCTAAGTGTCAACACTAGATGGACACAAATCGACCTTGCAATAAAATCAATTTTGTCATCAATAGGATCAACTAGTGTTGGTACTTATGATTAACAAACACATTATTCCTAAATTAAAGTTAAGTGTCAACACTAGATGGACACAAATCGATTTTGCAAGAAAATCAATTTAGTCATCAATAGGATCAGCTAGTGTTGGTACTTATGCTTAACAAACACATTATTCCTAAATTAAAGCTTAATATCAACACTAGATGGACACAAACACATTAGGATCAACTAGTGTTGGTACTTATGCTTAACAAATATATTATTCGTAAAATTAAAGTTAAGTATTAATACTAGATGGACACAAACACATTATTGAAAACAATTGTACTTGAACTTAAGAAATTTATCAACCTTATCTCCAACTTTGAAGCAATATAGTCTTGTATCAACTTTTTTAGATGTTGAGCTTCCTCGGTTGCCTAGCACGAAAAGTTCTTAAATTAGTTAAATATAAACTTCAAATCCAAGAATATTAGTTATATATATATTCAAGTTTTAATAAGTTCAAGTTTCAATTCAAGTTCATATTTAATTTCTAAACTTAATTAGTTAGATATTCAAGCTAATTAGTTCCAACTTCAAGTTCTAATTTCAAGTTCATATTCCTAATTAAGTTCAATTTATAGTAAATTCAAGTTATAATTAATTATGAGTTCTAATTAAGTTGTAATTCAAATCCCTAAAATTTTAAATTCAAACTAGCTAGCTATTTCTAATCCCAAATTCAAACTATTAGTCCTAAAATCTCAATAATAATTCAAACTAACTCAAATAATACCCAAGTTCAAACAACTCCCCAAATATAATTCAAACTATTAGTCCTAAATTTCAAATTTAAACTAGTCTTAAAATCACAAATTGAAAGTACTCCTAGAATTCAAAAACCAAACTATATTGCTAAAATCTCAAATTCAAACTATTAGTAGTCCTAAAATATCAATAATAATTCAAACTAGTCCTAAATTCAAAATTCAAACTAGTCTTAAAATCACAAATTCAAACTAGTCCTAAAATCTGAAAATCTAACTAGTGCTAAAATCCTAAATTCAAACTAGCTAGCTATTCCTAATCCCAAATTCAAACTATTACTCTTAAAATCTCAATAATAACTCAAATAATATCCAAATTCAAACAACTCCTTAAAACCTTAATTCAATCTAATTTTACAATTCCAAAATCAAACTAATTAACTCAAGAGATACCAAATTTCAAAACAAATCCTTAGATATGCTAATTCAAACTAACCCTAACATTAAATTTTCAATTCACAATCAACAAACACAAACTAACAATCAAATAATCCCCAAGTCAAACTAACAATCAAAAGCCCTAAATCATTCACTTACTAATTAACTAACAATCAATAAAAAACTAATTCAATACACTAATTAACAAATTCAACACTCAAATTGAAAGAAATTAAAAATAATATTATGAAACCCTAACCTTGAATTAAAGGAGAAGGGCAGTGGGTCGGGATGGAGGCGGCGCCGGTCGATAGGGAGGCGCCGGCGCGAGCTGCTCTTGCTGCTGGCCGGCGCGAGCTGCTCCTGCTGCTGGCCGGCGCGAGCTGCCCCTGCTACTGGCCGGCGCGAGCTGCCCCTGCTGCTGGCCGGCGCGAGCTGCTCCTGCTACTGGCCGGCGCGAGATGCTCCTGCGATGGTGGCGTGGCCTGGCGCCGGTCGGAGATGGGTGGAAATGGGGCACCGATGAGATGAGAGGAGTGAGAGAGGAGTGAGACTTGTCACTTTAGAAAAGAATGAATATTTCTAGGGTTTTACTCTTTTGGTAGCTTAGAAAAGAGAGAAAATGTTGATTCGATCTTGACCGTTGGATTTGAATTAGATGAGCGGCTAGGATTTGATTTAGAATTTAATTTAAAGATGAATGGATGAGATTAAAATGAATGGATCTTGAGATTGAATTGAAATGACCAAAATTGAAATAAAAATTGGCTACAATTGAAATAAAAAGTGGCTATAATTAAAATAAAATTTGAAATCGAATGGGCTAGAATTGAAAGAAAATATAATAAAATCAGCTACAATTTAAATATATATATATATATATATATATATATGAAATTTAATTACACGTCAACAGAAGTTTAATTTAATAAATTAAATTTATCGATCAAGTTAATATATAATTTAACTACACATCAACAGAAGTTTATATATATATATGAAATTTAATTACACGTCAATAGCAATTTAATTTAATAAATTTAATTTATCAATCAAGTTAATATATATATATATATATATATATATAATTTAACTACACGTCAATAGAAGTTTAATTTAATAAATTTAATTTATCATCAAGTTAATTTTATAATATAATTTAATAAATTTAATTTATTAAATTAAACTTATGTTGATGTGTAATTAAATTTATTATATATATATATATATATATAAAACTACACATCAACAGAAGTTCATGTTTTAGATATAAAGTATAAAGTGCCTAATACACGCATTTGCCAAAATAAAGTTTGCATACCGCATTTCTTTTTCTTGGTCAAAAATCAGTTATACCCTCTAATATATATATATAAAACTAACTACACATCAACAAAAGTTTAATTTAATAAATTTAATTTTATTGATCAACAAAAGTTTATCAATATCAAATTTAATATATAAATCTCCTTGAATTGATCATACATATTTCTTTAATTGATAATGTATTTCATATCTGAACCACTAGTATATAAGACTTGATTTGTTAAACTATTCGAGGAGTATATAATTAATCAACGTATTTCATACTCCAACGAAGAATCCTTTACATGTCATCATAATTAGGAAGTGATCACTACACTTGACATCCATTCAAGGTCGAACGTATATAATAATACTAGCTCGCATTTCATACTCAAATGGATTATATGTTAGTTCTTCACCTCTACATCATGAGATGAGATGTTAAGTTCATGATTAGACGACGGACTGATAAAATTTGTGCATTACTCTAGAAATATAAGTATATATACTTTTCTCCTAATTCATATCAACGTAGTTTCATACTCTAAATATGGATTGTAGATATTTTCTTATTTATTCCACGAATTCCAACTTTTTATTTATAAAAGTATACAAAATTGTTACACTTTTTGAACAATTAATTGTAGGTGTAAACGAAATTTTAGTATTATGCACAATAGAAAAATTATGATTAATAGGAATATTTTAAACAAATCGACCTCCAGATGTCGTTTTTATTAAAAGAAATTAAATTTTAAAAAAATACAGACCTCATGAGGTCGGTATCACATTAAATTTTAACATAAATAAAAAGCAATCATGTTAATTGAATAATATTGACATCGGAAGGTCGGTATTTTATATTAAATTATTTTTTAACTTATATAAAACCGTCATTTGGAGGACGATTTATTTAAAGTTAATTGAAAATATTAATTTATTACATACTATTTAATTTTACCAACATCCGAAAGTCGATATTATAATTTTTTTGTTTTTTATTTTACACAAAACCGTCCTCAGGTAGACAATTTAAATAAAAATAAATCAAAATATTTCTCAAAGCGACGGACAGAGTCTTTATGTCCGTCGCTTTTTTTGAAAAAAAGTTTGACCAACATTTTGACCAAAAAGCGATGGAAAAAGAGACATTGTCCGTCGCTTTTTTAAAATATTTGACCAAGAAGTAACGGACATAAAGATGTTGTCCGTCGCTAATTTAAAAATAATTCAACAATTAAAATTAATAAAAAGCGACGGACGGCGTGACTTTTTTAAATTAATAAATAATTATTTTTAATAAAAAGCGACGGACTGCGTCTCTATCGATATAAAATAATTAATTATTTATTATATATATTGTTGGTGCAAAATTCTGCGAAAAAAAGTGACGGACTCAGCGATGCAGTCCGTTGCTTCTTTAAAAAAAACAATTTTTTTTTAAATTTAAAAAAAATAAGAAAATTAATTGAAAAGCGACGGACTCTGCGACGCCATCCGTCGTATTTAAAAAAATTAAAAATTAAAAACTAAAAAAAATTAAAAAAATAAAAAATACATTAAAAAGCGACGGACTCTGCGACGCCGTCCGTCGCTTTTTAAAAAATAAAAAAATAAAAAAAATAAAAAATAAATTAAAAAGAGACGGACACTGCGACGCCGTCCGTCGCTTTTTAAAAAATAAAAAATTAAAAAAATTAAAAATTAAAAAATAAAAAATAAAATAAAATGCGACGGACTTTGCGATGCCGTCCGTCGCTTTTGAAAAAAAAAATAAAAAAAAAATTTAACTAAAAAGCGACGGACGACATCGCTTTGTCCGTCGCTTTTGGGAGCGACGCCGTCCGTCGCTTTTACTTCCGCCGTTTTTTAGTAGTGTAGTTGATTCCTCCACAAAACCTTCACGGAAGCTATTTCCTTGTTTCTCAATTTATTAACTTGCCACTAAAAAATCTCAACCGAAACTTCCTCATATGAAAGGTTCTCATCAAATCCCAACCCTTCTAGGTAAACTATGGATGTCAGATCTCGAACAGACTTTTTAAGCATAGAGACATGAAAAAGGGATGAACGGTTGCCAACTCATTTGGTAAATCTAACTCATAAGGAACCTTACCCATACGCCTCAAAATCTTATATGGGCCTACATATCGAGGACTAAGCTTCCCTTTCTTGCCAAACCTCATGACACCCTTTATGGGTGTGATTTTCAAGTAAACCCAATTGTTAACTTCAAACTCTAGATCCCTTATCCTCACATCGGCATAAAACTTTTGCCGACTTCAAGCCATTTTCAACCTCTCTCTAATGAGTCAAACTTTCTCAATGGATTCATGACCTAGCTCAGGACCTATTAGGGCAACTTCACCCACCTCAAACCAGCCTATGGGAGATCTACACCTCCCACCATAGAAGGCCTCAAATGGAGCCATACCGATACTTGATTGATAGCTATTATTATAAGCAAATTCAATCAAAGGAAAATGGTCATCCCAATTTCCCTTAAAGTCAATCATGCAAACCCTTAACATATCTTCCAACATTTGTATAGTACGCTCCGCTTGCCCATCTGTTTGAGGATGAAAAGTTGTGCTAAGCTTAACCTTAATGCCAAGTCCCTTTTGTAATGACTTCCAAAACTGAGAAGTGAATTGCATACCACGATCGGAAATAATGGACAAAGGCACTCCATGCTGCCTTACCATCTCTCTCAAATACAACTTGGCATAGTCCTCCGCCGAATAAGAAACCTTAACGGGAAGGAATGAGCCGATTTTTTCATCCGATCTACTACCACCCAAATAGAGTAGTGTTGTCGCTGGGTGCGAGACAAACCAACAATAAAGTCCATATTCAAGTCTTCCCAATTCCAAGTAGGAATGCCAATATCTTGGGAGAAACCTCTCGGACTCTGATGCTCAACCTTTACCTGTTGGAAATTAGTACATTTGGCCACAAATATCGCAATATCCTTCATTTTCCCATTCCACCAATAGATCTCCTGAAATTCACGGTACATCTTGGTGGCTCCCGGGTGAATGAAATATCGAAAACTATGGGCTTCTGTCAAGATCTGTTCCCTCAAGTCATCAACATTTGGAACGCATAACCGGCCTTGATATCTAAGGACACCATATCCCCCTTGGGAGAAGGCCTCAACGGACTTTCTAAGTACCTCTTCTTTCAATTCTACCAAAGTCAGATCAAGACATTTCTTTTCTTTAGCATCTACGACAAAAGACGAGTTTAACCCTTTATAAACCATAACACCACCTTTGGCGGAGTCTACCAATCAAAAACCCAATCGGGCCAACATATGAACATCCCGAGCTAACTCTTTTCTATCATCATTAGCATGTGCAACACTGCCCATTGATTTTTTTGGCTAAACACATATTATAAACTCTTATGGCTGGTGAAAACATCCACATGAACCCCATACAAATAATGCTTCCAAATACTTAAGGTAAATACCACCGCTGCTAATTCAAGGTCATGGGCAGGATAATTCTTCTCATGGACCTTAATTTTCCTTGAAGCATAGGCAATTACCTTACCATTTTGTATAAGTACACATCCCAACCCAACTCTAGAGGCATCACAATATACCACAAAGCCATCCGTACCTTTCGATAAAGTTAACACCGAAGCGGAAGAGAGTCTATCTTTCAACTCTTTGAAACTTTTCTCACAAGCATCCGACCATATGAACTTGGCCTTCTTTTGTGTCAAAGTTGTCAATGGAGAGGCAATTGAAGAGAAACCTTCAACAAACCTTCTATAATAACTAGCCAAACCCAAAAATCTTCTAATATCTGAAGGAGTTAGAGGTCTAGTCCAACTCTTGACCGCATCTGTCTTCTTAGGATATACCTCAATACGCTTGCTTGTCACAATATGACTAAGGGAAGCTACAGACATTAACCAAAATTCACATTGCTAAAAGTTTGCAAGAAGTTGTTGGTCCTTGAGGGTTTGCAATACAATCCTCAAATTATCAATATGCTCATTCTCACTTCTTGAATAGATCAAAATATCATCGATAAACACAATAACAAACATGTCAAGATATTGTCTGGATACTCTATTCATCAAGTCTATAAACGTCGTTGAAGCATTAGTCAAACCAAATGACATTACTAGAAACTCATAGTGTCCATATCGAGTTCTAAAAGTCATATTTTGAATTTCATTATCTTTCACTCTCAATTGGTGGTAACCAATCTTAGAGAAATAACTTTCCCCTTGAAGTTTGTAAAATAAATCATCTATCCTTGAGAGAGGATACTTGTTCTTAATGTTCACCTTGTTCAATTGCCGATAGTCAATACACATACGGAGTGAGCCATCATTTTTCCTAACAAACAAAACTTGAGAACCCCATAGAGAGATACTTGGTCAGATGAAACCCTTATCTAATAAATCTCTCAACTATTCTTTCAACTTCTTAAGTTCTGCCGGAGCCATTCTATAAGGTGGAATAGAAGTAGGTTACGTATCTGGGAGAAAGTCAATACCAAAGTCTATTTCCCTTTTGAGAGGAATACTAGGTAGATCATCTCGGAACACTTCCGAAAACTCATTGACAATGGGGACCAACTCAAGATTAGGGATTTCGGAATCTGTATCCCTCACCCTAACTATATGATAAATGCAACCCTTAGAGATCATCTTTCTAGCTTTAATATAGGAAGCAAGCTGACCCTTAGGTATAGAATTTCCCCCCTTCCATTCTAGGATAGGCTCATTTGGGAATTGAAATTTGACTACACGGGTCCTATAATCAATAGAAGCATAAAAAGAGCTCAACCAATCCATACCAAGGATAACATCAAAGTTTAACATATCAAGCTCTACTAAGTCTACAAGAGTAACTATATGGCATAAGGAGGGCGTGACATCTTCTATAGACCATTTTAGCCACCACACAATCACCAACAGGAGTATAGACAGAAAAAAGTTCTATCAACACATTGGGGAGCACATCAAACCTCATGGCCATATAAGGTATCACAAAGGACAAAGTGGCACCAGGATCAAGTAAATCATACACATCTAATTGAAAAACTTCAAACATACCGGTCACCACATCTGGGGAATTCGTATGATCACCTCTAGTCTGGAGTGCATAGAATTAGTTTTGCTTAGAAGAATTTGCACCTGAACCATTTGGACTAGACAAAGGGTAGGGTTGATCCCTACGGCGAGTATCTTCATCATTCTTAGCAACCGAAGGACAATTCCTTATCTTGTGATCTGTCTTTCCACAACTAGATCAAGCATTGGAACTCGTTAGACACTTACCCTCATGGTTTCTTCCACACTTAGCGCAAGTAGGCATCAAGGACCTACAACCATCTCCTTGAGGTATAGGGTTGGACACCATTTCATTGTTAGACCTTGGAGGAGAATTAGAAGAACCTTTCGCTGAGAGCTTTTTGCCGGAACCTTGAACGACCCCGTCCATCGGACCTAGAATGTGAAAAGTTACCATCATTCATTCTTGTCCTTTTAACCTCTCGAGATCTTTCCTCAAGTTTTTCCTCTTCCATTTGCTGGGCATGCACCATAAGATAAGAAATGTCTATGTCATGGAGAAGCATAGCGGTGCGGCATTCTTTGACTACCATGTCAGACGCACCTGACACAAATTTACTTATCTTAGCCCTATGATCTGCCATAATAGAAGGAGCATATTTGGACAGTTGAGTGAACCTCAAATCATATTCCCTTACACACATATTTCCTTGCTGGAGGTTAATGAACTCAAGAACCTTGGCATCTATCATCTCAAGAGGTAAGAATCTATCAAGAAAAGCAATTTTGAACTTTTCCCAATCTATAGGACCCACTTCTTCTGGCCTTGCCACCTTCCATTAATTGAACCAAATCTAAGTAACCCCTTTGAGTTGATTAGCGGCCAATTCTGCCTTCTCTACTGGAATCACTCCCATAATAGCAAGTATCTTATATACTTCATCAATAAACTCTTGTGGATCCTCCTCAACTTTGGAGCCATAAAATTTCATAGGGTTCATCCTTGTAAAGTCCCTTACTCTTGTCACCGCCGTACCCACATTTTGGTTCATGGGGATTATGACCTCTCTATTGGCTTGAGCCAACACTTGGAAATCCGACCTAAACTCCACATTTGTCACAATTTTAGCCAAAGGATCAATCGGAGCTTGAAGAGGAGATTTGGGAGGAACTTCTTGACCCACATTATCTCCCACATTCCTTCTAGAATTAGCCCTTCTAGCAGTCATATCCTGAAAACCATCAAGTAAGGATTAGGCAAAAGACTTAATAGAGGTAAACTCCATGGCACGACTTAGAGAATGAAGAAGTGAAGTTTCCTAAGCATCTAGTAGCCTTTCATTCATATGTGGCGCACTTCAAATTTATGAACAAAACTCTACTTGGCATGGCTTGAGACATCCTAGTACCATTCTAAACCTTGTGCTCTGATTACCCATCATTACCCAGGGGTACCCCCCCCCCCCCAGATGTAACAAGGCGCATTAGCATATCATAACATAAAGTAATAGAAAATGATGCAGAAATTTAAAATAGTACAAATACAATCAAAGTATTTTATAAAACGAAATGGAAGTCTATTACACTTGTCTCAAACTATCTAAAGCATGAACAATAGAATATCCTTGGGACACAACCCATACAATAGTCTGAAACATAGAGGAAAGGCATAAGGGAAAGTTGAGGTCAAATCCTCGAATGCTATGAGGACTCACCAAATCTTCACTCCCTGATTAACAATGGATCTAACCACGAGTGTGAGAACCAATTTCATCTGACCCTACATTTTGATAAGAAATGTAGGCACGAGTATCTATTAGTACAAACATGTACTAAATATGATAGCTAGCATAAACAACTAAAACATGATGGTTAGTCAATGTAAACCATAAGCATAATCAATGCACATAAATCATCATACTAATAATAAAGGAACCTTTCTCAAGAAACCTTACATCTCTATAGTCAAGACTTGGGTCATCCGCCTCTATTCAAGCTTACCTCATGGAAGGCATCTCAAGCAATAATTAAACCTATTCATTCTTCATAACATAGTTCACATTATTCATACTTACTTTTAAAGATATTGGGATTCGCCTCTTTTCCTAACTTACAAAGGCTAATGGGTATTCACCACTTCTCTAACTTGCAAAGGCTAATGGGTGTTCACCACTTGCCTTACTTTAAGATCATGGGTACTCACCTCCACAATCACATCATATGAAACGAGTACTCACCTCCACATCATTTCATAAGGATCATGGGTACTGGCCTCCATGTCTATTCACCATAATGGGAACGTGGAGAATCACCTCTTGTTTTAATCTAAAAAGTATGGGAAATCACCTCATATCCTTCTCATATGGAGGTCAAGGGTAGTCGCCTCTAGCCTCCTCAATTACATAGTCTTTTAGTCTAGATTCATTTTAGGTGAGCAAATATTTCAACCTAGAATCATTCATGTAAGAAGGCCTTCCACATTCATACATTCATATTAAGCAATTCATGTGGTAAATATCTCTTCCACCACACTAACATCAATTACCAATAATTCATATCATAAGTCTTACTCTAAAAGCACTACATGTCATGATCATCATCTATGCTATATTCTCAAGCAATTTACATCATAATTCATCAATCTTATAAGCATAAGCCAAAACCCATAAAGTTTCCCTTCATGGCATCAACCCAATTATATCAACTTCTATGTTAGAATCATGGAATAGGCATGGGTACATGTAATTTTATCCTAGAAAAATGTAAGTATATCAATTCAATCATAAACAATCATAATCCACTCAATTGGATCAACATTCATCATAACCCATAACATTGGAAGAAACCCTAACTAGAATTGCAGAATTCTTCTTCAAATTGGGGGAATTCTAGGGAACTCCATGGGAGGAAGGGTCCCATGGATGAAATTTAATCATACCTTAATCTCAAAGCCCTCACAAGCTTGAAGGTTGGAGACTTGACTTGACCCTAGTTTCAATTTCTTCCTTTTTTTTTCCAACTTCTAGAGAGAGAATATTTGAGAGTAGTTTGGGGTTTTCTTTTGGGATTTGAGAGAATGACTTGAAGGGGGATTTTGGGGGTTAAAAATACATATATAGGTGTCCTGGTCTTGGGTAAAATGGCACTACTCCAATTTAATTATAAATGGAAAAGACCCATAAGCCCCTAAAAGTAACTGGCAGTCATGACTGACAGACCCCCGATCGACGGACCGTTGATCGACCCACGGTCCATCCTGGTCGATCTTCACTAAGTTCTAAGATTTTGAAACTTGTGGGCTTGAACCATGGACCCCCAAACCACAGATCGTGGTCTGACCTACAGTCCGTTGGTCAGGTCGTGGTCCTGGTCTGTCTAAATCCCTGAGATGCCCAACAACAGACCCGCTTATGGTCTGTGGTCCCAACCACAATCCATGGTTGTCCTCCATCATTTGGCACCTACAACTTTCCAAAAGCTGCTAGTTTACCTTGTTCGAATCTGGGGTGTTACACCAACAGAGTTTGATGCTCCATCAAAGAACATCCTTCATCCATCATACGACTCTTATATGTCTTGTCTTACAAACAAAACCTCTTCATTAAGGAAGTAGGTTGTAAGAGGCTTGTAATCCTGGTCTAGCGGGTTTTCTGCGAGTTGATCATCCAGGTTTTGTCCTTTGATGGCTTTCTGTTTCACGTACACAATATCAAACTCACTCAACAAAATTTGCCACTTTGCCAGTTTACCTTTAGGCATTGGAATCTGAAAGATGTACTTGAGTGGATCCAGTTTTGAGATCAAGTACATGGTGTATGCAGACAGATAATGTCTAAATTTTTATGTGATCCAAGTCAGAGCGCAATACGTTCGTTCTAACAAAGTATATCTTGTCTTGTATGGTGTGAACTTCTTGCTCAAATAGTAAATGGCTTGCTCTCTTCTACATGTCTCATCATGCTTCCCCAATACACATCTGAATGCTTTATCCATGACAGATAGATACAATAGCAAAGGCTTTCCAGGTTCCAATGGGACTAATGCTTGTGGGTTGGACAAGTATTTTTTATTATATCGAAAGCCTTTTGGCATTCCTCTGTTCATTTCATGGAAGCATCCTTCTTCAGTAATTTGAATATGGGTTCACAGATCACTGTGGATTGAGCTATAAATCGACTGATGTAATTCGGTCTTCCTAAGAAACTCATCACGTCCTTTTGGGTCTTGGGGGAGCTAGTTTTTGGATTGCCTTTATCTTTAATGGATCAAACTCTATGTCTTTCCTACTAATGATGAATCCTAGTAGCTTTCCCACAGGTACTCCAAATGCACACTTTGTTGGATTCAAGTTTAGATTATACTGCCACAACCTCTCAAAGAACTTCTGTAAGTCATCCAGGTGATATGAACTTCTTTTGGATTTGATAACAACATCATCCACGTACACTTCAATTTCTTTGTGGATCATATAGTGATAAAGGGTAGTCATGGCCCTCATGTAGGTTGCATCAGCATTTTTTAGACTAAAAGGCATTACTCTATAGCAATACACCCCTCATGGAGTGATAAACGTTGCCTTTTCTCATCATCTTCATCCATCAGGATTTAGTGATATACTGCAAAGCAATCAACAAATGATTGCAACTCATGTTTTGCATATTTATCGATGAGTATATGAATATTTGGAAGAGGGAAATCATCCTTCGGACTGGATCTACTGAGATCTCGATAGTCCACACATATTTTGATTTTTCCATCATTTTTCAGCACAGGATCAATGTTGGCTAACCATGTGGGGTAGTTTGTAACCCTCACAACGTTTGCCTTGAATTGCTTAGTTACCTCATCGTTGATCCTCAAATTTGGCTTGAATTTTCTTATCTTTTGTTTAACTAGTAGACAAGTGGGATAAGTTGGTAATTGTCCGAGACAATATCAGTGCTTAATCCTGGCATGTCATCATAAGACCAAGCAAATACATCAACATATTGCTTAAGAAACTCTATTAACTCTTGCTTTCTTTCATCCTTCAAATTTATAATGACTAGTATTTCCTTCACGATTTCCTCATCTCCTAAGTTCACAACATCTATTTCATCCATAGTGTGTTTTTTTTAATTTTCAACTTGCTAGATCTCATGTGGTAAATTTTCAGGCATCATGCTCTCATCGTACTCTTCGTGATCTTGTTCATTGCTTTCACCATGCTCAATGTATTCATTACATGTCATAACTGTTGAAGGAGGATTTTGATTAATATGTGTGCTGAAAAGTGAAAAAGGTAAGTAAAAATAAATAGACATTTAAAATAACAAGGAACTTTTTTAAAAAAATAAAGACTTTTTATTTAAAAGCATTCGAGCTTTCAAAAGAGGCAAGCACCAAAAGATTAGCCATGATTCTACCCTCAATTTGATCATGTGAATTTTGGAAATTTAAACTACTTTTCCACACTACTAGAACTCTGGTTGAAACAAGGATGGACGGATAGTCTAGTTCTTCAAGATTTCCCTAGGTTCAGCATCACGAATAGTCAATTTGTTGATATGTATCTCTTCCTCTTCTCCAACCATGGCCACGAACAAATTTCCTATTCTTTCAATGATGTCATCATCACTTGCTTGATCTTGAATCGAAGTTTGTGCTAGTACAAAGATTGTCTTGCTTGACCTATGATGGTCTCTTCCCGAGGTAGGCTCGTATATGAGTCCGTTAGTACCTCTCTAATGCTTCAGCTGGATAGGCTAAACTATGCCATTGGACTTAGGCACAAGTCCACTCTTAGGCTGATACCCATACCTCAACATGTCTGACGCTACCATTTTTGTTGCACTTTACAATTTTGTATCATCTGTCTCTACTTCCTCATTGACCCTTACAGCATGTATGATTTCCAATGTGTGAAAAGTGGCTCTGTCTAACTCGTTGGTGACTAGGATAGAATTGATAGAATGAATGGGTGATTGAGCTCTCTGTGGATGGTAACTTCTTTGCGACCCCACTCAGACTTTACACATTGGTGAAGAGTGAAAGGAACCACTCTCGTCATGTGGACCCATGGTCTTCCCAACAATAGGTTGTAGTTGGATGACACATCCATCACTTGAAATAGGATGGGGAATTCAGCCAGCTCTACTTGCAATGTGAGATAGATCTCTCCAATGAAACTTCTTTGGGCTCATCAAAAGCTTTAACTTTTATATGACTTTCCCTTATCTCTTCCATATTCACATCTAAATCTCTCAGAGTGGTGAAAGGACTGATGTTGCATCCAGAACCACCATCTATTAGAACTTGAGTCACAATTTTATCATAGCATTTGACTGTGATGTGAAGCATTTTGTTGTGCCCAACTCCTTCTGTAGGCAGCTCATCATCATGGAAAGAGATCTTGTTAGCTTTCACTATTCATCCAATCATTGAAGCTAAGGTTTCACTTGTGGTCTCATTTGGAATGTTCACACCATATAACACTTCCATTAAAGGATTCCTATGAGCTTCAGAACTCATAAAGTAGAGACAAAATGGATATGTGGGTTGGCATCTTTTTCAATTGCTCTTCAACTGAATAGTCTTTAGGCTACATCTTGTTCCAAAATTCTGTGGCTTCAGCATCAATAACATTATTCTTTAGGTTCTGTTCTTTTGCAATAACTCTTTGATTTGGATCTTCTAGGTATAACACCTTACCGACCTAGCCATTCTTTAAGCCACAACACTGTCGATCATCTTGCCCTTGATGCTTCCTCGATAGTCCCATGGGACTGCTTTTGTGTCATACTGAGGCTTTTTAGCAATTAGAGTTGTCACTACAACTCTTGGGAGATTGGACAATTAAAGGTTCCCTTAGTTGAACAGTAAAACAGGTTGCGCCAAAGATGTCATGGCATCTACTTCATATATGTTTGGATAGTTGGGGTCCTCATATTCATCATCTAGAGTAACTATGTTGACTTCCCAATTATCATGGTTTGGCAAGGGAGTGTTGTTTACATTAGGAGGTGCTGGAATGCATTTGATTACTCCTCTTTTTCTCAAAAACTCGATTTGGTTCTTCAAACCATAACAATTTTCTGTGTCATGTCCTTGGATTCTCGAGTGGTAAGCGCATCACTTGTTTCCATCGAAGTTACTAGTGATTGGATCGGAAAGCTTTTCTTCAACTGTTTATAGCACTACTGCAATCCTCAACCTCTCAAATAATTGCGCATAGGGTTTGGTAATCGGTCTATAAGTGTGAGCATTTCTAGCTTCGAGATTTGGACGTGGTCTCAATGCATATGTTGGTCTATTGTGGTGGATTAGTGCTTGGATAGGGACATATGGTCTTGGTGGATTTTGGTATGGTGGTGCTTAGGATGGATTATAGTGTGGTTGGGTATAATGTACTTGGTATGGGACGTAAGAAGTATGTGCAACAATTTGGGGATTGTTGGGGTATCGGTAGGATGGTCCTCCTTGTTGGTAAGTGACAGCTTAAACATCCTCTATTTTCTTCTTGATACCACAAATGAAACCCGGTTGTATGGCCCTACTTGTAACTTGCAATGAAACCATAGACTAAATTTTACCCATATTTGACACCTTTCTCTATGAAGTTTCCCATCTTGACAAATCTGCAAACTTCTGGACCATCATTGACATTATCTTGTCCAAGTGAATACCTTTTTGAGCTCGAATGAAGTACTTTGTGAGCTCACTCTCATCTAGTGGTGGTTTCACCCTTGCGGCTTCAGTTCTCTAACGTCGTGCATACTCTTCAAAATTTTCAGATGGCTTCTTCTGTATGTTGTCTAATGAGAATCTGTCAGTTGTAATTTTAATATTGAATATGAAACGAGTCATGAAATCCTCATCCATTTCCTACTAGTCAGGCCATTTGTGAGGGTCCTGGCGCATATACCTGGTTAATGTTTCTCCTGAAAAACTCCAGATGAACAAATTCATCCTCAACTTCTCATTTCTCCCTATACTTACTAACTTGTCACAATATGCCCTTAAATGTGCATGAGGGTCACCTTTTCCATCAAACATGTCAAACTTCGGTGGTTTGTACCCTATAATGTCTAGATGGATGCACAGGTCATCGTAATCAAGGCTCTCTGTTCCCCTAGTGACTTGTAACATTTTCAATCCCTTTCTTAGATCATGAAGTTGTGTATTTATCGATGCATCCTTTTTTAACCAAGCATCTTTCTCCATTTTTGCAAATTGATCGACCTCATAGGGGACATTAACCATAACTGGTGTTGTGAGCGTGGAGCTCCCGTGGCATATACAGGTAGAACAAGTGGCTCATAGGGAGCGACAACATGTGCCCCAAGTATCTTTTACATTGTAGGTATCGTAGCATCGTGATTAGAGAGGTTAGGAATGGTCCTGCTGCGGTTGGAGAAGCTTTTGGGACTCGACTTTGAGCGGGAGCATGTTGAGTTAGTTCTGGCTGATTTTGTAAGTCGGCAGAAGGCAAGTCAGCCTTTGGGAAGTAGATAGGTGTCTTAAAAGTTAGGAAAGTGGTAGCCGACAGTTTGGCCAAGTCTCACACTTGAGGTTACTCTTCCTTTAAGATCTCAAGTTCTTGTTCCATTTGATCCATTTTCTCTTTGTTTTGAATGTCTTTTATATTTTGTGAAATTTTGGGATTCTCTATAGGTTCTATTATGTTTATGACAGCGTTGAACTCGTCTTTATTAGTCATCTTTCCTTTTGATCGAAGTTTGTATCGTGAGTAATCCAGCTAGCAAGTCAACATAAATCAACATACTTTTGGGGATAAATGATGAAAAGAAAAGAAAATAAAGAAAAAGGGAAACTATGTTAGTTTGGGAGATATTGAAAGAGGTAACAAATATATAAGTGTAACACATATATATGCCAATTTAGCAACATTCAAAACGTGTCCTAATATAGAAACTTTTTTTTCCCCAGGTAGGCCTACATTGCAATTAGTTTTATGATAAATGATCCATTTAAACCCATTTTAGATTTGGAGCAAACATAAATTCATTTATCAAAGCAGACTAGCTATTATAATAAGGTAGTCAATCAGAGGCCTATGAAATTAAAGTACAATGGTGGCCACAAGGCATACAAGAAGGATAGGCCACATGGCACTTTGAGGAGCTATGAAGGAGCATAATGAAGAAAGATAATCTAAGGCCAGGTTGGAGCATCGTCATCGTCCAAATCATAATATGGCCCTGGGTGGTACTCTGGAGACTCTTCTATCTTCCATCTCTAGTGGTTTGAATCTTCCCCTTCATCAAACCCTATGGAACCATCCTTAGAGTGAGCGTCCTCTGCTGTTTGAATAGGTTCATTCTCTATATGCATCACTATTTCATCTCTAGGGTCATATACGTTAGGGTAATGCGCTGAATATTCTGGATTCTCTTCCATCTCTTTCATTGGCTCTTTAGTATCCTCTTCTAGGTCTTTCTCCATCTCTTCCTTTGGTTCGTCATCAACTGCCTGTATGAGATAATCGATAGACCGTGGGGTCACCTGATGATACATGGTTGTGGTGATGGGCGTGAGATTCAATAGTTCCATGTTAATTTGATTTGATCTTTGGGTGTCTATGAATCCCAAGATTCCATAATAGCTAGGTCTTGCGAGTATTCCTCCCATCATAAACAAAGTATAATATTTAGGGGTGCACTACGACTCAACCCCTATGCCTGAGTCAAGAATACCATACCATCCTTGTAACACAGCAGCGATCCTTTCGATCGAGATTCTCCCTTCATAATCGACCTCTACTAGTGCCATATTTGACCATAGAGGAACACCTTGGGTAATCCCAAACTGTCGAAGGACTCTTAGAGGTACGTCAGGAGGGAAGACTTCCAACCCAATCAACTCAATGAAATAGATGTGGCTGGTTCTCATCAAAGCTTGCTTATAGACCCATGGTACTCACCATTGAATACGGTTCCCTCAGAGGTGGGTCGGGAAAAGGTGCCAACCTTCTTCATTATTTGTGGTGTTCCACATGCTCAGTCTCATCACATGGCTTCTGATTTTATTGCATAAGTCTGCTTCAATGCCATTTTCTACTTCTCTTTGATAGAATTGTTACAATACCCAAATCTGTAGCAACATGTTACTGCCCCTCAAGTGATCATATCCTCTAGAGCAGAGGGATAGTGATTGAAATATTTCTGCCAAGATCATAGGTACGATGGTCACACTAATAGGTCCTCTAAAAATGTAAATGACTATAGACAATAGGTTAATGTCGACACAAGCTCTTTTCTTTGGGAAGATCATAATACCCAAAAAAGCTACCTCGAAAACAATAGCTCTGTGCCTTTCCCAATCAACTCTAGAGATAAAGAATCCTTGCTGGAACCTATCATAGCTCTCTCAACGACCAAACCTTTTAAAGAGATAATCCAAGTTGACCCATCTCTCATCAACTCTTCGCAAACCTGTGCCTACTCTCAACCCCAAAGACTAGAGAAAACCAATTCTCAATGTAGTACGCAGGATCAAGGGTGCTCTGCCACCCAATGGTAAATCAGCAATTTGACTTATCTCCTCCAGTGTTGGTGTGATTTCAAAATTTGTGAACTAAAAAGTCACTATTGTTGGTTGCCAGAATTCAATCATTAGAGTAATGAGCGACTTGTTGCCTCCACTTTCAATATATCAATTAATGACCCCAGGTGTGGCATAATTTGATTTCTGTATTCCACTCGGATGTTTCCCCACCAATCCTTCAAAATTTAGGGGACCTCAGTCATCATACTGATATTAGGGAGGTTTAGGTTGATTTGCATCTGAAAGAAAGGTAAAGGGTATGATGAGTTTATTTGCTCTAAATCTGTTACATGTTTTAGTTTGGATCATTCAAATCAATTTCACACGAAAATGTATATCACCAAGTTTTAAAGAAGAAACTCATTGACATGTGGATAATTTCCTATACACAACGACAATACCTTTTTCTGTCTTGCCTAAGGCTATGCAACATGACCTATTTATAGTGTAGGATTTTTCCCTAGAAGATTGAGAGTAGGATTGAGTAATTGTGAGAAGGCGGACCATCTTAAGTGCAACAACTCTGAAACTATGGAATCCAAAGAAAGTTTTAGAGAGGTGCAGAACACCCATCGAGTGTTCAGTGTCTGTTTGTGTAAGACCAAAGACTCAATAGAAAGTGCAAATGACAGCGTTAGAAAAGCAGTTATAGATAGTGTCTCAAAAATAAATAAGGAACATAATTATGGATTTAACTTGCGACCTTTCAATCAAAGCAATATATCATTTTGGTAAGGCTTAAAAATAAGCTGAAAATAAACAAATAATTATAAATCTCATTCCTAAATAAAGTTTTCTAAGGCTAAAATGTAAGTAAGTCCCCAGCAGAGTCACCAAGTTGTCGCACCCTATTTCGAACTAGCCGAAACAGTTCACCACTTAATATGGTTGTCATTCTAATTTTGAAAATTGTTTTTTGTTTTATAGTTGCCACCTAATTTTAAGGAAATATTAGAAAATCCATTTTTTAACATGTAAATGTAAAATCTGTTTTTATTTGTGAAACCACTGAGATTTTGAGTAAGGGTTTTGGTTACTCCAAGGGAATGTATTAAGCATCCCTTAGAGACTATTCGAAGATAGTCCTTAAACTCAATTTAGGAAAAAACCAATTAGGAAAATTTATTCATTTATTTGTTTTAAAATCAATATTAAGTAAATTTCATTAGTTTAAGAAAAAAAGAGTAAAATATAAGGTATGACATATATACATCTATAAAATAAATTTAATAGTAGTATGTTTATCATATTAGTAGAATAAATAAATAAATGTACTTAAATGAATGATAAATTTATATGTTGAAAAATATGTATGTATCTTATATAAATTTATCCTAAATATATAAATGGTGAGTTTAAAGGATATGAAAATTTGTCATACTATTTATGTATATAGAATTAAAACGTAAAAAAAAATAAGGTAGTAGTCGGATGTAAATATATAGTAGTATGTGTGATGTAATTTGAACAAATAAAATAAATAATAATGATACTAAATGCTCAAATAATACATAAAGTTTGCGATCTTGAATATATCTATTATGAAGTATAGTATGTACATGTAGGTTGTTTAAAACACATCGACATTTATTATTTTATTTACATGTAGGGACAAATTGACAATAGATTATATGTAATAAAATAATATGTATATTAAAGTGTAGAGATTTATAAATTATAAAAATAAATAGCATTCGTAAAAGAGATAGTATATATGAGAAAAATAATATAAAGTGTAACAAAACTATAGGTCATATATAGAGAAAACTAACTATAAAAATATAGAATTTATTCTTTTATGTGCATGACATTTATATGTCTGTACCTTGTATTTTCTGTTGAATCTGTAGGCATATCTAAAATCTTAAAATAACATATTAGAAAATTAAAAATTTTAACTATATTTGATTTGAAAGATAACCATAATAATAAACATAATTTTTATAAAGGAGATGATTTAAAAAATATAAAATAGGCCTAGTTATTGGTGTCTCACCCCAATCATTATTCTTCTACTTTTAGTTTTAAAAAAAAAGGTCTAAAAATGGCCTAATTATTTGAATAATAATAAATTAGGACATCTAAACATTGAACTAAATAATGCTAAAGTAACTCATATTAATGATCTACTTAACTTATGTAATTCTAGGCAAGAGATTTTGATTATCCCAAAGAATTGCTAAGATACTTATAATCAAACTTAAGCTAAAACGATAACAAAATGAATAAATTTGTATGAGTTATTTTTTTCATAAAGAAAACACGCTAGAGATTTATAATAGCGTGAGGAGCGATTGGACTAAACAAATATGAAAATGAATAGCAAAAAATATGTATAAGTGAGAAAAATATTTTTTTTGCAAATTTGAACTCAAAATATTTTGTTCTTACTTGAAAAAAATAAGTTAAGCATCTTTTAAGACTAAAAAAAGGCTATAATTCTAACAAAACAAATAACATTTGTTTTAGCCTTCTAAAATAATGTTTATTCTTCCTTTTGAAAGTACTATTTTAAAAGAACCTTTGGACCCAAATTACTGCACTATTGAATCTCAAAGTATGCATTTTAAGTTATTAAACTTAAACTTTAGACACTTAAATTATTTTTAAAAAATAATCATAAAAACAGGTACATAACATTTGAAAACATCACTCCAAGTTAAACTTCTTTAAAAAGTTATACTTTTATAAATGAGAAAAAAAAAGTATTAACGTAATTAGAAAGTATCGTCTAAGTTAAATAATTATCAAATGTCTAAAGGGACATGGGTAATTTAAAGGACATGAAATAAGCCTAACTAATGGGACTTAACTTATAACTTACATTTTATTGTTTGTTGATAAAATATAAGGGTCTTCTTTCTTACTTGTTTTCTAAAAAATATGTACCTCTAAAGGTAATTATTTTAGCTTTTAAACTAGTTTCAAATTTATTTGAGAGTCCTAAATGAATATTATTTTAGCCCTTTGAAGCTTCATTTGGAAATTCCAAAGTACAAGTTTTACTTTTCCTCAACTTGAAAGCCCTAAATGAATATGAATCTCCTTTGCCTCAACTTAGAAAGGCTAAATGAAAGGCCTAAATAAATATGAATTTCCTTTTCCTCAACTTAAGGCCTAATTAAACTTAAGACGTTAACATGTTTTTATTTTTTCTATCATTTTCTCGAAAAGTGTGCAAACTACTAAATTCAAGAACAGCTAATATGTTATCGCGCCATTAACTTGAATAAAAAAAGAGACAAGAGATTAAAATATCACAACTTGAGAGTTATATCAATATGTATAAGAGTTAGTCAACATATCAAAAAACAATATAATCAAAGTCGTAAAAGGAAAGGCTAAGAAATGTTAGACTCTTATTTATGAGACTCCAAGCCTTGCGATGATCCTAATAGCTATTGGCCCAATATTATGGTCCAAGAATGAGTTTTAAAGTAGAAACTCCAGCTCTACGGTTGTACATGAAACAAGAAGAAATAAAAAAAATGAGAAATAAATTAGAAACATAATAAAAAAAAACAAAAAGGGATAAGGGTAACTATGATTATCAGTTTAGAAAAACAGACTTAAGTAATTGATGGGAACATTCATACTGCTGTTTTGAGACTTAAAGTAACAAATATTACATAAGAATCAAATTATGGCAATATGGAACTTAACTCACAAGAATAAACTAAATTTACATGGCAAGTAACAATAACTACAAATCATGATTCCAAAATCAAGTTTATTCAGTTAAACTTTAAACCACTACTGATGCCTCAATGCCTCGAGATAACTCACTCAAACTTTAAGACGCTTGTACCTATTTGAAGACAATACTAACGGAATAATAAGTAACAAGGGATTTGATGCGGAAAACAAAAGTGGCAGGTACAAAACAAATTCAATAATATTCAACTAATTAGTTTTAAGACGAGAAATAGGTGAGACAACACAACAAATAGTCTAGCTAGAAAGGGAATTAAGATGAATAACCTATTCTGGTTAGATTTATTTTTTTTTAATAAAAAACAACTGACACATATTATGCAATATGGGGGGGCAATCATATGTGAAGGAGAGATCCTTTAAGTTTGATTAGATTAGTTTAGAAAAAAAATACAGATTTTCGAAGATGCTCGTGGTGGTTCCATTTCAGCGAGAAATTAATTGAGGACTCATAACTAGCACACACTTAATATCACGTGGATTGCGAGTCTAATAACATAAGAGGCAACAAGGGCAAGTTTATAGAATTATTCTTAAATGAAAATAATCTTAAAGCTGATGAACCTTTTATGAACATATTAAAACAGTTTCTTTTTTGTTCATAAAACTAAGAAAAAGAACTTGAAGGAGACAAATGTTTCAATGCTATTTTTCCATGAGAACTATCATTTACAGAGAAAGGCAAGTAGGAGAAGAAGAATCCTACGGTGATGTCAAAGGAACGATGGATATCAGCATTTCACAAGATTTGAGTATGTTATTAGAACACTATCATCCATAAAAGATCAACATAAGAGAGAAAACTAATTCATAGTAAAAAAAATTAGTTTGTATAAGATCAAAAACTGATCTTAAGAACAAGTTCATTCATAATTCAAAAATACTTTTTTACACAAAAAAAAAAAAAAAAAAAAAAAAAAAAAATACTTAGTTACAGGTGGAGGGGTAACCAGAGTTTGGAGTAGAGAATTCACAAACCTTAAACGAAGTTTGAATTTCGAAACAAAGAGATAACATATACAACTTCTAACCTATAACACATTGTCCCAAACATCAATGGTACTTAGGAGCTAAAAGCAACACAAATCAAGCTGAACATTTAACGAACTTATATTGTAAAACTCAAGATCAGTAACATACATGTGCCTTATGTTTTCTAGGCCAACTTCAACTCGAATTTACATTGACGACATGAGAAGATGTGGATTTCCATAGACTACAAACTTGTGGCTTTCTTAAAAAGTAACTCTAAAGAGGAATCATAGCGAGCAGCCCCAAATTAATTAAAACTTCCAAAATACTCAACTAAAATGTAGGCATGTATGAATAGATAGATACAAATTTGCAAGACCCTCTTCTAAGCTTAGAACAATCCTTAAAATGCACCAACTATAATCTTGAAATGATCGCAAATCTTGAGTTTGAAACTTAGGCTAATACAACGTTAGATTTAAAACGATGACGAACAGGATTATATCAAAATGTCAAGTGGTTTAAGTTAGGCTAGAAGAACAGAGATTCATATCATTCTGAAACAGTAATAAAAAAATATAATCACATCATGCAAGATGAGGAAACCACTAAAGCTCAATTTTACAAGCAATTACATAAGAAGTTATGGCTAAGTACAGATGAATTAAGACGCAAATCACAATTCCCAACAAAGGTTCAAACACAATAACATCCT
The DNA here is from genome assembly GCA_037074985.1 of Solanum bulbocastanum. Taxonomy (NCBI): domain Eukaryota; kingdom Viridiplantae; phylum Streptophyta; class Magnoliopsida; order Solanales; family Solanaceae; genus Solanum; species Solanum bulbocastanum. The sequence continues at coordinate 14,901,345 of CM073606.1, read as the reverse complement.
TAGTAGATACACATATTTACTGCAACTGAAGCAAGAAAGGCACTCTCTAAGTTATATTTTAAAAGACAATATTAAATTAATTTTCACCAGTGAACGAACATATCAACTAAAAAAAGAATTGATGTTTAAAAAATGATTTTACATTATGTTACGCAGCAAACAAGAGCTTTTATGTCAAAAGATTTCAACTTGAAACTTCATCGAACTCGAATTCAACACAAAAAATAGAAGGACAAAAAGAGATATAATTTTAAACCTCTAAAGATTCGAAGTGCTGCGATTTTACTCTCTTTTAGTAGTTCTCCAATCGTGTTTTTTGGGACTCCCTTGAATGAGAACCAAAGTCCTCTTTTTATAGCTGATTGTTTACGGGACAATGCGGCTTAGAGGAAGCTTCCACAACCAGATTCCTATGTGTGTAGTGTTTATGGGGTCAGCACACTAATGAGTCTTAGATTTTGACTCATTTAGGGCTTGATTTTCATAGTTTATTGTCTTCAAATGCCTAATTCATGCTCTAAACTGATGCTAAAGTGTTGATTTGAAGCAATGAAGGCAAAAGATCAAGGCAAGGACATTATCGGACAAAAAGGAGTGAAAAAGATGAAAAGGTTGAAGATAGGAAGTTGAGAATCGTCAAAGCCACTCGGCGACTCATTGAATGGAACTTCAGCTCACCTAAAGTTCCAGGCTGCCAACCCTGGGAAGAATCCAACTTGGCGATGGATTTGGACCTTCGGCAAACAGCTTAATTGATTGGTGACACAAACTTTGATCGCCTAAAGTCACAAAGCCATAAGGATAAAGAGCCAAGAAAGACCAGCGATGGAATGGAGCGATTGGCACATCTCGGACTTGGTCGGCGATGCTTGACTTACTTCGCCTAATGTCCCTGAAATCCAAAATTTGGGAAACTATAAATTAAATTTCAAAAAGGAGAGAAAAGAACTTTTGGAAACGAATTCTAATTTTCCTCTGAGTTTATTGGTTCTCTGAGAATTTTTCCATTGTAGAACTTTGTTGAAAGAGTTGTCAAGTAGATTTGAAGTTGAGTTTTTGATTTTCAGCATTTTGTACCATTGCAAAGACTTGGATTGCAATGCCCAAATTATGGAGAACGTAATTGGTATTGAATTCTTCCCTTTTATGATGTGTGGCTAAAACCCCAATTCTTGGGGTGTGATCGTGTGATTATTTGTCTAATTATCTTATGGGTATTGTTTTTTAATGATTTAAATGTTTTTTTAAAGTGGGTTTAATTGATTGTTGTATGTTGAATTGTAGTTGCAAATGTAATTTTAGCTTAGTGTTTTAGGCTTGTTCGAGAGAGAGGTTCTAAAACCATGGTAATCGATTGATGATTTTATTGTGTAGGTTGTAGTGGCTTCAGCTCGAGAGAGTGAATCTTAACTCATTCCTACCTATCTAGCTTGAGAGAGTAGATAAATTAAGGTTTTGGGATATTTATAGTGTTAAGCTTGTCGAGGTTCGAGAGAACTCGCCTGAATCGTAATAGTTGTTTGAGAGAAAGCTATGGCATCTATAGTCTAGCCTACCCACCGAGATTCAGCAATTTATTAATAAACTTTGATTACCCATATAGTGAAATTAGCCTATAATCGATCATATCCCCTAGAATCCTCTTTTACTTGTCTACTCCTTTGTTTTCGTAGTTGTTAATTGACACTTTTAAACCCCCCATATGATATTCGTTGTCAATCCTTTACCTTACTTTGTTTGATTTTGACAATGTTTACTTTTATAACCGATTAGAATCACAAATTTTACTTCTTAATTGAATTTCGTACTGTACCACTCCCTATGGGTTCGACCCCAGCTCTTCGTTGGGTTTTATACTAGATAACGATCGCTTACACCTAGTATTGGATGAGGTGTAGTTTGAGCGTTTATCACACACCTTCTCCTTCTATGGAGCAGGTAGGTATATCTTCCTCTCATGTTGTGCCCTCATCTCTTTCTACTATTGATTTGTTGATGATGTGCCTACCCCCACTCCTATTACCCGTACCCCTTGACCCAGGCCCTAATATATCAATTGGGTAGTCTTGCCCAGTCTATGGATGTTAGAGCTACAAAGATTAAGAAGGACATGCCTAGGCTAATTAATAGGGCTATTAAGCAGGTTTTGATTTCTTTCGGGGACATAGTGAATATGTGTGAGGTGATGTTTGAGGACCATAGTGTGAGGTTGGACAACCTCACTGCCATATTAGAGGCCCAAGAGAAGGCTGAGGGTAGTTCTGGTGCAATAGATGCCATGATGGGTGACCTTTGTACCTTGCGAGCAAATGTAGACCAACTTTGTTCTACTGATAATTTGATGCTATGGGGTGAGTTTACCCCTACCAAATGCACCAGCCTTTATGCCACCACCAATTCCTGTAGTGATCCTCCTTCTAGTATACAGTCTGAGTTAGCTGTGAGTATTGATGATTTTGTTGTTGATACATAGAGGGTTGATGATGATTTGGTTAAGTAGATAGATGAGAAGGATTTGAGGAGTAAGGAGGATGAGCATGGGATTGCACACACTCATAGAGTTGTAGGAGACTGAGGAAGTGATTGTGCAGGCCATCCTAGAGAGATCCCTTTGGGAGACTTCAACAGTTGGCACTAGTGGAGTCTCTTCAGACTTCATCACTCCTTTTAGTGTTTTGACGGGCACTGATGCCCCAGTTGATACTGCATTGCTGCCTCCAGTGATTTTATTGCAGAGAATTGATGCCTCGGGTAATGCTTCCTTGAAGAGACTCCAAATGAGAGTGCTTCACAAGCTTATCTTTCTCAGGGGCCTTTTTACTTTGCCTCACATACTTTATTATCTTTGCGTTGAATACACTGTATATTTATTAGTTTACTTTTGATTATATTAGAGTGTTTCATTTGGTTTAGTGAATCTCTTTTACATTTTTCGTTTTCTCTCAATTTTACAACCCCCCATGAGTTTTGAAAATTGTGAAATACTTGAGTTTTCATTGATAATGATTCAAGGATCAATTATGTTCAATATCAATGTCTTGAATAGTACTCATGATTATATGGTGTATAGTGTTGGTGTTGCGAGAATGAAATCGAAGTGGTTGCGCTTTTGAGCGATCTCTTTGAATCTTTGTTAACTAGTTATGTTTTGATGTGAGCCTTACAATGAACATTACACGTACGCTTTTGATCATTTTGGGATGTGATAAATGAGTGTATTTTAAAGTGTCATGTGTGGTGAGGTCTTACTTGAAAGCATGTGTGTGGAATCCTAGAATATTCCTTGATAGTCTAACTTTCTAAACTTTGGTAAATATAAGGCGTGATCTAGGGTAATAATTCGAAGAGGGAACCCAAATTTCCTTAATTCTTTGTGACTACTTTGTGAGGGTGTGCATCCATTTTGGCACCGCTTGAGCATAAACCATTTGTTGAATAAATCAAATGAAAACCTCTTGAGCAAAATTGTCCCTACCTTCTCACCAAAAATCTTTTTTGAAGCATTGTTATGTTTGAATAGCCAACTTAGGTCAAAAGCCTAAGTTGGGGTGTGGAAAGGAAGAAGGAATAAAAGCCAAGTGAAGGACAAAGAAAAATGAAATGATACTCAACTTTGAAGTTTGTTACAAAAAGAAGAAACCTCTTCTAAAAAAGAGAGAAAAGATCATTGTGATGAAAATTCCTTGAATATGGAAATGAAAAATATGAGTGATGAAATAAGAGATTCCAAATAAAATGAGTGAAAAGTCAAAGTTTGAGTTCTCAAATGAAAAAGAATGAAAAGAACTTGAGAAGGGGTGAAGATAATTATAACAATTCTTTGAAAAGGTGAAGTCACCGAGCAAAATTGGTCATGCTTTGACCCTCACCCCCATTACATTGCATGAACTAGGTTGTGTGATAATTGGAAAATATGGCCAAACCTATGGGAAGAAGGTTGCATGTATTTCTATTTTGAGAGAGTAAGAGTTGTATTGATGTGAGAGCACTTGAATGCATTTATTAAAACATGGTCTTGCATTAGAAAATATGTTAAAGTGAGTTTGACCTTGTGTTGAAACATGCTAGTCATCATTTGAATTTTTTTATCAAGATTGAGTGTAGCATGTTGTTGAGAGTAGTCTTGTAATTGAACTTGCATGTTAGCTCTCATTGCATACTATTGTAGACACCCTTATTGGACTAAATGTGTTCTTAATTTACTTGAGGATAAGAAAAATTTTAAGTTGGGGTGTTGATGAGTGGTAAATTTGCACTCATTTGAGGCCTATTTAGCTCAATAATAAGTGTCCTCAAAGTCAAATTATATCTTATTTTGATAATATTTTTATGATTTGCAGTTATGAAGGCTAATGGACAATGCAAGGATGAATGTTTGAAAGAATTGTCAAAAATGTAAAAAGAAGTGCAAACTATACATTGATGATTGCCAAACAAGAAAGGTGAATCACCTAGTGAGCATGACCTTGCTCAAAGTGACAGTGCACAACACTTATTTCTATCAAGATAGGTTGGTGAACTCCAAAAGAAAATATGACTCGGCAAATGAGAAAGGCGACCTTGTTGACCATCGCCAAAGCGAAAGTACAAGGAAGAAAATTGATGGCTCGAAAGGCAAACTAAGGTGGTACTCGGTGATACGTTGAATTTGAAAGACAAACTAAAACGAGCTCGCCGACTGAGGTTAAACCACCTGAAGCCTAGAGCACGAGAAGACGGGTTGATGCACGATTGGCAATTCACCGAATGAGCTCGGCGAGCCCAACTAATATCACCCAAAGGGCAGCATGTTGAGTGTTGGGCCAAAATTTGGGAAACTATAAATAGCCCAATGAGAGAGAAAGAAAAAATTATTTTTGAAATAGAGTTTTAGTTTTTGAGAAGTTGGAGAGAAACACTTTGCTTTGTGTAGAACACTTTCTAGTTTTTGGAGTTTTCCAACTTTGCTCGTGAAATTGACAAATTGAAGTTGAATTCAAAGTGGATTTGATTGTAATTGCTTAATTTCATGTTACCCATGGTTGCTTTTATAGAAGATATAATTTCTTTACTTTTTCTGATGTGTGGCTAGAACCACAAGATCTAGAGGTGCAATTATGGGGTTGGGTGTTGATTTAATGTAGTGGGTATTGTGTTGTGCTTTATTTTGTTGTTGTTCATACATGAATTTGGGCTAATTAGCATGGGGTTAATTTATGGATTAAGGTTGAAAACTTAATTCCTACTACCAATCTCCGATCCAAAAATTGGGCATCGCGAATATGGAGGAATCTCCCACGAACACGGAGGGTCAACAAGTCTGACCCTTGCAAACGTGAAGGGCTCCTCGCGAACGTGAATGTCTGGACAGGTGGGCTTTACAAACGCGGCTCCAACGCTTGCGTCCGAAGGGCATTTCTAGGTTGCACCAATTGATGCACATCAACTGTTTTTGGCAACTTTCAAGACTCTAATAGGACAAAGGCATATCTATAGACACCCCAAGGTGTCCAACTATACATCCTTCGTTGGAAAATTACGTTGTATATATATGTCAAATTCTACATTTAAAGGATTTATATTTAAAGTTGGAAACCCTTTACAAAAGCTATACCTTTAGCGTACTGGTAATAGGTGTCCATTTGAATGAAGGAGTTCTAGGTATGAACCCCAAATAGCACAATATTTTTTTATTTTGACAACCACACACTATTATTCTTGGATAGCCATGATAAAATTTTTGGCTCCATCATTAGTATTCAAAATATGTTCGGAACTCCGTACACGCAAGTGAGATATGCTATCCTACCAAACTCAATATTCTGGACTCAATGGAGAAGTCTAAACTTCCAACCGAGGTAATCTGATAAAAAGTGAGTTCCACGCCCAAACTTTATTTTAAGCAAAAATTCACAAGGCGACTCGAAATTAGCCGAGGAGCCCCAAAATCCACACGAAGGGTCATTCTAGACCAAATTTGACATTTCGCAGCTAAACACTAAAGAAATTTTTATCTAGTCATGTTTACCAAGAATGTTGATCAAGGTCAAATTTAGGCCAAAATTTAAAGTTAAAACGCTAAAACGCACAAACTCAAACCAAAATTCGCGGGAGCCATGTCGATCATGCTGCTAGCCAAAATGACCTTTTCGGATTTGATGAAAATGTCAGAATTGGATTTTGAGTTCGTGAACTTGAACTTTTGATCGAAACCAACAGTTCAAGGTTCAAAAGCTCCAAAACACAGAAATTCACATAAAAATCAAATGAACGACCAGGTGACTGAACTGTCAGTCTCAGCAAGTCATAAATGACTTGGGTTCGCTATAGGAATGCTCTAAACAAAGAAGGGAAGGCATTAACAAAGAAATGACATGTAGGGTCATTACACTAATGCTCCTTTCTAGGTCACATGTTTTCGAAGGGTCATTTGTTAGAGCTTATTAAAAATAATACTGTATGTATCGAGGAGCTTTGTTATTATTAATACATTATTTGATACACTTTCTTTAACCTATGTAAAACTAATTTTTGTGCATTATATAGTTATACATTCTATTATGTATTGATATGTGTATTATTAATATCATGAATTTTCATGTGTTAGTAATACAATTGATTTCATTACATGCATTAATTAGATTGATTATTGACATAACTATCATCAAATCCATCACAAGATACTTTCCATTTCACAAATATAAAGAGTGTAAGGAGTGTTTATGTTATCAAACATTTTTATAGAAGTTATGCAATGCATTTCATTTTTAATTCATCAAACTAAACACTGCATATGAAATTATTTTAGTATAATTAATACAAGCAATACTAATATATGCATTACTAATACACTTTATTCAACATTATTCTTCTACTCCGACCAAACATTTGATAGTCCACTTAGTCACCACGTTTTGTGAAGAGACACTTGAGCCTTTTTTTTTTACTAATAATAGGGGTAGGGAAAGGGAATGAATTATAAAGTGGAAAGTCAAATCCTCATCAATAAAGTGAAAATTTAAATAAAGAATCCACTAAGATAGATAGCATGTATTTCATGTGAAGTGATGCATTCAAGATTCCGTCAATGAACGTCTACTTATAACTTACTCTTGGTTTTGGAAAAACAAAATTACTTTGGGATAATTTCAGAGACCTCTCTTGGATTTCACTCTATAACACTCACTTTTCCTGTGGTTTACGAGATTACGCCTACCTCTCTTATTTTAATTTTTTTGTTACCATTCTTTAAATCTATTTAAAATTAATATAAATTAGATTTGACAAATTTGTCCCTCTTTAAACTAATTTCTTCATATTAATAAAAATGATTTATTTAATAAATATTTTTTTTTAAAATCAATATGGAGAAATGTGTATCTTTGTTTGGTAAAAAGGGTGTGCGTGCGTGTATGTGTATGTATGTATGTATGTATGTATATATATATATATATATTAATTTATTTGTGTTTGTTATTTATTTTTAAAGTATTTATTAAATAAGTCATGTTTTTAATTATATGAATCAATATCAAGAAATTAAAATAAAGAAATTTGTCAAGCCATAATTCATTTATAAAAATAGGTTTAAAGAAAAGTTACAAGAAAATTAAAATAATGAAGGTAGACGTAATATCGTAAACTACACAAGAGGTGAGTGTTATAGAAGGAAATCTAAAGGGAGGTCTCCCAATTATTTTTCCTACTGCCTAAAATCTAACAAGAGTCTATTGGGATTCATAAAAAACAATTATCCCTAATAATTGGCCATGGTTAGTGTACCAATTCTCACAAGTAATGTCTCTCTCAAAAACACATAGTTAAGAGATAAATATCATTAACGTTGGTAACCTAAATTAGTAACAAGTGATTATTTTATGATTTATCATCCAAAGAGGGTACTATCTTCAAAGTTTGTGTGCATATATAAAATTCACTTTATTATTATTTATAATAAGAAAATGTGTGGTTGATCAACCAAAGAAGGAGCTCCTCTATTCTTGTATTTGGTGATCAGCTTCCCAATTTTGTACATAAAATTATAATGGCATCTATAACCAATCGAAAGTTTTACTGTTTCTAATCACAAGGAGTCATCGCATGTGATGTGCAATTAATTGTAGTCACTAGTCAGCATTCAAATTTAGGAATATTAAAGTAGCTCTTCTCCCATCTACTAGCTATCTGTCACCATACAAAATTTAGGAATTGTACACCTTTGTTATAGTTTAAAATAAATGATTTTTTCTAAAATTTAAAGAAAATTGATGAGACTTTTTTTCATACTTATCCTTCTTTTTATTGAGGTTCTTAACTACTTCACATTTTTTAGGAGAATAGTTTAAGAATAATCAAAAGGGTAATAGTAAAAAATTAATTTTGGTTATGTCCTAAAATCTTTTTCTTAAGGGGTGTGTTTCCTAGCGGAAGTACTTCCTCCGTTTCAATTTGTTTGACATATTTTGACTGGATACTTAATTTAAGAAAGTAAAGAAACTTTTTAATTTTATGGTTTGAAATTAAAAATATGTCAATCATATCAAAATGCATTTTAATCTCGTGGTCTTAAATATATCATGTAAAAATTAGAATTAGAGGAATTGTTAAATAGAGAAACAGCCATTCTTTTTAAATAGAGAAAAAAGATCAAACAAATTAAAACAAAGAAATTAGTACATCAGTGCGTAACACAGTAAAGCTCTAATATTTTTTCTTTGGTGTTTATTAACGTCGACTAAATAAAAGTGATATTTTTTTTCATCAAATTTGTCCAGTAATTTTTACTCCCCTTAGCCATATTATTTATCCAATTTTTTCTTTAAATATCACTTAAAGAAATTATAAACAAAAAGAGCGTTTTCACTAATTTACCCTTCAACTATTTTTGGTAAAAGTAAAATTGACAGGTTATAAAAGTGGGAAGTTCTTATTGCAAAAGTGTGTGTTCTAACTTCTAATTCTTCTAATGCCTTTACTCCCAGTTCATCTGGAGCACTCAAATTATGTGGACCAGACTCAATAGTATAATTTTCACCTTAGATTAGAAGCTACAAACAAACGGTCAAATTCAATATGAGTTGATCCAAAATAATTAGATAAAAATAAAGGAAATATTTAATTTGGCTCATATTTAAGCAGATAAAAATAAGTTACTCAATAAATACTCATCTTATAGTAGGGATCCTGTTAAAATGCTTAAAAAACAAAAAAAATAAATTATCCCACTCCATCCTAGGGCTATTCAAAATCGAAACGAAATCGATATTCGAACCTAAAAAAAGTTATTGGTTTGTCAATAATGGATTATTGATTTAGTAGTTTCGTTAATGATTTTAATTTTCTTATTATTGGGTTATCAGTTTTTAATGGTTTGAAACTTTTTCTTAACGGGTTAATCGATAATCCGATAGTTAATTAATAATCAATTATATTTATACTATTTGATGTATAAAGTCATTGACTTAGAGCTTATTTTCATAATTTTATTTTTTATTGTCTCAAAATCTTAGTTATTCTAAAATGTGTCAATGTTTGTTTTTCCCTAAGATGCAATATATCAACTATGTGCATGATTCATTTGTTTTGTCACCATGTTTCTAAGTGATTTTTTGATGATTTTATTTTGTGTTTAATCTTAACGGTTAAACTGATAACTTGACTGATAACGATCAATAACCGATAAACCAATAACCGTTAAGGCAATATTTTAATGGTTCTATAACGGTTTAACGGTTTAACATATCTACAAATTGATAACCAATAAGTCAGATCGATAAATTTCAAAAACAAAAACTGAACCGACCAATACATAGCTGAACCCTTAACTCGGAAAAAAAAATTCTTTTGAAGAAAATTAAATTTTTTTATCAGTCCCAACCCAGCCCGGCAGCCCCTGTACCTTGCCAGCCCACCTTCTCCCCACACCCCCAACCCTTAATTATTTTTTTTAAAAAAAAAAATTAAGTTTATTTTTATTATCCCCCAACCCCGACCCCAACCACCCCGAGCCGCACCCTCCGCCCCCTCTCACGGCCCCACCCCAACAAAAAAAAAGAGATAATATTTTAGATGATCACTTGACTATGGATTTTTCACAGAAAGTCACTCAACTTTGGTTTTTAATTCAAAAGTCACTCAATTATGTGGTTTTTTCACATAAAGTCTCAACTTTGATTTTTTTTAACTCAAAAGTCACCCAACTCTGAGCTCTTTTCACAGAAATTCACTCAACTATAAGTGTTTTACTTACAAAGTCACTCAATCTATTTAATTAATTTTTTAATAAAATTTGTTGACATGAAATTTTAATTAAAATTTTAGTTTTAAATAAAAATTTCATGTCAATAAATATTATTGGAAAATTCAATTAAATAATATGTTTTTTTAAAATGAATTCAAAATTTTTAAATTTTTTATCAGCCCCTATCTGCCCCCCCCCCCCTCCCCCCCCTCCCCCCCGCACTACCCCAAAAAAAAATTTATAATTTGTTTTTTCAAAAAAATTCAAATTATTTTCCTTACCATACCCTCTCCCCCTTTCCCATACCACATAGCTACGCTCCAAAAAAACTATTAATGTAGTTTTTCTTTCTTTTATGAATAAACTTATGTTACCCATTAAACTATCCATTGTTTAATGGATAATATAGATTTTATTCATTTTTAGTCCATCTTAAATAGGTTAAATACCTAATCCATGTTAGGTTTTTGCCTTAATTTTCTTACCTTATTTATTTTTTCCTAAAAGAAAAGACAATAATATTCACAATGTAGTTTATTAAGAGTTTAGTTTATGGGGAGATTTATTCTCTCATCATTTTAACATATTTTTTTATATTAGTTTTCATATAATAACATTATGTTTTTAGTATAAGTTTTTGTTATCTAATTTATTATCATATGATTTGCAATTGCAAGCTCCCTTACGATACCCTAATCACTTTTGAACCCAACAAGTGGTATCAGAGCACATAGTTCAATGATCCAATGGTTGAACAAGATTGAAGACATGTTCAAGTGGTTTCAAATCAAGATCAACGTGATGATAATGAAGATTTTTGTGATACTACATGTGGAGAAGAATTTCAAATATATTTTCAACAATATTCAGTTGCTTCATCCTTGAAAACAAAATCAATTTTCAACTCATGCTTTAGAGCATGAGCTCCAACCTTCAACCCCTTCAAACTTTAATGTTCGGGTTCCGCTTTTAACTCATGTATCTTTACTTTTAACGCATGAGCTCCACTTTTAACTCATGCATCTTACTTTAAACACATGAACTCCTCTTTCAACTCATGATGTAACACCACATAAATTTTTTTGAACTAAGACTCGACCCTCCCTTGTTGTGAGTAGGATTTTACCGAGGAATTAAAAATTTCCTAAGTGTTAAGGTCATTAGATGTAGCACCTTGAGTTCTAAGAAGAACTAAAGAGAGTTCATTCAAGTCATTCCTCAATTCCATTAAGTTTTGGGCCAACTTCAAATGACTATAACTCTTAGTACAAAATGAGTTCGATGGGCTACAAGGTATTAAATGAAAGGTCGTTGAATTATCCTCCAACGCCACCGAGTTTGCTAAGTTTGGAGTTCGTATGAGTGAGATATGTTCTCTTGAAGTTAGGCTGTCCAGTTAAGGAAAGTTACCCGAAAATAGTAAGGGGTATTTTGGTCTATCCTTACCCAGTCAGATTTAATTCATTTTTAGTAATATTTTAGGGGTCTAATCTGATTAGGTTTTGCTTTATAATGCTAATTTACGCCTAGGGTTTAAGTGGATAGTTCAAGAAGAGAAAATAAGAGAAGAAAGGAGAAAAGAGGAAAGGATCAAGGCGTTCATCGACATTCTTGAGTTTGCTTGCGGATTTTCGCCATGGGTTTGATCCCTAAGAGGTATGTAAGCTCCCATAGTGTTGAGTTTGTTCACCCACACGCCAATCATGTTAATTTCAGCAGTAAATTTGTTTTTGAAAGATGAAGGTTTAATGTTCTTGAATGTGTTCTTGAAATTGGCTTCCGTTCTTCAGTTAAGATTAGATTGATTAGTTCTTGAGGAAATCAAGTCAATTTTAGAGTTGTGTTTGATTTGATTCTTGAGTACATGTATTAGGCATTTGAATCTAAAGAGAAATTGAGAAAAAGAATAGAATTTAGGCAAATTGGAGTTAGAAAACAAGGAAGAAAAAGTTGGGCAAGGAACAGTTACTAGGTCCACGACGCAGACCTATTCCTTTAGTGTGAAAATTTTCTCTATGCATCGCGGAGAGGTTGCAGACTCCACTGTTTCAAAAATTATTTCGACCAAATATTTTAATTTATCTCCGCTTCGGGGACTTGCTCCCAGACATTGTTTTTCAACTTTTTCTCATGTTTAACTATCTAAAAACATTTCTAAACATTACGAGCTCTTTCTTATCACAAATAACAACCTTGAATTCATAAATCAAATTCAAGGTCGAGTTAAGAGTCAAGTCTTGAGAGTTCTTCCGAACATTTTAAGAATGTCCCTTTGAGTATTTTTTTAGGAGTCTTCTACAATTTCTAATAACTTGTTTCACAACTAGAGCAAGTGAGTAAGAGAATGAGGAGAATGTATTCGTGAGTCCACTTTATCATCATGAGATCCTTCATATCATGAACCATAACTCTTGAATTCATAATTCACATTCAAGAGAGAGTTAAGAATAGAGTTCAAGAAAGCCTTTGAGTCCAATTGTGAATCCTTCGAGATCCATCATCAATTTGAGTTATGTTTTGAGTAAGTAAGTATGAGACTGAGAAAAGTTGTACACATGAGTTCCTTATTGATATTTTGACCCTTGAGTCGAGTCGTTCATGCCCATAACATCCGCATGAACTCCATCAGTTAAGTACCTTTTAGAGGAGTAGTATCTTCCAGTTCTAAGTATTAAGTATTGAGTTCCAAATCCCCTTTGAGATTATATTTCTAATCATGGGACTATTACAGGTTACCCATGAAGTCTTTGAGTTGAATTGTTCATGCCCATAATTCTACATCAACCCTATAAGTCGAACAGTCTTGAGATGAGAAGTATCTTTGAGTCCTTGAGTTGAGTAGTTCATGCTCATAATTCCAAATGAACCCTATGAGTTGAGCTTTCTTCAAATGAGAAGTATCATTGAAGTTCTTGAGTTCCAAGTATTGAGTTCTATCTATGGTTATTGAAAACCTTGCATTGAGTCGTTCACGTCCATAATTCAATATGAACCATATTATAAGAAGTCTTTTACAAATGTTTTAACTTTGTTTTAATACTTAAGCTTTGAATTGAGTAAAGAGTAAGAGTAAAGTTTATTTTCTTTAAAATGATATATTGGAACTAAGTATTACCAAGAGTAAATGTTTTCACATTTAAGATAAGTGGAAACTGAGATTTCTAAAAGAGTTTTTAGCAGTTTGAGTACCATCTCTTTTAAGTGAAAGATTTTTGAGTAATTATTTTAAATCAAATAAAAAGTTATGTTTTTAGACATATGAGCTGAGTATTTTGAGAGTAGTATTGAGCACCGATATGGGGACGAGTTTGAGTTAAGATAACTCACATCTCCATAAACCATGTAGCCATCATGGGTATACTTTTTAGATGATTCCTTAGTGCTTTTTATCAAAGATTAGTGGATACACTTAGTTAAGGCATCCTATATGACGGCAAAGTATAGGACAGTTCTAGCAGCGTGGGCAAGACGTTGTATCATCACTTAGGCTGATAGTGGTGATTGCCGGTTAGAGAAACTCCTACATATTATATTTTATTATATATAAATTGAATTGTTATTGTATTCTTCAATACACTGAGTTGATTTCTACTTTTTTAAAAGTTTTCCATATATTCCATGTGTATTGTTGCTTTATATTGAGTTGAGTATCTAGAGTTGAGTGTCTAGAGTTGAGTACCCAGAGTCGAGTATCATATCTTTGAGTTGAGTATCTTATCATTGAGTACTTCTGAGTTGAGTAAGTTTGAGTAGTTTTAAGTATCCTTGAGTATTTCTTGAGTTGAGTAAGTTTGAAAGGAGGTAAGTATGTTTCCTTTCTATCAAGTTCAAGCTTATGTTTATGTTTTAGAATTTCACTTATATGCTCGTACATTCCATGTACTGAGCCATTTGGCCTACAAATACATGTATTCAGGGTCATCAACAAGAGCTTCATTGATACCACATAGAGTTCGAGTTAGCTATGGTGAGCCTTTTTCTTTCGGACGATTTCATTTACCTTTCAACTTTGTCAGGATATCGTGGGTCTTGTCCAGAATTTCATATTTATCATTTAGATCTTTATAGATAAATAGTAGAGTTTGAGAAGTCTGTTTCATTTATCTTATTAAATGTATTATAGGCTTGAGTTGTCTATTGTTGGCTTGTTTAATAATCTATTTTTATTCAGAGTTATTCATTTGAGTTAAATATTTGTAAGTTGCATGAATTTTATTTAGTTTTTTTTAAGCTTTGTATGCTTGAGTTAGTCTTCCGCTTGTAGTCAACTAGGATGATGGTTCGCTTGGGACCATCAATGGTTCTCGAGTACCGGCAATGTCTAAGGTGTAGGCTCGGGTCATGACAAACTTAGTATCAGAGCCAGGTTTTCAAGTGTCCTAGGGTGTCTATGAAGGCACGTCAGTAGGATCTTATTTATGGTTATGAGGGACCTACTTCTATAAATGAGGGACTACAGACATTTAAGAAAAGTTCTCCTTCTTTCATACTCTTAATCATGCAGTAGAGCTATGTCATAGAGACTTATTCTAACACGTGCGTTCTCATATCCATTCGACTATCCCCATACTAAGGGTGGTTGAAAAGTAAAGTCGAAGATCCTTATGAATGAGTTATTCTTAGCAAGAGTCTTGAGAAAGTCATGAGACCCCAGAGGGACTTGAGAGAAGCTCATGAGTGAGTAAGTGTTCAGTTTTAAAGGAATGCACTCATAATTATATGAATCATGTGTGTGAGCTAAAATCAAGTTGTACTCTTTTCCTTAAGCCTTGTTTCAGCTAAGATCCTTATGAGGAAATATGCTTAGAACTTGGGTAGTATTTTCACCCGAAAAGGTAGAATGAGCTACGAGATTTTGAGCAGTAGTAGTAAAGAGTGCCCTTTAAGTTAAGAGAGTAGTATGCAGAGGTATAGAGATCTATGAAACGAGATAGAAATGGGGCAGATTATGTTATTGCAATCATGTACCCCAGTCATTTATAAGTGATGAGTTCCTTTATGAGTGGAATAAGAAATAATAAGGTTGTAGAGAGTTCTTGATAGAAGGAAGAGGAATAGTTACTAGTTAAGATAAGCTAGAGTCTATTGTTAACCAGAATAGAGTTGATGTCGATGTGTCATTGTGTTAGAGGAGACTAAATTTATGTGTGGAATCACAGAGCAGAGTATTTATGAAGTGATAGATCTAAGCTAGGCTTACTATTTGTTTGAGAGGGTGATGAGTCCTTAGATTGGACTCATTTAGGGCTTTATTTTAATAGAAATAGTGTCCTTAAATGCTTATTTTCTCTCAATATCTGATGAAAACTCTCAAGTTTTAGGTATTTGAAGTTTTAATGGAATCATGGACACTTAGGCGCAAAAAGGAATAAAGAGGCTGAAGAGAACGAAGATACTGAAGCATGAGCAATGTGAAGCATACTTGGTGAATCGCCGACTAGACATATTTCCCCCTTTGTTCCAGTACGAGAAGCCCTGAAGGAAGAAGATCAAAAAGGCGGTGAAAGGAGCAGTTGGCGTATCGTCTATCAGTTTTGCGAAGTAGAAATATACCACCCAATGGTCCAGGACGCAAAGATGTTGTAAGCAAGCACAAAAGGGCGACAAACCAAACGATGGGCGAATCGACGAGTCGATCGGCGATTCCCACTTACCTACCCGAACGATTCGCCGCAGCACTATTTTCTGAACTATAAATACTAGCTCTTTATTAGTTTTAAGGAGATCTGAACATTGTTATAATTTTTACTCTGAGAATATTAGTTTTCTTATATTTTTTCTCTCAAGTTTGGAGAGGGTTTTTGGGAGACTTGAAGAAATGAGTTCATCTTCCCCAAATTGGAAGTGGGTCTTCTCTATTCATCTTCCTTTGCTTAAATCAAGGTTTAATTTCTTATACCCATTTGATTTCATTATCATTCTAGGTATAGTTTCTTATTGCTTAATGTGTGGCTAAGAACCCCCATTCTTGAGGTGTGATTTAGCTAATATGAATTAAGATTATTGTTGGGTCTTGCTTGCTCATAGGTTAGATGTATTTTAATGGTGATTTCACCTAGACATTATGCTTTAATTTAATGGGTTTGTAGTTGCAAATACAAAACCACCCATGTGTTTTCGGCTTGCTCGAGAGAGAGGTCGCGAAACCAAGACCGCTAGAATGATGGCCTAAGGAGTGGGTCAACATGAGGATCAACCCGAGAGGGTGAGGCCTAGTCCATATCCTAACACTCAACTCAAGAGAGTGAGTAGGGTAAGGCGTAGGCTTGTCTTCATGCGGTAAATGGGTGTCCGAGAGGAACCCATTTGAAACGGGGTAAATTGCTCGAAAGAGAACTTATTTCCATTTAAAGTTTAGCCTAGTCACTATTATCTTGCGAATTTCCTATCGACGGCATGAACCCAACGATTTATATTAACTTGTATTGCAGTCACACCCTAAGAATTTCTCCCCATACTTGGTTTTCTTGTTATTTTCGTTGTTTTAGCTATTCTTGTGACAAAACCCCCATCGATATTTGACACTTCACCCATTGAATTTACTTTGTTTTAATTTGCAAATTTCTTAACCTACAGCTTATTAGAATAAAATCCTAGTTTAACTACTATTTTAACTACCACTCCCTTTGGACACAACCCCAACCCTCGATTGGGTTACTATATTATCGACGATTGTAGACACGTATACTGTATTTAGTGTCATTGGTCACGATAAACATCAGAGGGTCATGATGTACATAAGGTTATAGAACTGATCAAGTAATGAGATATAGTATAGTAGGTGAGCAATTGTATTAATATTCGGGTTTAGTAATGAACATTAAGCTTGAATTTGAGATGAGTGTCATGATCCAAAGAATGGAAACATGAGGGTGATGGTGTTGTCTTGACATTTGAAATAAAAGACCTGACATAGATTAGGTGAGGAATTGAGGTGATTAGCTGCAATAAATATGAGTGGTACAAGTGATATACCCTAAACCCCTTTATAAGGGTAGTGAAGTGCGGCTAAGTCACAAGAGTAAAAAGAGCATTACGAGGTGTATCGAGAGGGTATTTGATCATAAGAGGTTAACAGAAACATCTTTGAAAGAGTAGTAACTGCTTATGGAGAGTTTGGTAGTCATGAGATAAACTCCTCCCAAGTGATAGAGTAAAAGAGGATGTAGACCAGTTAGAGATAATGGAATAGGTCCGTAGCTTTAAAGTGTCAGCTTTAGACCTAAGGGGGAGATGACGAGATGAGAAATCAAGTCAAGTGTTTGAGAGTAAGATAGTAATAAGTTCCAAAGAGTATGAGAGATATCCTTTCAGAGGTCCTTTTATTAATTTAGTGATGCTAGAAAGAGGAGGATGAGGTTTTACTATGAGAAATAGTTAAATGAGAGCCCTTAGTTGGTTCTGAAGGAGTTATTTTAGTAGGAGTCCATGGAGTTGTTAGAGACTAATGTCACGGACTTAGAGTGTTGGCTAAAGATAAGTACGGCACTTGACAACTTACTCACTATTCTTTCAAGATCTTGTAAGCTCAAGTAAGCCTTCAAGACTTTGATCGCTAAGAGAATTCAAAGAAAGACTTAGAAAAGAACAAGAGAGATTTTGGAAGAAGGCTTTGTATTGCTTTGTGGAAGGTTGTTTACAACTTTCTTGCTTGGTGCCTTGGCAAATGAATAGCACCTCTATTTATACTAACATCTAAGGGCCTAAGTGTAAATAATATTTACTTACAAGTCCCTAAAGATATTTACAACTTAGTCCTAACTCTAGAATTCTCTACATACTCTAGAGTTCTGCAAAGCTTTCTAAAGGATTCTAGAGTTCTCCGCAAGCCTCTCTACAACTCTAGAATCATCCGCCCCTATCCGGACGTAAAATTTGGCTAACTTAGTGGTGGGACGTCACACTAAGCTTGAATGTGGTGTTGTTAAACATTAGGTGGTTCTTGATATAAGCCCAATGTGGTGGTAAAGAGTAATAGTTTTGGGATGAGATTCCCTATCGAGGTTTAGAGCCCAAACCTAAGGATTTGGGTTAAGCTTGAATATAGTACGAACATACCATTAGACTCAAACCTTAGTAAGAGTAACCCCATTCCATACCCAGTCCAGCCGTTATTCGAGGAGGAATGATCCCAAAGGGGAGATATTGTAACACCCCCAGAAATTTTTTTGAACTAAAACTTGATCCCTACTTTGTTGTGAGTAGGATTTTACCTAAGAATTAAAAATTTCCTAAGTGTTAAGTTCATTAGATGTAGAACCTTGAGTTCCAAGAAGAACTAAAGAGAGTTCATTCAAGTCATTCCTAAGTTCCTTTAAGTTTTGGGTCAACTTTAAATGACCATAACTCTTATTACAGAATGAGTTAGGGTGGGCTACAAGATATTAAATGAAAGGTTGTTGAATTATCTTCCCAATGCCTCCGAGTTTGATAAGTTTCGAGTTCGTATGAGTGAGATATGTCCTTTTGATGTTAGGTTGTCCAGTTAAGGAAAGTTACCCAAAAATAGAAAGGGGTATATTGGTCTTTTCCTTTACTAGTCAGATTTAATTCATATTTTGTAATATTTTAGGGGTATAATCTGATTAGGTTCAGTTTTATAATCCTAATCTATGCCTAGGGTTTTAGTGGATAGTTCAAAAAGAGAAAATAAGAGAAAAGAGGAGGCGTTCATCGACGTTCTTGAGTTTGTTTGCGGATTTTTGCCATGGGTTTGATCCCTAAGAGGTATGTAAGCTTCTATAGTGTTGGGTTTGTTCACCCACACACCAATCGTATTAATTTAAGCGTTAAATTCGTTTTAGAAAGATGAAGGTTTAATGTTCTTGAATTGTGTTCTTGAAATTGGCTTTCGTTCTTGAGTTAAGATTAGATTGATGAGTTCTTGAGGAAATTGAGTCGATTTTATAATTGTGTTTGATATGATTCTTGAGCACATGTATTAGGTATCTGAATCTAAAGAGAAATTGAGGGGAAAAAATTGAATTTAGGCGAATTAGGGTTAGAAAACAAGGAAGAAAAAGTCGGACAAGGAACAGCTACCAGGTCCGCAATGCGAACCTATTCCTTCAGTGAGAAAACTTTCTCTTTGCGTCACGGAGAGATTGCGAACTCCACTGTTTCAAAAATTATTTCGACCAAACATTTTAATGAATCTCCGCATCGCGAACTTGCTCCCCAGACATTTTTTTTCAACCGTTTCTCATGTTTAACTATCTAAAAACACTCCTAAACATCATGAGATCTTTCCTATCACAAATCACAACCTTGAATTCATAAATCAAATTCAAGGTAGAGTTGAGAGTCAAGTCTTGAGAGTTCTTTCGAACATTTTGAGAATGTCCCGTTGAGTCTTTTTGAGGAGTCTTCTGCAATTTCTAATAACTTGTTGCAAGACTTGAGCAAGTGAATATGAGAATGAGGAGAATGTATTCATGAGTCTACTTTATCATCACGAGATCCTTCATATCACGAACCATAACTCTTGCATTCATAATTCACATTCAAGAGAGAGTGAAGAGTAGAGTTCAAGAAAGCCTGTGAGTTCAATTGTGAATCCTTTGAGATCCATCATCGATTTGAGTTAAGTTTTGATTAAGTAAGTATGAGAATGAGAAAAGTCGTATACATGAGTTCCTTATTGATATTTTGACCCTTGAGTCGAGTCGTTCATACCCATAGCTTCTGCATGAACCCCATTAGTTGAGTACCTTTGAGAGGAGTAATATCTTCGAGTTCTAAGTATTAAGTATTGAATTCCTAATCCTCTTTGAGATTATATTTCTAATCATGGGATTATTACATGTTACCCATGAAGTCCTTGAGTTGAATTGTTCACGCCCATAATTCTGCATCAACCCTATAAGTCAAATAGTCTTAAGATGAGAAGTATCTTTGAGTCCTAGAGTTGAGTAGTTCATGCTCATAATTCTGCATAAACCCTCTGAGTTGAGTATTCTTGAAATGAGTAATATTATTGAAGTTCTTGAGTTCTATCTATGGTTATTGAAAACCTTGCATTGAGTCATTCACGTCCATAATTCGGCATGAACCATATTTTAAGAAGTGTTTTACAAATGTTTTAACTTTGTTTTAAGACTTAAGGTTTGAGTTGAGTAAAGAGTAAGAGTAAAGTTCATTTTCTTTAAATTGATATATGGGAACTAAGCATTTCCAAGAGTAAATGCTTTCACATTTAAGATGAGAGGAAACTAAGATTTCCTAAAGAGTTTTGAGCAGTTTGGGTACCATCTCTTGTAAGAGAAAGATTTTTGAGTAATTATCTCAAATCAAAGAAAAAGTTATGTTTTTAAACATATGAGCTGAGTATTTAAGGAGAAGTATTGAGCATCAATATGAGCACGAGTTTGAGTTCAGATAGCTCACGTCTCCATAAAGCATGTAGCCATCATGGGTAGAAAGAATCATACTTTTTAGATGATTTCTTAGTGCTTTTTAGCATATACTAGTGGATCCACTTAGTTAAGGCATCCTATATGACTGCAAAGTATAAGACAGTTCTGGCAGTGTGAGCAAGACGATGTATCATCACTTAGGCTCATAGTGGTGGTTGTCGGTTAGAGAAACTCCCATAGAGTTATATTATATTTTATTATATATAAATTGAGTTGTTATTGTATTCTTCAATACACTGAGTTGATTTCTACTTTTTTAAAAGCTTTCCATATATTGCATGTGTATTATTGCTTTATATTGAGTTGAGCATTCAGAGTTGAGTGTCTGGAGTTGAGTACCTAGAGTCGAGTATCATATCTTTGAGTTGAGTATCCTATCCTTGAGTACTTCTGAGTTGAGTAAGTTTGAGTATCCTTGAGTATTCCTTGAGTTTAGTAAGTTTGAAAAGAGGTAAGTATGTTTCCTTTTTATCAAGTTCAAGCTTATGTTTATATTTTAGAATTCCCCTTACATGCACGTACATTCCACGTACTGAGCTATTTGGCTTGCATCCTTTTATGATGCAGATACATGTATTGAGGGTTATCAACAGGAGCTTCGTTGATACCACATGGAGTTCGAGTTAGCTATGGTGAGTCTCCTTGCTTCCGGAGGTTTTCATTTACCTTTAAGCTTTGTCAGGATGTCGTGGGTCTTTCCCGACTTCCATCTCTGACATTTAGAGGCTTTATAGATATAGATAGTAGAGTTTGAGAAGTCTGTTTCATTTATCTTATTAAATGTATTAAAGACTTGAGTTGCCTATTGTTGGCTAGTTGAATATTCTATTTTTATTCAGAGTTATTCATTTGAGTTAAAGATTTGTAAGTTGCATGAATTTTATTCAGTTTTTTTAAGCTTTGTATGCTTGAGTTAGTCTTCCTCTTGTAGTCAGCCAGGGTGAGAGTTCGCTTGGGGACCAACAATGGTTCTCGAGTGCCGGCCACGTCCAGGGTGTAGGCTCGGGTCGTGACACATGCATATTACTTTTAACATATGAGCTCCACTTTCGACCCTGCTAATAACTTTTACACATGTCTTTAATTTTTAACCCATATCAATTTTCAAATCATGATAAGCAACAGTGATACATGAAAAAATTGTGAAGAACAAGATTATCAAGCATATGAAGAAGGCAGATCAAGGTTTGTCCAGAAATCCAGCAAAAAGGGGAGATCCGTTAGGGCTGTGAAGAACAAGATTATCAAGCATATGAAGAAGGCGGATCAAAGTTTGTCAAACAAATCCAGGAAAAAGGGGAGATCTGTTAGGGTTTCGCCCTGATTTTCTTATCTTATTTGAAGTTTATTTTTTTCCTAAAAGAAAAGACAATAATATCTACAATGTAGACGTTTAATAATTTAGTTTATGAGAGATTTATTCTCTCATAAGTTTTTTTTTTTTTTTTTTATATTAGTTTTCATATAATAATATTATGTTTCTAGTATAAGTTTATTGTCATCTAATTTATTATTATATGATTTAGCATTGTAATCTTCCACATGACGCCCTAATCAATTTCGAACCCAACAATCCATTTAAGATGGACTGATTTTAATAGGTTACCCATATAGATTATTAATTGTGCCACCCCATACCTGGATGTTGAGATAGTATGACCAGCTTAGAAAACTACAAACAAACAATCCATTTATATTTTCCTTGATATTGCTTTTGCAGCTGCTATATATATATATATATATATATATATCTACCATGCAAGAAGATTTCAACAAAAGAAAATAAATAATCAAGGAGGATACAGTTCGAGATATAGTTGGACTGTTACAGATAGTTGGCCAAAAATGTAAATGGAGAGGAATATTAATTAGACACTTGGAATATAGTTCCCATGTTAGAGTACAATGAGCCGGAAGTATAAATATTTCTAGTTAGTTGATTATAAAATCTGACCAACAAAAATAGTAACTTCACTAATCTAAAATAAGAAGAAAAAATCAGTGTACCACTACTTTTGAAATGAAATAAAAACATAAAAACATCATTTATATTATAATGGAGGGAGTATAACTTATTTTTAATTAATGAAAATAAAAGAAAGTTTGAGAAGATTGGTAAATAGAGAAGAATGACGACACGAAATAGTTACGTTTTCTATTTTTAATTAATGAAATAAAAGTTTGTCACCTAATATACCAAACATAGAGTTTTCTCAATTGAAGCGCCTATAAATTGCTCATCATTTTGCATTAAGCTAATTAGAGAAACAATAATTAATGGCTACTACTCCTGGATTTCTCACTGATTGGCCTTGGAAGCACCTCGGTAACTTTAAGGTATCAATCATAAAATTTTCTTCTTTTTTTTCCTTTTATCATTATTTTTAAGTAATCATGTTTCCTTTCCTTATTAAGTACTTTCTGTCTCAATTTATATGATTTATTTGTTTTTTTATTATTAGTCCTAAAAATAGTGATACATTTCTATATTAAGTAATAATTGTATTAAAATATTTATTTTAACCTTAATGAAATGATTTACAGTCATATAAATTTCTATAATTCATTTTAAACCGCAAATTTTAAAAATCTTTATTTTATTTTTGAACTCCATATAGAATCAAACTAACTTAGGAACCGAGGAGGGAGGGAGTATATAAGTAGCACGTACTATATGTTTATTGTCAGAAAAAACAATATTATAAAACTTTATTGTTTTGGGGGAACCAGAGTCTCCGTCAGTAGTAATATAATATTTTTGAGGTAAGGTTCCTCTCGTGTTCGACAAATGCAACAGATATAGGCGATGTATGGAAGAATTAAGTTCCAATTACCACAATAATAATGGTTTTATGTTTCTCTTGTATATTTGAGTATGAAACATATGAATGATGAGAATATAGTAACATGAATATTGGTTTTTGTGGTGATAAAAGTACGTGATTTTGGGTCCATGGATTGGTGGGAGCGTGTATTGTTTTATAAAGAAAGAGGAATATGAGAGAGATTGGACAAACTTTCTCATATTGCCTTTTTTAGTATCAAGAATGGTTCACAATCAGGTGTGGATTAGCTTCTCCCGTTATCGAACTGCGAAAGGCAATAACCGCATTGTTGACAAAGGCATTGAATTTGATCAAGTTGACCGAGAAAACAACTGGGACGATCAGATTATATTGAGCGGGATTTTGTTATATGTTTTCAATACATTGACTTGTGGAGCTTCAAATTTGGCATTATGGAGATCAGATGGTGTGTTGATATCAATATTTCTTCATGCGGGTCCTGTTGAATTTCTCTATTATTGGCTTCACAGAGCATTGCACCATCATTATCTCTATTCTCGCTATCATTCTCATCATCACTCTTCCATTGTTACCCAGCCCATCACATGTACGTATTGTATTCTAATATAAAATCTCTCTCTCGATCTCTTTACCGTTTTGTGTTGATAAATATAATGCATAAAACTTTATTCTCTTTTGCAGCTGTGATTCATCCATTTGCTGAGCATATAGCATATTTCCTACTATTTGCTATTCCAACCTTAACAACAGTGTTTACCCGGACTGCTTCTCTCGTTTCTCTCTTTGGATACATTACTTATATTGATCTCATGAATAACATGGGACACTGCAACTTTGAGTTCATTCCCAATTGGATTTTCTCCATGTTTCCACCTCTCAAATACTTTATGTATACACCCTCGTAAGTCACTTCTCCTTCATCCCACTAATACAAGCAGAGCGCGCAGATGGATCTTATATATTGTTTTATTGCTTCAACAAAATTATATTCAATGTTTACAACATCAAACATAAATAATAGTATATGACAAAATTTTCTAAATGTTATACCAGTTTTTGAAATACACAACTTCATATAACTTTAAAAGTTGAATCAGTAAAGTATATATTTTGAATGTTGCTGTGAGCATAAGGCCATGCCCAGTGCTACATGAACAATATCTTGAGCTTGGGGCGTGCTAAAACTAGTGTCTCTAGGAAAACTTATTTTGATTTAATTTGAACTATTTGCTAAGTATATATGTTACTCGGATCCTCAAATAAAACATCGTACATGTCTAGGATCTTCCAATAATAATAATGTATTTTAATAGAAGTACTGATCTGATATGTAACTACTTATTTTATTGGAGGATCTGCGCTAGCAAGACATATAAAATTAGATTGTTAGAACAATCTATAAAAAAAAAAAAAAAAAAAAAAAAGAAGGGTGACAAATCCCGTACAAGAGAAAGTCCCCTGATAAAAGAAGCAACATATTAATTACTTAGTTTGTTCATCTCTTATAATTAATTGACAACAGCATGCATTTTGACTTTGAATTATCAGGTTTCACTCCTTGCATCATACTCAATTTCGTACAAATTATTCGCTATTTATGCCAATTTATGACTATATCTATGGGACGATGGACAAGTCTACTGATTCGTTATATGAAAAGTCACTAAAGAGACAAGAAGATGCACCTGATGTGGTACATTTGACACATTTGACTACCCCAGAATCCATCTACCATCTCAGGCTAGGATTTTCGTCATTGGCTTCAATGCCTGAAAACCATAAATGGTACATCTGGTTCATGTGGCCACTGACTTTGTGGACTATGATCATCAATTGTATCTACGGGCGCACTTTCATTTTGGAGAGAAATAGCTTCGAAAAATTTAATTTCCAATCTTGGGCCATACCAAGATACAATTTACAGGTTATGATAAGAAGATTTTTTTTTCTTTTAATATTAATTCATTAAAATTAAAATAGTGCTGAATTATTTGAATGTGCAGTACTTGTTGAAATGGCAATCACAAGCTATTAATAGCTTCATAGAGGATGCTATACTACGAGCAGAAGAAAAAGGTTCCAAGGTCTTGAGTCTTGGCCTTTTAAACCAGGCAAGTACTTGATTATAGTCACGGGTAATTTGTTAATTTCTATGCGGGAATTGATAGCGTAAAATTAATAAAGTATATTCAGTATCAGGTGATCACACGAAAAAATAATCACGTCATGATAAGAGATATTAGTAACGCGGAAAAAAAGACATGTTATGGTTTTTTTGTGCTTAATGTACAGGATGAGGAACTAAACAGAAATGGAGAAGTTTACATAGAAAGGCACCCTAAACTAAAGATGAAGGTGGTGGATGGAAGCAGCTTGGCAGTTGCTGTTGTGCTAAACAGCATTCCAAAAGGAACGACACAAATTCTTCTCAGAGGAAATCTTACTAAAGTTGCCTTTTCTCTTGCCTCTGCTCTCTCTCGAAGGGGCATCCAGGTTTACTTACGCTTTTAACCATTTTCTCTTGCCATACCAACCCTTTAACTAAACCTTAGCTATTATTTATGCTTTTCGATTTTGAGTATGTACAAGTAGACAATTAAACTTGCATTAAATTGAATAAGTAAACATATGTTTCCTAGCATCCTACATGTATTATGGATGTAACTTTTGTTTGGAGAACATAATGTCAACTGAGACCAAGTTGATCTTCAGATTGGATGGCCAGGTTCACTTAAAAGCTCATGAGTTGGCTAACCAATTCTTGATTGAAGAATTTTTGTATTTTATGATCTATAAAATGTTAATTAATTCTTGCTTGATAATATATACACTCTTATTTATTTAGGAGATTAAATTATACATGAATTGCATTCACAATTAAAATATTCTGTCCTTGTATCAATTCCTCATTTTTAGTTGATCTTCTTATTCTTAAAATTTCAGGTAGCTACTTTGTACAAAAGTGACTACGAGAAACTAAAACTTGCTACTACTACTTCTCAGAGTAATTTCGTGTATTCAAACACATTCGATCAAAAGGTAAAATTTCCCTTTTCATTCTTCTATCCTTTTCTTCATCATGAGTTTGAAAGTATAATTTGAGCAATCAATTTCTTGTAAGAAGAAAAAAAAATGGATTGGTAAAAATAATTTAGTTTAATCTTTCCTTACTTTACATATTAAGAATTGTTGGTAATAGATATGGGTAGTTGGAGATGGATTAACAGAAGAAGAACAAATGAAGGCAGGAAAAGGGACACATTTCTTCCCATTCTCACAGTTGCCTCCAAAGAAAGCTCGCCACGACTGCTTCTACCATCACCCCCCTGCAATGCTAGCTCCACTTTCTCTTCAAAACATGCATGCTTGTGAGGTTTGTCAACATTTATGTATTTATTCTTCTATATTACTCTCAGAGAAGGCAAACTGGTGGGTCGAGTAGGATATGGGTCCGTTAAAAATGTGAAAATAGAAATCTGAATATTCATATTATCCCTTGCTTCTTATTTTGTAAAGAAATAAGTAGTTCCACATTATAAGTTTTTTTTTTTTTTCTTATTCATTTTATCCTTTTAGGCTAGGTTTGTAGGAAATAAAATATTTATTCTTTCTTTTTAATGGATTGATTCTTCTATATCACTAATAACATTTTAATAGGGTTGATTTTCTTCTTTTAAGTAATAATTTCAGGTATAGTTACTAACTATAACAATAGGGTTGATATATAAATCAGCTCGTTAAAGGGAGGTTGAAACCTTAGATTTCATTAAAAGAGAGAACTCTCATCTCTTCAGCTCTTCAAAGGGAGACTAAAACGTAGAGTTCAATGTAAGAGAGAACTCTACTCTCTTGTTTTTTGCTAAAAGATGACTTTACTGATTTATTCATCAAAGCCCCTTTAAATAGGAGTCTTATTACAACAATAGGAAATCTAATTCTTATGAAAGTAGGAGACCTAAATCTTATTCTAAACTAAAAATTATAACTTAACCTAATCGGTATAAAATTATGAAACATAAAACCCTATTCTAGAATAATTTTCTTAAATTATAAATAAAAATAAATAAATAAATCTACTCAAAAATATAATTAAATACTTAAATTAGTTGACTTTCTAGCATCCACAATATATTGTATATCAAGTAAAGATAAGATAACCAAACTATATATATGCATTTGTTAGAAAACAGAAGGTCAACTTTTTGACTGAAAAATAAGAGGTAAAAGAAAATTAGACACCGAAAATTTTACATTCCGGGCCTTTATAGTTTCTGAACTATATACATAATTTAGTTATTTTAATTTAGTGTAAAAAATAAAAATATTGTAATGTTACTCTTATAGTGGGTGAACTTTAGATACTTTAAACATTTTGTGACTAAACTATTACTACTATGATTATATGTGGACAGAATTGGCTTCCAAGAAGAGCCATGAGTGCGCCAAGAGTGGCAGGAATTGTGCATGCCTTAGAAGGATGGAATGTACATGAGTGTGGAGATAAGATGATTGATGTTGACCAGATTTGGGAAGCCAGCATCAACCATGGATTCAAACCTTTAGCTTTTGCTGAATGAGATTACAAATATATAATGCCCTTAATTAATTAGAAATCATCCAAAACTAAGACCTAAGGCCTTGTGTATTGCATATGTCTTTGGCCAATTATATTATTACACTTATCAAATTTACTTTGACTACTCCTTTTTTATAGATCAAATTGGATGGTGATTTCGTGTTGAAAAGACTTTGTTGAATGTTGGCCTTAAAAAAAATTGGTTTATTGTTTGCCACAAATGAGCAAAGCACGTTAGTGTAATTTGAAGAGAATATATAATAGTGAATGAAGGAAATTAACTAAGCAATATATATATATATATATATATAATTAGATACATCAAATCCCCTCTAAACTTGGCAACAAAACTTACTTTAGCATTTTAACTACGCGGGCGTTTAAATATCCAATTAACAATGTATGCGACTAAAGTTTTGTTCCTGAAATACAGCTATCAAGAAGAAAACATACCAAGCAGACAATGAGATTTATATCTAAATTTGTGTGAAGGTTGTAATCTTTGTAAAATCTTTAAGAAAAGAGATGTAATTCCCCGATTCTTCTCTTCACGATTGTTTTTTTTATTTGATGAAATACTTGCGGCTCAACACTTGGAGCGAAGACTTCGTTGTATGTGGAAGACTTGCAGATCACTACTGAAGAGTAAGGATTGTCTATGTATTTAGGCATAATACATAAAAAGGACCTTTAACTTGTCATCAATTCACAACTATGACCCTAAACTTTGCCATTGCACAAGTAGGCACTTTAACTATCACAAATTTAAACAATTAAACACTCTAATCCTACATGGCAAAGTGCGTGAAACACACTTTAATTAGGCGCGTCAGTGGTAAAAATAAAGGCCCCCAACAGTAAAAAAAGGCTTAAATGACACTTCTACCCTTAATGAATCTCTTTCATATATATCTATCTATTTCCCTTTTTTAAATCAAAATCTCACTTTACTCTCCTTTCTAATTTCTTCAACAACTTTTGCCATTTTCCTCTCTTTCTTCACAATTTTCTGCTCACTGAAATGACATCAAATTTTTTTTGTCATTGTGGAAAAAGAGCTTTAATGAAGATTTCTTGGTCCGTAAATAACCCAGGTCGCTGTTTTCTTGGATGTGAAGATGGTCGGGTAAGGTTTCATTTTAGATGACCTTTTTTTTGTTTAAATTCTAGCATTCAAGCTACAATTTTATGATTATTTTGTTGCTTCTTAAACAGGTTGGATGCAAGTTTTTCAAGTGGTGCGAAATTGATTATAACGAACAAGCTAGAACTATTATTTCAGGATTACAAAAAAGGATAAGACAACATAATGAAGAAAATCAAAAAATTAGGAGAAAATATCGAGTTTTGTTGATCGTTGTGATCCTATCTTGGATTTATAGAGAGTTCTTTATGTAGTGATTGTTACGTATGTTGATTTTGGGTACTTTGGTTAGTTGCAGGAGTCATTTTGGGACTATAATGTAGTTTTCTTTGGGTTGATAACAGCCTACTGTAAAGAAGTTTTAGTTGTTGAATAATTGTATGTTAGTTTTGCAAACGTATCTTGATACTCCAAAATATTTGTAGACGTAACTTCTGCTGCTAATTGACAATTTTTGGATGTAATTGGAGAAGAACAAACACTAAAGAAAACAAAAGAACTATATTGACACAGGGACGTGTAATAAAGGTGCTATGATATTCTTCAAAAGCTAGTATAATTGGCAAAACAATTGGCTCTTGAAGATGTTTATGTGGAGCACAAAAGATGTACAATTAGCAAAACTCATGTTTCTTGCTTCAATGCTACTGTAACCTACAGATAACAGAGCAACTTGTATGCTTTTTGTTTTAACAACAAAAATTAAAAGGAAAATCTTATAATATAACAGCAGCTCCGCACATATTACATCGATCAGTAAAATAGCTCGCATCTACATACTACATCAATAAAATAGCTCATACCCATATGAAGCTATATCTAATAAAACAACTCAAACTCACATAGTATGTACTAAACATCAATAAGGTTTTCAATAACAAACACCTAAAAGCTTTACAAAATATCAACTTAACCTCCATAAAACATGCTTCATAGCCATAATAACCTTAAAAGAGTTGTCTAAAGGCAAATATACATCAAAATATCCAAAAGTACATCAAAATGATCAAAAGTGGAATAATTTAAAGGCAAATCTAAATGCCACTAGCACTGTTTTATGTGAATTATGCCTTCAGAAAATATATATCAAAATAAGCAAAAACAGAGTTGTCCAAAGTGTAACCTTATCACTAGCATAATTGAACTCTCATGGTACCCATTTAGATTTGATTTGAATTTTTTTCCGTTGTTGCATTTGTTGAAGTTGATTTCCCGTGATAGCTTCTTTTCCTTTCCATTTCAAACCAGGTGGTTTGAATCCAAGATCTACATTTGTTTGTGATGCATCCTTTAATGCTGTCCCACTTGAGATAACTCTATCACTTGATCTCCCGGGCTTTATAATTCATATACATTAGGTTACCTATACATTACTCTTTATATATAAATAAAGATGAAAAAAAAAAAGCAAGTTAAGAGCACACATACATTAATGACTTGTCTTCCAGATTGTATATCTGTGTAAACACCAAATCCAACATCTCTTCTACTCTTCCTTCCAAATGAAGAAGATGCCCTTGTAGAAGAACTATTTGTCTGCTTTTTTCTTCCTTCTACTCTTGAAGTTTCTGGACATAAAGAAGTGGAATGTTCAGTGCTAGACTGACTCACCGATGGTTGTGAGAGCTGTTGACGAGGTTGTTGAAAAGGCTGCTGATAGGGCTGTTGAAAAGGCTGTTGACGAGGCTGTTGAGAGGGCTATACAATAAGAAAAAGATTGAGAAGTCTAAAAATGATTACGTAGAAAAGAAATATCAAATACAATACTTACCACTGATTTACAGGTCCTTTTATTATGCCCAAATTGATGGCATTTGGAACATGTCATTTTTACTCCATTTTTTGATGCTTTCCCCCACTTTTTTTTTCTTGGTTCATCTTTATCTTTTCTTCTACATCTGCCTGGTCTTCCGGGCATTGGCTTAACTTCAGGGGGCTCTATTTGTGGGTTATTGGTTTCCGGCCACATTTTCATATTAGAGATAGGCTGCAAGAAGTACTTATAAGCATGTAGGAATGTATCTTTTCTGTACCAATGCTCTACATAATTTTCTGGTTCTTGTCCAATGTGATACAAGGCACAAACTAGATGTTGGCAAGGGATACCTTTCAACTGCCATAACCTGCAACTACATGTTTTATTAGCCATATTGACTATGTGCCTATATTCTCCATCCAGAATCTCAAATCCAGTGTCATGGTTCCAATTCACCTTTAGCTTCCTACCAATCTCTTTGTTTATTTCTAAAGTTAGTCTTGCCATGGGTGAAATGTCACTGATCCAAGTATCGACAAACTTGATCATATCTCCATGTCTATCCATCATTTTATGTCTAATATCTTCAAGCATACTAATCACAGATTTATGCCTAGGACCAACAATCCAAGAATTGAATGTTTCACACATATTATTTTCCACCACATCACACTTGGTTCTTTCACTAAAAAAAGCCCTACACCAATATTCTTTGTTATACTTAAGCAATGACTCACAAATGTTGTCACCAAGTTGTCCCAAATATGCAAATTGATCACTCAACTTTACTTCAAAACTAGCTTTGGAACACCTCCAAAATGCTTTTCTCCTTGCTTCACCTCTCCAAATCTTTTGCCAATTTGCCCAAATGTGCCTTGCACACATTCTCCTTTCAACATTAGGAAGCAACCCATCAACAGCTGAATCAAGACCCTAGAAAATAAAATAAATAGATGAAGTTCAACATTAAACACCAAAGTAATAAGGATAGAAAAGCAGCACCTTCAAGTTCAAACTTAAAGAAAATACACATATGCCTCAACTTTCAAAGTAAATAGACATGACAAAGGATGTTACGTCATAAAGCTTAAGTCCAATTTTAACAAGAAATAAGGCAGAAAATTTAAAAAGCTGGTAGAAATCAGCTTCTTTTTTCAAATGATAAAAAAAAAATTAAAAGAAGAAAAATACAACAACACTATGTTTCTTGAATTTTAGATAGTGTTCTTGAGGTGTTTATAGTTTGTTTGTTAACAACACTAGTGTTTGTTTGTTCCCATTTATTTACCTTAGGAGACTCTAGATATCAAAGGATAGATTAATAAGAGCTTCATACATTACTGATAGGGGACAGAAATATGAACAAATACACATAATCTTAACAGAGTGGATATATTGATGCCAGGAAGTTGCAGGCTTTCTATGTTCAGAAACACATTTTCCTAGTAGTTTAAAATGTGGCATGGTCATTCCCTGTTTCTATACTACAATATCACACATGCCTCATTTTTCTATACTACAATATCACATATGCCTCAACTGATTCAAAATTATAAATTGTAAATAAAAGATAAAACAAGTATAAAGAAGAAGAAGGCAGAAACAACTTATATAAACAAGTATAAACAGTTTAAAACAATACCTTTTGCATGTCAGACATGATTGTTATGCCATTTCCGTCACCAAGTTGCAAATCTTGAATGAGATAGCTCAAGAACCAACTCCAAGAGTGTTTAGTTTCTTGGTCAACCACTGCCCAAGCTATTGGATACATTTGTTGGTTTCCATTTTTTCCAACAGCCACTAATAATTCTCCTTTACAAGGACCCTTCAAAAAACATCCATCCAATCCTATAATCTTCCTACAACCTTCAAGCCATCCATTCTTCAATGCCCCAAAGCAAACATAGAAATATTTGAACAAGTATTTTCCGGGGACTGTTTCATTATCAGTTCTCACCCAACAAGAAGTCCCAGGATTCGTACTCTTAATCATATCAGCATAGTCTAACAACTTTGAAAACTCTAGCTTCCAATCACCCAAGAACTTGTTGATAACATTCATCTTTGCCCTATAACATATTGATCTTCCCACTTTTAAACCCCACTTCTTTCGTATTGTCTCTTGAAGCTTATGAACTCTAATATCAGGTTGGGATATTATTCTTTCCCTCATCTTTCTTTCTACATATTTGGCTGAGCATAATCTGTTCATGTTCTTTGTAGGACATCTGTGAACAGGATAATAATTTTTCACAGAAAAGTTTCCTGTATCTTTATCCAAGCTAGCAAAGATTTCCCAGTTACATTTTCCTACACATCTTACCCTTACTCTATGAGGTTCATTGGGTTTAATTTTTAATTGAACCTTCTGTCGAACACCATAATCAACAATTGCTTTTCTAAACTCAACTGCACTCTCAAATATCATACCCAATTCAAAGAAAGAAATGGAACAAGAATTATCATACCTCAATTTTTTGCTTTTTCTTCTTGAAGGTAAATCAACACCTGGTTGTGCTAAAACATCTAGCTCTTCATCGCTATCTTCACTTAGTTCATCTGATGAACCAATGAACTCTTCATTACCTCCCAATCTACCAATATACTTGGCTGCCTTGTTCTTGAAAATATCCTCAAATCCTTTATCTATGCCAGCTTCTCCAAGCTCAACCTCTTGATTCTTGGAAGATTTTTTAATTCTCTTTTTTGACTTTGCAGCTTCATTCCTCTTTTCTTGTCTCAGATTTTCTCTAAAGGCTCTCAATTCTTCATCAACTTCACTGTCATCCTCATCCGGAACCCCATCTAAATCTTCCTCTTCAAAGTCAAGAGAGTCACTATTTTCTTCCTCATTATCATCACCATCTCCTTCGTTTAAGAGCCCATTTATACCATCCTCAGGATGTGAAGCTTTAGAGGAATCCCCTAATTCTTGAATATTTTTTTCACCAGAAAATGTTCCCAAGACAGTGCTAGTAGTGGGACCCCTTTCTTCAACAATCACATGCTTCAAATACAAATTGAAATAGGACCCACTCCACAATTCTTTAACACAATTGTATAGTTGGTTGTCACTTTCTAACTTCACAAATCTATGGGTAGTAGGGTCTTCAACATAAAAAGCTTCAATTTCATCATACCCAGCATCTTTTGCATAAGATTTCATTTCGGTCAAAGAGAAGTGGTCCTTGTCTATGCTAAATACAATATTGTCCAATTTCGAAACATATTGACCTTTATAAAATCTACCTCCATGGTGAAAAACAGCGATAATGTGACCCATATGTTCAATACTATGAAAAAAAGAGCAAATTTACAGTCATACTTTTATATAAAATTATCAAAAACGAATTTCAAAAGGGAAAATTAAACATACCTTAACTAAATTGAGGAAGAAGAACAGATTGACATCAAGTACGTGAAATTTCAGCACAATTCTTGAACGATTTTACCTTTGATTCAAAGGATGAAATGTAGGAACTTAAGGTTAGGGTTTTGTAGAGAAGAAAGAGGAAAATGTTGTTGTATGTTCTAAGCATAGGATCATACACATTCACTTATATTTATTTTATTTTTATTTTCAGTTTTTTAATTGAAAAATCCACGTGTATTTATTTTAATTAGTTGGCAGCCACGTAGAAGCATTTGTATATCACGCACTTTGTTTGGGATATACAAGTGTTTAATTGTTTAAATTTGTGATAGTTAAAGTGCCTACTTGTGCACTGGCAAAGTTTAGGGTCATAGTTGTGAATTGATGACAAGTTAAAGGTCCTTTTTATGTATTATGCCATGTATTTATGTGTGTCCTTCTGATCTTATGAAGACCCCTTTATATAGGCATGGGATAGGGTTTTAGGGGTATTTTGGTCCAAGTAATTTAGAGGACCTTGTGCTTGAAGAATGTGAGTTGGGCTCGGCTTATCAACTTAATTGGGTTTATCGATAAGACACAATATCTACAACTGCCCCTTGCTTCAAGGCTTGTAGGGGTGCTCCATATGCCTAACTTGTAAAGACAAGACGTGAAGTAATTGTGAAGTAAATATTTTTTTCACATAGTTGATCTTTCATGAAATATTTGAAACTTCATAATAAGTGCCTACGCCGATACATTGAGGTTATCCAAATCAACATATACAAGAGTCTTTCCGACAACATTCTTTAATTTGTAAGAGATTACTTGACTTATAACTGATTTTTAATTTGAAGTGTTTTCAGCTCATGAAAACTTATCGCATGATATTTCTTTGTAGCTTAATGATTTAATTCGATTCATCAACTAAAAAATTGTTGTTAATTCGATGAGCGAGAGTTGCGTCTGCAAGCTTGATCTGGTGATACCCCACTTATAATTTCAACACAAATTTTAGGTGTCGCTTTTCTTGATGTTGAACGCCCTCACGGTAGGTCCTCCTTTGGTTTTGCGTGATCACTTGAACAAAATGTAAGGACTTAAAATCCTCATTTCGGTATGCAAACGCACGTGTATATGTAGGAGGTGTTTTATTTATCAAACATCTTCATAGTTGCCATATTTTTTCGTGCAACTTGAAGTGAAAAGAAAAAACCTTTTATAATAGCCATATGCAACTTGAAGAAAAAAAACATGTTGAAGCCCCGCTTTTCCTTCTTTTTTTCTTAGACTTCCCATGTTGGTATCAAGAACAAAAAACTTCACACATTATTAATTCTTTGGTTTTATAGATTTTTCATATTTGATTTCAATGAAATTTCTATAACTCGACTCGACTCCTATGGAAATTTTCATAATTTGAATCCTATGAAAACTTGCCATAATTTCATAATTTGTAGGAACTAAACTTTTCATCATTATAATTTTCCATAATTAATAGGAATCAAATTAATGTCTCCATATTTTGAAATCTATATATACCGACATTCCCTTGGTGATTGTATATTGATTTGTCGCATCTTCAAGTTCAATTGAGTCCCCCTCTCTCAAGTACATCCTTTTCCCAACTCTGATTTTCGTCACTTTTTCTTCAGCTTAGCACGACTTGGTAGAAAATTCATATATCGTCTTAGGAATATCTAAATCGTGATCTTTTTAATTTTTCAGAAACTAGACTAATAGAGCTACAACACATCTGAAAATGATGATCAGAAAACTCCCGGATTCTCTCAGGTGATTTTTTGAAATCAGCTTACAGTTCTAATGAACTGACTGCACCAGCTTTGTGCAGCTTCAAAAAAATCATATCTCGACCTAGGAATAATGAACTCACAGGTAGTTTGCGGCGTTTGAAAGAAAACTCGTAGGAATACATCATATACGAAGACCACGATTAGATTGAATCTGTACTCATTCAGTTTTCTATTCCAAATCAGCCTTCCGACAACCACAAACATTTGGGGTTAACGTATTTACTTCGGACATGTTCTTACGAACATGACCTTTTCTTTTTAATTAATTTAGTAGATTTTGGATAGAGCAATACAACTTCGATCCCACAACACGATGCACTTCTGTGAACAAGATATGGCACATCCTCTTCTTTAAGTAGTGGGTGACCAACAAAATCTGAATGCCAAAGTCCTACTTTTGGAGGTTCAACCTTTGGCTATCAGCGTCTTCTCCCTTGTTAGTGGGACATATGATGAACATCTTCTCCTCAAAGAATGGTAAAAAATCAATACCAAAGACGCCATGAGGAACTTCTCGAGCAAGGCTACACATATGAAAGTTCCTTTATTGAAATATGTTATTCATCATGACATACCATCTTCCAAATTTTCTCATCCTGATGGATGTTTAGCAATTGAAGTGTTTTCTCTTCTAATTTTGGCAACGTATGCTACACAAATATAGGGGGTTGTTGCGGAAGTTGAGAGAATTGCGGAAGTAGGAGTTAAGGGATGATTTTCCCTTACTCCTTCATTACATATATATACAAATTTACATGGTTACTATTTATGAACAGTAGGTGACTTCTACTATTCATGAATAGTGACTGACTCTTACTATTTACATAATTGACATTTTACTATTTATGAATAGTATTTTTGTCTTTTACTATTCATCAATAGTATCTTGTCTGGTGACTCCAAATAAAACAAACAACTTTACAAAAAGGAAGATAAGATTCCTATCCTACTTTTGACTAATTACATAGATGTCTCCGTCTTATCTTTTTGTTTGTCGACTGTCTTCATCAAGCTGCCGAATATCTTGTGTATCCATTCTTCTTGATAGATTATTCCAGCTGTAAGGTTGGAACGTTGTTATCTTCTCCGTGACATTTGGAACATATATGTTCTGAATATTTACTGCTAATAGTTGTACAATATCTGGTCAATAATGCTGGTGAAATGAAATTTTTTCTGATAGCTCTTGTTGTTGGTATATTTTCTGGTTTGAGGAGACTCAATATCCATTGTCGTATTTCTTCCATATCTCCTTCTCTAGTTTCCCGACAATTCGAGTATATCATAGTATTATCTCTGCTATAATAGCTCCATATCGTATTGTTGTTCAAATAATTATTTGCTAGTTCCGTCAATATTGTAGCTATTCCAATAACTCTTTTGTTGGCATAAAAATCTGGAATATCTACAATAGATATCTCGTCTTGTTTTTCTATTTTTTCTGGTATTAACATATCTCTAGTTAAACCTATCTTTATGACCTGTATAACCGGTTTTATCTCGTTATATAATATTTCTGCAGTAGCTGTATAGAACTTTATAAAAAATAACGTTCCTTTGGTAATTCTTTTATACGTTAGGAAAACTTTATATAATTCGGGTATCTTCGAGATTTCATCTCCTGTAGCTGTGTATACGGTACTAAGTAGTCCGTAATTATAACAAGTTGTAACTAAGTTTGTATTTGTACCTGGCAAGGGAATTAGTTTGTTGTATCCTTGTAGGTATTGGGTAATATAGTCTGTATTTGGTTCTTTTATATTTATGGCTCTGGGGTTTTTGTTTAAGTACGTTTGGATTTTGTAAATATTTTTTGTATAGGTACGGGTAATATGGTTATATGTATTTTTCTGCTGGGCTAGGCTGTTTCTGTATGTCGTAGTTTGTGGAGTAGGTATTGATTTTTGTATTTTGGGAGCTGTATATGATTTATCAAAAAGCTTGTTCATATTTGTATTTACATAACTTTTTTCTTCTGTAGCTTTTTCTTTTATTGTAGCTCCTGATGTACCTGCAGCTGTATTTAAACAAACATTATGGGTTTTATGGAGTTTCCCAACGTCTCCTTCTAGATCTGGAATTTTAACGTCTTCCGATCGACGTAGCTCCGCATGTTTAACGTCATGCTGCTGACTGCTAGCTTGCTCTTTTAGCTTTTGTATCTCACCATCCATACTGTCCACTTTTTTACAAAGTGTAGTTAGGAGGTTGAGTATCTGATCCATTGTATTTGTATTTTCAGTATTTTTTCCTTGAGAGGTGATCTGCAATCACATTCTTGTCAGTTTTTATAATTTCAATTGTAAATGAAAAGTTTAATATATTTACTACCAGTCTTCTTATTTCTTTTGTCGTAACTGAGTCTTGTACCTTTTTAGTTATCCACCATTTTACCTGTGTATTATCTGTTCTAACAATAAATTTGTTATATACAATATATGGTTCAAAAGCTAATAAACATTTATATAAGGCAAATAATTCTTTTCTATTTATTTCCCATTTTATTTGTGGGTCTGTATATGATCCTGAATAATATCTACAGTGGTGTTCTATTTTTTCATTTAGATATTTATATTTAAGTACTCCTCCGTAACTATGATCACTAGAGTCTGTTTCTACTATATATGTAAATTGTCTATGTTCATCTGGAAAGTATAATTTTGGTAAATCTTTACACATTTTTTATCTTTCTGATATATTTTTTATCTTGTTCATCAAAGTGATATTCTATATCTTTCTTTAATTTTTTCTGTAATGGTTTTAGATTTTCTGCTAATTTTGGTATATATTCTCTTACTTGATTAACTAATCCTAAAAAGGATTGTAATTTTTTCTTAGTATCTAATAATTCTTCAGAATTAGATATTTTTTGTACAATATGTATTTGCATTTTTACTCCATTTTTATCTATTTGTATTCCTAAGAATTCTATTTGATTTTTCATAATTTCAGCTTTCTTTTTTGATAAGCTAATTCATGATATTTCTACGATATGTATAAATTTTTCTAATAATTTTAGATGTTCTTCTTTTGTTCTTGAGTATAATAATATGTCGTCTATATATACTATACAATTTTCTAGTTGGTTAAAGTATGTATCCATAAAATGTTGATATCTACCTGGTGCATTTTTATATCCAAATGGTAGAACATTCCATTCGTAAAATCCTTATGGTACAGTAAATGCTGTTAAATGTTTAGATTCTTCTTCTAGTTTTAGGTGGTAAAATCCTGATTTACAGTCAAATTTGCTAAAGTAATTATATCCTTGTATTTGTCTTACTTTTAATATTTTATTAGGTATAGGGTAATTATATGTTTTAGTTTTTGCGTTTAGATTCCTATAATCAATAACCATTCTGCTTTTACCTCTTTTCTGTTCACTATGTTTATTTACTATAAATGATGGACTGTTATGTTTACTATTGCTTTCTTGTATATATTTATTTTCTAATAATTCATTTATATGCATTTTAAATTCTGATTGGTCTTCAAAATTGTATCTTAATGGTTTCTGTGTTATTATACTACTTTCATCTATTAGTTCAATTTTTACTTTTGTTTTGTGTTTATCCCATCCTTGTAATGGGTTTTCATTATATAATGAGTTTAATTTGTCGTTTATTGCTTGTATTTTATCTATTATAATTTCTATTTTATGATCATTTGCTGTTATATTTTCTAACTTTTGGGTAATTTTTTCACTTCCTTTTATCCATGGTGTATTTTTTCTAATTTTATTATTAACTCTTTTTGCTCCTATCTTATGATTACATATGGTAGTGAACCACCAATGTGTTTTTGTTATAGTATATGGATATAGTTTTTCTAAAAAAGGCATTCCTAATAATATATCTTTATTTGTAAATTCATAACTATAGATTTCATCTATTAATAATATTTTATCCCATATTTGTGTTTTTAAGTTTTCCCATTTACTATCTGGTAGACAATTATGTTTACACATATTTGCTTCTGCTCCTGTGTCTATCATAGGTGTATAATATCTATTTTAGTATCATTCTATAATTATTTTTGCTAAAATGTATATTTTTGTCATTATATTAGGATGTTAAAATGTTATTTTATCATATAATTGTTCTTTTAATAATTACTTTCTTGTTTTCATAATGTATCGTTAGTTGTTTATCATCTATATTATATGGTTTAATTGTTTCTAGCCATTTTATTCCTAAAGTAATATTATTATTTCCTTGATGTATTTTAAATTTAATTTTTATTGGTATTCCTCCAATAATTAGTTCTTATTCAGTAGTTTCTTCTATATTTACCAAAGCTCTAGGTAATTCTCTGTTTATATTTTCTCCTGTAATTATTTCATGTTCTTTGACTAGTTCTCTTATAATTTGGTTTTCTACTTGTCCTGTATTTATATTTATTAGATATTTTCTCTGGTCTAATATTCCTGTGATGTAATATTGATATAGTTGTATTTCATCTTTATTTTGTTCTAATAATTTAGGTATTAGGTCGCAATCTAATCTTCTAGATGTACTATTTCTTGATGATGATGGTGTATCGTAGCTTAATCTTTTAGATGTACTTAATCTTTCTTTTACTATTTCTAAGTCTTCTTCAATATCTATTTCTTTATAACTGTAATAATTATTATCTATTACTGTAATTATTTTATCAAATGAATTTTCTATTTTGATTTTTTGAATCTTATTTTTTGCTATTATTTTATGCTTTGTAGTTAGTATGTATAAATTTTTACATCTTGCTGTAAATATTTTACTTC
The DNA here is from genome assembly GCA_037074985.1 of Solanum bulbocastanum. Lineage (NCBI taxonomy): Eukaryota > Viridiplantae > Streptophyta > Magnoliopsida > Solanales > Solanaceae > Solanum > Solanum bulbocastanum. Next base: position 14,860,494 of record CM073606.1, on the reverse strand, counting down.
CTGGTGCTAGCTCTATGCCTGTCATTTTCCAGTATAGTACTAGTGATTTATCTATGTTTTTGTCTTCTATTGCTACTGAATAGTTTGCACTTATAATAAATTTAAATTTTTGATATATTAAATTTCCTCTAACTGCACTTATTATACTTTTTTCTATAGGTTGAATTATTCTATCATCTGCTAAATATAGTTCTATAGGTGTATCTATTCCTTCTCTAAAACATGCTTTTATTAATATTTCTGTTGCTCCTAAATGTACATATTTTATTAGATTTTTTGATTTTAAATCGTGAATTTCTTTATTAATTATTTTTTTTTATTTATAATAGGTATTTTAGCTTTACCTTTAATATATTTACAATCTATTACATGTTTTTTTGGCTTACTACATAATATTCATCGTATTGTAATTTAAATAAGTTTTTTAATCTAGGTACTTCTAATATCTTATCTATGCTTAAGTCTAATTCTTTTCCTTTTATTTGTTCAAATATATTATTGTCAAATATTATTTTTTGTTCTGTATATTCGTTATCTTGATATTCTTCTTTACTTATTATTTTTATGTCGCTTTCAGCCATAATCTGAAAATGACTCTATTTCTTTTTCTAATTCATTATCTGTTATTTCGTATATACTATCTTCATCTTCTAAGTCATAATCTAAATAATCTATCTGTTTATATGTGTCGTTTTCTATTATTACCTCTGTTATTTGTTTTTTCTTTAAATCTTTTGGTAATTTACAATCTCTAGCTAAATGTCCTAGTTTTCCACAATTATAACATTTACATTCTGTTATATTTTTCTTAACTCTATGTGGTCTTTTTTGTTTATAATTTTTTATATAATATCTTTTTCTTGGGATTTTGTTTTTATATTTTGTTCTGAAGTGTTTATACTTCTTTATTCTTTTCTTTTTGTATGGATTTTTGCATCCAAATTGGGGTGCTAACTTGCTTGTACAATATGCTAAGTTTTTTACTAATATTTTTTCTAATTTTAAATCTTCTTTATGTTTTTCGCATAGTTTCATAAACCATTGTTGTAAGAATTTTATTATAGCTCCTAGTGTATCTACTGTATTTGATTCTTTCCAATCTTTTATTATTTTTGAACTAAATGGTTCTGGTAATTTTGTGTAATATAATTTTCTTATTTCTCGACTTTCATCATTTGTATATATTCCTTTATAGTAATATTCTCTAAATGCACATGTATATTCATCTATGTAACTCATTTTACATATTGCTAATTTATTCATTAAATTTCTGTTTATTATTTTATCTTTTTGTTGTTCTTCTATTTCTGTTGTCATGCTACCAAATTCATTTCTAATTGATATTTCATATTTATTCAATATGTCTATTGCTGATGTTGCTAATTCATTATTAGATTTCGTATTATTTCGTAGTGTTGCTAAGCTTGCTGGTGTTAAATTTTGTAACCATATTTTTGTTGTTCCTATAAGCGTTCTTTCTATGTACTCTGGGGCATCTATTATTGATATTTTGTTATCTATTAATTGTTTTGATATATAGCATATCCATAATTGAATTGTTTTATTTGTATCTGCTACACAATCTAAATCTAAGAAATTATTTTGATCTGTAGTTTGTTTAGGTATCCAATTTTTATTTAATCTTTTATCCCATAAGACTTTATCTCTTCTTTCTTGTTCGTAAGTATAATATGTTGGGGTTATATCCATTCTTGTTTTAGGATTTGAAGTACTAGGTTTTTCATCTAAATTTCCTACATTTATTTCTATATTTTTATCTTTTTCTATAAGCTCAGTATATGTTTCCGAATATGATTCATAATTATTTTCTGAGATATTATCATTTTCTTCTTCATTTATTTCATCTATTCTTAATTCAGGTAATTCTTCTGTTTCTTCTAACATTGTTTTCATTTTTTCTATTTCTTGATTTAATTTTAATTCTTCAGTTCTTTTTTTATTTTCTTCTTTTGTTCTTAATTTTTCTTCATATAGTTGTTTAAGTCGTTCTAATTCTTTTTGTAATTCTTGAATTCTAGTATCTTTTACTTCCTCTATTTGTTTAATTTCTTTTTTAGCTTGTTCTCTAATTTTTTCAATTTCCTTTTCTCTATCTATTTCTTCATTTTCTTTATTTAATCGTACCATTGTTGTTAGACTATCTTCTAATTTTGCTGATTCTTTATCTGGCATTAGGTATAGTTGATTTCCTATTTTTTTATATCTTCTTTCTAAGTTTGAATGTATTATTTTTATTTCTAGTCCATCTTGACTTTTATATATTTTTTCTTCTACAGCATATTCTTCTTTATTCATTATAAATCGTGTTGATATTTATATTCTAAGTGTTATAATTGTAGATCTAATAAGAATATCGTTTTTCTTTATGCTTTTATAGATTTTTGGCATACTCCTGCCCATACTATTTTGTCTAAATCGTATTTCTTGTTTTATATCATTAATTTTTTCTAATAATTGTTCTCTATAGGTTTCATTCATTTTAATTTTTTGGTGAAAATGTCTTTTCATAATATTTTTGTTTCTTTTTCATAAGATTTTTTATTTCTTTTGTATTTTCTGAAATATATTCTAAATATTTTATATCTTGGGTTCTTCGATATGTTATAATATTACTTATTAAAAGTTTATTTAGTAGATCTAAATTTTCCATAGTTTGTAGCCAATATTTTAAATATACGTAGTTTATCATTAATCTAAATATGAGTCATATAATTCATATATACTTTGAATAGTTAGTTCATCCCAATTTTGTGTTATTAGTTCCATTATCTGGTTTATCTCTGACATTTCTTCAATAATTAAAAGGTCATAAATTTTTCTTTTTATGTCAATATTAAGCGGTTTAAGAATGTATAAAATAAGTATTTTATAATTATAATCTTCATCTAGCAAGTATGCATTCATCATTTTCATGATTTCTAAACAGTTTATTCCATCTAACCTCTTTGTTTATTATTATCAATTATCAAATTATATTAAAGTTATCCTAAACAAATTCTTTTGGTCACTACTAAGACTTTTTGGCATCAATCAATTACCCTAACAGCGCCTTTAACAAGTTCGTACTTCCCCTCAAACGGCTTCTCTTTTGCCTAACTGGGTTTCCGGTTTCGGATGGCATAGTCTGGGCTTACCTATTCTCAGCCTACCTTCGTTCATAGCAAACTACTTCGAATTCATTCAATATAACAATACTATAACATGATAATAATCAAATAATAATCAAGAGATTATCAGGAATATGAAAGTTTAGCTATTCATATTGAAATATGAACATACCTCTGTTTGTAGATTTTCTGAAGTTGTTGATTCCCTCATAGCTTCCTGGTTGTTGTTAGATTTCTCCATTTAGATTTTTTCTTATCTAGCTCTGATACCAATATAGGGGGTTGTTGCGGAAGTTGAGAGAATTGCGGAAGTAGGAGTTGAGGGATGATTTTCCCTTACTCCTTCATTACATATATATACAAATTTACATGGTTACTATTTATGAACAGTAGGTGACTTCTACTATTCATGAATAGTGACTGACTCTTACTATTTACATAATTGACATTTTACTATTTATGAATAGTATTTTTGTCTTTTACTATTCATCAATAGTATCCTGTCTGGTGACTCCAAATAAAACAAACAACTTTACAAAAGGGAAGATAAGATTCCTATCCTACTTTTGACTAATTACATAGATGTTGGTATCAGAAAATATACCAACAACAAGAGCTATCATAAAAAATTTCATTTCACCAGCATTATTGACCAGATATTGTACCACTATTAGCAGTAAATATTCAGAACATATATGTTCCAAATATCACGGAGAAGATAACAACGTTCCAACCGTACAGCTGGAATAATCTATCAAGAACAACGGATACACAAGATATTCGACAGCTTGATGAAGACAGCCGACAAACAAAAAGATAGGACGGATACATCTATGTAATTAGTCAAAAGTAGGATAAGAATCTTATCTTCCTTTTTGTAAAGTTGTTTGTTTTATTTGGAGTCACCAGACAGGATACTATTGATGAATAGTAAAAGACAAAAATACTATTCATAAATAGTAAAATGTCAATTATGTAAATAGTAAGAGTCAGTCACTATTCATGAATAGTAGAAGTCACCTACTGTTCATAAATAGTAACCATGTAAATTTGTATATATATGTAATGAAGGAGTAAGGGAAAATCATCCCTCAACTCCCACTTCCGCAATTCTCTCAACTTTCGCAACAACCCCCCTATATTGGTATCAGAGCTAGATAAGAAAAAATCTAAATTGAGAAATCTAACAACAACCAGGAATCTATGAATGAATCAACTTCAGAAAATCTACAAACAGAGGTATGTTCATAATTCAATATGAATAGCTAAACTTTCATATTCCTGATAATCTTTTGATTATTATTTGATTATTATCATGTTATAGTATTGTTATATTGAATGAATTCGAAGTAGTTTGCTATGAACGAAGGTAGGCTGAGAATAGGTAAGCCCAGACTATGCCATCCGAAATCGAAAACCCAGTTAGGCAAGAGAGAAGCCGTTTTAGGGGAAGTACGAACTTGTTGAAGGCGCTGTTAGGGTAACTGATTGATGCCAAAAAGTCTTAGTAGTGACCAAAAGAATTTGTTCAGAATAACTTTAATATAATTTGATAATTGATAATAATAAACAAAGAGGTTAGATGGAATAAACTGTTTAGAAATCATGAAAATGATGAATGCATACTTGCTAGATGAAGATTATAATTATAAAATACTTATTTTATATATCCTTAGAACACTTAATATTGACATAAAAAGAAAAATTTATGACCTTTTAATTACTAAAGAAATGTCAGAAATAAATCAGATAATGGAATTAATAACACAAAATTGGCATGAACTAACTATCCAAAGTATATATGAACTATATGACTCATATTCAGATTAATGATAAACTACGAATATTTAACATATTGGCTACAAACTATGGAAAATTTAGATCTACTAAATAAACTTTTAATAAATAATATTATCATATATCGAAGAACCCAAGATATAGAATACTTAGAATATATTTCAGAAAATACAAAAGAAATAAAAAATCTTATGATAAAGAAACAAGAATATTATGAAAAGACATTTTCACCAGAAAATTAAAATGAATGAAACCTATAGAGAACAATTATTAGAAAAAATTAATGAAATAAAACAAGAAATACGATTTAGACAAAATAGACTAGAAGATAATATATGGGCAGGAGTATGCCAAAAATCTATAAAAGCACAAAGAAAAACGATATTCTTATTAGATCTACAATTACAACACTTAGAATATAAATATCAACACGATTTATAATGAATAAAGAAGAATATGTTGTAGAAGAAAAAATATATAAAAGCCAAGATGGACTAGAAATAAAAATAATACATTCAAACTTAGAAAGAAGATATAAAAAAATAGGAAACCAATTATACCTAATGTCAGATAAAGAATCAGCAAAATTAGAAGATAGTCTAACAACAATGGTACGATTAAATAAAGAAAATGAAGAAATCGATAGAAAAAAGGAAATTGAAAAAATTAAAGAACAAGCTAAAAAAGAAATTAAACAAATAGAAGAAGTAAAAGATACTAGAATTCAAGAATTACAAAAAGAATTAGAACGACTTAAACAACTGTATGAAGAAAAATTAAAAGCAAAAGAAGAGTACAAGAAAAGAACTGGAGAATTAAAATTAAATCAAGAAATAGAAAAAATGAAAACAATGTTAGAAGAAACAGAAGAATTACCTGAATTAAAAATAGACGAGTTAAGAATAGATGAAATAAATGAAAAAGAAAATGATAATATTTCAGAACATAATTCTGAATCATATTCGGAAACATATACTGAGCTTATAGAAAAAGATAAAAATATAGAAATAAATGTAGGAAATTTAGATGAAAAACCTAGTACTTCAAATCCTAAAACAAGAATGGATATAACCCCAACATATTATACTTACGAACAAGAAAGAAGAGATAAAGTCTTATGGGATAAAAGATTAAATAAAAATTGGATACCTAAACAAACTACAGATCAAAATAATTTCTTAGATTTAGATTGTGTAGCAGATACAAATAAAATAATTCAATTATGGATATGCTATATATCAAAACAATTAATAGATAACAAAATATCAATAATAGATGCCCCAGAGTACATAGAAAGAACGCTTATAGGAACAACAAAAATATGGTTACAAAATTTAACACCAGCAAGCTTAGCAACACTACGAAATAATACGAAATCTAATAATGAATTAGCAACATCAGCAATAGACATATTGAATAATTATGAAATATCAATTAGAAATGAATTTGGTAGCATGACAACAGAAATAGAAGAACAACAAAAAGATAAAATAATAAACAGAAATTTAATGAATAAATTAGCAATATGTAAAATGAGTTACATAGATGAATATACATGTGCATTTAGAGAATATTACTATAAATGAATATATACAAATGATGAAAGTCGAGAAATAAGAAAATTATATTACACAAAATTACCAGAACCATTTAGTTCAAAAATAATAAAAGATTGGAAAGAATCAAATACAGTAGATACACTAGGAGCTAGAATAAAATTCTTACAACAATGGTTTATGAAACTATGCGAAAAACATAAAGAAGATTTAAAATTAGAAAAAATATTAGTAAAAAACTTAGCATATTGTACAAGCAAGTTAGCACCCCAATTTGGATGCAAAAATCCATACAAAAAGAAAAGAATAAAGAAGTATAAACACTTCAGAACAAAATATAAAAACAAAATCCCAAGAAAAAGATATTATATAAAAAATTATAAACAAAAAAGACCACATAGAGTTAAGAAAAATATAACAGAATGTAAATGTTATAATTGTGGAAAACTAGGACATTTAGCTAGAGATTGTAAATTACCAAAAGATTTAAAGAAAAAACAAATAACAGAGGTAATAATAGAAAACGACACATATAAACAGATAGATTATTTAGATTATGACTTAGAAGATGAAGATAGTATATACGAAATAACAGATAATGAATTAGAAAAAGAAATAGAGTCATTTTCAGATTATGGCTGAAAGCGACATAAAAATAATAAGTAAAGAAGAATATCAAGATAACGAATATACAGAACAAAAAATAATATTTGACAATAATATGTTTGAACAAATAAAAGGAAAAGAATTAGACTTAAGCATAGATAAGATATTAGAAGTACCTAGATTAAAAAACTTATTTAAATTACAACACGATGAATATTATGTAGTAAGCCAAAAAGAACATGTAATAGATTGTAAATATATTAAAGGTAAAGCTAAAATACCTATTATAAATAAAAAAATAATTAATAAAGAAATTCACGATTTAAAATAAAAAAATCCAATAAAATATGTACATTTAGGAGCAACAGAAATATTAATAAAAGCATGTTTTAGAGAAGGAATAGATACACCTATAGAACTATATTTAGCAGACGATAGAATAATTCAACCTATAGAAAAAAGTATAATAAGTGCAGTTAGAGGAAATTTAATATATCAAAAATTTAAATTTATTATAAGTGCAAACTATTCAGTAGCAATAGAAGACAAAAACATAGATAAATCACTAGTACTATACTGGAAAATGACAGGCATAGAACTAGCACCAGGAAGTAAAATATTTACAGCAAGATGTAAAAATTTATACATACTAACTACAAAGCATAAAATAATAGCAAAAAATAAGATTCAAAAAATCAAAATAGAAAATCCATTTGATAAAATAATTACAGTAATAGATAATAATGATTACAGTTATAAAGAAATAGATATTGAAGAAGACTTAGAAATAGTAAAAGAAAGATTAAGTACATCTAAAAGATTAAGCTACGATACACCATCATCATCAAGAAATAGTACATCTAGAAGATTAGATTGCGACCTAATACCTAAATTATTAGAAGAAAATAATGATGAAATACAACCATATCAATATTACATCACAGGAATATTAGACCAGAGAAAATATCTAATAAATATAAATACAGGACAAGTAGAAAACCAAATTATAAGAGAACTAGTCAAAGAACATGAAATAATTACAGGAAAAAATATAAACACAGAATTACCTAGAGCTTTGGTAAATATAGAAAAAACTACTGAACAAGAACTAATTATTGGAGGAATACCAATAAAAATTAAATTTAAAATACATCAAGGAAATAATAATATTACTTTAGGAATAAAATAGGTAGAAACAGTTAAACAATATAATATAGATGATAAACAACTAACGATACATTATGAAAACAAGAAAGTAATTATTAAAAGAACAATTATATGATAAAATAACATTTTAACATCCTAATATAATGACAAAAATATACATTTTAGCAAAAATAATTATAGAAGGATACTATAATAGATATTATACACCTATGATAGACACAGGAGCAGAAGCAAATATGTGTAAACATAATTGTCTACCAGATAGTAAATGGGAAAAATTAAAACCACCATTAATAGTAACAGGATTTAATAATGAAGGAAGCATGATAACACATAAAGCTAAAAATATAAAAATACAAATATGGGATAAAATATTATTAATAGATGAAATTTATAGTTATGAATTTACAAATAAAGATATATTATTAGGAATGCCTTTTTTAGAAAAACTATATCCACATACTATAATAAAAACACATTGGTGGTTCACTATCATATGTAATCATAAGATAGGAGCAAAAAAAGTTAATAATAAAATCAGAAAAAATACACCATGGATAAAAGGAAGTGAAAAAATTACCCAGAAATTAGAAAATATAACACCTAATGATCATAAAATAGAAATTATAATATTCACAATAGATAAAATACAAGCAATAAACGATAAATTAAACTCATTATATAATGAAAACCCATTACAAGGATGGGATAAACACAAAACAAAAGTAAAAATTGAACTAATAGATGAAAATAGTATAATAACACAGAAACCATTAAGATACAATTTTGAAGACCAATCAGAATTTAAAATGCATATAAATGAATTATTAGAAAATAAATATATACAAGAAAGCAATAGTAAACATAACAGTCCAGCATTTATAGTAAATAAACATAGTGAACAGAAAAGAGGTAAAAGCAGAATGGTTATTGATTATAGGAATCTAAAAGCAAAAAGTAAAACATATAATTACCCTATACCTAATAAAATATTAAAAGTAAGACAAATACAAGGATATAATTACTTTAGCAAATTTGACTGCAAATCAGGATTTTACCACCTAAAACTAGAAGAAGAATCTAAACATTTAACAGCATTTACTGTACCACAAGAATTTTACGAATGGAATGTTCTACCATTTGGATATAAAAACGCACCAGGTAGATATCAACATTTTATGGATACATATTTTAACTAACTAGAAAATTGTATAGTATATATAGACAATATATTATTATATTCAAGAACAAAAGAAGAACATCTAAAGTTATTAGAAAAATTCATACATATCATAGAAATATCAGGAATTAGCTTATCAAAAAAGAAGGTTGAAATTATGAAAAATCAAATAGAATTCTTAGGAATACAAATAGATAAAAATGAAATAAAAATGCAAACACATATTGTACAAAAAATATCTAATTCTGAAGAATTATTAGATACTAAGAAAAAATTACAATCATTTTTAGGATTAGTTAATCAAGTAAGAGAATATATACCAAAATTAGCAGAAAATTTAAAACCATTACAGAAAAAATTAAAAAAAGACATAGAATATCACTTTGATGAACAAGATAAAAAATATATCAGAAAAATAAAAATTATGTGTAAAGATTTACCAAAATTATACTTTCCAGATGAAAATAGACAATTTACTTATATAGTAGAGACAGACTCTAGTAATCATAGTTACGGAGGAGTGCTAAAATATAAATATATAAATGACAAAATAGAACATCACTGTAGATATTATTTTGGATCATATACAGACCCACAAATAAAATGGGAAATAAATAGAAAAGAACTATTTGCCTTATATAAATGTTTATTAGCTTTTGAACCATATATTGTATATAACAAATTTATTGTTAGAACAGATAATACACAGGTAAAATGGTGGATAACCAAAAAGGTACAAGACTCAGTTACAACAAAAGAAATAAGAAGATTGATAGTAAATATATTAAATTTTTCATTTACAATTGAAATTATAAAAACTGACAAGAATGTGATTGCAGATCACCTCTCAAGAAAAAAAAATACTGAACAAACAAATACGATGGATCAAATACTCAACCTCCTAACTACACTTTGTAAAAAAGTGGATAGTATGGATGGTGAGATACAGAAGCTAAAAGAGCAAGCTAGCAGTCAGCAGCATGACGTTAAACATGCGGAGTTACGTCGATCGGAAGACGATAAAATTCCAGATCTAGAAGGAGACGTTGGGAAACTCCATAAAACTCATAACGTTTGTTTAAATACAGCTGCAGGTACATCAGGAGCTACAAAGAAAGAAAAAGCTACAGAAGAAAAAAGTTATGTAAATACAAATATGAACAAGCTTTTTGATAAACCATATACAACACCAAAGATACAAAAATCTGTACCTACTCCACAAACTATGACATACAGAAACAGCCTAGCCCAACTGAAAAATACATATAACCATATTACCCGTACCTATACAGAAAATATTTACAAAATCCAAACGTACTTAAACAAAAACCCCAGAGCCATGAATATAAAAGAACCAAATACCGATTATATTACCCAACACCTATAGGGATACAACAAACTAATTGCCTTACCAGGTACAAATATAAACTTGGTTACAACTTGTTATAACTACGGACTACTTAGTACCGTATATACAGCTACAGGAGATGAAATCTCGAAAATACCAGAACTATATAAAGCCTTCCTAACTTATAAAAGAATTACCAAAGGAACGCTATTTTTTATAAAGTTCTATACAGCTACTGCAGAAATATTATATGACGAGATAAAACCGGTTATACAGGTCATAAAGATAGGTTTAACCAGAGATATGTTAATACCAGAAAAAATAGAAAAACAAGACGAGATACCTATTGTAGATATTCCAGACTTTTATGCCAACAAAAAAGTTATTGGAATAGCTACAATACTGAAAAAACTAGCAAATAATTATCTGAACAACAATACGATATGGAGCTATTATAGTAGAGATAATACTATGATATACTCAAATTGTAGAGAAACTAGAGAAGGAGATATGGAAGAAATACGACAATGGATATTAAGTCTCCTCAAACCAGAAAATATACCAACAACAAGAGCTATCAGGAAAAATTTTATTTCACCCGCATTATTAACCAGATATTGTACAACGATCAGCAGTAAATATTCAGAACATATATGTTCCAAATGTCACGGAGAAGATAACAACGTTCCAACCGTACAGCTGGAATAATCTACCAAGAACAACGGATACACAAGATATTCGGCAGCCTGATGAAGACAGCTGACAAACAAAAAGATAAGACAGAGACATCTATGTAATTAGTCAAAAGTAGGTCGTAGGAATCTTATCTTTTGTAAAGTTTTTTGTTTTCTTTTGTAAAGAAAAAAGTAAAGTTGTTTGTTTTATTTGGAGTCACCAGACAGGATACTATTGATGAATAGTAAAAGACAAAAAATACTATTCATAAATAGTAAAATGTCAATTATGTGAATAGTAAGAGTCGGTTACTGTGTAAATAGTAAAGGTCAAGTCACTGTGTAAATAGTAAGAGTCAGTCACTATTCATGAATAGTAGAAGTCACTTACTGTTCATAAATAGTAGCCATGTAAATTTTTATATATATGTAATGAAGGAGTAAGGAAAAATCATCCCTCAACTCCTACTTCCGCAATTCTCTCAACTTCTGCAACAACCCCCTATATTGTAGATTTCATCTATTAATAATATTTTATCCCATATTTGTCTTCTATTGCTACTGAATAGTTTGCACTTATAATAAATTTAAATTTTTGATATATTAAATTTCCTCTAACTGCACTTATTATACTTTTTTCTATAGGTTGAATTATTCTATCATCTGCTAAATATAGTTCCATAGGTGTATCTATTCCTTCTCTAAAACATGCTTTTATTAATATTTCTGTTGCTCCTAAATGTACATATTTTATTGGATTTTTTGATTTTAATCGTGAAGTTGAGAGAATTGCGGAAGTGGGAGTTGAGGGATGATTTTCCCTTACTCCTTCATTACATATATATACAAATTTACATGGCTACTATTTATGAACAGTAGGTGACTTCTACTATTCATGAATAGTGACTGACTCTTACTATTTACACAGTGACTTGACCTTTACTATTTACACAGTAACCGACTCTTACTATTCACATAATTGACATTTTACCATTTATGAATAGTATTTTTTGTCTTTTACTATTCATCAATAGTATCCTGTCTGGTGACTCCAAATAAAACAAACAACTTTACTTTTTTCTTTACAAAATAAAACGAAAAACTTTACAAAAGATAAGATTCCTACGACCCACTTTTGACTAATTACATAGATGTCTTTGTCTTATCTTTTTGTTTGTCGGCTGTCTTCATCAAGCTGCCGAATATCTTGTGTATCCGTTGTTCTTGGTAGATTATTCCACTTGTACGGTTGGAACGTTGTTATCTTCTCCGTGACATTTGGAACATATATGTTCTGAATATTTACTGCTGATCGTTGTACAATATCTGGTTAATAATGCGGGTGAAATAAAATTTTTCCTGATAGCTCTTGTTGTTGGTATATTTTCTGGTTTGAGGAGACTCAATATCCATTGTTGTATTTCTTCCATATCTCCTTCTCTAGTTTCCCGACAATTCGAGTATATCATAGTATTATCTCTGCTATAATAGCTCCATATCGTATTGTTGTTCAAATAATTATTTGCTAGTTCCGTCAATATTGTAGCTATTCCAATAACTCTTTTGTTGGCATAAAAATCTGGAATATCTACAATAGATATCTCGTCTTGTTTTTCTATTTTTTCTGGTATTAACATATCTCTAGTTAAACCTATCTTTATGACCTGTATAACCGATTTTATCTCGTTATATAATATTTCTGCAGTAGCTGTATAGAACTTTATAAAAAATAACGTTCCTTTGGTAATTCTTTTATACGTTAGGAAAGCTTTATATAATTCGGGTATCTTCGAGATTTCATCTCCTGTAGCTGTGTATACGGTACTAAGTAGTCCGTAATTATAACAAGTTGTAACTAAGTTTGTATTTGTACCTGGCAAGGGAATTAGTTTGTTGTATCCTTGTAGGTATTGGGTAATATAGTCTGTATTTGGTTCTTTTATATTTATGGCTCTGGGGTTTTTGTTTAAGTACGTTTGGATTTTGTAAATATTTTTTGTATAGGTACGGGTAATATGGTTATATGTATTTTTCTGCTGGGCTAGGCTGTTTCTGTATGTCGTAGTTTGTGGAGTAGGTATTGATTTTTGTATTTTGGGAGTTGTATATGGTTTATCAAAAAGCTTGTTCATATTTGTATTTACATAACTTTTTTCTTCTGTAGCTTTTTCTTTTATTGTAGCTTCTGATGTACCTGCAGCTGTATTTAAACAAACATTATGGGTTTTATGGAGTTTCCCAACGTCTCCTTCTAGATCTGGAATTTTAACGTCTTCCGATCGACGTAGCTCCGCATGTTTAACGTCATGCTGCTGACTGCTAGCTTGCTCTTTTAGCTTTTGTATCTCACCATCCATACTGTCCACTTTTTTACAAATTGTAGTTAGGAGGTTGAGTATCTGATCCATTGTATTTGTATTTTCAGTATTTTTTCCTTGAGAGGTGATCTGCAATCACATTCTTGTCAGTTTTTATAATTTCAATTGTAAATGAAAAGTTTAATATATTTACTACCAGTCTTCTTATTTCTTTTGTCGTTACTGAGTCCTGTACCTTTTTAGTTATCCACCATTTTACCTGTCGTGATGCACCGCTACAAGGAGACTTTGGATCTTATCAAGGTTTATGATGTTGTATATACTTCTTTGTTCACATATGACTATGACAACAACGTGCTCCATACTTTTTTGTGAGCTTTAGCGCCTATCTACCAACACCCTTTCTACTTTCATTGGAGATATGTCCATATCAATTTGGGACTTACAAGCAGTTGGAGGTCCTCTATACAACGGTACTTTTATGAAAAAGTAGTTTCTCAGCGAAAGAATTTACGCAAATTGATACTCAAGGAGAATAGTTTCTTCCCAAAAATTATCTATATTTATTTTCATCCTCCTATAGATTAGCGAAAGGTGATCTCCATGAGGTGTCCATCCATGATTGGTTCTAGTTTAGAGGACCTAATAGATATGACGAGTGTCACACCCGTATTTCGCACGGCGGATAGGGTTTTTCCAATTTAAGTGACGTTATTGAATAGAGATTATTTTATTTTTTCAGAGTCGCCACTTGGGATTGAGTTATGGTATTCCGAGTCACCTTTTTCTTTTTATTCCTAATCAAAAGGAAATGACTCTTTATTTTGGTCTGCGAACTAGAAATTTAGGTAAGAAATTCTGTTGACCGAGGGGAAGGTATTAGACATCCCTCGAGTCCCATGGTTCTAGTACGGTCGCTTTTATTGACTTATATACTTACTTTAAAATATTTTTTGGAGATATTATTTTCAGGCGATGACTTATTCACATTTTATTGTCGAACTTTTATTTGGTCTCAACCTAGATGCGTAACCACATTCTTGGTTTTGATATTCAATAGCTTCGAAGCATAATTGCTTTATTCTCTCAAATGTGTTACCTAATATTCTATGTCTAATATTCTATGTCTCACATCCTGTAATTAATTAAATAAAATATGAGTTAGAATAATTTTACCAAGATGTGTCACCACATCCTTGAATTTCCTTTAAATATTTCAAAAAAGATGTGTAACCACATTCTTAATTAAAACAATTCCTTTTTTATGTGTCTAAAATTTTGTCTAACGTTAAAAGAAAATATTTATTCCTTATAAAGACAAAATCAAATAAACTAAAATTAATCTACACTTCTAGAATATAATATGAAATTTTGGATTATTTCTATATTTTTTTATATTTATTACTTTACAAGTTAACGTCGAAATTAGACATAAACTTTTCTAATCTCATAAAATAATAATGAATGGTAAAAATAAATCTCATTTTTTGTTTGATAAAATAATATAAAAATAATTTATTTACTTTTGAGCCCAACAATCTTTAGTTTTTTATTATTGCATCTCACTCAAACAAGAATAACACGATGACCTGTTCAGTTTTTAGAGATCACCACTAACAAATAAAAATGAGTAAATAAAATAATCACCAATTAAAGCTACCTTCATTGATTTTACAAAAATATAACACTTAACCCATTCTTCATTTCAATCAAATTATGAATAAAATAAAAATATAAAAAAAATTATCATAGACATAAATAAATTAAAGAGATAAGGTAAAGTTGAACCTTAAACGAAAAGAATAAGTACCGTAAAATTTTTACCGAACCACGATTAGAATGCTCACAATTTTTTTGGTGTGGATGTGTGTTGTGTTTATATAAAAGTAATGAAAAAAGGAAACAAAGAGATGAATATATTAGTGGGTATGCTACCGATTGTTTTTTTTCGTAGGTGTGTGTATTTGGGGAGAAAAGAATGTTTTTTTTTGTGTGTGTGTTGCTTTTCTGGGTATTGCTGGTGGTATTTTGGAATGTTGTTGGTGTGTATATTGTGTTTAGGAGTAGTGTATGTGTGTGTTTAGGATAGTTTTTGGATTGTTTTTTTTTTCTTTTTTGTTGCTATATAGGGTGTGTTGCTAATTAGTAGTAGTGTGTGGTACGTGTGTGTGTTGTAGTGGTGTATATAGTGTAGGGGTGAGTTGATGTGCTGTGGGTGTAAGTGGGGAGTGTACGAGAGGTATGAGATATGGGGGAGTGGGGAGTGGAAGAGAGGTTTAAGGGGTGGGTAATGGGTAGTTTAGGTTATTTTATTTTATAAATTACATATATATATATAAATCAAATTAATTATTTTGAACTAAAAAGTTAAATAACCAATTTGAAAAAGATAATTAAGAAATACTAACTTATTTATTAATCTAAATTAAAAGAACACACATATTTTTGTAAATTTTCATTTCTTTTTAAACAATTGAAAATAAAACATGATTCTATTTTTATTGTTTTCAAATCTTTTAAAATAAAGTTAATAAAATAAGGTAGAAGTCAAAATATTTAATTTATATTTTTATAAAATGTTTGGAATGTTGGAATTGTTTATTCTGCTCTAGTCATTCCCATATATTTTATTTGTTACTTGATTTGTTTTTGGTAGTATTTCAATACATGCTTCACGTGATCACTAAGGTATAAGCATCTAATTGGCTTCAAACTTACACCACTTCTTAAGTCTTTAAAGATCTTTGTTTTTTTTTTTGTGTGTCTAAAATAAAGGTTTCCCTTTTTGCTTATATACCCTTTTGAAGGTTGGTTTATTAGTTATTTTTTAGTTTGCTAATGTAATTTAGTTAGTTGGACTTTGCCTATTTCTAAAATTTTAAACTTAAAATTTATCTGCGCTCATCTTTTTAATTATTTCGTGAACTCTAATCACCTAGTTTTTCGACTAACTCATAGCCTAATTAATAATTTAAGTTCGGTCGGTTAACCATTTTTTAATGAATCTTAAAGGATGCCTTACCCCTTCCCTCTAGATTAGATGAACCCTTATCTAGAATCTCATGTTTAGTAAGACCTTAAAATGGAGTTAACTTAGACATGAATTTAATCAATTTTAGGTTCCCTAATTCGCCGTAAATAATTAGGTGGTGACTTCTTAAATAGTTAATCAATTTACGAATCACCAAATGTTGTACACTATTTTGACCCGGTTAAAATGGGGTATAACAATTTGGTGACTTCACTGGGGACTTTTTAGGTTCTAACCATAGTAGACTTAGGTTAATTAGGCTTTATGTGCTTACTTTAATTACTTTACATGTCACAAACTTGTTTTTATATACTAATCAATTGTTAGTTTGACATAAATTATTTTAATATCTTGGCAATTATTTGTTTACTAAAAATTATTTTTCCTTGTTATACATTGTTTGCTATAAATGGTTTACGTGTTACTATTTTTCTTAACAGTCATTCTGTTCATATTTCTCCACTTCTTGAAAATTCACGCTATCACACGTACATGCGAGGTGTGTTTTGTGCACCCATAATTTTTTTTCCAAATCCAAAATTTAGGAGAGTTTGCATATGCGCGCGTTCGGATCTTTCTGTGTGACCGCGTAGCCTTCTTACTCGAGTAGTTCACTCGGGATCCTTGTGTCTAGTAAACCCGCTCCTAGTTTACCTAGAATATAGCTAAACCAACATACTTTATAAGGAACATACATCATTTCATGACCTAAGAGGCTTTATACCCTTAGTGTGTTAAGTCCATTAGTCGACTTTACCTTAAATGTCCAAGTGGGTTTCCGACCCCAAGTGATGACCTATCATTATTTATGTGCATATTTGAGGAATATTTATGCCTAAATATGGACCATTTGCTCTAATTAATTAAACTTTAGGGGGTGGTATGACTAAACTTTCCATGACATGTACGAAGACTTGACGTTGGAGTACAAGAAGCGGTGATATCACCAAAAGGATCCAAGAAGGATGGACATAACAAAATTTCTTTTACTTTATTTTAAAAGTACTTTATGTTGTATTCATTCAACATGTAATACATTTTTCACTACTTTTCTACCTTATTTTGAAAAAAAATTGTTTAATTAATTAAGAGTAATGAGATGACATATTATGGAAAATATATTCCTCAGATTTACGTTAGGCCTACCTCCGGCACAAAGAGGTCACAAGCATATTAAGGCACGTTTACATGTTATCATTACAATATATTTGACTTTACTTGATGGCTTGTTTACAAGTTATTTTTACAACTTATTTGACTCTACTTGATGGCTTGCATGCTATGTGATTTATTTGAATTTCGTGGGCATATCTTTACTTTTTCATTTAAAACTAACATTATTTGTGTTTTATTTTCTATCTTTTATTTTTATTCCCAACCAAATGTTGGTTTGTATTGACAATTGAGCTGGCCGACCATCCTTACTTCACAAGGTCCAAACCATTGGCATTACCTCGACGTAGTTGGGCTATTCAAGGAAGAAAAATCACTATGACTAATCCAATTGGTCCAGGACATATCATGTATTCTAATGACTCTCCCGATACTTCCAAAGATAGAACTACTATTCAACATGATGAAAACATTGCTCACTTGACTCAAGAGATTGAGGATCTACGTAGTGAACTAACTCGGGTTAGGGACTTGACCAATTTATCCATCACATTCCAAAGTCCACTTCCTGAACCTAGAAGTACAGCACCAAACCCATCTCTTTTTTCCATCACTTGATTTACCAGTTCTTGAACACTTTCCTCCACAGCAACCTCGACCGACCAACAATAACCTTTCTCCAACAACTCCCGCAAATCCACCAAATTTTCCACCCATCTACACTCCTCAACAAAGTCAACCACCTACGTACACTACCTATGTAACTGATGTTTGCATAATCAAGGACATAACTTCCGATGCAAGTATCTACGATCGTGTAATAGTATAATAACCCAACCATGGGTTGGGATTGTTCCCAAGGAAGTGGTTTTGATAATTAATAGAGAAATAAAATTTTGTTCTAACTAGTCGTAGATAAACACATTAATGATTAAAAATATTGTAAATTAAAGGGGGACACAAGAGTGTCAATTAAAAATGGGGTTTTGCCACGAGTAAGTAAAAACAACAAAATAAACAAGGTTTTTTAAGTAATCAGAGAAGATCCTTTGGATGTGACAGGAATACGGGTTAAGCTAGATTATTGGGTACATGCTTTTCATAGAAGATTCATAGAATAATTGTGACCAGGCTAGACTTTAAGGGGGATAAGCACTCTCTCGAGCTACTTACCCCATTTCAAATGGGTTCCTCTCGGACACCCATTCGCCGCATGAAGACGAGCCTACGCCTTAACAAACTCATTCTCTTAAGCTGAGTGTGTGGACATGGGACTAGGGTTCACTCTCTTGAGCTGAACCTCATGTCGACCCACTCACACTGGCCATCAATCTAGTGGTCTTAGTTTTATGACCTATCTCTCAAGCAAGCCTAAAACACATAAATAAACTTGTATTTGCAACTACAAATTCATTAAATTCATCCACAGCCACTAAACAAAATCACATTTAAACTATGAATAGACTATCAACAAGCAAGACCCAACAATTATCTTAACCCATATTCGCTAAATCACACCCCAAGAATTGGAGATTTTTAGCCACACATCAAGAGATAGAAATTTATACCTAAATGAGCTTGCATTCAAATGGGTATGAAGATTTGAGTCTTGTTATAGGCCAAGAATGAAGAATCCAAGAGACCCAAGTTTAAATCCTTGGAGATGAAACCCTCTTCTTCTTCAAGTTTTCAAAATCCTCTCAAACTCAGAGCAAAAATATCAAAAAGTACTATTCTATATGAAAATTATAATAATTGTTCGACACTTAAAACTACAACTCTAACTAGTATTTAAAGATTTCATAGATCTGTGTTGCAGCGGATCATTCGGCGTCGTTAGTCGGAATTGCCGATCAACTCGGCGATTCGCATTTTGGTGTAGTTCATCACCGTCTTGCACCAACCTTCAACATCATTGTGTTCTGGGTCATTGGGTGACATGGTGCTGCTTCGCGGAACTTCTCAGTGATGCGCCGACTGCTCCTTTTTTTGCCGACTTGATCCTTTCCTTCAGGGCTTAGTATACTAGAACAGAAGGAGAAGTAAGACCCTTCGGCGACTCGCCAAATGAAATCGGCGATCCTCAGGCCTTTATTCTTTGTTCTTTTCAGCCTTTTCATTCCTTTTTGTGATGTAGTGTCCATGCTTTCCTTCACACTTCAAATACCTGAAACTTAAGTCGTCAGATATTGAGATAAAATAAGCATTTGAGGACATATTATCTATTAAAATATTGCCCTAAATGAGTCCAATTTGTGGACTCATCAACACCCCCAACTTAACATTTGATTGTCCTCAAGCAAACTCAAGTTCATCCATTTAAAAAGGGTTTCTCGAACAGTGCTACACGAGACTCAATCATGAATTCACACAACAAGACTCAATTTACTTATGCAAAGATCAAATGTGCACTCAAAGATTCAAGTTGTGACTCACCAATATCAAAGAATCCCATGCTCACAATACTTGCTTCAAATGCAAGTTCAAGCTCAACTATAGTGTTCAAATGCCCTCACAGAAAGAATGATTCCATATTCACACAATGGTGAAAGTTTAAAGCTTCGAAATCAGATGCAAAGATCACATTAACAAAGATGAACACAATGCATGCTTTCACCCATAGGTTTGCCCATATTTTCCAATCAACATTTGTTTCAGCTCACTCAAGATCAACAAGGTCTTTTCAAGGCTTGTAATGGGATTGAGTTCAAAGGCATGGTCATTTAGGCTCAACGACTTTCATCCTCATGAAATGTGGTGCTCACAACACTTCCTTTCCTTTTCCTTCATCATTTTCTTTAGTGCTCATAATTCATCCTATTATTCACTTTCCCTGAATTGTTTGGGAACCCCATTTCTTTTGTACTTTATTCCACAACTTTCCTTTTTTTTTTTTTTATTTAATTTTTTTTTTTTTTTATATGGATGGATTCCATTTTTCTTAAAACCATGGGTAAGAGGAGACTTTCCTTGCACTTCTTGACTTGCCCTTTTGTTTTCACCACACCCCCAACTTAGGTTTTTGTCCTAAGTTGGCTATTCAACTAACCGCAAATCAAGAGGATTAACAGTAATGGATTAAGAAAGGTCTAATTTTCATTAGTTTCTTCCAAAGAAGGTTACAGTTCAAGGGGTGTTCAAGAGAGAATCACACGCTCACAGGGTAGTCACAAAAGAGGTATATGTCAAATTGGCTCACACTCTTAAATGGTGCCTAAGTTCATATCAAGAGATAGCATCACTTAGTTAACTGGACCAACGGGGTAAATTCTAGGATCTATGATGGATGGTTCAAATTAAGCTCATCATACTAGGCATTGACACTACATTCAAACAAGACTCCACACTTTCGTTAGTGTGCAATGATCATCACAAGAGACTCGATTTGATAAATGGCTAATCACAACGAGATGCAAAGAGTACACATATTGTCTATTCAACTTCATTTGGCCTCATCGTAGCCGTGTCTTCATGTTCGTTCGATTGAGAGCACTATTCAAGTCATCGGTATTGATTGGAATCCAAACTTAAATTTTGCAAAAGAATGGCCATATTCAACACATGAGAGGTGCCAAAAATTTTTGGACAGGTCAAAATCATTTTTGCAATTTAAAATAAAAGGAGCCATAAGCTCAAACATCCATAGACAAGTAGTATTAACAAAATTTTGAACAAAACAACCCAAATATATACACAAAACACGAACAAAATTAGCACAAAAATGTGGGCCTCACCCCACCACAAATAAAAGTAATCTTTCCTTAAATGCAATTAACAAAATATCCAGAATGTAAATTAAAGGAAGACAAAGTGTGGTCATTTTGCTTTTGGTCCTCTTTTTCTTTTTGCTCTACTTCTGCTTCTGTAGTGATATTATCCTCTATCATATTGTCCAACTCAGCGTGGATTGCACTGCTGAACCCTCGAGCCCACGAAAGGACAATAGGGTCGATGGGCATCCTCCTCCTTGAACTGGCTGTCTTGTTGTTGATCCTTTCAGTTCTTCTGAACTATTGTGCTCTTATGTGTCATGGTGGCATGTTTCTTCCTGCAACTTTTTGTCTGGCCATGTCTATAAAGTCTTGAGATTATGTTAGAACACATTTGACAACCAAAACAATGACTTTTAGCTGCAGAAAGACTAGATAGTCCATTCGGCGAGCCACAGACAATCCGCTGAAGATCATAGTGCAGAAGGAGTTAGGGATGCAGACAAAGGGTGAATAAGAAGACTTTCGGTGAGTCGCTGAGTGCTCTTGGCGACCTCACACTTCTCTTCAAAAGTTACAAATGCAACAACAAATAAAGCATGATAACAAGGGCGAGATAGGGTAATTAGGCGAACCGTGAAATAGTTCGGTGAGCTCATCACAGTTCACCTAATGACCCAATGTGCCTACATTTGACCCAACTTCTCAAAATTAGCCCCGCAACCCCCAAAAACAAAATCAAAGCATGCACTAGCACAAATAAGGTAGGACCCATAACACCCAAACACAACCCCTCGAATTTTAATCCATTTTAAGGTAAAAAATTATAGGAATTTGACAGTCACAACTACCCGAGCAGGGATATCAAATTAAATCATGCATGTATACAATCTAATCCTCTCAGGGAAGAGTAGAACACTTCAACCAGATTATGCTATTGCAAATGAGTACAATTTTTACAAGATAGTTATGGGGTTCGGGACATTAAACTTTTGTGCTGTTCAAATAGATATTGAGATGCTAGGAAGCACTGTAATCCAACTCCAAGCACATATCAATCAACTAAAATTCTTTAAAAGTGAAAGAAATATAAAAACTAGAGTGCAGGTGTGAGGGAAAGCGAATGAGGTTGAACTTTTAAACCTTTGGCTCACAAAAATTGTCTAGTTTTTGCCCACTCGGCGACATTAGTCAAGCTCACCTACTCACTCGGCAGAACACCGACTGTTTATTTTCTTTGCTGAAATTTACAGAACCTATGGTTTATGGGGGTCCAAACGGTGGATTTCGCGATTCACCAATAATTTCATATGCTCACCAAGTTTTACAGACTCCAATGCAAGATGGTCTTGAGTCCAACGACAGTCTAGTTCTAAGTCGCTGAACTGTTCGATAATTTGTTGATTGGACCTGTTGCTCGTCAATCTGCACTTTTCGTTCACTCTCAACACCTCTATTTGCACAGTCAACATACCATTATTTTATCAAAGCGAAAAGAAAACAATAAATGGTTTTGGGTTGCCTCCTAAATAGCACCTTAGTTAATGTCGTGGAACGACACAAGTCACTTTCAAACATCACTCTTGGGGTTGGCCATAGTATTACTAGGTAAACCCCCTTGCTGTCTCAGATTCAGATGAGACGAGAGGTGACCCATCTGGGTCTCCAACTGCTTGATTGAAACATAATGGGAGGTGACGGTCTGCCTAAGGGTAGAAACATCTTCTTTCATGCCTTTCAGCATTTTGTCTGACCCTTCAACTTTATTAAGGATACGCGAGAGCATATCCTCAGACCTACTACCTTCTGAATCCTTAGGCATTTGATGCTCATGGGGAGGCACATATTTATCCTTCTCCCCATCTTTCCAGTTTGGATTTCGATCCCTCAATTCACGATCTCTTTCCTTCCAACCTTCGTCTCTAACCCAACCTTGGTTACCACCCTGGCATGGCTAGTTTGAACGATAGCCCCCGCCTTGATTTTCTAGATAATTTACCTCCTCGTTATATAGGGCTTCAAATTTCATCTCTTCAGGATTTGCACACCCGACCCCCACAACGTTGACACTACGAGAACTAACACCCATGACATTTTTGGATAGAATGTCAAGTTGTGTCATGATTTTAGCCATGTTCTGGTCTCTCTCATTATCTTTTTCAATCTGCTCCTTAGATAGCTCGAATGTGAGAGGGGATACTTGGTCCTCGCGAGTGTACCACACTCTATTGATGGTTGTCATGCCATCTAAAAGTTGGGCTGCTACTACATATAGATGCTGTATTAAGCCTCCAGTCAAGAGTTGGTCAGCGGCACCTTTGTTTACTATATCCAAACTCCGATAAAAGTATTGAAGTAACACGTTGTTCAAAAAATCGTGGGTTGGGCATTGCAACACTAGCTTTTTGAACTTTAGCCAAGTTTTGTGCAGAGGCTCTCCTTCTTGACGTTTAAAGCTTTCGATGCTATCCTGTAGTGAATTCATCTTCGAGGAAGGGAAGAATTGCACTTGAAATGCGGTTACCAACACCTCCCATGAGATGAGGGCCATTAATGTTGGGCTCTTGGACATTGTTGATATTTCCGATGTCATCTTAGTGGCCTACCTGGCTACCGTTGCTACCATTAACACCCATTCTTTCTGAAATATTCACACAACAAATAAAATAAAATAAAAATTAGGTAAGTAGACTACAACTAATAAGAACAAAAATTCTACTAATCTAAGAATTCTCAAACAACACCACTCCCCGGCAGCGGTGCTATTCTGATGTTTGTGTAATCAAGGACACAACTTCTGATGCAAGTGTCTACGATCGTGCAATAGTATAATAGGGTTAGGATCGTTCCCAAGGGATTGATTTTGAGAATTAATAGAGAAATAAAATTTAGTTCTAACTAGTCATACCCAAAGACATTAGCGATTAAAATCATTGTAAATAAAGGGGGACACAAAAGTGTCAATTAACAATGGTGTTTTGTCACGAGTAAGTAAAAACATCGAAATAAACAAGGTTTTCTAAGTAATGAGAGGGGATCCTTGGGATGTGATGGGAATACGGGTTAAGCTATATTATTGGGTACATGATTTCGATAGAAGATTCATAGAATAGATGTGACTAAGCTAGACTTTAACGGGGATAAGCTCTCTCTTGAGAAACTTACCCGTTTCAAATGCATTCCTCTCGGACACCCACTTGCCGCATGAAGACCAACCTATGCCTTAACCAACTCACTCTCTCAAGCTGAGTGTGTGGACATGGGACTAGGGTTCAGTCTCTCGAGCTGAACCTCATGTCGACCCACTCACACTGGCCATCAATCTAGTGGTCTTAGTTTTACACCTCTCTCTCGTGCAAGCCGAAAACACATAAATAAACTTGTATTTGCAACTACAAATACATTAAATTCATCCACAATCACTAAACAAAATCACATTTAAACTATGAATAGACTATCAACAAGCAAGACCCAACAATTATCTTAACCCATATTCGCTAAATCACACCCCAAGAATTGGGGTTTTTTAGCCACACATCAAGAGATAGAAATTTATACCTAATGAGCTTGCATTCAAATGGTTATGAATATTTAAGTCTTGTTACAGGCCAAGAATGAAGAATCCAAGAGACCCAAGCCCAAATCCTTGGAGATGAAACCCTCTTCTTCTTCAAGTTTTCGAAACCCTCTCAAACACACAGCAAAATTATCAATAAGTATAATTCTATATGAAAATTATAATAATTGTTTGACACTTAAAACTAAAACTCTAACTAGTATTTATAGATTTCACAGATTTGTGCTGTAGCGGATCATTCGGCGTCGTTAGTCAGAATCACTGATGAACTCGACGATTCGCCTTATAGTGTAGTTCATTGTTGTCTTGCACCAACCTTCAACATCGTCGTGCTCTAGGTCATTAGGTGACATGGTACTGCTTCATAGAACTTCTTGGTGATGCACCGACTGCTCTTTTTTCCGCCGACTTGATCCTTTCCTTTAGGACGCAACACACTGGAACAAAAGGTGAAGTAAGACCCTTCGGCGACTCGCCAAGTGAACTCGGCTATCCTCAGGCCATTATTTCTTTGTTCTTTTCAGCCTTTTTGTTCCTTTTTGTGACGTAGTGTCCATGGTTTCCTTCACACTTTAAATGCCTGAAACTTAAGTGTTTTCATAAGATATTGAGATAAAATATGCATTTGAGGATACATTATCCATTAAAATATAGCCCTAAATGAGTCCAATTTGTGGACTCATCAATTACTCCTTCTTATCCACCATATGTCAACTCATAAAAGCAACCTCCAACTCATACTCCTTACGTTTCTCTACCCACTAACACCTATCCTCTGCCTACAACTACTCATGTAAAGCCATCAAATCAACCACCTCCAATCGAAAGTAGCCCCATCATCCAAAATTATCCAACCCAACATATACAAGGGGCACATGTTGCAACGCCTGTTGCACAACATGTTCCTTCGGTATATGCAATGGAAAATCAAATCTATACCAATCCAATATCAGTCAAGTTTCAACCCGAGGTAGATAAATATGAGGAAATGGAGAAGACTATCTGTGCAAAGGCTGATGATGTGTTAGTTAGAGAGATTCATGGTCTTAATGAAGCAATGAGAAATTTCCAAACTACCAGGGGAAACAAAAGCTTAGAATATGAGGATTTGTGTGTGCAACCCAACATTGACTTGCCTGTAGGATAGAACCATCGAAGTTTGATATATGCAATGGAATCGGTGAGCCCCACACACATTTAAGGGAATATTGTGATAAACTAGTAGGAGTGGGGAGAGACGAGGGTTAGAATAAAGTTATTCACAAGAAGTTTATCTGGTGAAGCTCTTCCTTGGTATACACAACAATATCTCCATAAATGGCATGGTTGGAGTGATATGGCACAAGACTTTATGGATCGATTCTAGTTCAATACCGATATCACACTAGATAGGTTCTACCTGACTAAGTTAAAGAATAAGTCAACTGAGACATTTCGTGAGTATGCTTTACGTTGGAGGTCAGAAGCAGCAAGTGTCCAACCTGCGATGAGTGAAAATGAAATGACTGCTACTTCATTGAATGTCAAGCTAGTAGTCTTTACTATGAGAAAATGATACTCATGATGGGACGAAAGTTCACAAAAATCATTAGAATGGGTGAGATCTTGGAATAATGCATCAAATCAAGAAGAATCTAAGACTTTACAGCCTTGCAAGTTGAAAGCAAAGTGATTCAATATGGTTTTATCAATGTGAACAAAAAGAAGAAAGAAGATGTACCTGCTATCATGATCGATAAGGACGTATGTCAGGTCAAGTTCCTCCACACCTAAATCAGCCACATCAATCCATTTACCCTTACAATTATGGTGAATCCTCACAGACTTTCTACCATGCTCCATCAACTCCTTACCATGTCTACAACACCTATGCAAGCTACTATCAATCTTGAATTCCTACTTACCATAAACCACATCCATACCAACTCGTCCAGGCTTTAACTTTTCAAAATCGACCACATGCTGCACCTAGAGCTCGTCCAAATAAAATCAAAACCACTCGCAACTACACCAAGATAAATGAACCATTGGCTCTGTTGTTTGAGAGGTTGAAAGCTACAAGTATGATACAACCAATTGAAGGGAAAATTCCTGATCTTATTCCAAAAGGTTTGATGGTTCTAAGAGTTGTGCCTATCATTTTGGAGTTGTTGGGCACCACACTGAAGATTACTATGGTTTCAAAAATAAGATTGAAGCTTTGATCAAAGAAGGAGCAATCCAGCTTACTGGACCTCAGCCCAATGTGAACAACCCTTTGCCTAAACATGGAAATGTTAATGCGAACATAATAACTATAGAGGAAGATTTGGTTGTGAAAGGAAGAATCGTTCCAATTGGAAAGGTAACAAGGACACTTTATCATCATTTGATGCTCCTGCCATGACAACTCAAGGACAAGCAACAATAGAGGTCATTGCTACAACTACTTTCATCCCTCTCTACAACACCGAGACGCCAACCATTTGGGGTGTTGAACTAGAGGAGACTTTGAAGAATAGGACTTGTACTCCATTTCTGGTTCGCTCGGATTCTTGGTAGATTGTACAAGTAGTAACACTTTTGAAATAGCACGATTTTAAAAACTGAGGCTTAAATCATATTATTTTTGAAAGCTTGATTGCAAAATCTTTGAAGGCATTTCCTACTTTCTTAATTGTCTCTTACTTATTACTTTCAAATATTTTTTTAATATTAATTTTTAGATTTGCCAATTTTATGATTGTGACATAATGAAACAAATTAGCAAAGTTTGAAGCCAAGCAAGATTTTCGAAGGAGGTGAATATAACCTACAGTTGAAAAATCGACCAAGAAACATGACAACATGACAATATTCGAGCATGATGTTTTTCTCATTCAAGAGAAGTCAAAAAACTAGACCGAAGGGTGACTTTATATATATTTTCTGAATGTAACTTCCACTTTTCATATATTACGAACTACGTTCTAACATGATTCCTTTGGTAGGTTACGTAGGCTGCCCACATAGGGTTTAGTTTTACTATAGAGAATTTCTAAAAAAAAATTATTTTTGTAAAAGGAGAACTACGCCTGACCCGATTCCTTTGGTAGGATACGTAGGCCACCCACATATGGTTCAGTCACATTAGGGCACATTTTTTTTTACTATTTATGAAATTTGAACTACACGTGACCTAGTTTCCTTGGTGGAATATGTAGTCAATCCAAATCAAATTCGGTCTCGTTATTACAAAAATTCCAATCATTTCTATGTACTTTGAACTACGTTTTGACGTGATTCTCTTGGCGAGATACATAGACATCCTATATAAGGTTCAGTCTCACGTAACATAAATTTAGTATACTTCTCTGAAATCGACACTGGGTAGATTTTGGAAGACATGGTGAAGGAATGACTGAACATTGTCAAGCTATAGGCTGCTACCTAACAAGAAGTAACAGACAAAGGACGTTCATTTTGTTTCAAATTGTCATAATTTAAGAATTGACAGAATTATTTTTCTTAGAACTTATAAAAATATACTTGCATATTTTTCTACACTAAAAAATGTCTCTTTCAAATGATAATTTTTATTATTTTATAAAAAAATAATATACTTTTAGTGTTCATCTACCAAGTCTCAAAAGGAGATCACAAGGTCTGAACAAACAGGATGTATGGAAGGCAAACAAAGTCAAGTTCTGAGTCAACACTAATCAACACCCGCCCTCCCAACTAAGAATTTTTCTTTGATTGCTGGAATGACAAAGATACAAGATGTCAATATTGGATTACATCAAAGGCATCATTTGCTTCCAGGGCCTCGCCTTAATAAGACAAACAACTCCACTTTTCACTTTATCTCTAAATTTATTTCTTTTATTCCATCAAGAGTTTATATCCTTATTAACATCTTTTTACAAGTGACGTTACTTTGAAATTTATTGAATACAAATCAAGTTCGTTAGAGGCGACATTCAATCAATTACAACTATCGGCATCAACAAGAATCGACCAGTTTCACTAATTTTATTTTTTGATTTATTAAATACTTTTATGATTCACTTTATCCACTTTAACGACTTTATTTGGATTTTACAGGAACCAACATTAAGCTTTTAAAGACAACTGAAGGCATCATCCAAAACCTCACCGCCATTAGCCACACAACTTTATTTTCTCACTTATCTTTATTTTATTTTACTTTATCATGACTTTATTATAATTTTACTCTACAATTTTACAATTTCACAAAATGGACATCTAGCCCCAAAAACAACTGGAGGCGTCATTACAATTAGTCACCGAAGACAATCGGAGGACATGAGTTCGTCCACCCTAAATTATGACATATTGAATTTGTTCACCCTAATATAGGACATGGGTTCGTCCACCCAAAAATAGGACACAGGTCCATCCACCCTAAAATAGGATACATGGACGTCCACCCTAAAATAGGACAAGAAAGGCCTATCCACCTTAAAATAGGATATACACACATTTAGGTCACACATATTGAACTTATACGTTATGACGTTATTAACAACTTTTTTTTACCAATATCATTTATCATTAAGACCCCGAAGATAGACGGAGACCTTATTCATCATTCAAGTCCTCGAAGACAACCGGTGACTTCATTTATCATTCAAGTCCCCGAAGACAACCGGTGAACTCATTTATCATTCAAGTCTTCAAAGACAATTGGAGACGTTATCACTTCAACTTCATAAGCCATCCGGCTACACTATAACTTTATTCATTACTTTACCAATTACTTTTATTTACTTTACCTACTTTAACGACTTTACCTTAAACTTTACGGACATTATTATCATCAAGTCTCTGAAAACAGCCACAAACGTCATTTGTCAATATGTCTTTGAGTACAACTAGAGACACCAATTGGTCATGCGACCCTATCATCATAAGCCAGACGACTCCAACTCTCAATATGAAGTCCCTGTAGACAATCTGAGATATCTTTATTCATCAAGTCTCTACAGAAAACTAGAGACAACATTTGGCCACATGCCTTTGTCATCATTCTCACACATATATATTAGAATTTTATTTATTGAAACATTCTTATACTTAAGTTACTATATCTCACTTTTATGACAGTAAACATTAGTTTCAAGAAACATAGTCTAAAGCAACTAAAGACGCATCACAACGTGGAACTCTCTCTTAACATTAAACTGGAGCAAATTTGCTAAAGTGGAATATCAAACTCGCAGCAGAGGTCAATGATCAACTCTCAAACTCATTTCGTCCCACAATCCACGAATACGTGATATGTAGGTTATCCAAACTTTTCTCCCATTTCCACTGATAAACCTTGACTCAATTAACTCAATTCATGACCCTCTAGAATTAAAATCCTCTAGTATCAATCTTCTCAACTCTTTCCATGGCAATAATTTTTGCCCGAGACAAAATTGGCTACTAAGTCAACTTTTTTGTCTGTAAACTCTTTCATTGTCTCCGGTCATAGAGGGGCAAGCTGTTGCCACCCAATTTTGTCCCTCCTTTATTTAAATTTATTTTCATGAGCTTCTAAAATTAAGAATAAGTCGAATACTTTATACTTCACAACTATTTGATTTATTACTAATGTTATCATAATTTTCTTTTAGACATTATTAAGACTATTACTTTAACTTTATTGTTTTTACTATTCTATATTATTATTGTAATTATTATTTTAAAAAATTACATATTTTTCTTATTAACATTTATAACTATTACTTATTTCACCTTTCTTTAAAATGATTGTCATTACTTTATTTCAAGTTTCTTATGTATTAAATTTTTTGTATTATATATATTGCGCTAGTTATTATATAAGAAGCTCAAAGGAAATAATTTGAAGAAGGAAAGACTAAAAAGTTCAGCCTAATAATAGCCCAAACAAAGTGCAATTCCTCTCAATTAATTCTGCCCATTTGAAATCCAATAGGCAGTGCAATAAGCCCATACATTTTAGCCAAATTCCCAAAACATAATCCAAATTTGCATCCCTAATCTGAAATTAATAAGCGCCGTTAGAAGTCTCTCTCATCTCTTCCTCTTTCAAGAAAAACTCCAAATCGCTTCAACCATGACAAAATTTCTTCACCATTTTCGTGCAAGTTTTCACACCTACTTTAGCATATCATCAAGATGTGCATAAGTACAATACATAGCAGATATGACTTCAGAAAAGGGCTAAAAATTTTGAGCATAAATCTAAAAGTATCACGTGAAGGTCATGTCCATCCAAGAACAAAACGTTCAAATTTCAAACTCATCTTTATCAACTCAAAATCTTGCCCAAAAAGAGGAGCTGGAACATAAAAATTTTATGTAAAAATAGGCCGTGTTAACCACAAACGGGGGACGAGTTTTGGCATGCAAAATAAATCACGAGAAAGACTCGAACACTCGGAAGAACACCACTCTTTTTCATTTCAATATATTCTACTTTACTTTCTGTTTTGCTTGATTTTGTTGGAGGAACGAGAGTAGATCCTTGATTGAAGATGACTCAGTTCACTACCCCAAAATAGGTGATTACCATTCTCTTTTGATTTTTATCTGTTTGAAGTGACATTCATATTTCGTTTAGCTTTCCTTTTAATCTTGTGTTTAAATGCTATGATATAGCTACTTTCTTGTATCTCTTTGTTTGTTTTCTACCATGTTTTTCTTTGTATGAAATCCTTCTTTTGTCTAAAATAT
The DNA here is from genome assembly GCA_037074985.1 of Solanum bulbocastanum. Classification (NCBI taxonomy): domain Eukaryota; kingdom Viridiplantae; phylum Streptophyta; class Magnoliopsida; order Solanales; family Solanaceae; genus Solanum; species Solanum bulbocastanum. The sequence continues at coordinate 14,828,602 of CM073606.1, read as the reverse complement.
TTGTTGGCTATGGAATATGTATTCATTGTAGTTTATTTTTAAGAGCTAATTGTCATTGATTGATAAATTGTGTTTTAAGTTCACATAGAAAATTTCCAATTGAGTATAAAGTAAACAATATTTTTCTGCTTTTAGCCATAATTAAATTGGCTTATTAACTTGTAACACCTCGGAACTCAAAATGAACAAAAAACCTTATTTTTAGAAAATTATTTCCAGTACCGACGGAACAACCCACAGACCATAGGTGGGACAGTGGACTGTTGGTGGGGTTTCGTCATTAAGGCCCAAATCTTTATAGCCTCTGATCCCACCCACGATCAACCAGTACGGTTCCTAGTTGGATATACGGACAGTAGGTCTGACCGTAGGTAAGGGTCAGTAACCAGTTAAAGAGAAATTATTGTTGGATCAACTTCAAATAGTCATCCCTCTTAGCAGAAAGTGAATTAGGTGGCCCAGACCTACCAATGATAGATAATTGAATCCTCTTTCCAACGCCACTGAGTTTGCTAAACTCCCATCTCCGAGTAAAATGTTATGCTAGTTTTAGAGAAGCCTTGTCGGGCAGGCTTGATTGACGAACCCAAACGACAGCTAGTAGGTCAAACGATGGACCATCGTTCCCTTCGTGGATGGGCTTTATTAGAATGAAGTTAGGGTAGTTTTGTTCCTTTTCCCTATGCGTTGGGCACTTAAATTGCGTCGTTTTACTTATAATAAGTCTAATAACTTAGTCAAACTTACCTATAATCCTTATTCTTCAAATATCATCCAAATTAGAATGAAAAGAGGAGAAAGAGGCGACAACTTCTTTCAAGAACAAACAGTAGTGTTGTACAAGGTTTCAGCCCTAAAATCGAAGGTTTTCTCTGTAGATTTCACCACCAGGTATGTGGGATTTCACTAGTGGGTTCCTTTCATCCACTGGTCCCTAGGATTCAGTCAGATTTTTGATTCTCTATATCATGTTTAGAGGTAGGGTTTCTCAAACCTTGGATAATTGTTGTGAATTAGCAGTTTTAATATTCCTAATTTGATTATCATGTTTTCGTGAAATGGTTGCTTAGTTCGTTGCATGAAACTCAGAACCCTAGTTGTGTATATTCATTTAGTTCATGAATTACACTAGCTAGGTCAGATAAATAGATATACGTGCCTTAGATTTCAAATGTTTCATTATCAGCATTTAAATGTTACATTCTCAGATTTTCATGTCAGAACATTGAGCTATCTAGTATTTCAGTTTTATTGTGACATACACATTCCAATTTGGAGTAGGCATAAACCGAGTTGGACTAGGGTTCAGCATACCCTCATAGTCCCAGAACTACACCCCCCATAGGTTTATCAGTTCCCTTTGTTGGGCATCAGTTTTAGCAATCATGCTAGCATGCCTCTATGCCATTGGCAAGGTCTATTGGGTCCTCTCGATGGGGCGTATACATCCGAATCCACATTTAGCTCATGTGCTTTTATGTTGGTTATAGTAGTTCCCACAGTCAGACTCTAGTGCATTTGACCAGGTTTACAATTATATTTCAGCATTCAGTCTTAGTTTTTCATGTTCAAAATTAAAACTTGATCATTGTATTTAGCTCATTCTTCAGTATATTCTCAGCATTTACATTCAATTTAGATTATGTTGTTGCTCATTATGCCTTGTTCATTTATGTATTTGTTCATCTATATTCCATATAATGCATGCTCAGTACATTCTAAGTACTGACGCATACTCTGCGCTACATCCTTTCATGATGTAGGTTCAGGTACTCAATATCCAGATTACGCATAGATCGGTTCCCGATATCTAGCTCATCAACTTCTGTGGTTAGCCCTCATACTTTAAGGACAATAGACATGTTTTCTAGATTTAGTCTTTTCATTTCAGTTTCAATTTTACTAGAGTTAGCTGGGTGCATGTCCCAGCAACACTAGTCAGTTAGAGACTTTTTTCAGATATAGTATTAGATTCTATTTATAGTTTTAAGTTTAACCTTCCGGTTGTTATTATACTCATAGGGCACGTTTGGTGTGTGGGATAAGAATAAATAGTTCTGGGATTTAAAAAATAATACTGGGATAAAATATAGATGTCTTGTTTGGTTGACATTGTTTGGGATAACTTATCCCACCATTTATAGCATAGTGATGGGATAAGTTATCCCAGGATAACTAACACCAGGATAGTTAATCCTAGGATAACTAGTTCCCAACCAAATGACCCCATAGAGTTTTATATATTCAAATTAGTATTGGGTATTCCCTATTTTTAGTTAATTATGGTTTTAAGCTTCCACATAGTATATTTTATCCAATAATCTTTTAGTATGCTTATGATATGCTAGCTTAGGGTTAGCTTGGGGTAACTTGTGATCCTAGGTCTCGTGTTTACGTCTGGGGGTATCCTCGAGGCGTGACAAACTTGGTATCAGAGCATTAGGTTCAAGAGTCCTAGGATGTCTGAAAGCTGCACTAAGTAGAGTATCTTCATGGGTGTGAAGTGTACCATATTTAATGAGAGGGAGCCTATGAAGTGTTTTAAGAAAAATCACTTTCCTGGCTATTCTTATCAGGCATGAGTATGAAATCTATTCAATCTCCTTCTAACTCATGCTCTTCACATTTCGAAAAATGCCTCCCATTAGAGCTAATATAAGGAATTAGCCAGGAGCTACAACAAACCCATTGAAGGAGCAAGTCATGTATGCTGCATTTAGGGTTGGTTACCAAATACTTGCTTAGCAATGACTACCCATGTAAATCAGTAGGCTGTGGTCATAGCTCTGCCATAGACTAACAATGTTACAACAAGAATCCAAGACTTTACTCGTATAAAACCTATAGATTTTCACGAGTCTAAGTTAGAATAAGATCTACATGAATTTCTCGACGACACCTGGAAGGTAAAAAACATTATGGACATTACTGAAGTTGAGAGTGCAGATTTGACCACCTATTAGTTGAAGGGAGTGGCCTACACTTGGTACTAGCAGTAGAAGGAATCTTGTAGTATTAATGCATATCCAGAAACTATCTTATAACCCTTGTCAGTCTCTACTCCAGTTGGTTACCCAGTTATAGCTAGAAGGGTATACAAAAATTGCCCTATCACAATCTCTTAGAAAGTCACCTCAGCAGATCTTGTATTGTTAGAAATGGTGGACTTTGATATCATTGTAGGCATGGATTGGTTACATTCCTATTATGCCTTAGTCAATTGAAGAACTACGATCGTTTAGTTTTAGTTTCTAACAAGCTAGCCTTAAAAAGGAAGGGTAGTAGCTCATTGCCTATAGGTCGATTTATCTCTTACCGTAAGGCCAAAATAAAATGATCTCTAGAGGGTAGTGTAGCACATGTTGAGGAAAAAAGGGAAGGAATTAGAAAAAGATATTCATCTGCTTGCTCGCTTAAGAGTTAATCTTAGAAACCCATCAGATGGTGGTGTGATAGTCTATAATAGATCAGAACCTTCATTGGTAGAGGAGGTTAAGTAAAAAGAGGACAGTGATCCTATATTATTCATGTTAGAAGGTGAAGATCATCAAGAAGTATAGGTTTTCTCCTAAAGGGGAGAGTCACTTATGTGTTCGTAAGGTGGATGACTAGGTGAAGCAGCCTTGATTGGGCCAACTTCGAGTTATGAAACTATGTAGAAAAGTTCAGCTCATCAGAAATAGACTTAAGACAAAAGTCCTATTCAGATGTAGGGAGAAGGAACTTAGAGTTTGAGATTGATAATTGGGCTTTCCTGAAAGTATCATCTATGAAGGGGGTGATGATATTTGACAAACTAAGAGGAGTCAGTTCATGGAGAGAGCCACTTGGGAAGTAGAAGCAGCCATGAAGGCTAAGTATCCTCATCTTTTTCCTTTTGATTCCATTTCAACGTGAGGTAATAGTCCCTCTCTAGTCTCTCAGTTCACTCTTGTGTGAATTCAGTCTTAGTATCATGTTCCTCCAGTTGTTCTTGCATTTTTTCAGCATATTTGCATGTTCTTGAAACTTAGTTTAGTTAGAAATCAGGTTCTAGTACTGAGTGGTAGGGATTGCAAATCCTTCCCCCGACACCCAGCTAGTTTAGAATTCATTCGAAGATGAATGTTCCCAAGGGGGAGATATTGTAAAACCTCGGATCTCAAAATTAAGAAAAATTGAGTTTTCATAAAACTGGTGCCAGTACCGACAGAACCACCCACGGACCATAGGTAGGACCATAGACCGTAGGTTTGGGTTCCATCGTTAAGACCAAAATATTTATATTATCTGATCACAACCACGATCGACTAGTTTGGTCCATGGTTGGACCAACGAATCGTAGGTTTGATCGTAGGTGAGGGTTTGCCAGTTAGAGGGAAATTGTTGTTGGATCAACTTCAAATGGCCATCCCTCTTAGCACAGAATGAATTAGATGGCCCATGACCTACCCAATGATAGATAACTGAATCCTCTTTCCAACACCACCGAGTTTGCTAAAATTTATTTTAGTGAAGCCCTATCGGGCAGACTTAACCGACTAACCCAAACGACGGCCGGTAGGTTAAACGACGGACCGTCGTTCCCTTCGTGGATAAGCTACATCAGAATAAAGTTAGGGTCATCTTGGTCCTTTTCCCTATGCGTTGGGCACTTAAACTACATTGTTTGCTACCTTAACTATGTTGTTTTACTTAGAATAAGCCTAATAACTTAGTCAGACTTACCCAGAACCCTTATTCTCCAAATATTATCCAAATTATAACGAAAAGAGGAGAAATAGGTGCTAGTTTCTTTCAAGAACAAGCATTAGTATTCTTCAAAGTTTTTGCCTCAAAATTGAAGGATTTCTCCCTCGATTTCGTCACCAGGTATGTGGGATTTTAGTAGTGGGTTCCTTTCATCCACTAGGTCCATATAATTAAGTTAGATTCTTGATTCTCTATATCATGTTTAGACCTAGGGTTTCTTAAACCTTGGATAATTGTTCTGAATTAGCTATTACAGTATTCATAATCAGATTATCATATTTTCTTGAAATTGTTACTTAGTTACTTGCATGAAACTCAAAACCCTAGTTGGATAGATTCGTTTAGTTCATAAATTACATTAGCTAGGTGAGATAAACAGATATACATGCCTCAGATTTCGAATGTTTCATTATCTGTACTTAAATGTTGCATTCACAGAATTACATGTTAGAAGATTGAGTTATCTAGTATTTTGGTTTTGTTGTGTCAATACACATTCCAGTTAGGAGTAGGCTTAGACCGAGTTGGACTAGGGTTCATCATACCCTCATAGTCCTTGAACTATGTGCCCTCGTAGGTTTATTAGTCCCCTCTGTTGGGAATCAATTTTAGTTATCACACTAGCATTCCTCTATACCCTTGGCAAGATATATTAGGTCCTCTCAATGGGGCATATACATCAAACTCCACATTTAGCTCATGTGGTTTTATGTCGGTTATTAGTAGCTCCCACAGCTAGATTCTAGAGCATTTGATCAGGTTCTTAGTTATATTCAGCATTCAGTCTCAGTATGTCATGCTCAGAATTAGTACTTGGTCATTACATTTAGCCTAGTCTTTAGTATATTCTTAGCATTTACATTCAGTTCAGATTATTTTATTGCACAATATACTTTGTTGAATTATGTATTTGTTCAACTATATTCCATATCCTGCATGCTCAGTACATTCCAAGTACTGATGCATACTCTGCACTACATCCTTTCATGATGTAGGTTCAGGTACATTTAGATCACATATAGATTTGTTCCCGATCTTAAGTTCATCAACTTTTGTGGTTAGTCCTCATACTTGAAGGACAATAGACATGTTTTCTAGATTCAATTTTTTCATTTTAGTTTCAAATTTACTAGAGTTAGCTGGGTGCATGTCCTAACAGCATTAGTCAGTTAGAGGCTTTTTTTCAAATATAGTATTAGATTCAATTTTTAGTTTTGAGTTTGACCTTCCAGTTTTTATTGAACTCATAGCCTTTTATATATTCAAATTAGTATTGTGTATTCCTAAATTTTAAGTTAATTATGATTTTAAGCTTCTGCATAGTATATTTTATTAGATTAGTATGCTTATGATATGCCAATTCAGGGTTAGCTTGGGGTCACTCGTGATCCTATGTCCCGTGTTTACGTCCAAGGGTGGCCTCGGGGCGTGACATAACTTGTGTACAAATCATATTTGCAACTGGAATTTTCTTTTTCTTTTACATTTATGAGAAAGTTTAGACAAACATGTCATCATGATCATCTTTAATTCTAGCATTATAAAATTTCTAATGGATGCATTAGTTCTTAGCTTCTACTTAGAGTCTTTTTTTGGGTTTGCTTTACAAAAATAACATGAACTAAAAATATTACTACTACTACTACTACTTTTATTTTAGTTTGAATTGATAGCCATGAGTTCACTTCTCTTGCTTAGCTAACTTATGTCTTTGTCTATTTTTTCACATGAACATTGGAGCATGTAGAGTTTCGAGGGAGACTCCATTCTCGGCCTATAACAAATTGGGTCACCCGATCCATACTTTCCCATTTCAATGTTCTTTTTAGTGAATAGAAATGCCTTGATATTGGAGGAATTTGATTTTATTTTAGCTCACCTGTTTGGAATGTTTGAATTGTTTATTCTGCTCTAGTCATTCCCATATATTTTATTTGCTACTTGATTTGTTTTGGGTACTATTTCAATACATGTTTCATGTGATTACTAAGGTATAAACATCTAATTAGCTTCAAACTTACACAACTTCTTTAGTCTTTAAAGATCTTCTTTTCTGTGTTTAAAATAAAGGTTTCCCTTTTTGTTTATATACCCATTTGAAGGTCGGTTTATTAGTTATTTTTTCATTTGCTAATGTATTCCAGTTAGTGGGACTTTGCCTATTTCTAAAATTTTAAGCTTAAAATTTATCTATGCTCATATTTTTAATTATTTCGTGAACTCTAATCACCTAGTTTTGACTAACTTATAGCCTGATTAATTAATTTAAGTTCAGTCGGTTAACCATTTTTTTAATGGATCGTAAATGATGCCTTACCCCTTCCCTTTAGATTAGTTGAACCCTCACCTAGAATCTCATGTTTAGGAGACCTTAAAATTAGACAATACCTTAATCAATTTTAGGTTCCTAATTCACTGTAAATAATTAGGTGGTGATTTCTCAAATAGTTAATTAATTTAGGAATCATCAAATGTTGTACATTATTTTGACTCGGTTAAAATGGGGTATAACACTATTCATCTAATCAATCTGTTTCGAGCATCAAAAAAGTATCGAAAGTAAGAATTAATTTTTCAACCTTAACCCATGATTTATCCTCATGCTAATTAGCCCCAATTCATGTATAAATAGCAGCAAAACAGAGCATAACACAATACCCACTACATTAAATCAACACCTAACCCATAATTGCACCTCTAGATCTTAGGGTTTTAGCCACCCATCACAAAAAGCAAGGAAATTATACCTTTCATGAAAGAAGCCACAGGTAACCTGAAATTAAGTAATTACAAGCAAACCCACTTTAAATTCAACTTAAATTTGTCAATTTCAAGAACAAATTGGAAAAACCCCAAAACTAGAAAGTGTTCTTCACAAGGTAAAATATATTTTTTCTCTTCAATTATTCATACAGAAAACTCTATTGCTAGTGACGTGAGCTCCCTAATTTCTCTCTCCATAGGGCTATTTATAATTTCCCCAAAATCTGGCCCAAAATTCACTACATGGCCCATTGGACGACGTTAGTCGGGCTCACCGATCACATTGGGAAACATAGCCCTATGCTCTTTAGCTCACCTCTCTATTGCTCTAGGATTCAGCTATTTGAACCTTAGTCAGCGAGCTCATTCGAGTTTGCCTTCACATTCAATGTATCACAAAGTACCACCTTAGTTAACCTTTCGAGCCTTTAATTATTCTCCTTGTAGTGTTGCTTACAGTGATTATCAATATGTTCACCCTTTGTCATTTGGGGAGTCACCTTTCCATTTGGGAGCTCGCCAACATGCCTCAATATATACAAGTGTTGTGCACTATAAATTTGGGCGAGGTCATGCTGACTAGGTGTTCCTTCTTTCTATTTTTGGCGATCATCAGTTTATAGTTTACACTTCTTTCTTACATTTGGTCATTCTTCCCAAACATTCATCCTTGCCTTGTCCTTGTGCCTTCATAGCTGAAAATTTTCAAAATATCATTAGAATAAGACATAACTAGGCATTGAGGACACTAATTGTTGAGGCAAATAGGCCTCAAATGAGTGCACATCTACTACTCATCAACACTCCAACTTAAACTTTTGATTGTCCTCAAGTAAATCAAGAACACAATTAGCTCAATAAGGGTGTCTACAACAATATTTAATGAGAGCTAACATGGAAGTGACATTAAAAGATTACTCTCAACAACATGCTACACTCCATCACGATAAAAAATTCCTATGATGACAAGCTAGTTTCAACACAAACTTAGGTTCACTATAGTTTGTTTTCTAATGCACGACCATGTTTCAACAAATGCATTCAAGTGCCCTCACATTAAGAACGATTCCATGCTCTCACAAAGAAAATCAATAAAAAAAATTGGAATCAATGCAACTTTCACTCTCTCAAAAGAGAAATACATGCAAGCTTCATCACATATTGTGATAACCTTCAAGTCATTTTTTGGTTTATGCCTCCTATTTGTCATTTAGAGTTTTCTTGTAGCGTCCCTAAGCAATTTATGACTTGGTGGGACTAACAGTTCAGTCACCTGGTTGGTCATTTGGTTTTTATGCAAGTATTAGTGTTTGGGAGCTTTTGAACCTTGAGTGGTTGTTTTTGATCAGAAGTTCAGAAAAATGACCTCAAAATCCACCTTTGACAATTCCATCGGCTCCAAAAGGGTCATTTTAGGCTTGTAGAATGGCCTTTATGTCTACCAAAGTTTTTAGTGCGAGTCTGTATGATTAGAAATTTTAACTTTCAAGTTGAAGCCTAAGTTTTACTTTAGTCAACATTCTGAGTTAATGAGCTCGGATGAGAATTCTTTCAGCACGATTAGTTTCAAAATGTTGAGTTTAGTCTAGAATGAACCTTCGTTTAGGTACCGAGGCTCTGAGTTAATTTTGAGGCCCTTTATGAAATTGGGCTTAAAACATAAATCAGGTGTGGTACCCACTTTTTATTGAAATGACCTCAAATGGGAAGTTCTATGGTTCTGTTGAGTCCATAATTCCATTTCTGATAGGGTGGCATATCTCGTTTGTGTGCACGTGGTTCTGAATGAATTTAGAGTACCCCGTTAGAGTTTTGGAACTTGGTCAAAGTAGCTGATATGCATTAGTCGATGCATGCTAGGTGTCACTTTGGGATCACATTTCCTTGGTCGCAATCGCGAAGGTTTGGACGTTAGTTCTTCGCGGTCGTGTGACCCATTGTTGTGATCGTGATGAAGACTTGGACTTCCCTGGTCTTTGCGATCGCGATGTAGGGCCTCCTTGATCGGAATGTTCAGAATCATAATGCGTCATGATCGCACCCTTCTTCTCGCTATGAAGAGCTGAGGTCGGTCTTTATGAATACAGATAGACACGATTAGCTCACCTTGGTGAGTTTGAAAATGAGTTTTCTCTCTTGTTTCTTGTCGGAATTGAGTGATTCGAACTCCCAACGCTTGTGATCATCGAGGTTTCATGGTAAAGTGATTGGATTTCTTTGATAAACCTGTGTTTGAGATGAAAATCTGTCTCTAGTTGCTACCCCATCCCTTTTAATTCAAGTTCTTATTGTATTGCGCGTAAGATGATTTTTGAGCCTTGAATTATGTTATATTTTGGGATATAATTTCAAGGCATAAATTAGGACCTTTTAGCTGAGTTAATTCCAGAACATGTAGTACGAATCCCACTATTCTCATTTGACTCTAAAAATTGGTTTGTCACAGTATTGGGTGATTTTAGTGTCTAAGCGAATGTATTAATGTTGTCATGCTATTTTTGATAGTGTTGAAGTGTTCAACGGTCTTTCGAAAGGAAAAGTCTACGGCCTTGTGATTTAGAGCACACGCGATCACCTACAAGTAGGGTATGACTTACTTTCTAAATTAGATTGAGCATGAATGTATATACTCATGATAATGAGTGTGACTTAGGTGTGTATACCAAGTAATTCATTATTTTCTTGCCACAAATCATGATTTAGGGTTGATTATTGATGTTTTGAGGGTGGTACCATGCTAAAAGAGGGTTTTATGTATGTTGTAGCATGCTTTGGGAATTAAATGTTTTATTGCTTATTTCTAGAGTATGTTTTGGGCCATAATCTAGGATAGACTAGTGTTTCCTTAGAGCCATGCACCTCGTGACTTTAGTATGTCTCCGACATTGCTTTGGATGCACTAGGTCCTTGTAGACTAGAATAGTAAACTTGGGGTATGATAGTGCGATCCTTAGCTTAGGCATTAGTTCTGCTTGTTAGCCTTTGCATCTCATTTCCATATTTCTTTATCTCCGATGTGTTACCAGAGATTGTGTGCCTTCTTGAGATTGGAATACATTTGGCTTGGAGTCTTTTTGTTATATCGTCTAGAGTAGACGTCGATCCAAGGTGGCTTGGAGCCTACTTGAGATCCTCTTTGGAGTGGATACGGCCCAGGCCCTCTTGCTAGATAAGTGGTTGACACCATTGGGAATGGATGGTTGGGTGACCTGGATATTTGAGATCCTTTATGGAGTTGATATGTCCTTGGGCCCTCTTGCTAGATGGGCAGTTGATGCCTCTGGGAGTGGCTGGCTTGCTGGGTGGCTTGTATTGATTGTCACTCTTGCTACCTGGGCTGGGAGGTTACTGGTTGAGTTTTTGTCACTCTTGCTAGTTGGGCTGAGAGTTGACTGGTTTTTGGATTTTGGTTTACTCTTCGGTCTAGTAGACTTAACTATTCTGTGTACCTGTCGGGCTTATGGGGGTCCATTCAGGTTTTATTTAAACTTGTGCATGAGTGTTCCTTCTGGGATTTTAGGGTCCAATTAGGTTAAATTTAGCTGTACTTAGATTTACTTTCGCTATGCTCGTATGCTTTCTGCTTTTATATCCGCTTTGTCCTTTGTTTTGGTCTATATCCTATATTTTATAATTGTATTTACCTTTCTTGCTCGGTTAGCCTATGATGCCTATTGAGTACCTTTGTTTTGGTACACTCTACATCTTTTCGTGATGCATGTCCTAGTACTAGTTACCAGCGATGATTGATCGTGCCACAACTTGTAGATATCAGAGACGAGGGTGAGCACCTGGTGTTCTGGACCAACCTATCTCCTTCTGTACATATTTTAGCTTGTATTTTTTTCTTTGTGATGGCTTGTCGTGGTCCACTTCTGGGACTTGTATTTTCTCTTGTTAGATAGCTATATACTTATGACCTCCAAGTTCTCGAAGGGTATCTATTGTATATAGTTTTTGGGTTGCTTTCCATTTCTGTCTTTTCTTATTATATTAGTATTGCTTTCTGTTTAGTTCTACCATTGTTCTGACTAATTCTTATTCTGGGTACGGGTTGGCTTGCCTATTGGTGGGTTGTAGTAGGTGCCATTATGACTCAAAAAATCGTGTCGTAAAAAGTTGATATCAAAGCTCAGTGTCACAGAACTCACTTTTACAAAGCTAATACCTAGTAGCGTGCCGCGGATCAGTGCAGAGATGTTCGTGTCCTATCTTTGGGAGGCTACAGGGTGTCTTTAGGAATTTCTCTCTTTTGTGTTGCTTTCGTGTAGTCACTGTGTTATTGGTTTCTTAAAATCTCATTTGTTTCATTCTTTTCATAGGATGACTCGTACGCGCCATGAGGTGGATCGAAGTAGGGGTCAACCTTCCTTGCCAAGTAGGGGTGCAACACCACCCCTAGTTACAGATTGGGGTCTGGAGCCAGTGACGGATCTTCTAGCAGCCCAGGTTCCAAAGCAGCCGGTGGGGGCCGAGACTAGCTCAGCCATCACACAGACCAACTATGGCTCCAGTGCTCTAGGCAACCATTACTTAGCTTTTGATAGTGCTTGGGGGCTATGCAGTAGGCCCTAGCACCTACACTAGCACTAGGTCAGCAGGATAAGCCTACAACAGAGGTACCTCACGCCCAAGAACAACCTGAGGGTGCCCAACTCCTGATTGTAGTCAAAGTTATACCACTAGAGTAGCGGAAGATGCTCCGAGTGTTCTTGAGGCTTTCACCTTTGAGGTTTTTTTGGGGATGTGAGTGAGGATACCCATGAGTTTCTGACTACTTGTATTAAGCGTTTGCATACCTTGGGTCTCTTAGAGTCGAGAGAAGCCTACTTCATTGCGTATCAGCTTGATGGGATAGCTAAACAATTGTGGCATACATTTATTGAGACTAGGCTAGCCGGTCTCCTTCGGTCACCTAGACCAAGTTTTCTGAGGCCTTCTTGGCCGATTCATTCCTCACAGCGTCAGAGATCACCTCATCGATTAGTTGTCGAGGTTGGAGAGGGTTCAGTGATTTGTTTGTTGTTTAAGACTGCAACTACGAATTGAGGCTTAGTCTATTGTTTTAATGGGTCGCTTCTTTCTGGATTTGGTTGATCATGCCCATACTACTGAGCAGATCCGTCGTGAGGCCCAAGGGGCAGCAATAAGAGAACTAGATATGAGGGAAGCAATATAGTGGTTTCCATTCTAAGCCCAAAGATTCACATCATAGGGCTCGACAACAGTTTTAGAAAAGTAAGCCTAGTCGGCCTATTCAAGCCTCATTACATAATTCAGAGGGTGATCGGTATAGCTGGAGTGAGGTGGTGTAATACCCCATAACTTAAAATACATCTGCAACTCATAAACACCAATGCATAGATGTGATATCGGGGCAAGTATATCATTCAAAATGGTTAAGCATACTATGTAACCCTTATATTTAGTCATTTGAAGGGTTAAACAAAAGTTTTAGGCCAAAGAGATCATAAAAGAAAAGATTCAAGGTTAAAGGTTCATTGTCGAGGAATACTACAAATGTTTCATTTCTCAACTGAATTTGAACGAGCATATCTCTTAATATATAATGAGTTAGAGGTCCTTCAACCTATCTAATTAAAGGCATTTGAGTCTTGTTTCCAGCAAAACAAACCGGTTGTTAAAACAATATCGGAGTAAAAAGTTGTGTTCATTCAACGACAGACGCGTGCACTGCCCAATCACTGTGGGACATGTGCCACTTTAGAGAAAATCGGCCAAACTTGTTATTTTTATATTAGAAGTTCGGAATATACTTTATCATATACTCAAGAACGTGTAAGGATTGGTTTAAAGTTATTTCTTCAATTGTTTTTCATCTTCAATCCTCCAAAGCTTAAGGTAAGTTGGTTTCTTCAAGAATCACATGTCTTCCTCTCCATAGACCTATAGATATACTTAGCTAAATGTTTTCTTAAAGGAAAAAGTATTATTCTTGGAGAATAGAAAAGGGCAGGGGTTTCTTTTCTTGGATATATAGGTATGACTCTTCTTTGATCTTCATAAATAGTATTCCAAGGATGCTTTAAGTATAATTTGCAGGTAGGACTCATGAGACGTTGATATGAAGCTGTGAGTCCATGTTTCACCCATTGTAGTTTATGTTTTGGTGAGGAGGGAGCTTGTAGAAGGCTGTTTGGGCTCTTGTTTTGACCAATTGAGGGGTCAATGGTATTGTATTGCGAAAGTAAGCTGGTTACAATAAAACGGAAGGCAAGGTATAGAGAATGCGACTCTTATAGTTCTTGAAAATTTATCGCTCACAAAGTGTTTGATGAAATACCTTAATCGCTAAGAATATATTGTAGTTGGTTATATGAGCTCCTATTATTTTAATTTATGGAATTAGTTCTCTACTAACTTAAACTATGAGCTTTTAAAGGAATTTGACAGCGTTACTAAAGAACCCATGGGGTGGTGATTGGAGGCCATGAGTTTTACTTGATGTTAAGTATGGATGTTTAAGGGGGTTGTTCTTTATGTTTAAAGAATTGAGGAGTAATAATGAACATGTAAATAAGTCATAAGCCTACTTGGAAAGTAGATAAAGAGAAGGGTATGGTGATACACCATTCATCCATGGTAATTGTTGAGATTGTCGCTCGCAAACTATTATTGACTCTTGATTAGTTTCTTATACTATCCTTTTATGATTTTATGTTATTGAAAAATTTGTTAGAAAATGAGTTTGATGACGTAAGATAGTAAGTCCCGAAGTAAGGTATGTAAAGCTAAAATCTCTTTTGCCCTTATGGCACGACCAAAACTCGCATGTTCTTCCGATAAATGTCACTAAAGATTCTATGATACCTGAAAGAAAGTTATCCTATTTTATAAACCCTCTCATGTTGAGTCCTAAACCTATAGAGTTACAGTACTCTTAAAGGAAGCAATATGTTTCACACAACTATATTCGTGTACAGTTGAAACTCTTAGAAGTTAGCGGTGTACAGGTTGCATAAGCTTAAAAAAGTAGTCGGCCACAAACTGTTCGTAAGTGTATAGGTCACAAGATATATGATTCTCAAGCTGAAGAAAAAAATCAAAAATTTTATCATGAGCTATGCGATTAATGAATTAATTATTATAAATAATTGTATGCAGTTGAGATTATAGACTACTCTGTAGAGTTTGGTGGGTATTTTTAGGGCTACTAGATGCGATGCTACAGGCCTGCAGGCAGACCATAATGGATCCTTGGGGGGGAGTACCTTGATAGTCCTCGTTACCAGATCATGAGATTTTATGTGTGGTCGTGACGGTGGGCTAAGATGCCATACAGGGTTCACTAATCTCCGACAGTAGGCCATCATGTGATTACATGACAGTTACTTTTTCGAAGAGCAAAGAAGCGATATATTGAAGTAAAGATATCACTTAGGCAAATTATAGGGATTCTATATATAAATGACTAAGGCATGAAATGTTAGATGAGGACCCCTGAGGTTGGTCATAATTCCAGTTACGAATTATGTCTTATGCATACTCATGCTCAATTTTGACTATCTTGATATTTGATGCATTTTATCATTCTTACATGTGTACTTGTTATTCAGTCTACTTTACATACCAGTACATGTTTTATATGTACTGACGCCCCTATTACTGTGGCGCTTTATTTGTATCACTATAGGCTCAGGTACTCAGGACAACAAACATTTTCAATAGACTAGAGACTTCCTAGTTTAGCAGTTGGTAAGATCCACCTCTAGCTGGAGCTATCAGATATTTAGAGCCAATATTTTGCTACATATGTACATATATCTGAATGGGTATGTTGGGGCCTTGCCCTGACTCGATATCAGATTCTCATATGCATACTCTCTAGAGGCTTCTTAGACTTAGTTTTTATTTGTCATAAAGTAGCTCGACATGCCCTTTTGCTATCTATGTTTTAGTATTTCTCTTCATATAGGTTCCGCTGCTTATGAATTGATATCTTTGGCATGAAATTAGTAAAGATAATTAGGAGGTGCTTGTGTATATCCTTGACAACTGCCCATTTCTAGTTAGGGGCGTACCAAACTTGGTATCAGAGCACAAGGTTCAAGTGTCCCAGGGAGTCTATGGAGCCGTGTCGAGTCGGATCTTTCTTATAAATGTATTGCGCGCCATATTTATATTTTAGGAACTACATGGGCATTTAGGAATTTGACCTTCTTTCTTAATCTGGATCGTGCGATACAAATAAGTCATAGAAAGTCAATCTTGACTCAAACTCTTTTTTTTCATTTGTGATTTTGAACATGTCTAGTACGAAGAAGGATAAAGAAGGCCCAAGGTGCATTGCTAGTGCTACTCTTGATGTAGCCATCTTAGAGTAGTCCCAACTAGTAGGTGATTAGACGAGAAGTCACAGAGCTTGCCATGTCCTATGCTTTTAGGTCCTCAGATTCCCACGACAGAAGGAGCTACAGGAGTTTCTACACCTCTAGTAGTACCAACGGTAGTTCATGTACCACTTATACTGCCACCAGGTGCCTTATAGAAAGATATTAGAGGGGCAATACAGTTTCTCACTCAGTTGGTAGCTGCTCAGGTCGAAAGACAAAATGCAGCTGCACCTATTACGGTTTAAGAAGAGGCAGTTGGATCTAGAGTACGTGATTTACTCCATATGAATCCCCCAGTGTTCACAGGATCTAGGACCAACAACGGTTTATAGATGAGATCAACAAAATTCTTAGGGTCATACATATCTCTGAGACTGAGGCAGTTAGATTAGCCTCCTATCAGCTGAAAGATGTCGCCATTGCTTGGTACGAGATATGGGTGGAGTAGCTAGAGGACAAAATACCCATCTAACAGTTTGGAAGGAGTTATCTAGGGCGTTTATGGAGCACTTTTTTCCACTAAAGCTTAGGGAAGCGAGGGTTGATGAATTTTAAACTTTCGACAGAATAACCTTAGCATCAGAGAGTATAGCATGCGATTCAATTAGTTGCCTAGATTTTCTCCTGAGATGGTTAGCACTTAAAATGTAAGGATGCATCACTTCATTGGTGGACTTGGGGATCATTTGATTGGTTCTTGTACCATTGCTGCATTAAATTGGGATGTTTATATGGGAATATTTATGTCACACACTCAACATACAAAAGACAGTATACAAAATCATAGGGCTGAGAGAGAAAGGGAACAAAATAAGAGGGCTAGGAGTGTTGGAATATTTCAAGGAATGCTAGATCTTATTCCAGTAAAGGTCCTCCCAGACAGGCTCAATCACTAGACCGCTCTACTTCTAGTGTCCCATCTCAGTTATCGAGACCCAAGAAGGAGCAGACTCAAACCTCGAAGGCACCTAATCCCCACTGTTAGAGAGATGCTAGTCGAGGACTACCGCCTCAACCTACTTGCAGGCACTATGGCCGATCTCACTTGGGAGAGTGTCGATATGGATCTACCGCTTGCTATGGGTGTGGTGTTGAGGGTCCTAAGATACGTGATCAACCCAAGATTTGAGTTGAGGGTAGAGGTGATAGGCCACAATATACTGGCTCTGTAGCATCATCTTCATCATCAACGTCTTCTTCATCACGTGGCCCTCAATCACTAGTAGGGAGAGGTACAACTAGGGGTAGAGGATCTGGTTCAGGAGCTGGCCCAAATTGGATGTATGTACTAACAGGTCGTCAGGATTCAGAGGCACCCCTAGATGTGGTTATAGGTACCTTATCTATTTTTGCTTATGCTGTATATGCATTGATAGACCCAGGGACTACCCTGTTATATGTTACTCCATTTTTGCTAAGAAATTTGGAGTAGAGCGAGAGATATTACATGAGCCATTTGCATTATCGACTCTGATAGGAGAATCTGTTATAGCTAGAAGGGTCTACTACGGGTGCCTAGTAACAATATCTTGTCGTGACACATAAGAAAATTGGATTGAGCTAGAAATGGTTGATTTAGATGTCATTCTGGTCATGGATTAGTTGTTGTCTTGTTATACAACAGTTGATTACCGAGCCAAAGTTGCTTGATTCCATTTCCCAAATGAGCCAATCCTAGAGTGGAAAGGTAATGCTATGATGCCTAGAGGAAGCTTTATTTCCTATTTGAAGGCACAAAAGTTTATAGACAGAGGGTGTTTATATCACCTTGTCCATGTAAGAGACCTTCAAGCTGAGAAACAGATGGCGACTCTTCAATATGTGCCTGTTGTGAATGAATATGCAGATGTGTTTCCTGACAAACTTCTTCGACTACCTCCAATTAGAGAGATTGATTATTGTATTAACGTAGATTTCGGTACCCAACCTATATCTATCCCGCCTTATAGAATAGCGCCAACAGATTTGAAAGAGCTAAAGAAGCAACTGAAAGATTTTCTTGACAAAGGTTTCATTCGCCCTAGCATATTGCCTTAGGGTGATCCAGTAATATTTGTACACAAGAAGGATGGCATGATGCAAATGTGCATAGACTACAAACAACTTAATAAAGTGATGATAAAGAATAAATACCCCCTTTCAAGGATATATGATTTATTTGATCAACTGTAAGGAGCTAAGTGCTTTTCAAAGATTTACTTGAGATCTGGATATCATCAGCTGAAGATTCGAGAAGCAGATTTCCCTAAAAACAGCCTTCCGAATGAGATAGGGACAGTTTGAGTTCCTTGCCATGTCATTTGGACTAACAAATTCTCCAGTAGCCTTTATGGATATGATGAATAGAGTTTTCAAACCCTTTCTTGATATGTATTTGATTGTATTTATAAATGACATCTTGATATATTCATGTGATGACAGAGAGAATGCAATCAAATGAGAGATGTCCTAAAAATACTCAGAGAGAACCAACTATATGCCAAGTTCTCTATATGAGAATTTTGGATGAACTCTAAGGATTTTTTTGGCCATATGGTCTATGGTGAAGGCATTAGAGTAGACTTCCAATATATTGAGGCATTAAAGAGTTGGCCTCGACCTACTACTCCAATGAAGGGGCGTAGTTTCTTGGGACTTATTGGATATTACTACAGGTTTGTAGTGGGCTTCTCCTCTATTCTTTCACCATTGACCAAGTTGACATAGAAGGCAGTGAAGTTCTAGTGGTTCGATACGTGCGAGAAATGCTTCCAAGAGCTGAATATATAGATTGACTAAGGTGTCGGTATTGGCCTTACCAGAGGGTACATAAGGGTATGTAGTTTATTGTGATGTTTCAGGCAGTGCCCTAGGGTGCATCTTAATGTAGCAAGGGAAGGTGATATCATATGCTTCTCGACAATTAAAGAAACACAAACAAAACTACCCCACTCATGATTTGGAGCTTGTTGAAGTAGTATTTGCGCTTAAGATTTGATGATACTATTTTTATGGGGTACATGTTGATATATTTATAGATCATACGAGTCTCCAATATCTTTTCAAGCAAAAAGATTTGAATATCAGGTAGAGAAGGTGGCTAGAGATTTTGAAGGACTATGATGTGAACATTCTCTACCACCCGGTAAAGCTAACGTGGTAGCAGATGCTCTTAGTTCACTATCTAAGGGCAGTCTAGTACATTTACCATGTGTACAACATGAAGTAGTACAAGATGTTCACAAATTAGCCAGTCTAGGAGTCCGACTTCTAGAAGCCGAAGATGGAGGCATAGTCATTCAAAATATTGCCGAATCATCATTAGTGGCATTATTGAAAGAAAAACAGTTAGACAACCCAATATTTCTACAGTATCGAGAAAGGATTCATGAACATCGAATTATTGCATTCGATTTAGCAGAAGATGACACCTTGAGATGCCAAGGCAGACTATGTGTTCCAAATATAGATGTGTTAAGGTAGAAAATCATAGATGAAGCACATTGTTCTCGATACTCAATTCATCCAGGCTCCACAAAGATGTATCATGACCTTAAGGAGGTCTACTGGTGGAATGACATGAAAAGGAATATTGTTCTAATTACCAGTAAGTTACAGCGAAACATTAGAGGCCTGGTGGCCTAGCTCAGACTATTGACATTCCAATATGGAAATGGGAGGCTATTAATATGGATTTCATTACAGGTTTGACTTTCTCTTTTAAGAGACATGATTCCATTTGGGTGATCATTTATCAGTTGATGAAACTAGACCACTTTCTGCCAGTTAAATCCAATGGCACAGCCGAAGAATATGCCAAGCTATATGTAAGGGAAGTTGTTCGCTTGCATGAGACTCCGCAACCCATTATTTCAGATAGGGGTGCCCAGTTTACCGCATATTTCTGGAGATCATTCCATAAGAGCTTGGGCACACAAGTGAACCTTAGCACTATATTTCACCCGTAAAAAGATGGCCAAGCCGAGCGCACTATTTAAACACTCAAAGATATATTGAGAGCATGCATTTTAGACTTTAGAGGCAATTCGGATGATCATATGCCCTTGATACAATTTGTCAACAATATTAGCTATCATTCAAGCATTGGCATGGCTCCATTTGAATCCCTCTATGCGCGTTGGTGCAGATCGACTATTGGTTGGTTTGAATTAGGTGAAACTCAAATTTTAGGGCGAGACCTTGTTCACCAACCTATTGAAAAAGTAAATTTGATAAAAGAGTGACTGAAAACAGATCAGAACTGACAAAATCATATGCAGGCGTATACCGTAGAGACATAGAGTTCCAGGTTGATGACTGGGTATTCTTGAAGGTATCCCCTATGAAAGGCATTATGAGATTTGGGAGGAAAGGTAAGTTGAGTCCCAGGTATATTAGGCCATATAAATTTATACATTGAGTTGGCCAGGTAGCTTATGAGGTGGATTTTCCTTGAGAGTTAGTTGTAGTACACCTGATCTTCCATGTGTCGATGTTACACAAATGCTTGGGAGATCCTACAAAAGTTATTCCCATAGAAGGTATGGAACTCTCAGAAAACTTATCGTATGAGGAAATCCTAGTGGCAATATTAGACCGACAGGTCAGGAAGTTGAGGAAAAAAGATGAAGCATTAGTCAAGGTACTTTGGAGTATTCAGAATATAGAAGAAGCCACATGGGTAGTAGAGGCTGACATGAGGGCCAACTATCCCCACTTATTTCAGTAGCCACACAAAGGTTCTTAAAGTCATTACTCCTCTCATTTGAGTATCAGTTTTGCCCGTACTTTGTAGTACTTCTTTATTATATGTTATATGTTCAGGTACTTGATACAGACACCACATGTTTCTTAGAGTTGAAACATTCACAGTATAAGGTATGTTATATTAGCTAGTGTAGTTTCCATTTGGCCAAACAGAGCCTAGTGAATATCCATTGTATATTATTACGTGGTGATGCTCGATGAAGCATTATTTGTGTATTTTTGTTAGCTGACAGGTTTTGGATAGGCCTGTTTACAAAGGGAACTCTGCCAATATTTTTTTTTTAAATAAGAGACTTTGAATCATCTTAAGTAGCTACCTTCATTCGAGGATGAATGATCCAAAGGTGGGTTAATGTAAAACCCCATAACTTAAAATACATTTGCGACTCATAAACACCAATGCATAGATGTGATATCGGGGGAACTATATCATTGAAAATGGTTAAGCATACCATGTAACCCTTATATTTAGTCATATGAAGGGTTAAACAAAAGTTTTAGGCCAAAGATATCATTAAAGAAAAGATTCAAGTTTAAATGTTCATTGTGGAGGAATACTACAAATAATCTCATTTCTTTGCTTACTTTGAACGAGCATATCTCCTAATATATAATGAGTTTGAGGGCCTACAAACTATCATGTTAAATGTATTTGAGTCTAGTTTCCAGCAAAACAAACCACTCATTAAAATAATATCAAACTAAAAAGTTATGTTCAATCTACGACAGACGCACGCACTGCCCAATTACTACAGAACATGTGGCACTTTAGAGAGAGTCGGCCAAAATTTTTGCTTTTATATTAGAAGTTTGGGATATACTTTTTCTTATACTCAAGAACGTGTAAAGACTGGTTTTAAGTTATTTCTTCAAGTTTTTCTCATCTTCAACCCTCCAAAGATTAGGGTAAGTTAGTTTCTTCAAAAATCAAGTGTCTTCCTCTCCTTAGACCTATAGATATGCTTATCTAAATGTTTTCTTGAAGGAATAAGTATTGTTCTTGCAGAATAGAAAAGGGCAGGGGCTGCTTTTCTTGGATATATAGGTATGAATCCTCTTATATCTTCATAAATAATATTCCAAGGATGCTTTAAGTATAATTTGCGGGTAGGACCCATGGGACGATGATAGGAAGCCATGAGTCCATGTTTTACCCATTATAGTTGATGTTTTGGTGAGGAGGAGTTCTTAGAAGGCTGTGTTGACTGTTGTTTTGACCAAATGAGGGGTAAATGGTATTGTTGCGGAAGTATTCTGGTTATAATAAAATGGAAGGCTAGGTGTAGAGAACACGACTCTTATAGTTCTTGAAAGTTTACCGCTCACCAAGTGTTTGATGAATTGCTTAAATTGCTAAGAATCTGATGTAGTTGGTTATATAAGCTCCTATTATTTTAATTTATTGCATTAGTTCTCTACTAACTTATACTATGAGCTTATAATGGAATTTGACATCGTTAACAAAGAACTCGTGGGATGGTGATCGGAGGCCATGAGCTTTAATTTTTATGTTAAGTATGGATGTTTAAGGAGGCTGGTTCTTTATGGTTAAAGAATTGAGGAGTAATACTTAACATGTAAATAATTCATAAGCCTACTTGGCAAGTAGATAAAGTTAAGGGTGTGGTGATACACCATTCATCTATGGTAATTGTTGATTAGTTTCTTATACTGTCCTTTTATGGTTTTATGTTATAGATAATGTTTTTAGCAAAGGAGTTTGACGATGTAAGATAGTAAGTCCCGAAGTAAGGTATGTAAAGCTAAAACCTCTTTTGCCCTTAAGGCACGACCTAAACTCGCATGTTCTTCCGATAAATGTCACTAGAGATTCTATGATACTTGAGAGAAAGTTATCCTATTTTATAAACCCTCTCATGTTGAGTCCTAAACCTATAGAGTTACAGTACTCTTAAAGGAAGCAATATGTTTCACACAACTATATTCGTGTACAGTTGAAACTCTTAGAAGTTAGCAGTGTACAGGTTGAATAAACTTATAGAAAGCAGTAGGCTACATACTGTTAGTAAGTGTATAGGTCACAAGATATATTATTCTGAAGCTGGAGAAAGATATCACAAATTGTATCATGAGCTATGTGATTAATGAATTATTTATTATCTATAATTGCATATAGTTGAGATTATAGACTACTCTGCAGCGTGGAGTGGGTATTTTTAGGGCTACTATGCGTGAAGCTACTCTGTGCACATAATTCAAATATAGTTAGCTAGAATTTCCTGTCGTTGATTCACCTGACTGATACTGGACTTTGGGAAGACCATACAGGAGCCCTGGGGTGTACCTTAATAGACCTCGTTACCAGACCATGAGATTTCAGATGTGGCCATGATAGTGGGCTACAGATGCAATAGGTGGTTCACTAATCGCTGTTAGTAGGCCATTATGTGATCCCTGATAGTTAGTTTTACAAAGAGCAAAAAAGCAATATCATGAAGTAAAGATATCACTTAAGCAAATTATGGGGATTCTATATATAAATGACTAAGCCACGAAATGTTAGATGAGTACCCTTGAGGTTGGTCATAATTCCAGTTACGGATTATGTTTCCTGCATACTTATGCTCAGATTTGCCTATCTTGATATTTGCTGCATTTTATCATTCTTACATGTCTACGTGTTATTCAGTCTACTTTACATAACAATACATGTTTTATATGTACTGATGCCCTTATTACTGTGGCGCTTTATTTGTATCAGAATAGGCTCAGGTACTCAGGACAACAAACATTTTTAGTAGACTAGAGACTTCTAGTTTAGCTGTTGGTAAGCTCCACCTCTACCGGGAGCTATTAGATATTTAGAGCCAATATTTTGCTATGTATGTACATATATCAGAATGGGTATATCAGGGCATTGTCCTGACTATTTATCAGATTCTCAGATGCATCCTCTTTAGAGGCTTCTTAAACTTAATTTATTTTTGGTCATAAAGTAGCCCGACATGCCCTTTTGTTATCTATGTTTTAGTATGTCTCTTCATATAGGTTTCGCTGCTTATGAATCTACAACTTTGGCATTATATTAGTAAAGAGAATTAGCATATGCTTGTGTATATCGTTGATGTCTACCCCTTTCTGGTTAGGGGTGTGACAGGTGGGCTCCAGCCAGAGTCATGGGTCCTACTACTAGTACTTCAGGTCGGGGTTGTTATTCTTGTGGGAGTAGATCATCTTCAGGTTGTTTTGACTATGCTGAGTTAGGTCACTGGGCCAGAGATTTCCCTTTGCATAGACAGATCACTCATGTTCCATAGCCAATTATACCAGCCAGAAGCACCTCTAACAGAGGTCGAGGTTAGGGTTAGGATCTTCGTGGTGGACAACAGGGTATTCACAGTGGTCCCTGATGTTTGCATAATAAAGACACAACTTCCAATGTAATTGTCTACGATTGTACAACAGTATAGTAACCCAACTAAGGGTTGAAATCATTCCCACAAGGAGTGGTTTTGAGAATTAGTAGAAAAATGAAATTTAGTTCTAATTAGACATAACTGAAAACATTGTAAAATACAAACATATTAAATTTAAGGGGTGAGACAAAAGTGTCAATTAACGATGGGGTTTTGTCACAAGTAAGTAAAAGCAAGAAAAAATGCAAAGAGTACTAATCAAGGAGATGTGGTTCTTGGGATGTGATAGGAATACGGGTTAGAGTGGAGTATTGGGTACATACTTTTGATAGTAAATCCGCTAAATATTTGTGACTAGGCTAGACTGTAGTGGGGGTAAATTCTCTTTCGAGTAACTTACCCCAAATCAAATGGGTTCCTCTCGGACACCCACTTGCCGCATGAAGAACAACCTCCACCTTAGCCCACTAACTCTCTCGAGCTGAGTATGTAAGTGAAGGACTACAGTTCACTCTCTTGAGTTGAACCTCATGTTGACCCACTCCCACCAGCCGTCAATTTAGTAGTCTCAGTTTTACGACCTCTCTCTCGAGCTAGCCGAAAACACAAAGGTGAACGTAGTTGCAACTACAATTTCATTAAGTTCCACCAAAACTACTAAATGAAATCATATCTAAACAACAAATAAATCATCAACAAGCAAGACCCAATAAATTATCTAACCCATATCCACCAAATCGCATCCCAAGAATTGGGGAGCAAACTCAAGCTCAGCCGTTCAAAGAAAGGAGGTCTCGAACAGTGCTACACAAGACTAAATCATGAAAGCACATTACAAGACTCAAATTAATCATGCAAAGATTAAATGTGCACTCAAAGATTCAAGTTGTGACTCACCATTATCAAAGAATCTCATTGTAGAGACCCCTTTCCATTTACCGTATACACATAAATTACAAGATGTAAAAATATATATATATATTTTTTTTCCTCATGCAAGTAATTAATGATAATAAAAATTATCCACTTTCGAGTACCCAAACTAGTTGGGTTCATGCTTTATACAATCATTACCAACAAGTAGGACATGTAACATATTACAAAACTTGGACTTACACACCCCAAATAAACCAAACATATAGCCATACTTAGATTACAACCCATGAACATGATACGGTAAGGCTTCAAAATCGAATGCAAATATATACATCATATAGATCGTATATAAGTACCAAAATGTATACAAAATATATATGCCTATATGCAAATGTGATCTTCTTTTAAGTTCTCAAAATTTCCATCTCCCATGGCCATCTTCATCACTCCTCTCGATCAGCCCCTACGATAGAAACAACTATCGCTAAGCATAAAGCTTAGTGGTGTAAAAACTATAGGGTCGAAACCTCAAAATTCATCAAGCCACCTTTTCCAAGTCAATGAGCATCATACTTGAAATATAATAAATAAATCAAGTAGCAATAGATAATAAGTATCAAATTCGATATTCAAAGATACAAATATCAAGAAGCTCATAGCACTCTTTTCCAAGAATTTCAATAGCAAGGCTCGCCCCATATATACTTCATGTTGTCACACCCGGCACAAGCAAGTATCAAGAAGGGTCATTGCCCTGTATCAAGAAGGACCGAAGCCCTGTATCAAGAAGGACCGAAGCCCTGTATCAAGAAGACCAAGAACCATATTAAAAATGGCTTTCTAGTTCGTGCTTAAAATGGATAACTTCCATTCCTAAGACGAACTACAAATCCAGAGTCAAGATGGCAAATGATCTGAATCAAGAGGCCTGCCAATATTGACAAAGCCGCAGCCACAAGAAGGACATAGTCCCAACAAGAGTGCCAAGTGATCAAACAATCCGTACAAGTGGGCGAGTTGTACAAGCATCATACCAACATGACAATGCAAAGTAACAAGAGATAGCTGAGGTATCAAGATCAAATTTCATTTAAACCAGCCATCACAAGAGTTCAAGTACAAGTTTATACACAAACCTCAATACTTTAGCGTAGCACTAGTCCAACAAACTTTGCAAGCAAACCGGAGGCCAACCAACGTATCAAGTTCCTCAACTTGTTCACAAGTCTATACAACCTTAAAAATGCAATTAAATAACTTCTTTAATTTCTAATATCTCAATAATATCGAAATAAAACAGGATTACCACACAGATACAATTCTGTTCTCAAAACAGTGATTCTGGACAGTTTAGTACCCCATGTTGCAACTTAAATTTGAACAGGAAATAAGCAAAACTAGATTTTGTAACCTTCATTAAAGTTGTAGATACATATCTTAAGATTGCAACGCAACAAGAATCATTGAAAAATACATTTTGTACAAAAAGATATCATCAATACACTAACAGTGGTTCCTACCGGAATTCTAAACCCGGAATCTGGACAACACTTGTCTTGTGTTGCGTCCCAGTTTTCACATCCATAACAGCTAAATCAGACTTTCACATAAACATAAGAGTTGTAGATACTTGAATCAGCTTTCCAAAAAATATTTATTCACCCAAAATGGAGTTATACAGAACAAGATATTCTAAACGTAACACCACCTACTCAGCTACAACAACAGAGAAATCTGGACAGAATTTGTCCTGTGTTGCGTTCCAGTTTTCACATCCTTAACAGCTAAATCAGGCTTTTACATAAACATAAGAGTTGTAGATATGTGAATCAGCTTTCCAAAACATATTTATTCACCCAAAACGGATTTCCAGATCACAAGATATACACAATTTACCAAACACTGCCTATTTCAGAAACAGATTTTCAGCACTTACCAAACAAGGCGATTTGTATCTTGAATTTCAGCCAAAAGACCCAGGTTTTTCTTGTGATTTGGATGAACAAACTGTTAAGCCAAGTTTCTAAGGTTTTTTTTCTAGAAAGAACCGAAATTAATCAAAGGGGAGTTAAAATATATAGCCAACAAGTGATAAACTTCACTTTTAAAGCTTTGTGGGCTGCCCAAATAGTGTTGTGGGCTGCCCACAATGCACACATAACCCTATATCTATCTATCCTAGTTAGATTAGTATGGAAACACCCCCATAAAATTTCTTAAATTACAATCCAATATATACTAAGCAACTAGTACTTATCACCACATTTCAAGTTCCCAACCAGAGAGTAGAACATATTGAAATAGTTTAATAACGGTAAATCAATATAAAAATTCTTATTAACATTTAGGGGCGTTACAACTCTCTCCCCCTTAAAGAAATTTCGTCTCGAAATTTATCTTACCTTAGTCCCGAAATAAGTGCGGATATTGGGTCCTAATGTCTTCTTCTCTCTCCCAGGTAGCTTCTTTTCCCGAATGATTCCTCCAAAGTACCTTTACTAAGGGGATTTTCTTGTTTCTAAGTTGCTTCACTTCCCGAGCTTGAATCAAAATAGGTTCTTCATCATACGTCAAGTCAGGATTAACCTCAATAGATTCTACTGGAAGAATATGAGATGGATCAGAACGGTATCTTCTGAGCATAGAAACATGGAAGACATTATGTATCTTGTCTAACTTTGGTGGCAAAGCCAATTTATATGCAACCGGTCCAACCCTTTCAAGTATCTCATACGGCCCAATAAATCGAGGACTAAGCTTTCCTTTTCTGCCAAATCTCATAATCTTTTTCCATGGAGACACCTTTAAAAATACTTTATCTCCCACTTGATATTCAATGTCACGTCTTTTAAGATCAGCATACGACTTTTGTCTATCCGAAGCAATCTTTAGACGATCCTTGATAATTTTAACCTTGTCCTCTGTTTGTTGCACAATTTCAGGACCAATGAGTTTCCTGTCACCAACTTCACTCCAACAAATAGGGGTCCGACATTTTCTTCCATACAAAGCTTCATAGGGAGGCATTCCAATACTCGATTGGTAATTGTTATTATAAGCAAATTCAATCAAAGCCAAATGTTTGTCCCAACTACCCTCAAACTCTATAATGCAAGCTCGAAGCATATCCTCCAAAACTTGTATCACCCTTTCCGACTGACCGTCTGTCTGAGGATGAAATGAAGTGATAAATTTCAGCTTAGTACCCAGCGCTTCCTGCAAGCTTTCCCAAAATCTAGATGTAAACCGTGGGTCTCGATCAGATACAATAGACATAGGGATCCCATGTAGTCTTACAATCTCATTAATGTATAATTCGGCTAAACGCTCAAGTGAGTAATCCATCCTGATTGCTAAGAAGTGCGCACTCTTGGTCAGCCTATCCACAATCACCCATATTGCATCATGATTTCTTTGGGTGCGAGGAAGTCCAGAAATAAAGTCCATAGTTATTCTCTCCCATTTCCATTCCGGTATCGGCAAGGGCTGTAGCAACCCAACTGGAACCTGATGTTCTGCCTTTACTTGTTGACAAACCAAACATTTAGAAACGAACTCCGCAATGTCTTTCTTCATACCGTTCCACCAATAATTTGCTTTGATGGTTTGGTACATCTTTGTACCACCAGGATGCATTGCATATGATGAGGTATGTGCTTCATTTAGTATCTCTTTCTTCAAATTGTCATCATTAGGGACACAAAGTCTATCTTGATAAAATAAGACACCATTCTCTGATAATGTAAAATCACGTTTTCCCCCGTTTTGAACTTCTTGGGTCACTTTGACAAGTTTCTCATCCAATTTTTGTGCTTCTTTCACCTGTTCAAGTAATATTGGCTTTACTTGCAAATTAGCGACAATTGAACCCTTTGAATCAAGTGTCAAACAAACATTCATGGCTCTCAACTCAAGAAGCAAGGGCAAAGGCCTCAGAGAAATACTTGCGAAGGATTTTCTACTTAAGGCATCTGCAACCACATTAGCTTTACCTGGATGATAATCAATTGTGCAGTCATAATCTTTAATAAGTTCAAGCCATCTACGCTGTCGGAGGTTCAGCTCCTTCTGAGTACCCAAGTACTTTAAGCTCTTGTGATCAGTGAATATATGACATTTCTCTCCATACAAATAATGCCGCCATATTTTTAAAGCAAACACTACTGCAGCAAGCTCAAGATCATGAGTAGGATAATTCAATTCATGCGGTTTTAATTTCCGAGAAGCATAAGAAATAACCTTCCCGTCTTGCATCAAAACACATCCGAGACCATTGTGAGAAGCATCGCTATATACTACATACTCCTTCCCTTCAGTAGGTAAAGTAAGTATAGGTGCCTGAGTCAGTAAGGATTTGAGAGTTTCAAAGCTTTCTTGGCATTTGTCATTCCAAGTAAACTTCACTTCCTTCTGTAATAGCTTAGTCAATGGAGAGGCGATAATAGAAAAGCCTTTCACAAATCTTCTGTAATAGCCTGCTAAGCCCAAGAAACTTCTTACTTCGGTTTGACTTTTGGGAGGTCTCCACTCAACGACTGCTTGTATCTTACAAGGATCCACCTTGACGCCTTCGACCGATACAACATGTCCCAAAAACTTCACTTCATCAAGCCAAAATTCACACTTGGAAAATTTAGCATAAAGTTCTTTCTCTTTCAAAATTTGCAAAATAATCCGGAGGTGTTTCTCATGATCTTCATTACTTCTGGAAAATATTAAAATATCATCTATAAAAACAACCACAAACTGATCAAGATAAGGCTTGAATACTCGATTCATTAGATCCATAAATACCGCAGGAGCATTTGTCAACCCGAATGGCATCACCAAAAATTCATAATGACCATACCGAGTTCTAAAAGCAGTTTTAGGAATATCCTTCTCTCTAACACGCAGTTGGTGATATCCAGATCTTAAATCAATCTTCGAGAATACTTTAGCACCCTTCAGTTGGTCAAATAAATCATCGATCCTTGGTAGTGGATATTTATTTTTAATTGTGATTCTGTTCAATTGTCTATAGTCAATACAAAGCCTGAGAGTGCCATCTTTCTTCTTTACAAATAACACCGGGGCTCCCCAAGGAGAAACACTAGGTCGAATAAAACCCTTCTCAAGAAGTTCTTGTAATTGAGATTTCAATTCTCTTAATTCTGCCGGAGCCATTCTATAAGGAGTAATAGAAATAGGGGCAGATCCAGGAATAAGCTCGATAGGAAATTCAACCTCTCTTTCCGGGGGCAATCCTGGAAGATTTTCTGGAAAGACTTCTGGAAAATCACGCACAACAGGGATGCCCTTGATACCAGGACTCTCTACCCGTGAGTCAACTATGTGAGCAAGGTATGCCTCACAACCTTGACTCATCAATTTTCTTGCCAAGGCCGCCGAGATAATACTAGCTGTCAATGATCTTTCACCTTGTACAATGATGTGTGAAAATGTAGGATCTTTAAAAGTCACCTGCTTAGACCTACAATCTACAACTGCATGATATTTATAAAGCCAATCCATCCCGATAATAACATCAAAATCCTTGAAGGGCATTTCAATCAAATCAACAGGGAAGACTAGATTGTGAATCATAAAGGGACAATCTTGATAAACTCGATTACACACAACTTGATAACCCAAAGGACTTTCAACCAACACATCAAAATCAAGTCTCACAGATTTCACATTTTCAAGAAGAGCAAGTGATGAACAAAGATAAGAATGTGTAGAACCGGGATCAAACAATGTAAACACACATAAGCCAAATAAGTGAAATTTACCGACAACCACGTCTTGCCCATCTTGATCCTCCCTCTGCCTCATAGCATAAGTGCGTGCAGTAGCCCGTGATCCACTAGCTTTATTCGCTCCATTTGCACCTGTTGCTTGTGTATTTTTAGGTCTTGAACCTTCATGAGTTCGAGGAGGATTAATAGGAGGCTTCTGAACTGAGCCTTCAGTTCTCAAGGAAAGAGCATTTTTAGGATTAGTACAATCCTTCACTTTGTGATCAAAACTCCCACAATTGAAACATGCACCAGAAGCTCTCCTGCAAGTACCATAATGATTTTTTCCACACTGTGGACAAGTGGGGACACGAGACCTACCTTGGCCATAGTTTGGAGTGCTAGCTGTAGAAAATTCTGATCTGCTTTGCTTTTGCTGAAGTGGCCTGTTAACACTACCAGCTTTAGAATCATCAAACCTTCCCCTTTTGGATGGACCTCCAAAATCTGATCTCGGCTTTCGAAATTTATTTTCATTTCGACTAGCTTCTACTTTATCAAGTCGTTCCCAAGTAAAAGCAGCAGACACTAACTTACAAAAGTTCTCATGCTGCAAGATTGCCACATTCTTCCGAATGGAATCATTTAAACCATCTTCAAATTTTCTACACTTGTCTTTTTCTTCTTTAATAATACCTCCAGCATAACGAGAGAGCCGTAGGAACTTCTGTTGATACTCAGCAATAGACATGCCTTGTTGCCTTAGATTCAAAAACTCTTTTCTCTTTGCATCACAATAGGCAGGTGGGACATACTTCATACGAAATTCCCTAAGAAAATCATCCCAAGTAAGAACAGGAGGTTTTACCTTGGCATTCGGAACACTTACCCACCAATCATAAGCATCCTTTTGTAGGAGTGAAATAACATACTTGAATTTAGCAGCATCTGAACACTCTAACTGCTCAAATACCCTTTCCATGCGCTCCAGCCATTGTTCAGCATCCGTGGGATCGACGGTGCCTTCAAATTTCACTCCACCCATTTTCCTCATTTTCTCAAAGTTAAGCATGTTAGGATCATGGATCGCTTCCGCCATGTGGTGGAAGAATTCAGCCATTTGTTGAAAAGGAGGATTTATAGCATGAATACCCCGACTCAAGTGAGGACGTGAACCATCTCTGGCACCCTGCTGGTTTCCCACTTCAGACCCACTAGTGTGGGGAATATAATGATCTGATAATGGTTCTCCAACCTCTTCAAGTGCATTAGGTTGGGAAATAGAGGCACCAAAACCATCACGAGCAGCCTCCATAGGTCGGTCAGCAGAAGAGGCCATAATCTAATTCCTTCAAAAGGGAAGATCACATTGCATTATGGACATGTATATGATGCACGTGCACTTTACATGTGATAAAATATTGTGAACCATGCAAGTGAACAAATAATCCACATAACTTTTGTCTACGAAACGAACAAGTATACAAGTACTTTACAGCTAATGTCCTAGAACCACAAACCTAGGCTCTGATACCAAACTTGTAGAGACCCCTTTCCATTTACCGTATACACATAAATTACAAGATGTAAAAATATATATATATTTTTTTTTCCTCATGCAAGTAATTAATGATAATAAAAATTATCCACTTCCGAGTACCCAAACTAGTTGGGTTCATGCTTTATACAATCATTACCAACAAGTAGGACATGTAACATATTACAAAACTTGGACTTACACACCCCAAATAAACCAAACATATAGCCATACTTAGATTACAACCAATGAACATGATACGGTAAGGCTTCAAAATCGAATGCAAATATATACATCATATAGATCGTATATAAGTACCAAAATGTATACAAAATATATATGCCTATATGCAAATGTGATCTTCTTTTAAGTTCTCAAAATTTCCATTTCCCATGGCCATCTTCATCACTCCTCTCGATCAGCCCCTACGATAGAAACAACTATCGCTAAGCATAAAGCTTAGTGGTGTAAAAACTATAGGGTCGAAACCTCAAAATTCATCAAGCCACCTTTTCCAAGTCAATGAGCATCATACTTGAAATATAATAAATAAATCAAGTAGCAATAGATAATAAGTATCAAATTTGATATTCAAAGATACAAATATCAAGAAGCTCATAGCACTCTTTTCCAAGAATTTCAATAGCAAGGCTCGCCCCATATATACTTCATGTTGTCACACCCGGCACAAGCAAGTATCAAGAAGGGTCGTTGCCCTGTATCAAGAAGGACCGAAGCCCTGTATCAAGAAGGACCGAAGCCCTGTATCAAGAAGACCAAGAACCATATTAAAAATGGCTTTCTAGTTCGTGCTTAAAATGGATAACTTCCATTCCTAAGACGAACTACAAATCCAGAGTCAAAATGGCAAATGATCTGAATCAAGAGGCCTGCCAATATTGACAAAGCCGCAGCCACAAGAAGGACATAGTCCCAACAAGAGTGCCAAGTGATCAAACAATCCGTACAAGTGGGCGAGTTGTACAAGCATCATACCAACATGACAATGCAAAGTAACAAGAGATAGCTGAGGTATCAAGATCAAATTTCATTTAAACCAGCCATCACAAGAGTTCAAGTACAAGTTTATACACAAACCTCAATACTTTAGCGTAGCACTAGTCCAACAAACTTTGCAAGCAAACCGGAGGCCAACCAACGTATCAAGTTCCTCAACTTGTTCACAAGTCTATACAACCTTAAAAATGCAATTAAATAACTTCTTTAATTCCTAATATCTCAATAATATCGAAATAAAACAGGATTACCACACAGATACAATTCTGTTCTCAAAACAGTGATTCTGGACAGTTTAGTACCCCATGTTGCAACTTAAATTTGAACAGGAAATAAGCAAAACTAGATTTTGTAACCTTCATTAAAGTTGTAGATACATCTCTTAAGATTGCAACGCAACAAGAATCATTGAAAAATACATTTTGTACAAAAAGATATCATCAATACACTAACAGTGGTTCCTACCGGAATTCTAAACCTGGAATCTGGACAACACTTGTCTTGTGTTGCGTCCCAGTTTTCACATCCATAACAGCTAAATCAGACTTTCACATAAACATAAGAGTTGTAGATACTTGAATCAGCTTTCCAAAAAATATTTATTCACCCAAAACGGAGTTATACAGAACAAGATATTCTAAACGTAACACCACCTACTCAGCTACAACAACAGAGAAATCTGGACAGAATTTGTCCTATGTTGCGTTCCAGTT
Source organism: Solanum bulbocastanum (assembly GCA_037074985.1). NCBI lineage: Eukaryota > Viridiplantae > Streptophyta > Magnoliopsida > Solanales > Solanaceae > Solanum > Solanum bulbocastanum. The sequence goes on along the minus strand of CM073606.1, from coordinate 14,794,768 downwards.
TTCACATCCTTAACAGCTAAATCAGGCTTTCACATAAACATAAGAGTTGTAGATATATGAACCAGCTTTCCAAAACATATTTATTCACCCAAAACGGATTTCCAGATCACAAGATATACACAATTTACCAAACACTGCCTATTTCAGAAACAGATTTTCAGCACTTACCAAACAAGGCGATTTGTATCTTGAATTTCAGCCAAAAGACCCAGGTTTTTCTTGTGATTTGGATGAACAAACTGTTAAGCCAAGTTTCTAAGGTTTTTTTTCTAGAAAGAACCGAAATTAATCAAAGGGGAGTTAAAATATATAGCCAACAAGTGATAAACTTCACTTTTAAAGCTTTGTGGGCTGCCCAAATAGTGTTGTGGGCTGCCCACAATGCACACATAACCCTATATCTATCTATCCTAGTTAGATTAGTATGGAAACACCCCCATAAAATTTCTTAAATTACAATCCAATATATACTAAGCAACTAGTACTTATCACCACATTTCAAGTTCCCAACCAGAGAGTAGAATATATTGAAATTGTTTAATAACGGTAAATCAATATAAAAATTCTTATTAACATTTAGGGGCGTTACACTCATGCTCACAATATTTGCTTCAAATGCAAGTTCAAGCTCAACCAAAGTATTCAAATGCCCTCAAACAAGGAATGATTCCATATTCATACACAAAGGTTTAATCATTTAAAGTTTTGGAGTCAAAATGCAAAACTCACTCTCACAAGGAAGAACACAATGCATTCTTTCACCCATAGGTTTGCCCGTATTTTCCGATCAACATTTGTTTTAGCTCACTCAAGATAAAAATGGTCTTTTCAAGGATTGTAATGGGGCTAAGTGCAAAGGTATGGTCATTTTGGATCAGTGACTTTTATTCTGATGAAATGTGGTGCTCATAACACTTCCTTTCCTTTTCCTTCATCATTCTCTTTAGTGCTCATAAGTCATCCTATTATTCACTTTCCATGGATTTCTTGGAAACCGCATTTCTTTTGTACTTTATTCCACAACTTTTTTTTTTAAACAAATTTATTTTATATATATTTTTATTTTTTCTATATGGAGGGGTTTCATTTTTCTCAAAACCATGGGTAAGATGGACTTTCTTGCACTTCTTTATTTGCCTTTTCTTTTCACCACATCCCTAACTTATTCTTTTGGCCTAAGTTGGCAATTCAAGTAACCAAAACTTCATGAGGATTATGGGTAACTGATAAAGGAATCTAGTTTTCATCAAGTTTCTTCCAAAGGAAGGTAAGGCTCAAGGGATGTTCAAAAGTGGTTCACACACTCACAAGGTAGGTCACAAAAGAGGTATATGTCAAATTGGCTCACACTCTCAGAAGTTGCCTAAGATCATATCAAGAGATAGAATCACTTAGTTGACTGGACCAATGGGGCAAATTCTAGGATCCATCATGCATAGTTCACAGGTAAGCTCATCACACTAGGCATTGACACTATCAGTCAAATAAGACTCCACACTTTCGCTAGTGTGCAATGATCATCAGAAGAAACTCAATTCGATACTAGGCTAGTCATAACGAGATGAAAAGAGTTCACATATTGTTTATGCAACTTCAGTCTCATCATAGTCGCGCATTCATGTTTGTTCGATTGAGGGCACTATTCAAGTCATTGGTATTGATCGGAACCGAGATTTAAATTTCGCAAAAGAGCAGCCACATTCAACAAACGAGAGGTGGCAAAAATTTTTGGATGGGTGAAAATCATTTTTGCAATTTAAAATAAAAGGAGCCATAAGCTCAAACATCCACAGAAAGCAGTGTACTAACACAATAATAACTTACAACTAAAAATATAAAATCAAAATGAATATGCACAAAGGTGGGCCTCACCCACCACAAACAAAAATTATTTGTCCTCAAATGCAAATGAAATAAAGTATCCAAAAATGAAAGTAAGTAAGACAGAGAGGGAGGTAGACAAAAAATATGTTCATACAGTCGCTCCATCTGTTTGGGCATCACAGCCTGATGTGTTAGCCTGGAATTTGATAATGGCCCCCGGAGCTTCTTCAAAAGATTCAGCGGCAGCTGACTTACTAAGATTTTCCAAATCATGAGTTGCCAAAAAGTAGTGGATAGCTGTGAAGAATACATATCTCCATGAGGGAATAGTGGAGTCTCGAGGATTTGTTCTCTTGCTAGCACTCTGTTTCTTTCCCTCATTATCTATTTTGGGAGGATTTGTTGCCTTTGTATTTTTCCTGAAATTTTTCACTCTTGTTTGTCGGGGTGGCATATCTCTTCCAGCTACTTTTGGTCTAGCCATTTTTGCAAAGCTTCGAGAAAAAGTTAGAAAGTATTCAGGCGAAACCAAAGCAGTTCAATTACAGAATCACTTCGCTGAACTAATTGGAAAAGCGCGTATCTACTTAGGTGGTTCGCCGAGTGAAATGCATAGAGAATACAAGGGTGCAGACAAAGGGGGATCAAGCATACTTTTGATGAGTTGCCGAATGCTTTTGATGATCAAAGATTTCTCGCTAAAAGTTTCAGAACCCATATCACAAGTAGCATGAAATTAAAGGCGAGATAGGGTCATTAGGCGAACTGTTGAGTGTTTTGGTGAGCTCGACCCAACCAAATGGCCTAACGTGCCTATTTCCCACCTATTTTCTCAACTTTAACCCCACAACCCTCAAAAACAAAATTAAATTATGTACTAGTATAATTAAGCTCAGACCCGTAACACTTAATCATGATAAACATCATACATGCACAACCCCACAAGATTAAACGCGCAACAAAAAGGGAGTACAAAAATCAAGACACAAATCAAGACACAACTTCCAATTCAATTGTATACGATTGTACAATAGTATAGTAATCCAACCAAGGGTTGGGATCGTTCCAACAGGGAGTGGTTTTGAGAATCAATAGAAAAATAAAATTTAGTTCTAATTAGTCATAGATGTAAACATTGCCAAATACAAACATACTAAATTTAAGGGGTAACACAAAATTGTCAATTAATGATGGGGTTTTGTCACAAGTAAGTAAAAGCAAGAAAAAATGCAAAGAGTTCTAATCAAGGAGATGGGGTTCTTGGGATGTGATAGGAATACGGGTTAAACTGGACTATTGAGGACATGCTTTTGATAGTAAATCCGTTGAAATTTTGTGACTAGGCTAGACTATAGTGGGGGTAAATTCTCCCTTGAGAAACTTACCCCGAATCAAATGGGTTTCTCTCGGACACCCACTTGCTGCATGAAGAACAACCTCCGCCTTTGCCCACTCACTCTCTCAAGCTGAGTGTGTGAGAGAAGTACTAGGGTTTACTCTCTCGAGCTGAACCTCATGTCGACCCACTCCCACCGGCTATCAATTTAGTAGTCTTAGTTTTACGACCTCTCTCTCAAGCAAGCTGAAAACACAAAGGTGAAATCATATTTACAACTACAATTTCATTAAGTTCCACCACAACTACTAAATTAAATCACATCTAAGCAACAAATAAATCATCAACAACCAAGACCCAAAAGATAATCTAACCCATATTCACAAAATCACACCCCAAGAATTTGGGTTTTAGCTAGACATGTAAAAGAGATAGAAATTTATACCAATATGAGTTTGCATTCAAATGGGTATGAAGATTTAAGTCTCAAAACAATTCAAAAGTGAAGAATCCATAAGACCCAAGTCCAAATTCTTGGAGTTGAAACCCTTTGAACCTTTAAGTCCTTCAAAACCCTCTCCAAACTTAGAACTCAAAAATAGAAGCAAAGTATGAAAAAATTACTATTCAAAGCTAATAATCAATCATAGAATAAAAATTCTCAATGAGTATTTATAGTTTTTAAATATCTATTCTGCAGCGGATCATTCAACATCGTTAGTCGAGATTGCCGATCAAGTTGGCGATTTGCCTTTTGGTTGGTTTCATCATCGTCTTGCTTTATCCTTCAGCATCATTGTGTTTGGATCATTGGGTGACATAGTACAACTTTGCAAAACTGCTTGGCTATATGCCGACTGCTCTTTTTTATCGTCGATTTGATCCTTTCCTTTAGGGCTCAGCACACTGGAACAAAAGGTGAGGATAGGATATTTTGGCAACTCGTTGAATGGGTTCGACGATTCTCAGATCTTCATTTCTTCGTTCTTTCAGTTGCCTTTGTTCCTTTTTTGCTAAGTAGTGTCCATGCTTTTCTTCAAAACCCAAATACCTAAAACTTAAGGGTTTCATCAGATATTGATATAAAATATACATTTAAGGACACTAATTCTATCAAAATATAGCCCTAAATAAGTCCAATTTGAGGACTGATCAGTCCCGGGGGTGGCAGGTCAGGTTATAGGACTAATGGCCACGAAATAGGCGAACAAGGCAATTTTTATGAAGCCTCAACAAGGGAAGAAGCTGAGGCATCAGATGATAAGATCATATGTATGATTTTGGTAAGCCATCAACCTATCTCAACTTTGTTTTTGATCTAGGTTCTACCTATTCTTATGTGTTTGTGTATTATGCTTCTTGTATGTGTATGAGTTCTCCGCCTATAGCAGTGCCGTTGTGTATGCCGACCTCTGTGGGTGAGTCTTTAGTAGTGGATCAGGTGTTTCAATCATGCTTAGTTTTTATCCATGGGCTTGATACCTGGGTTGAGCTTAAATTGTTAGATATACTTGATTTTGATGTGATTTTGGGCATGGACAGAGTATCTCCCTACCGAGGGGTTCTATATTGTTTTTCTAATACTGTTACCTTAGCCTTGCTTGGTGTTCCATTAGTTCTGTGGTAGGGTTTCGTTAGCCGTGATGATTCCAGAATTTCGACTCATTTAAAACTTATTATTCATTGATTTAGTGTCCCCAATGCCATTTTTATGCTCATAATTGATGTTAGTTTGTTGATATGCTGCAATGAAGGCTTAAGAGTGAGGCAAGGATATTATGATGCAAAAAAGAGCAAAAAAGTTGAAAAGATGAAGAAAAGCAAAGAAAAAGCTTGCCAAAGACACTTGGCAACTCGCCAAGTGGATGTCGAGTTTGCCTAAAGATCCAACAAAGCAGCCCATGGACTAAACCAACTTGGTGAGCAAAAAGGTGATTCAACAATGGGTCAAATGGATCGGCGATGCGCCAAATGGATCGGTGACCATGATCTAGCTCGCCAAAAGTTCCAAAACAATTTTGATGCAAGAGCAAAGCGAAGAGGCGAGAAGAGGAGCAACTCAGCAGATCGCTGATTAGGTCGGCGATTTTGACTTACTTCGTCAAGTTGATTTCGTATTCAATTTTTGGAATTGTATAAATATAATTTTTAAAGGAAGAATAAGAGGTTCAAGAGTTCCCACATTGTACATTCTAGGTTTTGTAGAGTTTCTCACCTGCACATATTATTTCAATACTTTTGAGAGAAATTTGTGATTGAGAATTGGAAATTTTAAGATTTTAGCTTAACTTCAGCATTTGGGCATTACCAAATTGTTGGCAACTTCAGATGGATATTCTATTTGGTAACAATTTCTTATTTCCCACTATGTTTTGTTAAAACCCCATATATTAGGGGTGTGATCATGTAGTCGAATATCTTAATTAGCTAATGAGTGTTATTAATTAACGACTAAATTGTTTGTTTGAAATGGGTTTAGTCATTTGTTAAGGTTTTAATTAAGGAACTGAATTTGCTAATTCAATTCTAACTTATTTCTCTGCACTTGCTTGAGAAAGAGGCGTTAGAGTAGAACAATGATTGATAGTTGTATTGATTGCGTCTTTAAAATCTTTCTTAAGATAGTGAATTTGAATGCGTCTTTACAAACTTAGCTTGAGAAAGTGGGTAAATTAAAGATTTGGGTTGTTTGATAATGCTAAGGTTCTGAGGTTTGAGAGAACTCACTTGAAACATAGTAGTTGATTGAGAGATGGCTATTGTATCTAAAACCTAGCCTACTCGCTGAGATTCAACTCTTTTTAGAAATCGATGATTACCCATTACGTAAAATAAGCATTCGACTGATCACATTCTTAAGGTTCGATCTCTAATTGTTTAATTCCCGTGTTAGTGATTTCATGTTCACAATTGGTTACCAATATCTCCCCCCATTTGATATTAGTCACTGAAATTTAATGAATTAGTTTATGTCGCGTGGTTCCTTATACCTACAAAAGATTAGAACACATTTTTACTTTATAATGGAATTCTTTACCGTATCATTCCCTGTGGGATCAACCCCAACGCATCACTGGGTTTATACTTGTTAGTGAGCACCTACACTTTAAATCGGAAGAGGTGTAATTGAGCATTATAAAAAATGGTGCTGCTTTTAGGGAGTGATGTTTAGAATTCCTTTGTCAAACTGTTCTTGTGGTCTAATTTTGTTGTGGTAGAAGTTTCTTACTTTTTTTTCTCATTTGTTGCTCTCAAACATGCGAAGAAATGAGGATAAATGGGAGAAATACAAGTCAACTTGGGATTAATGATGACATCGAGGATTGGTATGATGCCAATGTGGATCTAGTGGGAAATGTTTATTTTATTCGTTTGCTCCCAACTGTGGGCAATGCGTTGTTTCATGTGACCAGTACTATGTTGCAACTGTTGTGAATGAAGGGTCTCGTTGGAGGCCTTTCTCATGAGGACCCACATGATAACATTCACAATTTCATGGATAGGTGCGGACCGTTTTCATTCAGGAACTTTAGTCAAGAGTCGGTCTGACTTCATTTGTTTCCCTTCTCTCCAATGGGGGAGGCATCAAAGTGATAAACGAGTTACCAAGGGAATCAATCTCTTCTTGGGAAGGGCTCACAAAAGTGTTTTATGAAAGATTTTTCCCTCTCTTGAAGATGGACAAGTTGAGGGATAGCATTAAGAACTTCAAGCCGGTTGAGAGTGAACCCATTAACGAAAAATGGCTAAGGTTTCAAAAGTATGCTTCTTAAATGCCCTAATCATATTTTGCCAGATAATATTCTATTGCAATATTTCTATCGGACTCTTGACACTATCAACAAAGGTGTTGAGGATGCACTAAACCGTTTGACCTAGCGTCGATGTTTCTTGATGAGATGAACAAAATTAACTGTGCATGGTACACAAGGGAAGACCAGGTGTCTACTTTGAATCTTGGGCAGACTAAGGAGCAATGGGAAAAGAATCAAGAGCATGATGATAATATGGACAAGATAATGACCCAAATGGACATATTGACGAAACATGTCATGGGACGAGGGTACCAGGTTTTTAAATGCGGTTGCCGTAAGTAATAGAGTGAGTTTAGATGACGCACATTTTGAAGCTATGTACAATGAAGAGGTTTAGTTCTTGCAAAGCAAGCAGGGGGTTCTCGTCCGAGTTATCCAAGGCTAAGCAGATATCAAAAATGGAATAGGGATCACGATGATGGTTGGAGAGACCGAGATCATGAATGGTGTGATCGAGGTGCAAACTGGAGAGATAGAGATGGGGACAAATATCTCTATGTGCCTCCTCATGAACGTCAAAAGATGAAGGAACCAAGGGCTGATACTGAGAGCTTCCAAAGAGAGAAAATGCTTAGAGCGTAGTTTTTACTTGAACTTTTCATGGGTGTCCTCGTGTGGTCGAAATTTGACGCATTGCTCATCGTAGTCTCTTTGCCTTAGTGTCTTGTGTCTTCAATTGAGGTTGGTTCTCCGAATTACCCTTAATTTCATGATTTTATCTGAGCATGCTTTTGAGTAGTTAATTGATCTATTTTATGCTTTGATTATATGTCTAATCGATTGGTGAATTTTTTTTGTGAGCATCTTAGATATTGTGTTTAGCCAAAATTAGTTTAAATCTTGGGTGTAAATTGCTTGAATTGTGGGTTTGCATGTTGGGTTTTATGTGGGTGAAGTCTGAGTAACCCAAAACCCACCAAAAAACTCAAATTTACCCAATGATGGATCGAGTGAGTCGTTCTTAAGGGCAAAATTATTGTTTGGTCAAATCTAGGTAAATTGGGCGAAATGTAAGTACCGCGGGGTAAATAATCGTATGGGTTAGGCTTGAATTACATAGAATTGGGCTTGAAATTGTTTGTCGTAGATTGTGCATTTGAGAATCATATGTTGGGGTGATAATCTGGCACGTCGGGCCATTTGGTAAGCTTAGTCAAGCTCATTGAATGACTCGGCGGTTCACCGACTGGCTCCCCTTATTGCCTTCTTGACATGAATTATTGATGTTTGGTTCTGTAATTTTCAGTGAGATGTATGTGCTCGCCGAATAGCCTTAACCTCACCATTTTGAAGCTTATTTTTCGCTAAATTTTCTATAACTTTTGATGAGACCCCTTTGTATCATCGATTAGGAGGTTCAACGACTTACCGAATTGCCTTTTGTCTCGTCGATTCCAGATGAACTTTTAATATTTTGTTCAGTAAATTTTGGTGAGCTCTCTAAAGCTCATTGAATGAGTTTGGCCTCACGCCGAGTTGGTTGGTGAGTTTTTCTGCACCCTTTTTGAAATTGTTGTTCACAAACCCTTTGCAACCAGAATTGTTCTTATTTGGTTGTTTGTTTTGATAGATATGGCTAGACTAAAAGTCCCAGGAAAAGATCCACCAACCTGAAATAAGGCTAAGGGGGTTGTACTTGCTGCAGAGGTGGCACCTCCTTGATCTACTAGACTTCGATCCGCTCAAGCAAGTGGTTGAGGAAAGGGAAAGCAACCAGCGAAGCGCAGTCCGAGAAATTCTAGCTCTGACAACATGGGAGTATATTCAACCCACCTTACCACATCTAGTTCTGAGAGTGAGGATGATGTAGGATCCAGGATTCACATTCATGATTCAATGCCAGCCGATGATCAAACACTGAAACGTAGGCTTGCTGAGCTTCGCTCCTAAGAACTTCATGATCCAGCTCTACTTCCACCACTCTCGACACCTCCACCACCTCTAGCACAGGCAGGAGAACAAACACCTCAAGTGCCTCTTGCCCTAGCACTTCCTCCACGCTCTATGAAACAGTTGAAGGTGTAGGTATGCAGACAATTCTGGAGAAAAAGCGGCTATCTACAGATGGGGTGGTAGATAGGTATCCAGCAGTGTAGGAGACACTCCTCTTCTATAGATTTCAGTAGTTCACTCTTCCTGGGGGACCATATGTGCCTACTTGGGTTTGGGACTTCTATGTCGGATATGCGGAGTTGATCTCGATAGGGAAGAAGAAAGTAGGTTCAATGGCATCTGCAGCTTATGTTGAGGTGCAGGACAAACAGGTGAAATGCAGCGTGACATATATAAATGACATATTAGGCTGCACTAACAATATTCGACCTTCTTTGGTTGACAAGATCAAGATTTGAACGTTGGATAATCTGAAGGGGTGGTTGGCCCCATTGTTGAGTGATGCTACTCCTCCATCGATAGAGGTGGGGGTCTCAATTGAGAAGAAGAATCTTAATGTCTTTGCTCGGTACTGGTTTGGTTTCATCAGTAGCACCCTGATGCCGTCTCCAAATGAATCCATTGTCTGGCATCCGAAAGCCGCTCTTCTGGGGTGCATTATAGATCACAAGTGGTTGAACCTGGGAATGATTATTGCTCAGGAAATGGCCATGAGGGCCAAATAGAGTCAGACCTCATTACCTTTTTCGGTAGTCATAATTGATTTGTGTCACTGGGCTAGAGTGCCATTGGTGTGGAAGAAAGATATTAATCAGACTCTTAGCTCATCTACTAAAATTAGAAGGATTGAGGTCCATTATATGAAGGATGAGTCGGAGCGGAGGAGGACAACATTGGTGGATAGATCTCTTTCTGTCGATTTAGATGCTATAGAGGCTGATACTACTCTCCCTACTCTAACCATTGAGCTAACATGTACGCCTAGTTCCTTCACCCCTACTACTTTTGGTGCTGCTGTTGTCTCCCGTCCCCCATTTGCACATGTCATGTTATATAAAAAGGGCCACCTAGCCTATTTAGGCGATGTGCGTGCTTCTAGAGTTGAGGAAGTTTTTCCCTCTATGATCGACCTAGATATTGAGGCTGCACTTGCTCCCATTTGGGAGGAATTATGGGGATAGTGCGAATTGATCACGACACATGGCATTAGATACCCTGAATGTTAGGGTAGAGTCATGTGAGCGGAGCGACTGAAATGACACTGATTTGATAGCCTTAAGGGCTGATATTATTGGACTCCGACGTGATGTGGATGAGATGAAGTCCATCGACATCTCTATGCTATGGGTTGGAGTTGTTATTCTTGAGGGACCTAGTTCAGATATGCTAGCTACTTTTTAGATCCATCCGGCTAGTGTGATCGGAGATGCTGCTGTAGCAAATGATGGTGATAAGATCGATGCCCCTGAGACTGATGAGGTGGAGTTCAGAGATTATGAGGAGGCTATGTTCGAGGACCTAGAAAACTTGAATGGTGATTTGGTCTAGGTGGCTATGGAGGCTTCACTTCGTGACTCATCGATGGTTGGTCCGAGTGGATCACAACCCATGGTGGAGGTCACCATGTAGCCATCAAATATTTGAGGAGAGCCGAGCACTGATGCCCAAATTTAGAGAACCACATATACACAGACTTTGCCTCAGGTTTAGCCTAACAGGGGGGATTTTTACACTATTCCTATTTTATTTACTTTTGCGACATTTAATTTCTCTTCCATATTGAGGCCACTGTTTTGTATTTTTGGTGGGGAGATGGTATCTTGATACATATCCTCTTGGTTGTATTTATTTTGCTATTCTTTTAGTTCGTCGATTGTTGGATGTTTAGTTAGTTGAATGATTTTATCATCTCCTTGTGTTGCTTAAATAGGAGTACCCCTCTCTTGATTTTTTGCTTGATTTGGCCTAGTTCTCAGTGTTGTGTTGTTCTCTTGTACATTTGAATGTCGGTTGTGATCAATACCGATTACTTGAATAGTTCTCTTAATTGAACGATATGTTTGTGCAAGTCCAATGAGGCAAATTTGAGTTGCATAAGTCATGTGTAAACTCTTAGCATATCTTTGTGACTAGTCGATTTTCAAAGTGAGTCTTGTAATGATCGTTGCACGCGAGCTTAACTTGTAGACTCATGATCGATGATTGTGTTGAATGCCTTGTGTGTGGTGAGGTTTACTTGAAATATGTGCTTGGTGAGACCTAGAACTTGCCCCGTTGGTCCAATTGACTAGCATTGGTGAATGAAAGAAATGATCTTAGGCACAAATTTTTGAGAGTGAACCTAATTGCTACACCTTTCGTTTGACTACCTTGTTAGTGTGTGAACCTAGCTTGGCACCATTTGAGCCTAAATTTTTCTTTGGGTGAAACATGAACACAAATGGCCATGTCCTTCCCACTTAAAAGCCTTCGTGAAGAATTGGTATGTTTGAATAACCAACTTAGGCCAATCCATCTGTGAAAACATGTTAGAAGAAAAAGATGGAACCCATCCATATAAAATAAAGAGATAAAGAAAAGCAACAAGAGAAAAGTAATGAAACATTAGTATCAATTGTGCATTGTGGAAAGAAAAGGGGTATCCAATGAGCTATACCAAAAATTTTGTGTGTTTGAATATGCCAAGGATGGGTTGTGAGAAGGAAAAGAATAAAAGAAAAGGGAAAGAATTGAAATTTGTGCCATGCTTCATAAAGCTAGAAGTCCCTAAGCAAAAATGATTATCCCTTCACCCTCAGCCCAGATTCAAGCCTTGAAAGACCTTTGTGATCTTACAGAAGTCGAATGATGTGTTGATCCCAAAATACAGGCAAGAATATGGGTAAAATCAAGCATGTATTTATCATTTAGAGTGTGAGAGTTGATTTTGATTCCTTAAGCTGTAATCTTTGATTGGCTTTGGGAGAGGAATATAGAGTCATTCTTGGTGTGTGAACATTTGAATACTCTTGTTGAGCATGAATTTGCATTTGAAGTGAGCATTGTGAGCTTGAACTCTATTTAATGATGGCTAGACATAGTTTGAAACTTTTAGTGCACAATTGAAAATTGCATGTGTGAAATGAACGATGCTGAGTATCAAATAGCACTATTTTTAGACATCCCTGTTGGCCTGATTGATCTTGTGTTGTACTTGAGGACAAGCGAAAGTTTAAGTTAGGGGTGTTGATGAGTCAAGAATTTTGACTCATTTAGGGCATATTATTCATTGATTTAGTGTCTTCAATGCCTATTTTACACTAATAATTGATGTTAGTATGTTGATATGCACCAATCAAGGCTTAAGAGTGAGGCAAGGACATTATGATACAAAAAAGAGCAAAAAATTTGAAGAAAAGTAAAGCTAGAGCTCGCCAAAACCACTCGGCGGCTCGCCGATTGGGCATCTAGCTCGCCTAAAGTTCTAGGGATTCATCACATGGACGAAACCAACTTGGCGAGCAAAAAGATGATTTGGCGATGCACTGATTGTATAGGCAACCACGATCCAACTCACCAAAATTTCTAGAACAGTCTTATGGAAGAACCTAGCCAAAAGGCTAGAAGAGGAGTACCTCAGCGGATCGCCGAGTGGGTCGGCAATCTCAACTTACTTTGCTGAGTTTTTTCCGTACTGAATTTTTGGGAACGTATAAACACAATTTTTAAAGGAAGAAAAGAGGTTCCAAAGTTCCCACACAGTACATTCCAATTTTTGGAGAGTTTTTCACCTTTAGACATTGTTTCAACACTTTTGAGAGAAATTTGTGATTAAGAATTGGAGATCTTAAGATTTTAGCTTAATTTCAGCATTTGGCCTTTTGCAAATTGTTGGCAACTTTAAATGGATAATCTATTTGGTAACAATTTCTTATTTTCCACTGCGTTTGGCTAAAACCCATACCTTTGGGGTGTTATGAAGGAGTCAAATGTCTTAATTTGCTAATGGGTGTTATTACTTGCTGATTTAATTGTTGATTTGAAGTGGGTTCAATGATTTGTTCACATTTTAATTACGAAATTGAAGTTGCAAATTCAATTCTAGCTTAGTTATTTATACTTTCTTAGAAAAGAGGTGTTAGAGTAAAACAATAGATTGATAATTGTATTGATTGTGTCTTTAAAATCTAGCTTGATAAAGTACATGTCATTCGTCTTTACAAACTCAACTTGAGAAAGTGGGCAAATTAAGGATTTGGGTTGTTTGATAATGCTAAGCTTGCAGAGGTTCGAGAGAACTCACTTGAAACATAGTAGTTGACTGAGAGATGAATAGTTTTTCTTAAGCCTACCCTATCCGTTGAGATTCAACTCTTTTTAGCAATCAATGACTACCCATTATGTGAAATTAACATTCGACTGATCACATTACTAAGGTTCAATCTCTAATTGTTTGATTCCTGTTTTAGTGATTTCTTTTTCACAATTGGTTACCAATTTCTCCCCCATGTGATATTAGTCATTGAAATTTAATGATTTAGTTTATGTCACGTGATTACTTATACCTACAAAAGATTAGAACACATTTATACTTCATAATCGAATTCTTTATGGAATCACTCCCCGTGGGATCAACCCCAATTTATCGTTGGGTTTATACTTGTTAGAGAACACCTGCACTTTGAATCAAAAGCGGTGTAGTTGAGCGTTATCAAGATACACACTGGTTAGTGTTATATATTTTATTCAAGAGCGGAGGGTAGTGGCTAGCAGGTGTTTGTCTTATTTGGCATATGTGTGTGATGTGAGTAAGGAGGTCCCTTCAGTTGAGTCCATTTCAATAATCCATGATTTTATTGATCTGCTTCTTATTGATCTACTTGGCCTACCCCTAAAGCGTGATATTTACTTTCCTATTGAGCTTGAGCGGGGTACTCAGCCTATTTCTATTCCGCCATTTCAAATGGCTCCTACAGAGCTCAGGGAGCTCAGTGTCCAGCTTCAGGATATCTTGGGTAAGGGATTCATTAGTCCTAGTGTGTCTCCATAGGGAGCTTCCATTCTATTTGTGAAGAAGAAGGATGGTATGATGCATAGGTGTATGGACTATAGGCAATTACATAAGGTGACTGTGAAGATCCATTACCCGATGCTTAGGATTGATGATCTATTTGACACGTTTTAGGGAGTCGCACTGTTTTAGAAGATTAATGTGAGGTCTAGTTACCATCAACTTACGAATAGGCAGTGGACATCCCTAATACCATATTTAGAACTCCATGTGGGAACTATGAGTTCCTAGTGATGTCCTTTGAGTTGACTTATGCACCTACTGCCTTTATGGACTTGATGTCATAGGTAATGAGGCCGTAGCTTGATTTGTCCTTCATTGTTTTCCTAGATGACATTCTGATATACTCATAGAGCAGGAGTGATAATGAGCAACATTTGAGGATTGTGCTCTAGACTTTGAGAGATCAACAACTTTATGCCAAGTTCTCAAAGTGTGAGTTCTGGTTAGAGTTTGTAGTATTCTTGGGGTGGGATGGTATCATGGTATATCCAATGAAGATTGAGGTTGTTCATATTTGGTCTAGGACCACTTCGGTTATTGAGATTAAGAGCTTCATTGGGTTGGCAGGCTACTACATATGATTGGTAAAGGTTTTCTCCACTATTGCATCACTTTGACCAGTTGACACTCCTTGATATTCCTTTTGAGTGGTCTAGGAGTTTGAGTTGAGCTTTTAGAAGCTCAAGCAGTTGGTGACTACTGCACGTATATTGACTCTTCTAGTTAAGAGTGAGGGCATCACGATCTATTGTGACGCATCCAGTGTTGGTTTTTGTTGTGTATTAATTCACCGGGGATGGGTTATTGCTCATGTATCGAGGCAACTTAGGCTTCATGAGTGCTACTATCCACTTATGACTTGGAGTTGGTGGTGGTAGTTTTTGTTTTAAGATCAAGAGGCAGTACCTATATGGAGTTCGTTGTGAGATCTACACTTATCATAAGAGCCTTCAATATATAATGAGACATAGGGATTTTAATTCGAGGTAGCATCTTTAGATTGAGCTTCTAAAGCACTATGACCTCTCTATTCTCTACCATCATTTGACATAGGAATTTTAATTCGAGGTAGCGTCTCTAAGTGTGTTTTAGCTTATGTGAGAGTTCAGTATTCTCTTCTTGATCAGATCCGTAGTCGACAATTTGAGGATATGGCCTTGGTGGCTTTTCGAGACCGAGTGTTAGTGGGTGATTTCAGTCAGGTTACCAATGAGTCTGAGATTTCAACTCATTTAGGTCTTTGTTTTCCTAGTTTTATTATTCTCAATGCCTAATTTATGCTCTAAACTGATGCTAAAGTGTTGATTTGCAACAATGAAGTCAAAGGAGCGAGGCAAGGACATTATCGGGAAAAAATGAGCGAAAATGCTGAAGAAGTTGAAAAAAGGCAATCCTGGTGATCGCCAAGCACACTCAGCAAACCACCGAGTGGCTCTTTAGCTCACCTAATGTTACAACATGCCAATCATGGGGAACAAGCCAATGTGGTAATGGAAATGGACAGTTGGCGAATCGCAGAATCGATAGGCGACACTGATCCAGATTGCCTAAAGGTATAGAAGTCTAATAGTGTTGAAGCAAGTAAAGAAGGCGATGAAGTGAAGAACTTAGCGCATCTCTTACCTGGTCGGTGACGGATGACTTAGTCCACCGAATAGTCCACAAGCTGGAAGTTCGGGAGAGTATAAAAGGGAAATTTTAAAAAGAGTTCAGAGTGTCCGAAATTATAAAGAACTATTCTGAGTGTTTGAGAGTTTATACCTTGAGTTTTTGATCCCAAGCACTTTTCTTAGAGTTTTGAGTAGAGATTTCAAGTGGGTTTTGATTTTAGTTGAATTGAAGCATTGTAAAAGACTTGGAATTCATTACTCAACTCATGGAAAACATTGTTCGTAATTGTTTCTTACTTTTTATGATGTGTGGCTAAAACCGCCATTCTTGGGGGTGTGATTATGCGATTAATTGTCTTAATTAGCTTATGGGTGTTAGTAATTATTGATTTAATTGCTATTTTGAAGTTGGTTTGGTTGATAACTGAGGTTTAACTTATTAATTGAAGTTGCAAATGCAATTCTAGTATAGTATTCGATGCTTGCTTGAGAAAGAGGTTTAGAGTTAAGGTTATAGATTAACGTTTGTAGTGATTGGGTAGTTGTTGATTCAGCTCGGGAGAGTGAATCTTAATTCGATCTTACCTCGATAACTAGTTTAATTGAGGTTTTGGATTGATTATATTGTTATGCTTGTTGATGTTCGAGAGAACTCGCCTGAATAGTAATAGTTGATCAAGAGATGGCTATTACATCTATAGTCTAGCCTACCCACTAAGATTGGACGAATTTCAATAATTAGTAATCACCCATATAGCGAAATTGGCAATTAATTGCTCACATCCCCAAGGATCCCTCTCTATTTGATTACTTCCATATTTTCGTAGTTGTTGTAGTTGTTACTTAACAAATTTAATTCCCAATCTGACATTTGTTGTCAAACCTTACAATTTCACTTTACTTTGTTTCAAAAATGTATGCTTCTACAACTAATTAGAACACACTTTTTACTTCGTAATTGAGTTCCATTCCTTACCACTCCCTATGGGATCGACCCCAACTCTTTATTGGGTTTATACAAAATTACGATTGCCTACACCTAGTGTTGGATGAAGTGTAGTTGAGCATTATCAAGAATGGCGCCGCTGCCGGTGAGTGGCATTTTGAATTCTCTTATTGTTGTTTGGTTGTGATCATGTTATGTTGTAGTTGAACCATTTTACTTTTGCTTGTTGTTTGTTGCCTTTGAGAAGGTGAGTAAATGAGTGTCAACGGAAGCAGCGCTAGCTAGCTGGGACAAAATGACGACATCGGCAACTTGAACAATGTGAATGAAGTATATTTGGGTGGTGTAAGTGCTATCTAGTTGCCTTCACTCGTAGGAAATGTGGTTTTTCACGTGACAAGAATGATGTTGCAACTATTGCAACTGATAGGGTTGTTTGGAGGCTATACTCATGAGGATTCCCATGACCATATTCATAATTTTGTGGACATCTGTGGTCCCTTTTCTTTCAAGAACACCTCCCAAGAGTATGCTTGACTTTAGTTGTTCCTTTTTTCACTGATGAGGGAGGCAACTAAGTGGTTAGCCGACCTACTAAAGGACTCCATTACCACTTGGGATGAACTTACCGTGGCATTCTACATAAGGTTCTTTTCTCCTTCGAGGATGATGTCATTGAGATATAATATTCAAGGTTAAAAATGCTTGGATGGTGAGCCAATTCATGAGACATGGCTACGTTTCCAGAAGTTGCTGCTCCAATGTCTAACTCACAGACTCTCGAACAATGCCTCCTTACAACATTTCTATCGGAGTCTATATTCGATTTACAAAGGTGTGGCTGACTAACTCGTCCCAGGGGGAATCATGTAGTAGCCATTCAAAATTTCTGCCATGTTGCTTGATGGAATGACCAAAATCAATCATGCTTGGTATACGAGAGAGGATCAAGTGTCTCCTTTAACCTTTAGGATAACCAAGGAACAAATTGGAAAGGACCAAGAGCGAGATCAAAATATGGCCAAGATGATCACCAAAATGGATTTGTTAAAACATGTCATGGGTAGTGATTCTAAAGTTGTGAATGGTATTGGTGTTAGTGGGGTGAACCCCAATAATATGAGGAAGTGAGTTATCTTGCAAATCAAGTAGGAGGTTTCCGTCTAAACTATCCACGACCGGGTGAGAATCAAGGTTGGAATAGAGAGCATGATGACAGTCGAAGAGACCATGATAGGGAATGGCGTGATTGTGGAACTAACTGGAAGGAGAGAGATAGGGACAAAGAGAGATATGTTCCTCCCCATGAGCGTCAAAAGCCAGAAGAGCAAAGGGTTGATCTGGAAATTTTCTGCACTGAAGATATGCTTTCACGCATTCTCAACAAAGTGGACGGGTCAGACAAGGTGCTAAAGAAATGAAAGACGATGTCTCCACTCTAAATCAGAATGTTACTTCTGACTCGGTGTACATTAAGCAGTTGGAAACACAAATGGGTCAAATCTCAACTCATTTAAATTCAAGTCTAAAAGGGGGATTAACAAGTAATACCATGGCTAATCCCAAGAATGAATCTTGAATAAGTATTCTCGTCATGCCACAATTTTAAATAAGGTACTTCTTAGGAGGCAACCCAAGTTTTTGAGCCATTTAATATTGTATTTGAATAACATGTTTTGAATGTGCATATCGAAAATTTGAAAGTTTGGGAAGAGGAGAAATTAGGTGAGCCCAGGTACGAGTCGGTGACTCACCGAATAGGTCAGCTAGCCCAATCTAGATCGTCGTTTGAACTATCTAGTTAGCTCGAGGTTTTGTAAAACTCAACGGGCCAAAGTACCCTTCGGCGCATCATCGAATGGGCCAGCGACGTAAGTGACCGCTCTGATCAGTGCGCAAACTGAAGGGTTAAAAAGGGGCTGAACCATTTTAAATTAAAAAAAACTCTCTCATTTCAAATTTATTGACTCTTGCACTTTCACAACCACGCTCTATATTTGTGTACTTGTTTTTATCGCATTTTTGTGTGGTACAAGTTCTCAGGGATGGATTTTTTCCTCTATTGCTTCAATAAACTTTCCATTTATTAACTTCGAGGTTGGTTATATGAACCCTGCACTTCAAGTTTTGGTAATTGCAAATGCATGATCGGTACCTTGTTGATTTATGTGCGTAGTAGTGATTATTTGAATGCTTGTTGTTAATGTGTGCCTATAAGATCCCAAATTGCCTGTGTTCACGTTAATTTGTGAAATCCCGTATGTTAAATGATTAAAATGCTGGGTTGTGTTGATTTTATTGATAGGTCTACTGAGGGTGAAATGTGGTAACCCCGTTTGTGCCGATCATCTGATTTTTCCCAATGATAGAGCGGGCTACGTCATTCTTAAGGGCAAGAGATGTAATCGAGGGAAGTCTAAGTACCCCAAGGTTATGGGTAGTATGGTTCTGGGCTTAATTAAGTAGAATAGGTGTTTAATTTTGTTTTCATAGGCTGCGGGTGAGAATTAAAGGTTAGGGTCAATCGACTACACCTAGTACTATTCGGCGAGCTGGGTCGAGCACGCTGAGTGTTTCGGCATTTCGCCTAAAGACCCTTGGATGTTCTTTTTATTCTTCATTGTTGTGAATTGTGTTTCATAACTTTTAGAGATATGCTTGAGCTCGCCGAGTTCACTCGGTGACTCGCCGAAATCCCCTTCTGATCGCCCTTCTGCACCCTAATTTTTTGAAAATATTCTTTAACTTTTGGTGAGCTATTTTTAGTTCGCTGAATAGTGTCGGAGATCCGCTGAATGGCCTTAGATATTGCCGACTTGTGTTGATTTCTGTAGTATTTTAGTTTGGAACATTCAACGAGTTTTCCTGCATGGTGTTATAACTTTGAAATTTTTTAAATTACATCTAACGTATGTGGTTTTGTTTTGCAGGAATGGCTAGACCAAAATTACCTGGGAGAAATCAATTGCCCCAAAAGTGGGCTAGAGGAATTGTGATAAATGAATGCGCTGCACCCACTCGGAATGCATAGGCTAAACTTCGTCCGACGGGGGTAAAAGGAAAAGGCAAAGGGCATGTGTTGCCAAAACCAACGAAGGGGAGATCCGACAGTGAGGGAATCTATGCCACTCACCTCACCACCTCTGATAGTGAGGATCACTCAGGTGATAGTTCATCAATCTCCATATCTGAGTCGGAAGACGATTAGCTTCTCTAGACTAGGAGAGAGCTACTCTCCAAGGCGATGCATGATCTAGCTCGGATACTGGTGCCTCCTATGCCTCCTCTACCTCCAGCTCAGGTAGTAGAGGAGGTACCACCAGTTCAGGATCCTTAACCCCAATCACTAAATAGATTAAAGGCCGAGGGTTTAAGGACTATTCTTGAGGAAAAGCATTTTTCTATAGATAGTGTTGTTAACCGGTACCTAGAGGTGTGAAACACTTTCAAGTTACACAAGTTCAAGATATTCACAAAGTCCAGAGGTGTGAAACACTTTGATTGATTGATGAGGTTTAACTTATGAATTGTAGTTGCAAATACAATTCTGGTATAGTATTCGATGCTTGCTTGAAAAGAGGTTTAGAGTTAAGGCAATCAATTGACGTTTGTAGAGATTGGGTTATTGTTGATTGAGCTCAAGAGAGTGAATCTGCATTCAATCCTACCAATCTATCTTGAAAGAGTAGATTAATTGACGTTTTGGGTTGTATATATTGTTATGCTTGTCGAGGTTTGAGAGAACTTTCCTGAATCGTAATATTTGATCGAGAGATGGCTATTGCATCAATAGTCTAGCCTATCCATTAAGACTCAATGAATTTTAGTAATTGGTAATCACGCGTACATTGAAATTAGTAATTATTCTGTCATATCCCCAAGGATCCTTCTCTATTTGATTACTCCCATGTTTTCATAGTTGTTGTAGTTGTTACTTGACAAACCTAATCCCCTTATCTGACATTCGTTGTCAAAACTTACAATTTAGTTTACTTTGTTTCGATAATGTCTATTTCTACAACCGATTAGAACACACTCTTTACTTCTTAATTGAATTCCATTTCGTACCACACCCTATAGGATCTACCCCAACTCTTTGTGGGGTTTATACTAGATTAAAATCGACTACACTTAGTATTGGATGAAGTGCAGTTGAGCATTATCAGTTACCTTAGATTAAGATAGGGTTTTAAGGTTTGCTGGTCGTATTTATGTTGTGAGAGTTGGGAGGTTTGATACAGTTGATTCTTTGTAAGACATATAAATCTAAATATTCTATTCATCCAGGCACCGTAAATATGTATCTTGACTTGAGGCAGCATTATTAGTGGGCCGACATGAGTAGAGATATTACGAACTATGTGTCTCATTGTTTGAGTAGTCATTAGGTCAAGGACGACTATTTGAGACCTGGTTGTGAGTTTCAGAGATTACCCACTTTAGAGTAGAAGTGGAATCACATCACCATGGACATTGTATCAGGCATTCCATGGACTTCTTGAGGTTTTGACACTATTTGGGTCATCGTTGTTTGATTGACAAAGTCAGCACACTTCTTCTCTATTGATTCAGTATTTAGTATCGAAAGGTTGGCCCATATCTATATTTAGGAGGTTGTTCATCTTCATGGTGTGCCTGTCTTCATTATATTAGATTAGGAGTCTACTTCTAGCTTTTAGAGGACTTTTCTGAGTAGGGCGACTCCTGTTTACCTTAGCACAACTTACACCCGCAGATAGATGGTCAGTCGAAGTGTACTATTTAGGTTCTTAAGGATATGGTGCGGGCTTATAGTTTAGAGTTTGGAGGTCAGTGGTATCAGTTCCTGCCTTTGGTTGAGTTTTCATTGTCATGACCGAGGGGTACCCTCTAGATGTAACATGGCGTATAGAGCTCAAAAGGACTCCATACAAGCCACTTAGTCCCCATAACATATGCAATAGAATAATAAGAGTAAAAACATAATTCAAGTCTAATTTTTTTTATAAACGAAAGTAGAAGTCTAAACACTTAGTCTTAATATAGCCATCTATTACAATATTTGAATGAAATAAGGCCTAGACCATATAACATGTCCGAAAAGCGAAAGTACATGAAAGGAACTTCAACATATGAAAAAGCCGTCCTCGAACCATGAGGACTCACCAACAAGTTCGGAAGATACACAAATCAAAGCTTAGCCACTAGAATGATCACCTAAAAAACTGGATCCTGCACTTAGGAAAAATGTAGGAAAAGTAGGCGTTAGTACAAAAATGCACTATGTATGATAGCCATACATAAAAACATTGAAGTCGTGAAAAGGGTACATTTCTTTTGAGAGCATGCAATTTACCAAGTTTAAACATCATCATAAAGATTGTGGAGGAGAATAAGTCATAAACATAGCCAACATAGTCATTATCATCTTTAGTGCAAGCTAGCAACATCTTTTAAAGCTTTTGAACACTTATGTGATACTTCTTCAAGCATGCCTTAGACCATTATTAAACTGCTTGTTCATGTGGGAAATAAGCCTTAACCAACATGAGACCGTGTAAGCTTTAACATGGAATCTGGTGACTCCCACACTGAAAAGGATTGGTCTACTTGCCTAAGGTAGAACCGGTAACTCTTAGCCTAGGTGGATCTACTGGCTAATATCCTACGGGGGCACGTAGTGTATGGGATAAGGAGATATTTACTAAAAAACCAGCCTTTCTATGGGATAGCTTCCACATCAAGAGGTTGCTTTTAGAAACCGGGCCTTACTATGGGAGAGCTTTCACCTCACACAATATCCACTCGGTGCTAAGCATTAAATTCCCACGGAGTAGTTAAGTCTCTATTAACATCGTTACTCGTGAAAGGGCGCTCTTGGCCTACCAATTCAAGTTACATCATTAGAATAGTTCTTTTTAGTTACTCATGAAAGAGTGCACTTGGCCTACCGATTCAAGGTACATCATTATGTGAGAAAAACCTTTCACATCATGGTCATTATGAGTTCATGAGAATAACCTTTCAATCAGCACACAACAAAAGCATAATCATTAACACTTCACTCTCAAAGTGTAGTCATAGCATTTACATAAACTTCATGAAAATATGCATAATCTCATACTTTACCTCATTGAGGTTCAGAACTCATTATAATTCAAGTAACCCAATCAATATATGCATAATTTCATAACATTCTCCTGTCATCAACAATGACCCACATCACAAGTTACAATTGAATAATATGGGTATTTCATGGGTTCTTGGGGATTCATCATAAAAAATCATAGGAAATCATCAATTAATACTTAATATAACATAATTCAAGCATTAGAATCATTTTTCAAAGGAACCATGACTTTGGAAAAAAACACTAACTTTTGGGGATTTCTATCTTTGAAATTGGGGTTTTGAAGGGGCTTCATGGATAAAGGCTATCCATGGATGAAATACTACAATACCTTGATCACAATGCCCTACGAATTTGGTGTGAGAAACCTTGCTTCTTGAACCCTACCTTTTCTCCTTCTTCTTCTTCTTTAAGTTTTCTAGAGACAAAATATTTGGAGAGGATGAACTTTGGGAATTGATTTGGGTTTTTGAAATAATAAGTTGAATAGGTTGGTTTGAGCAAAAATAACTTATATAGTGACCCTAATTTAAGTCAAAACGACCTCACTTAAGTTGGACTAAAATCGTAATTACCCAAAAACACCCCTCACTTTAAGTGAGCTGCCAGGTCTCACGTGGGCCCCCATGAGCCGTGGTCATGAGCCTATGCCGTGGTCCGCTTCGTGGACTTGAGTCAGTGGCTAGGAACAAGTGCCTTTAGCTCACAAGCCCAATGCATCTTCATGAGGCACTCGAGCTGTGGTGTATTCCACGAGTCGTGGTCCCTTCGTGGGCCTTGAGGAAGTGGCTTGCCACTTCCTTACCACCCTCACACAATCAAGGTATGACCAAGGACACGCCCATGAGCCGTCTAAGGCTTCACGAGCCGTGTAGTGACTCAGGTAGAGGAGCCACTTTGGGGAAGGGTTAAGGAGGCTACTGCCTCACCACCACGAGTTGCACCATGAGGCGTAGTGACCACCATGAGCCTTGAAGGCTCTCGTCGTATGGTAGGTAGTGCCTTTGGAACTTTGGGAAGCCTTGTCCCTTTCCCTTGGCTCTTGCCCTCGTGCCTTTGGCCCTAGGCCACCTTCATGACTCTAACTCTCATGTTTAGCTCTAGTTTAGCCTTCTAATTTCCGGGGTGTTACAAATTCTCCCACTTGGAAACATTTTTCCTCGAATGATGATCTAGAAACCTTAAGAAAGTAAAGACTCAAGACTAGCAGCTCATCATACATGCAACATCAAAATAATGCACAATTAACAGGAGGAAACATCAACTCGAACTCAAACATATTCAATACATCACAAGGAAGTAGGAGCTACATCTAACAACCCATTATGCATGAAATCTTAACATCTAAACATTTCTCATCGTTTAGGAGGAACTACCTTCTCCAATCTCAAAAATATGCTCAACACAATGTCATGGAGGAAATATGCAATTTACTCTCAAAAAGCATACTAAAGCATGTTCTATAATTCATCTCATAAAGCACATAGGGAACTGTTACTCAATGCACAATAACATGAGGATATTCAATCATAAAAACTTATTTTCTTACTAATCATAAATTTCTCATGAACATTCATAACATAGGAAATCATGGAAAACTCAAATACACACATGACTCCCAAAACAAGGAAAACTCAAGAGGAACTACTTACCTCAAGCTTGAATAGGAGTAGAAGGAAAAAGATGAGGATATCGGGACATCATATTGGCCTCGGCCTCCCAAGTAGCACCCTCAACTAAATGATTCCTCCAAAAAAGCTTTACGGAAGCTATTTCCTTGTTTCTCAATCTCTTGACTTGCCAGTCTAGGATCTCTACCGGAACCTCTTTATATGAAAGACTTTCGTCAACTCCCAATCCTTCTAGGGTAATTATGGATGCCAGATCGCCAATACACTTTCTAAGCATAGAAACATAAAGTGTTGGGTAAACCTGAGCCACCTCATTTGGACAATCTAACTCATAGGCAACTTTACCAACACACCTCAAAATTTGGTATGGGCCTACATACCGAGTACTAAGTTTCCCTTCCTTGCCAAAACTGATCACACTTCATGGGTGAGATTTTTAGATATAACCAATCGTTAACCTCAAACTCTAGATCCCTTCTTCTCACATTGACATAGGACTTCTTCCGACTTTGAGCCATTCTCAACCTTTCTCTAATATGTCGAACTTTCTCAATGGCTTGACAAACTAGTTGGGGACCTATCAAAGCAACTTCACCCACCTCAAACCAATCAATGAGAGACTTGCATCTCCTGTTATACAAGGCTTTAAAGGGAGCCAAATCGATACTTGAGTGACAACTATTATTGTAGGAAAACTCTATTAATGGAAAGTGGTCATTCAAATTACCATGGAAGTCTGTTACACATGCCCTTAACATATCTTCCAATGTTTGAATGGTACACTCAGCTTGCCCATAGGTTTGGGGATGGAAAGACGTGCTAGTCTTAATATTAGTACCAAAACCTTTATGGAATGACTTCCAAAAGTGAGAAGTAAATTGGGTACCCCGATCGAAAATAATGAATAAAGGAATCCCATGCAACTTCGCCATTTCTATTATTTATAGCTTAGCATAGTCTTCTACCAAAAAACAAACCTTGACGGGAATTAAGTGAGCTGATTTGGTCATCCGATCTATAATAGCCCAAAATAGAATCATGTTGTCTCGGGGTGCGAGGCAAACCCACAATAAAGTCCATGTTTACATCTTCCCACTTCCAAGTGGGAATACATATATGATGGGATAAGCCTCCCGTCCTTTGATGATCAACCTTAACTTGTTGAAAATTAGGACATTTGGCCACAAATCCCGCAATATCTTTCTTCATCCTATTCCACCAATAGACTTCCCCTAGATCACGGTTTTGGTGACTCCCGGGTGAATAGAATTCCAAGAACTATGGGCTTCCTTTAAAAAATTTTCCTCAAATCATCGACATTCAGAACACATAATTAACCTTGATACCTAAGCACCCCATCTCCCCCTTGGGATAAAGACTCAACGGACTTCTTAAGTATCGCCTATTTCAACTCAACTAATATAGGATCAAGACCTTGCTTAGACCTCACATCCATCATGAAGGACAATTCGAAACCATTATGGACCGTGACATTAGTGGAATCCACTATTTGAATACCTAGTCAGGCCAACCTATGCACATCACAAACCAATTCTTTCTTTTCATACTCTACATGATCAACACTTCCCATGGAAAATCTACTAAGAGCATCCGCTACTACATTAGCTTTAATGGGGTGATAAAGGACACTTATATCATAATCCTTAAAGAGTTCTAGCCACCTTCTTTGGCGAAGAATAAATTCCATTTGACTAAACACATATTGGAGACTCTTATGATTGGTGAAAATATCAACATGGACCCCATACAAATAATGCCTCCATATTTTTAAAGCAAACACAACCGTCGCTAACTCAAGGTCATGGATCTTAAGTTGCCTTGAAGCATAGGTAATCACCTTACCATTTTGCATAAGCACACATCCCAACCCAACTCTAGAGGAATCACAATACACCACAAAACCATCTGTAACCTCTGATAAAGTCAACACTGGAGCAGAAGTAAGTCTATCTATCAACTCTTGGAAACTTTTCTCACAAGCTTTCGACGACACAAACTTAGCCTTCTTTTGAGTCATAGCCATCAAAGGAGCAGCAATGGAAGAAAACCCATCAACAAACCTTCGATAGTAAGTGACCAAACCCGAAAAGCTTCTAATGTCGGAAGGAGTTAGAGGTCTAGGCCAACACTTGACCGCATCTTTCTTTTTCAAATCTTCATTAATACCCTCACTTGACATAATATGACCAATGAAAGCTACAGACCATAATCGAAATTCAAACTTGCTAAACTTTGCAGGAAGTTGTTGGCCCTTAAGAAATTGCAACACAATTCCCAAATGGTCTACATGTTCATTCTCACTCCTTGAATAGATCAAAATATCATCAATAAACACAATTACAAACATATCAAGGTATTGTCTAAATACCCTATTCATCAAATCCATAAATGCCGTTGGAGAATTAATCAACCCAAACGACATAACCAAAAACTCATAATGACCATACCAGGTTCGAAAAACCATCTTCGGAATATCATCCCCTCTCACGCTCAATTAGTGATGACCTGAACAGAGATCAATCTTGGAGAAATAACTAGCCCTTGAAGTTGGTCAAAAAAGTCACCAATTCTTGGAAGGGGATATTTGTTCTTAATGGTCACCTTGTTTAATTGATGATAATTGATGCACATTCTAAGAGACCTATCTTTCTTTCTAACAAACAACACCGGAGCACCACATAAAGAGATACTAAGTTGGATGAAACCCATATCTAAAAAATCCTTTAGTTGCTCCTTCAACTCTTTTAACTTCGTCGAAGCCATTCTATAAGGAGGAATAGAAATAGGTTGCGTATCCGAAAGAAGGTCAATGCCAAAATCTATTTCCTGCTTGGGAGGAATACCGAACAAACCATTTGGGAAAACTTCTGGGGGTTCATTAAACATGGGAACTGACTTAAGAGAAGGGGTTTCATAATCTACATCCCTCACCCTAACAATATGGTAAAAGCAACCTTTCAAAATCATCTTTCTAGCTTTAATGTTGGATACAAATTGACCTTTATGCATAGAATTTCCCCCTTTCCACTGTAAGATAGACTCATTCGGAAATTGGAATCAAACTACCTGAGTTCTACAATCAATAGCGGTATAACATGCATGCAACCATACCAAGAATCACATCAAAGTCTAACATGTCAATCTCTACCAAATCAACAAGAGTAACTCTACGGGACAGGGAAACAGGACATCTTCTATAAACCTTCTTAGCCACTATAGAATCACCAACAAGAGTAGATACAAAAAAAAAAGGTTCTAATAACACTTTCGGAGGAACATCAAACCTCATCGCCACATAAGGTGTCACAAAAGATAAAGTCGAACCGGGATCTAACAAGGCATACACATCAAGAAGAAAGACTTTTAACATACTAGTCACTACATCTGGGTAGCTCTCTTGGTTACCTCGGGTTTGGAGAACATAGAAATGGTTTTTCTTTGGAGCATTGTAGTTTGAACCGCTAGGAGGAGCTTGCTTGCCCTCTCTTCCCTTCGTCGTAAGCATTGGGCATATCCTCACTTTATGTCCACTCTTACCACAACCATAGCAACCATCCGTGCCGGCAAGGCACTACCGTCATCTTGCCTTCCAATTTTAGAGTAATTTGGCCTAGCCAAAAAAGAACTACCTCCATTTCCTCCTTGAGGTTTAGGGTTAGACACCATATCTTGGTTGAAATTAGAAGGAGTATTAGAGGAACCTCGACTGGAGAACCTTTGTCGAAATCTTGGTCGACCTTGCCCATCGGTCCTAGAATTGGAGAACTTCCCATCACTGGTCCTAGCTCTTTTCACCTACCTATTCGTTTCTTTGAGTTTCAATTTCTCAATTTATTGGGCATATACCATAAGTCTTGAGAGGTCATGACCCAAGGCTACCCCTTAGATATGGCACTGCGTACAAGGCTCCAAGAAGCCTCATACAAGCTCATAGCATATCATGAACATAAGAACATAGGAAAATAGTGTAGAATTTAAAAATATTCTTTACGATCAAAGTCTTTTATAAAACAAGAGAGAGTCTATAAAACCATGTCTCAAACCATCTATAATACTTGAATTAAAACTCTTGAATAGAACCTTAGGGACATAGCCCTTAGAAAAAGTCTAAAACATAAAGAAAGACTTAAAGGATATAATGGACAAGCCCTCGAATACTATGAGGACTCACCAATCTTCTTTTTTTTAATCTACTATGGTCCTAGCCATGAGGGTGGAAGCCGATATCACCAAACCCTACACTTATAGAAAATGTAGGAATTAGGGTTAGCACAAAAATGTACCAAGTATGGAAGATATGCATAAAAATTCTTAAAACATGCAAAAAGGGATATTTTAATTGAATCCATACTATATGCTACTTTTGAACATCATGTTTGAAAAAGTTGGAGAATGTAGCTCATAAGACAACTCATGTTCAATTCATCATAGCATAATGAATATCATCATAATCACAAGCATAGTCTCCAACATAAACATAATGCATACCCCAATCTTCACAAGACATAGTTCACACACATAGTTAAATACCAAGATCATCTTGTCATAATAGAACCATCACATAAGTAACCCTAGGTCATACTTGTGCAATGCATAGATAGGATCCCATAATCCTAGCTACAATAAATACAACTTTTAGGCCACCATGCCCATACTTTTCATGCTTTGGTCTTATCCATATTCAATATTAACAAACAAGGAAACATTCATATTCATAGCTTAAAACAGGGGAAGTCACTATTAGCAACACTCTATACAATGTACGCATAATTTCAGACATTTTCATAGCATAAGGAAACCACACCATAACCCCTTCCAAAGTCTACTTGTGCAATGTATAAGTAAAGTTCCATACCCCCACTCACACTAAGTAAAGCTCATTAGGAAGTCATAAGTATAGTTCATGTTCATGTACATAATTCATATAGAGCATGCATTAACTCATAATCAACATGTCATGTGGGAAACCTACCATGCTCACTCTCAAAGCCTACATGTGCAATGCATGAATGAACTCCCATGCCTTTATTCATACTAAGTAGAACCTTTTGAGGAGCCACAATAAATAAACCATGTTCTTGTTCATGTTTCTTCTTTATGTCATGGTTCACATTCTTGACATGTAGGGAAATAGCCTTAATCGACATAGACAATGTGAGCTACATGGAACGGGTGTCATGCCTTAC
Source organism: Solanum bulbocastanum (assembly GCA_037074985.1). Taxonomy (NCBI): domain Eukaryota; kingdom Viridiplantae; phylum Streptophyta; class Magnoliopsida; order Solanales; family Solanaceae; genus Solanum; species Solanum bulbocastanum. The sequence goes on along the minus strand of CM073606.1, from coordinate 14,765,344 downwards.
ACCGAAAAGAGATGTCCTACTTGCATAAGGCAGAACTAACATGTTTAGCTTTCAGGTGGATCCACTAGCTAAAGACCTATGTGGGCACATATTTATGGGATAAGGAGATTGCTACTAGAAACACAGACTGACAAACATAAAAGGTTACCATCTCATGAGATAACTTGTTTTGGGAACCCGGACAGACTAGCGTAAAAGGAACCCATTGGGAAGCCTTACTAACTGGCATAAAAGCTTCCATCGTATTTTCATGTCCACTAGGTGATAAGCATAATTCCCGTTATGCTCATGTTAAGTCTTTACTTATGTTCATTTTTATGGAAGGGTGACTTAACACTCAATCCAACACAACATCATGAAATAGCTCATAGATTCATTAAGTGAAAATAGCCTTTCAACATTAGAATCATTATTATATGAGTAAACCTTTCACATCATGTTCATAGCATTAATGAGAATAGCCTTTCAATCAACACAACAATATTATCATAGTCCTAGACTTTTTATGCATAGTCATGTGTAAGGGTATGGGGAGAATCATCTTTCAACACTACAACATTTACACAATAGTAATAGGATCTTCACTTTCTAAGTGAATCATGAGTTCATACAAAATTCTTATAAACATGTACAAACCTTCATAAATTTTCTCTTCAAAGGCTATGAATCAACTCAACCCAAACATCTAGAACTACTACATTAGATAAGGGGAATATCATGATTCAATAATACAAACAACACCTTAGTCACATCATAGTAATGTTCATGCATGGTGTGTGTGTGATTGCCCTTTCAATGACACAACAACAATCTTATCCTCAGACACATCACTCTCTAAGTGTTCATAAAACATGCACATATTATCATAATCATGTGTATCCCTCATATCTTGCATTTAAGGATCATGTGGCATATTAATTCAACACATCTAGCATTTACTATTGTCACGACCCAAAGCTACCCCCTAGATGTGAAACGGTGCACAAGGCTTAGAGAAGCCTCATACAAGCCTCATAGCATATCAAGAACATAAGTACATAGGAAAATAGTGCAGAATTTAAAACTTTTTTTCCAATCAAAGTCTTTTATAAAATGACAAAGTCTATAACACCGTGTCTCAAACCATCTATAATACTTGGATTAAGACTCTTGAGTACAATCTTAGGGACACAACCCTTACTTAAATCAAAACATAAAAGAAAGACATAAAGGACATATGGTCAAGCCCTCGAATACTATGAGGACTCACCAATCTTCTTGTTCTTGATCTACTATGGTCCTACCCATGAGGGTAGAATCCAATTTCTCTGAACCCTACACTTACAGAAAATGTAGAAATATGGGTTAGCACAAAAATGTACTAAGTATGGAAGCCAAGCATAAAATCCTTAAAACATGCAAAAAGGGACATTTTAGTTAAATCTATGCTATATGCCTCTTTTGAGCATCATCTTTCAGATAGTTCAAGAATGTATAAGAAAAATCATGTACAACTCATCATAGCATAAAGGATATCATCATAATCACAAGCATAGTCTCAAAGATTAACATAATGCATACTCCAATCTTTCACAAGACATAGTTCTCATACATAATTAAATACTAATATAATCTCATCATAATAAAACTGTCACATAAGCAACCCTAAGCTATACTTGTGCACTGCATTGATAGGATCCCATAATCCTATCCACATTAAGTACAACTTCTAGGCCACCATGTTGATGCATAACATACCTTGAACTTATCTATAGCTAACATTCATAGATACAGAGATATTCATGTTCATATCTTGTAATAAGTAAAGTCACGCTAAGAAACAATCCATGTCATGCATACCTAAATTTATATCTCTTCATAGCATACGAAAACCACACCATAACCTCTTTATAAGTCTACTTGTGTATTGTATAAGTGAAGTCCCATACCCCCACTCATACTAAGTAAAGCTCATTAAGAAGTCAAAAGTATAGTTCATGTTCATGTTTATAACTCATATAAATCATGCATTAACTCATAATCATTATCTGATAAGGGAAACCTACCATGTCCACTTCTCAAAGCCTGTTTGTGCAATGCACGAATGAAGTCCCATACCCCCAATCATATGAAGTAAGCCTCTTGAGGAACCATAGTAAATAACCCATGTTCTTGTTCATAGTTCATATTCTCGTTCTTGATCATGTCATGGTTCATGTTCTTGTTCACGTGAGAAAAAAGCCTTAACCATCATAGACCATATGAGCCACATGGAATCCGGTGTCATGCCCCACACTGAAAAGATTTGTCCTACTTTCCTAAGGTAGAACTAACATGTTTATATTTTTAGTGGATCCACTAGCTGAAGACCTATGTGAAACATAGTTATGGGATAAGGAGATTTTTACTAGAAAACCGGACTGATTGATGTAAAAGGATACCATCTCATTAGATAACGGTTTTTGGAACCCGGACTAACTGGCGCAAAAGGAACCCATTGGGATGCCAAACTTACAGGCGTAAAAGCTTCCATCTTACATTCAAATTCATTCGGTCCTAAGCTTAATTCCATAAAATACTCATGTTAAGTCTTTACTAAAAGTCATGTTCATGAAAGAATGCCCTAGCACTCAAACAATCTTGGAATCATGGAAAATCATGGGTTCATTAGGTGAGAATGACCTTTCAACCTTAGAATCATTAATATGTGAGCAGACCTTTCACGTCATGTTCATAGTGTTTCATGAGAATAGCCTTTCAGTCAACACAACAACATTATTATAGTTATAGACAATTCATGCATAATCATGTGTAAGGGTATGGGGTGAAGGATCTTGCAACAATACCACAATTACACAATACTTATAAGGTCTGCACTTTCTAAGTGAATCATGAGTTAATACACAATTTTTATCAACGTGTACAAACCCTCATAATTTTCACTTCAAGGGTTGTGAATCAACTCAACCCAACATCTAGAATTACTACATTACATAAGGGGAACATCATGGTTCAATAACTCAATCAATATCTTAGTCACATCATAGTCATGTTGATGCATGGGGGGTGTGTGTGATTGTCCTTTCAATGACACAACAACAACAATATCATCATAGACACTTTCCTCACAAAGTGTTCATAAAACATGCACATAATATCATTATCATACATACCCCTCAAATCTTACATTCAAGGATCATATTGAGTCAACACATCTAGCATTCACCACATAAAACATAGATATAATTATGACTCAAGTAAACGAATCATTTCATGCATAATCTCATGTGATCAAATTATAGGTCATGTGGGTGTAGTCTTTTCACCATAAGGCCATACAGAATTCAACACACATAATAGCTCCCTTCTTAAAGCCTTAACATCCTTAGCTTATTCATTTTACCCTTTTACACTTAAGCTATAGGAGTCATCTTCATATTATGAGCATTACCGTGAAGCAATACCTTACATGGTTCATGTAAACCTAAAACTCAAGGTAACTAACCGCATGCTTCATTCTCACTCAATTATAGTCATATATCATCAACTAACCTAAATATAAATACTACCCAACCATGATCCATCATGTAAACCCTAATAAAGTTAGTGCTTATCTTCAAGCTTTACTTATAAGCAATTCATATCTAGGTGATCTATTATAAGGCAATTCATAAAGAAGTTCATCAATCTTAGAAGATTACATCTAAACCCTCAATTTGCCTCTTTCATGACATAACCCAAGACTATACTAGAATCTTTGGTTAATAGAGAAAACATACATAACCATGCTAAAGTCATGCAATTACACCATAGGCAATCATTACATACTCAATTGAGCCCACATACCACAATACCAACACTTCAAGATCCAAATTAGGAAAATTGGGGATTTCATGGGTTCTTGGGAGAAACCATCATAAATCAACATTAAATCATAAATTCAATCATAATTATTCATAATTAAACCTTTGAAATGGTTTGAAAGAGAATTCATGACTTAGATTGAAAACTCAACTTTAGGGGATTGGAAAGCTTTGAAATCTAGTTTGGAAGGGCTCTATGGGTGAAGGTTACACATAGATGAAAATCCACCATAACTTATGAAGATTTTGACACGAAATTGAAGAGAATAGGCTGCTCCTTGATCCCTAGACTTGACCTTGGTCTAGTTCTTCAATAGAGGTTTTCTAGAGAGAGAATTATTTGAGAGGAGAGTGTTTTTGGGAATTGATTTGGGGTCTTGATAGAGAATGAGTTAATTAGGTGTTTAATGACGTAAAATACTTTATATAGGTGAAATAAATCCAAATTAAATGACCCCTAATGAAAACTAATTACGAAGGAATTTACCTAAAGACCCCTACCTAGGCCGTTTCTTGGACAACAAGCGTAGGCATGACTTATGCCTGGGACCTACGGTCTGTAGGTTAGCCTACTGGCCGTGCTGCAGGTCCGTAGGTCATGACCTGCAGCTTGAGTTGGAGGGCTTGACTTATGCCCATGAGATATGGAGCGTGGATGGACCTACGCCCCATAGGTGCCATCCATAGCTCACACTTTGGGCAGTCTTGGGGCAGATTTGGGGGACTGTTTTGGGGTCCTCCTCATGGACCCCTTTGGTTGGTCCTTGGGGAGTTGTACCTTCACGTTTAGCCCCTAAACACCTTGTCCTTGTTATGGGAAGCCATTTTACCACATTATCCCACAAATCAAACTCAACAACTCACACGTAAGGCTCTAGTTTCACCTACTAGTTTTCATTAGGATCTTGCTTGGTCTTACTAGTTTTGCCTGATGTTACATTATCTCCCCCTTGGGAACACTCATCCTCGAATGACAATTTAGGCACCTTACGGAATTAAAAGACTCAACACTAGCAGCCTATCATGCATGAAACATCAAAATAATGCATAACTCAAAGGAGGAAACATCAACTCTAACTCAATCATGTTCAATGCAATACAAGGAAGTAGGAACTACATCTAACACACCATTTATGCATGAAATTCTCATATCTAGTTATGTTCATGGAGGAACTACCATCTCCTAGTCTTAACATGCTCAACATACTCCTACGGAGCTCATATGCATTTTCACTCTCAAAAATCATTTATTAAACAAGCAATCTCTCAACTTCATACTAAAGCTTGCTCATATATTATTCTCATTAAGTACAATAGGCACCTCTTACTCAAAGCACTACAACATAAGGAAAAAAATTCACTTAAATTCATTTTCTTTCAAAACACAAGTTTTCCTGAATATGCATTATATAATGAAGTCATGGCAACACATAAGCACATAACCACAATGTTAGCTAGGCACACCATCTTCCACTTGAGAGTGAGCCTATACAAACACTTCTAAACTTCATCAATCAAATAATCATAGGAGGAACTACCTTTTCCAACAAAAAGCAAGCTTAATACAACATTATGGAGCCAATATGCCATTTCATCAAAAGTATAGCAAAGCATGTTTGTCAAGTCATTTCATGAAGTGAAATATGCCATCATCATACTAAATGCACAACAACATGAGGAATATGTAAATCATGAAAACTCATTTTTCTTCTTTAAACAAAATAGGAATTCTCTCAAGAACATGCATAACATAAGGAGATCATGAAAATTTCTAACACACTCATGACTCCAAAACATAAAACAAGCCCAAAAAGGAACTATTGGTCTCAAACTAGCATAGGAATAGAAGAAAGGGATGAGGATATCGGGACTCTCAATCAATCTTTCTATCTATGCACATCATCTCCCCCTTGATAGTAAGCCCATTACTAAGACCTCAAATACTACGCTTTTCAAACAAACCCAAAGCATCACCAATACTCATTATAACCATACTAGGTTCTAAAACCAATAGAAGTCTAACAACCATACATCCAAAACCTACCAAGGTTTACAAGAGTAACTCTATGGGAGAAAGAAACTTACGGAACACATATAACATCCAAGACTCCACAACCATGAAATGATTCAAGGAGGGCTTACCATCTTAAGCTAGAGGAGGAATAGAAGGGAACATAAGGATATCGGGACATCTCATTGGCCCTTGGCCTCCGAAGTAGCACCCTCAAATAACACCCTTCCTAAATTACCACTCCTCAACATTCTCATGGAAGCACTTCCTTACTCTTCTATTTCTTAATTTGTCGGTCTAAGATACCAATCGGTACTTCTAAATTAGAGAAGTTCTCATTAAGCAACTCTAGCTCAGAAGCAACCTTACCAACACCACTCAAGGTATCATAAGAGCCTACCTAACTGGGACTAAACTCGTAAAACTCACTACACCACATAAGGTGAGAATTTAGAGCCAATCCAAATCATGAACTTCTAGGACACTTAACGACTTTGCCATCTAATCAATTTCTTCTAATTCTAAGGTCGGAGCAAGTCATCACTCAACTTTTAACCTTTTATCACATAAGGTGATTCTAAACCATAGAGAATTTACACTTTTATCCTCTTTTAATGGAGTCTACTCACTCAACATCTCTAGGCATTATTTAAACACCACTATTCATCAAATCCTCCAACACATTATAAACTCTTTATGGCTAAATTGGGTTCTACCAACAACACATATAACCATAATTAAAACCCAAATATACTAAGGACAACATAAAGCTCATCATGTCGAATTTATCAAGTCACAAAGACAAGTACTACCAAATTAGAAGTAAGCATGAAACACATACCGGGAGAAACACTAGCTGGACACTTTTGTTCTCCACTATCTTGAAGAGGATTGTACCTTATTTCCTTCTTGTCTCTTTCCCTAGCAATGAGTCATTTTGTGGTCACTTCCACTAGAACCACAACAATCTTTCATGCCGACTAGACACTTACCATCATGTCTTTTTCAACACCTAGCAAAAGTAGGCCTAAGAACTTAAGATCCACTACCACTGACTTCTAGAGATTTTGGGGTAGACACCCTCTTTTGGTCAAACTTTGGGGGAACCCTAGAAGAGCTTTGACCATGAAATCTTTCTTCAGAGGAATTATCATTATCAAATCTATACCTCTTTGATGCTTTAGACCTCATTTCAAGTTTCTCCCTTTCAAACCATTGAGCATGAATCATAAGATAGTCAATGTTCATATCATTCTCAAGCATATCCATACTGCATTCATTTGCTATCAAGTAAGATACACCCGACACAAACTTACTCATCTTCATCCTAGCGTCTGCCTCTATTAATGGAGCATATCTTTACAAGCTAGTGAATAGCCAAGCATACTCCTTAAAACTCATCCTACCTTGGCGAAGGTTAATAAACTTAAGTATCTTAGCCTCTCTCATCTCTAAAGGGAAAAACCTATCAAGGAACCCATTCTTCAATCTTGCCCGTTCCATGGGTCCACTTCTACTGGCGTCGCCTCTTTCCATTGACTAAACGACATTTGAGAAACATCCTTTAATTGGTAAGTGGCCAATTTTGTTTTCTCTACTGGAGCCACTCCCACAAAGGTCAAAACCCTAGACACCTCATCTATAAACTCTAGACGATTTTCCTCTATCTTTAACCCATAAAATACCGGATTTTCTATCTTGACTTGAGTCAATAATTGAAAACCATACCTAATCTTCTTATTAGTTACATACTCCCATATAGAGACAGTTCGAGCTTGGGAGGAGCTTGGAGAGGAACCTCTTGCTCCTCATTGTCTTCCTCATTCCCTTCAATGAAAGCCCTTGATGTAGTCATATCCTGAAAACCATTGGGCACACAATAGGAGAAAGATCTAATAAATTTTAACTCTAGGGCACAACTTAGAGAATGAAGAAGTGAAGTTTTACTAACATCTAATAGCCTCCTATTCATAATTGTGGCGCACATCACATTTATGAACAAGACTGTAGTGGACGTGGTTTGAGACATCCTAAAGCCATCCCAAAAATCTTGTGCTCTGATTCCATGTTTGTCACGACCCAAGGCTACCCCCTAGATGTGGCACAACGTATAAGGCTCTAAGAAGCCTAATACAAGCCTCATAACATATGATGAACATGAGAACATAGGAAAATAGTTAGGAATTTAAAACTTTTCTTGACAAATGAAGTCTTTTATAAAATGAGAGAGCCTATAACACTATGTCTCAAACAATCTATAATACTCGGATTAAAACTCTTGAATACAATCTTAGGGACATAGCCCTTACATAAGTCTAAAAAATAAAACAAAGACATAAAGGACATATGGTCAAGCCCCCGAATACTATAAGGACTCACCAATCTTCTTCTTCTTGATCTATTATGGTCCTAGTCACGAGGGTAGAATTCGATTTTTGAAAACACTACACTTATAGAAAATGTAGAAATATGGGTTAGCACAAAAATGTAATAAGGATTGAAGTCATGCATAAAAGTCCTTATAACATATAAAAAGGGACATTTTAGTTGAAACCATGCTATATGCCACTTTTGAACATAATCTTTGAAATAGTTGGAGAATGTAGCTCATAAGACAAATCATGTAAAATTCATCATAGCATAAAGGATACCATCATGATCACAAGCATAGTCTCCAACATAAACATAATGCATACTCCAATCTTTACAAGACATAGTTCTCATACATAATTAAATACCAAGATCATCTCATCATAATATAACTATCACATAAGCAACCCTAAGCTATAATTGTGCAATGCAAATATAGGATCTCATAATCCTATCTACACTAAGTATCAATTCTAGGACACCATGATCATACATAAAATACCTTGACCTTATCCATAGGCAACATTCATAGACAAGGAGACATTCATGCTCATAACTTGTATTAAGTAAAGTTAGACTTAGCAACAATCCATGTCATTCATACCTAAATTCATATCTCTTCATCGTATACAGAAACCACACTATAACCTCTTTATAAGTCTACTTGTGCATTGTATAAGTGAAGTTCCTTACCCTCACTCACACTAAGTAAAGCTCATTAAGAAGTGATTAGTACAATTCATGTTCATGTTTATAACTCATATAAAGCATGCATTAACTCATAATCATCATGCCATAAGGTAAACCTACCCTGCCGACTTCTCAAAGCTTACTTGTGCAATGCATGAATGAAGTCCCATACCCCATTCACATTTTGTAGAGCCTCTTGAGGAACCATAATAAATAATCCATGTTATTTTTCATATTTAATATTCTTGTTCTTGATTATGTCATGGTTCATGTAGGGAAATATCCATAACCGACATAGACCATGTGAGCTACATGGAATCAGGTGTCATGCCCTACACCGAAAAGAGGTGTCCTACTTGCCTAAGGTAGAACTAACATGTTTAGCTTTTAGGTGGATCCACTAGATAAAGACTTGTGTGGGCACATATTTATGGGATACGGAGATTACTACTAGAAACCTGTACTGACTAACGTAAAAGGTTTGTATCTCATGAGAAAACATTTTTGGGAACCTGGACTAACTGGCGTATAAGGAACCCATTAGAAAGCCGTACTGACTGGTATAAAAGCTTCCATCACATATTTATATCCACTCGGTGCCAAGCTTAATTCCCTTAAATATTCATGTTACGTCTTTACTTAAATTCATGTTAATGAAATAATGCCCTAGCACTCAAACCATCATGGAATCATGGTAGCTTATATTCGTTAGGTTAGAATGGACTTTCAACCTTAGAATCATTAATATGTGAGTATACCTTTCACATCATGTTCATAGTGTTTCATGAGAATAGCCTTTCAATCAACACAACAACATTATCATAGTTATAGCCAATTTATGTGTAATCACGTGTAAGGGTACGGAGAGAAGCATCTTGCAACAATACCAGAATTACACAATAGTCATATGGTCTTCACTTTCTAAGTGAATCATGAATTCATATACAATTCTTATCAACGAGTACAAACCCTCATAATTTTCTCTTCAAGGGCTGTGAATCAACTCAACCCAAACATCTAGAATTACTACATTAGATAAGGGGAGCATCATGGTTCAATAACTCAATAAATACCTTAGTCACATCATAGACATGTTCAGTCATGGGGTGTGTCTGTGATTATCCTTTCAATGACACAACAACAACATTATCATCATAGACACTTCACTCACAAAGTGTTCATTAAACATGCACATAATATCATAATCATACATACCCCTCATATCTTGCATTAAAGGATCATATTGACTGAACATATCTAGCATTCACCACATGAAACATAGATATAATCCTGACTCAAGTAAACCATTCGTTTCTCGGATATACTCATGTGATCATATTATAGGTCATGTGGGTGTAGTCTTTTCACAATAAGGCTATACACAACACAACACACATAAGATCTCCCTTCGTAAAGCCTTAGCATCCTTAGCTTGTTCATTTTATCTTTTTATCCTTAAGCCCTAGGAATCATCTTCATAATATGAGCATTATCCTTAAGAAATACCTCACATGGTCATCATGTAAACCTAATCTCAAGGTAACTAACCACAAGCATCATTCTTACTCAATTATAGTCATATATCATCAAGTAAACTAAATCTTAATACTACCCAACCATGATACATCATGTAAGGCTAATCAAGTTAGTTCATATCTTCAAGATTTAATTATAAGAAATTAATGTCTAGGTGATCTAGTCTAAGGAAATTCATAAAGAAGTTCATAAATCTTAGAAGGTCACATCTAAACCTTCAATTCGCCTCTTTCATGGCATAACCCTCGACTATATAAATTTCACCCTAGAATCTTGGGTTAATCAAGAATACATGTATAACCATGCTAAAGTCATGTTATTCACCATAACCAATCATTACATACTCAATTGAGCCCACATACAACAATACCCACACTTGAAGATCCAATTTAGAAAAATTGGGGATTTCAAAGGTTCTTGGAAGAACCCATCATAAATAAACATTAAATCATAAATTCAATCATAATTCGTCATAATTAAACCTTTGGAAACGTTTTGAAAGAGACTCCATGACTGAAATTCAAAACTCAAATTTTGGGGATTGGAAAGCTTTGAAATCTAGTTTTGGAAGGGCTCTATGGGTGAGGCTACCCATAGATGAAAAGCCACCATACCTTATGAATATTTCCATACGAAATGGAAGAGAAAAGACTTCTCCTTGACCCTTATACTTGACCTTCATCTTGTTCTTCAATGGAGGTTTTCTAGAGATAGAATTATTTGAGAGGAGAGTGTTTTTGGGAATTGATTTGGGGTCTACAGATATAATGAGTTAATTAGGTGTTGAAGGACATAAAATAATTTATATAGGTGAAATAAATCCATATTAACTGGCCCCTAATGAAAACTAATTAAAAAGGAATTTACCTAAAGACACCTACTTAGGTCGTGTCTTAGATAGTAAGTGCAGGCATGACCTATGCATGGGACCTACGGTCCATAGATCAGCCTATTGGCTGTGCTGCAGGCCCGTAGGTTATGTCCTTCAGCTTGAGTTAGAGGGCTTGACTCACGCCCAAGAGCTACGGAATGTGGATGGACCTACGCCCCGTAGGTGCCATCTGTAGCTCACACTTTGAGCAGTCTAGGGGTACATTATCCCACAAATCAAACCCAACAACTCACACGTAAGGCAATAGTTACACCTACTAGTTTTCGTTAGGCTCTAGCTTGGTCTTACTAGTTTTTCCAGGTGTTACAACTACATTAGACATAGATAGAATCATGACTCAAGTAAATCATTCATTATAAGAATAAACACATGTACTCATATTAAAGGTCATGTGGGCAAAGCCCTTTCACAGTAATGCCATATATAATTAAACTTACATAATAGCTTCCTTCTTAAGGCCTTAACATCCTTAGTTTATTCAAATTAGCTTTTACCCTTTAAGCCTTAGAAGTCATATTCATACCACAAGCATTAACTTGAAGCAATACTTCACCTGGTCAACATGTAAACCTAACACTCAAGGTGAACTAACCACATGCTTCATTCTTAACCGATTATAGTAATATAGCATTAAGTAAACAAAATCTCAATACTACTCAATCATGATCCATCATATAAGCCCTAACCTAGTTCATTCATGTCTTCAAGCTTTACTTATAAGCAATTCATATATAGGTCGTCTAATCTAAGGCAATTCATAAAGAAGTTCATCAATCTTAGAAGGTCACATCTAAACCATCAATTTGCTTCTTTCGTGACATAGCCTTAGAATATAAGAATTCACCCTAAAATCTTAGTCTAATCAAGAATACATGCATAACCATACTAAAGTCATGTAATTACACCATAAACAATCATTATATACTCAATTGATCAAATATACAACAATACCCACACTTGAAGATCCAAATTGGGAAGATTGGGGGTTTCATGGGTTTTTGGGGCAAACCATCATAAATCAATATTAAATCATCAATTCAATCCTAATTATTCATAATTAAACCATTGAAAAAGTTTTGAAGGAGAACCCATGACTTATATTGAAAACTCAACTTTTTGGAATTGGAAAGCTTTGAAATCTAGTTTTGGAAGGGCTCTACGGGTGAAGGCTACCCATAGATAAAAATTCACCATACCTTATGAAGATTTCCTCCGGAAATTGAAGATAAAATACTGCTCCTTGACCCCTAGACTCGACCTTCTTCTTGTTCTTCAATGGAGTGTCTAGATAGAGAAATATTGGAGAGAACTTGGGAATTAATTTGGGGTCTTGAGATATAATGAGTTAATAGGGCGTTTAATGACTTAAAATAGTTTATATATGTGTATAAAGACTATATTAAACGACCCCTACTTAAAATAATTAAAAGATTAATTACCTAATTGGACCCTCCTTTGGCCCAGACTAGACAAAATTGCAGGCCATAACTCACGCCCTGCACTCACAGATTGTGAGTGGACCTATGAGTCGTGCTGCTGGTTTGTAGGTTAGGGTCTGCAGCTCCTAAAATGAGCTCTTGACCCACAACCTAGTCTTACGGGGTGTGGATGGACCTACGCCAATATGCCCATTCCGTAGGTCATAAACTTGGGCACTTTAGGGCTGTTTGGGGGTTAGGCTTTAGGGTCCTCCTCAAGGATCCTTGGTTGGTCCTTGGGGAGTCGTACCTTGACGTTTAACCCCTAAACACCTCGTCCAAGGTACAGGATGAAATTTTACACTTCTAAACCACACATAAAACGCAAACACTCTCACATAATGCTCGAGTTTCACCTATAAGTTTCTAGGATGTTACATTATCTCCCCTTTGGGAACATTCGTCCTCGAATGATGACTTAGACACCTTACGGAATTAAAGACTCAATACTATCAGCCCATCAAGCATGAAACTTAAAAATAATGCACAACTCATAGGAGGAAATATCAACTCCAAATCAAAATATAATCAATTCAGCATAGGGAAGTAGGAACTGCATCTACCAACCCAAGATGTAAGAATTTCAATAACTAGCAATGTTCAAGCAGGAACTACCATCTCCTAGTCATAAAATGCTCAACATACTTTCACGGAGCTCATAAATAATTTTCTCTCAAAAAGCATTTTATTCAAGGAGGAATTTCTCAACTCCTAACCATAGCAAGCTCATATATTCTTCTCATGAAGTACAATAGGCAACTCATACTCAAAGAACTACAACATGAGGAAAATAATTCACATAAAATCATTTTCTTTCAAGACACCAGTTTTCATGAACATGCATTATATAAGGAAATCATGGCAACACATAAGCACATAACAATCTTGCTAGCTAGGCACACCATCTCCCCTATGGGAGTATGCCTATACCAACTCTTTTAAACATTATCCATCACATAATTGTAGGAGGAACTACCTTTTCCAACTAAAAGCAAGATCAACAAAACATTATGTAGCCAATATGCGATTTCATCAAAAGCATAACAAGTCATGTTCATCGAATCATTTCATGAAGTTAAATATGCCATCATCATACTAAAATGCACAACAACATGAGGAACATGTAAATCATGAAAACTCATTTTATACAAAACAAGAATTCTCTCAATAACAAGCGTAACATAAGGAGATCATGGAAATTTTCTAAATCACACATGACTCCAAAACATAAAACAAGCCCAAAAAAGAACTCTTGGTCTGAAGCTAGAATAGAAATAGAAGAAAGGGATGAGGATGTCGGGACTCTCAATCAATCTTGCTACCAAAGAATATCATCTCCCCCTTGGGAGTAAGCCCCTTACTAAGACCTCAAATACTACTCCTTCCAAACAATCCTAAAGCATCACTAAAATTTATAATAACCCTACCGGGTTCTAAAAACAATAGAACCATGCATCCGAACCTACAAAGGTTAACAGGAATTACTCTATGAGACAAGGAAATCCTAGGACAGTCATAACATTCAAGACTCCACAGTCATGAAACGAGTCAAGGAGGACTTATCATCTTAAGCTAGAGGAGGAATTGAATAGAATATAAGGACATTGGGGCATCTCATTGGCCCTTGGCCTCTGAAGTAGCACCCTCAACTAAAACCCTTACTAAAACACCACTCCTCAAAATTCTCATGGAAGCACTTCCTTATTCTTCTATTTCTTAATTTCCCGATCTAAGATCCCAATTGGTAGTTCTAAATTAGAGAGGTTCTCATTAAGCAACTCTAGCTCACAAGCAACTTACAAACACCACTCAATGTAACATATAAGCTCACCAAACCGGGACTAAACTTGTCAGACTCACTACACCTCTTAAGGTTAGAATTTCCAGCCAATACAAATCATGAACATCTAGAACACTCAACAACCTTGCTATCTAAGCACATCTCTTTAAATTCTAAGGTCGGAGCAAATTATCACTCAACTTTTCACATCTATAACACAAGGTGATTCTAAACCATGAAGAATTACACTTCTATCCTCTTTTAAAGGTGTCTACTAACTCAACATTTCTAGGCATTACTTAAACACCACTATTCATCGAATCCTCCAACATATCTTAAAATTTATTATGGTTAAGTTGGGTGCTACCAACAAACACACATAACAATAATTAAACCCATTTATACGAAGGCGAACATAAAAGCTCATCATGTCCAATTTATCAAGTCACAAAAGACAAGCACTACTGAAATAGAAATAAGCATGAAACAGATATCAGGAGCAACATTAAGAGGACACTCTTGTTCACCTATAGCTTGAAGAGCATTAAACCTAATTTTCTTCTTCTCTTTTCCCCTAGCCATGAGTATCGAACAATCTTTCATTTTATGGCCACTTCCACAATAGGCATAGAAACCATTAGTACCAGCTAGACACTTGCCATTAAGCCTTTTTCTACACCTACCACAAGTAGGCCTAATCACATAAGATCCACTACCAATCTCTCCTTGAGATTTTGGGGTATACACCCTCTTTTGGCCAAACTTTGGGGGAATTTTGGAAGAGCTTTGACCATAGAATACTTCTTGAGAGGTGTTACCATTATCAAATCTATACCTCTTTGTTCCTCTAGACCTCTCTTCAAGATTCTCCCTTTCAAACCGTTGAGCATGGATCACAAGACAATCAATATTCATATCATTCTCAAGCATATCCATACAACATTATTTTCCTATAAAGTTGGACACACCAGACACAAATTTACTCATCTTCATCCTAGGGTCGGCCACTATGGATGGAGCATATCTCGACAACCTAGTGAACACCCAAGCATACTTCTCAACACTCATCCTACCTTTGTAAAGATTAATAAACTCAACTATCTTAGCCTCTATCATGTGTAACGGGTAAAACCTATCAAGGAACCCATTCTTAAATCTTTCCCATTCCACGGGGCCCACTTTTAACGACCATGCTTCTTTTCATTGGTTAAACCAAAGTTGGGAAATATCCTTTAATTGATAAGCGGAAAATGTTGTCTTCTCTACTAGAGTCACACCTATAAAATTCAATACCCTAGAGATCTCATCTATGAACTCTTTAGGGTCTTTTTCTATCTTTGACCCATAAAATTATGGAATTTCTATCTTGACTTAACTCAACAATTGAAAACCATACCTAATCTTCTCATTACACACATTCTCCCCTATAGGGACAATTGAAGCTTGGGGAGGAGCTTGACGATGAACCTCTTGCTCCACATTGTCTGCCTCATTCGTTTCAACGTAAGCTCTTGAAGTAGTCATATCCTGAAAACTAGAGGGCACACATTAGGAGAAATACCTAATAAAGCTAAACTCTATGGAACGACTTAGAGAATGAAGAAGTAAAGTTTTCCTCACATCCGATAGCCTCCGATTCATAAATGCGGTATGCTTCACATTTATGAACAAGAATCTACTAGAGGTGGTTTGAGATATCCTAAAACCATCGGAAAATATTATGCTCTAATACCATGATTTTCACGACCCAAGGCTACCCCCTAGATGTGACACGGCGTACAAGGCTCCAAGAAGCCTCACACAAGACTCATAGAATATCATGAACATAAGAACATAGGAAAATAGTGTGTAATTTAAAACTTTTCTTTACAATCAAAGTCTTTTATAAAACAAGAGGGAGTCTATAACACCATGTCTCAAACCATCTATAACACTTGAATTAAAGCTCTTGAATACAACCTTAGGGATATATCCCTTACAAAAAGTCTAAAACATAAAGAAAGACTTTAAGGACATAATGGTCAAGCCCTCGAATGCTATGCGAACTAACCAATCTTCTTCTTCTTGATCTACTATGGTCCTAGCCACAAGGGTAGAGTCCAATATTAGCAAAGCCTACACGTATAGAAAATGTAGAAATATGGGTTAGCACAAAAATGTACTAAGTATGGAAGCCATGCACAAAATCCTTAAAACATGCAAAAAGGGACATTTTAGTTTAAACCATGCTATACGCCACTTTTGAACATCATCTTTGAAATAGTTAAAGAATGTAGCTCAAAAGACAACTCATGCACAATTCATCATAGCATAAAGAGTACCATCATAATCACAAGCAGTCTCCAACATAAACATAATGCATACCCCAATCTTCACACAACATAGTTAAATACCAAGATCAACTTGTCATAATAGAACCATCACATAAATAACCCTAGGTCATACTTGTGCAATGCATAGATAGGATCCCATAATCCTATATACACTAAGTACCACATTAAGGCCACCATGCTCATACTTAACATGCTTTGGTCCTATCCATAATAAATATTCATAAATAAGGAAACATTCGTGTTCATAGCTTATTACAAGGGAAGTCACTATTAGCAACACTCCATACCATATATGCATAATTTCATACATCTTCATAGCATAAGGAAACCACACCATAACCCCTTTCAAGGTCTACTTGTGCAATGCATAAGTGAAGTCCCATACCCCCCACTCACACTAAGTAAAGCTCATTAGGAAGTCATAAGTATAGTTCATGTTCATGTTCATAATTCATATAAAGCATGTATTAACTCATAATCATGTCGTATGGGAAATATACCTTGCCCACTCTCAAAACCTACATATTGAATGCATGAATGAAGTCACATACCCCCATTCATACTAAGTAGAACCTTTTGAGGAACCATTGTAAATAACCCATGTTCTTTTTCCTATGCTTTTTTTTGTTTCTTGTTCATGTCATGGTTCATATTCTTGTCATGTAGGGAAATAGCCTTAACCGACATAGACCATGTGAGCTACATGGAATCCGGTGTCATGCCCCACACTGAAAAGAGGTGTCCTACTTGCCTAAGGTAGAACTAACATGTTTAATTTTTAGGTGGATCCACTAGCTAAAGACCTTTCTGGGCACATAGTTATGGAATAAGGAGATTGCTACTAGAAACCCATACTGACTGATGCAAAAGGTTTCCATCTCATGAGATAATTTGTTTTGGGAAGCTGGACTAACTAGCATAAAAGGAACCCATGGGAAAGCCCGACTAACTGGCATAAAAGCTTCCATCTCATTTTCATATCCACTAGGTGCTTAACATAATTCCCTTTATGTTCATGTTAAGTCTTTACTTAAGTTAATGTTTATGGAAGGATGACTTAACACTCAATCCAACACAACATAATGATATAAATCATAGATTCATTAGGTGAGAATAGCCTTTCAACCTTAGAATCATTAATATGTGAGTAAACATTTCACATCATGTTCATATTGTTAATGAGTATAACCTTTCAATCAACACAACAACTTTATCATAGTCCTAGACATTTCATGCATAGTCATGTGTAAGGGTATGGGGAGAATGATCTCTCAACAGTACCACAGTTACACAATAGTCATAGGATCTTCACTGTCTAAGCGAATCATGAGTTCATACACCATTCTTATAAATATGTACAAACCTTAATAAATTTTCCCTTCAAGGGCTATGAATAAACTCAACCCAAACTTCTAGAATTACTGCATTAGATAAGGGGATAATCATGATTCAATAATACAAACAACACCTTAGTCACATCATAGTAATGTTCATGCATGGTGTGTGTGTGATTGCCCTTTCAATGACACAACAACAATCTTATCCTCAGACACATCACTCTCTAAGTGTTCATAAAACATGCACATATTATCATAATCATACGTATCCCTCATATCTTGTATTTAAGGATCATGTGGCATATTAAGTCGACACATCTAGCATTTACTACATTAGATATGGATAGAATCATGACTCAAGTAAATCATTCATTATATCCCTAAACTCATGTACTCATAGTAAAGGTCTTTTGGGTGAAGCCCTTTCACAGTAATGCCATATACAATTCAACATGCATAATAGATTCCTTCTTAAGGCCTTAACATCCTTAGTTTATTCAAATTAGTTTTTACCCTTTAAGCCTTACAAGTCATCTTTATACCACAAGAATTACCTTCAAGCAATGCCTCACATGGTCATCATATAAACCTAACTCTAAAGGTGACCTAAACCACATGCTTCATTCTTAACCAATTATTGTACTATAGCATCAAGTAAACTAAATCTCAATACTACTCAACCATGATCCATCATAGAAGCCCTAACCTAATTCATTCATATCTTCAAGATTTACTTATAAGTAGTTCATATATAGGTCATCTAATCTAAGGCAATTCATAAAGAAGTTCATCAATCTTAGAAGGTCACATCTTAACCCTCAATTTGCCTCTTTCATGACATATCCCTAGACTATAAGAATTTCACACTTGAATCATAGGTTAATCAAGAATACATGCATAACCATACTAAAGTAATTTAATTACACCATAAAGAATCATTATATACTCAATTGAGCCAACATACAACAATACCCACACTTGAAGATCCAAATTGGGAAGATTTGGGGTTTTATGGGTTCTTGGGGAAACCATCATAAATCAACATTAAATCATCAATTCAATCATAATTATTCATAATTAAACCTTTGAAAACGTTTTTAAAGAGAACCCATGACTAAGATTGAAAACTCAACTTTTTGTAGTTGGAAAGCTTTGAAATCTAGTTTTGGAAGGGCTCTATGGGTGAAGGCCACCCATAAATGAAAATCCACCATACCTTATGAATGTTTCCTCACAAAATTGAAGAGAAAGGACTACTCCTTGACCCATAGACTTGACCTTCTTCTTGTTCTTCAATGGAATTTCTAGAGAGAGAAATATTGGAGAGAACTTGGGAATTGATTTGGGGTCTTGAGATATAATGAGCTAATAGGGTGTTTAATGACCTAAAATAGATTATATGTGTATAAATACTATATTAAATTACCTCTACTTAAAACAATTAAAAGATGAATTACCTAATTGGACCCTCCTTTGGCCGAGACTAGACAGAACTGCAGGCCATGACTCCCGTCCTCCACTCATAGATCGTGAGTGGACCTATGGGTTGTGATGCTGGCTGGTAGTTTAGGGTATCCAGCTCCTAAAGTGATATCTTAACTCATGACTTGGTCCTACAGGGCGTGGATGGACCTACGCCCAATAGGTCCCATCTTTAGGTCATGAACTTAGACACTTTAGGGTTATTTTGGGGTTAGGCTTTAGGGTCTTCCTCAAGAATCCTTGGTTGGTTCTTGGGTAGTCTTACCTTGATGTTTAACCCCTGAAGACCTCATCCTAGGTAAGGAAAGCCATTTTACACTTCTAAACTCCACATCTAACTCAAACAGTCTCACGTAAGGCTCTTGTTTAACCTATAAGTTTCTGGTGTGTTTCATCAAATATCCATTTCATGGAGGAACGTTGCCGTACGACATTATTTTTCTACCATGTTGGACACACCTGCCATAAACCTACTCATCTTAGCCCTTCCGTCCGCCACCATAGTTGGAGCATGTTTGGATAGTTGGGTGAACTTTAGAGCATATTCCTTAACACTCATACTTCCTTGATGAAAGTTAATGAACACTTGTACCTTTTCTTCCCTCAACTATAGGGGAAAGAACCTATCAAGAAACACCGATATAAATAATTCCCATTTTATGAGACCCGCTCTTACGGGTCTCTCTCCCTTCCACTTATCATACAACAATTGAGCCACATATTTTAGTTGGTAGGTGGCTAAATCTGGCTTCTCTTTTGGATACACCCCCATAATAATAAGTAACTTATAGACCTCATCGATAAACCTTTGAGGTTCCTCTTCCACTTTGGAGACATGAAATTTTCGGGGGGTGGGGGGTGGGGGGAGGTGGTCATTATTGCAAAATCCTTCACTCTTGAAGCCGTCGAATTCACATTAGGATTCATCAGAGTAACAACCTCTCTATTAGCTTGAGCCGTCACGACTTGAGACAATACTTGAATAGTTGCCCTAAACTCCACATGAGTAACATTCTCAACCAAAGGATCAACCGAAGCTTGAGGAAGAGATCCTTGTTCCACATTGTCTCCCTCCATCCTTCTAGCAATAGCCTTTCAAGTAATCAGATCCTGAAGAACATAGGGCAAGAATTAGGAGAGAGATCTTATGGAGTTAAACTCTATGGTACGACTTAAGAGTAATGAAGAGGTGAAGTTTCCTAATCATATTGTAGCTTCCCATTAATAAATTGGTGCGCTACACACTTATAAACAAGACTCTATTAGACGTGGCTTATGAGACATCATCCTAGGATCATTCTAAACCTTGTGCTTTGATTACCAAGTTTGTCAGGACCCATGGGTACCCCCTAGATGTAACATGCCGTATATAACACTAAAGGACTCCATACAAGACACTTAGTCCTCATAACATAAGAAATAGAACAATAAGAGTAAAAACACAATTCAAGTCTAATATTTTTATAAATGAAAGCGGACGTCACTCTTAGTCTCAATATAGCCATCTATTACAATCTTTAAATGAAATAGGACCTAGCCCATACAACATGTTCGAAAAGGGAAAGTACATGAAAAGAACTACAACATATGAAATAGTAATCCTCGAACCATGAGGACTCACCAATAAGATTGGAAGACACACAAGTTCAAGCTTAGCCACTAGAATGATCACCTTGAGAACCGTACCTACACTTGGGGAAAACATAGGAAAAGTAGGCATTAGTACAAAAATACACTATGTATGATAGCCATGCATAAAAACATTGAAATCATGAAAAAGGGACATTTTTTTAAAGCATGTAATTTACCAAGTTTAAACATCATCATGAAGATAGTGGAGGAGCATAAGTCATAAACATAGCCAACATAGTCAGTATAATCTTTAGTGCAAGCTAGAAACAGCTTTTAAAGCTTTTGAACACTTACAGGATACTTCTTCAAGCATGCCTTAGTTCATTGCTAAATTTCCTCTTCATGTGGGAAATAAGCCTTAACCAACATGAGATCATGTGATCTTTATCATGGAATCCAATGACTCATACATCAAAAAGGGTTGGTCTACTTGCCTAAGGTAGTACCGTTAACACTTAGCTTAGGTGGATCTACTATCTAATATCCTACGGGGCCACGCAGTTTATGGGATAAGGAGATTGTTACTAGAAACCCAGTCTTTATACGGGAGAGCTTCCATGTCAAGAGGTTGCTTCTAGAAAACCTACCTTACTACGGGAGAGCATCCACCTCATACAATATCCACTCGGTGCTAAGCATTAAATTCCCACAGAGTAGTTAATTCTCTATTAACATCATTACTCATGAAAAGGCGCCCTTGGCATGCCGATTCAAGGTACATCATTAGAATAACTCGTTTTAGTTATTCATGAAAGGATGCACTTGGCCTACCAATTCAAGGTACATAATTATGTAATAAAACCTTTCACATCATGTTCATTATAAGTTCATGAGAATAACCTTTCAATCAGCCCACAACAACAACATAATCATTAACACTTCACTCTCAAAGTATACTCATAGCATTTACATAAACTTCATGAAATCATGCATAATCTCACACTTTGCCTCCTTGAGGTTCAGAACTCACTTTCAACCAACACATATAGAATCTAAGCATTAGACATGGATATCATTATAATTCAAGTAATCCAATCACTATATGCATAATTTCATAATATTTTTTTTTATCAACAACGACCCACATCACAAGTTACAATTGAATAATATAGGGATTTTGTGGGTTCCTGGGGATTCATCATAAAAATAATAGGAAATCATCAATTAATACTTAATATAACATAATTCAAACATTAGAATCATTTTTGAAAGGAACCCATGACTTTGGAATCAAACCCTAGCTTTTGGGGATTTCAATCTTTAAAATACTGGGGTTTTGAAGGGACTCCATGAATGAAAGTTACACATGAATGAAAGAATACCATAGCTTGTTCACAAAGGCCAACGAATTTGGTGTGAGAAACCTTGCTTCTTGAACCCTATCTTTCCTCCTTTTTCTTCATCTTTGAGTTTTCTAGAGAGAGAATTTTTGGAGAGGATGAACTTTGGGAATTGATTTTGATTTTTGAAATAATGAGTTGAATATGTTGGTTTTTTTAGTAAAAATGACTTATATAGTGACCCTAAGTAAAGGCAAAAACACCTTACTTAAGTTGGACTAAAACTAGAATAACCCAAAACACACCTCACTTTAAGTGAGCTGCAAGGTCTCACGTGGGCCCCTACAAGTCATGGTAATGACCATGAGCCGTGGTCTCCTTCGTGGACTTAAGACAGTGGATAGGCAAGAAGTGCCTTTATCTCACAAGCCCAAGGCATCTTCACAGGGGGACTTTATGAGCTGTAGTGCATGCCATAGTGCATGCCATGAGCTATGGTCCCTCTCATCGGCCTTGATAAAATGGCTTGCCACTTAATTACCACCGTTACACAACCCATTCATGAACAAGGCCACTCCCACGAGCCGTCTAAGGCTTCATGAGCCGTGAATGGCTCATGTGGAGGAGCGACTTTGGGGAAGTATTAAGGAGGCTACTGCCTCATCATCATGAGTGGCACCACGAGGCATGGTGACCACCATGAGCCGTGAAGAATCTCGTTCCATAGTAGGCAGTGCCTTGAGAACTTTGGGCTGCCTTGGTCTCTTTTTCTTAGCTCTTGACCTCATGCCCTTGGCCCTAGGCCACATTCATGACTCTAACTCTTATGCTTAGCTCTAGTTTAGCCTAGTAATTTCTTAGGTGTTACATCTGTACAATAACAATAATCTTTCTAGCATTCAAATAGCCCCATTTAAGGCCTTATATGGTAGGCATAGTCGCTCCTTGGTTGGTTGGTTTGAGTCTATAGAGCTTAGATTGCATGGTATATATTTGCTTCAGGAGGTTTTGAAGTAGGTGATGATGATTAGGATAGACTTCAGACAGCTAAGAGTAGGTACAAGAGTTAATGGTGATCATAGGTGGTGGCCTTTTAGGTTTTCAGTTTGTGATAGATTTTTGCTACGTGTGACTCCCATGAATGAATTGATGATATTATGGAGGCGGGGCAAGTTAGCCCTAGGTATATTGGGCCTTTTGATATCCTTCAGGAAGTTGGAGGTTTCATATAAGTTAGGTTTACTTCTAATTTTCTCAAATATCCACCCAGTATTTCATGTTTCTATAGTGTGCCAATATGTTCCTTTATGAGTCGTATGTGCTTTAGTATGATGCAAGGGAGTTGGATGATCATTTGACCTTCGTGGAGGGGCTAGTTGCTATTCTTGACAAAGATGTGTGGCGGTTGGGGTTGAGAGTCATTCTTGTGGTTAAGGTCTGATGGAGGCATCATCTAGTTTAGGAGGCTACTTGGGAGATAGAGCATTATATGCGGGAGTAGTTTCCAAGCTTGTTTGAGCCTTCATGTACTTCTTTTCTTACTTTCACGGATGAAAGTCCTTATTAATAGTGGATGTTATGATGACCTTCAAGTCATTTTTGGGTATAAGCCTCCTATTTGTCTTTTACAGCTTTTCTGTTGTCACCCCAAGTAATTTATGATTTGATGGGACTGACAGCTCGATCACCTAGCCGTTCGTTTGGTTTTTGTGTGAGTTTTATTATTTGGGAGCTTTTAAACCTTGAACGGTCATTTTTGTTAAGAAGTTCTGGTTGATGACCTTAGAATCCAATTTTGTCAATTCCATAAGCTCTAGAAATGTCTTTATATGCTAGTAGCATGGTTGGTACCACTCCCTAGGCTTTCAATGCGAGTCTATGAGATTCCAATTATGCTGATTCCATCAGCTCCAGTAAAGTCATTATATTCTAGTAGTATGGTCGGCACGACTCCCTAGGCTTTTAGTATGGTCTATGCGATTAGGCATATTAAGTTTCAAGTTGAAGCCTAAGTTTGACTTTAGTCAATGTTCTGAGTAAATGAGCCCTGATGAGAATTCTGTCAGTGTGGTTAGCTCAGGAATGTTGGGTTTATTCTAGAATGACCCTTTGTTTCGGTCCCAAGGCTTCAAGCTGATTCCGAGGAGGAATAAGGCTTAAAAAGAAAATTGGTTATGGGACCTACTTTTTATCATAACAACCTCAGATGGGAATA
Organism: Solanum bulbocastanum; assembly: GCA_037074985.1. NCBI lineage: Eukaryota > Viridiplantae > Streptophyta > Magnoliopsida > Solanales > Solanaceae > Solanum > Solanum bulbocastanum. The sequence continues at coordinate 14,740,466 of CM073606.1, read as the reverse complement.
TTAATGGCTCTGTTGAGTCTAGAATGTTGTTTTCGATGGGGTGGCATATGTCGTTTAGTTTCATAGGGTTCCGAATGAATTTGGAGCACCTCTTCGGAGTTTTGGAACCTGGCCAACCAGTTGATATACATTAGCTGTTGCAGGCCACGTTGCTCTTCGTGATCGTGTGCCACTTGGTGGCAATTGCGAAGGCTTGGGCCTATGTGCTCTGTGACTGCGTGGCCTATTGCTGCAATCATGATGAAGGTTTGGCCTTTCCTGGTCTTTGGAATCCCAAGGTAGCGTCTCCGCGATCACGATGTTCATGCTCTTAGTAAGTCGTGATCACGCCCTTCTTCTCAAGATGACAATGAAGAGCTGAAATCGGTCTTTATGAATAAAGACAGATGTCATCAGCTTTCCTTGGTAAATTTGAAAATAAGTTTTCTCTCACATATCATGTAAGAATTCAGTGATTCAAAGTCCCATGCGTCTGTGATCATTGAGGCTTCATGGTAGTGTGATTGAATTGCATTGGCGAACCTTAGTTTGAGGTTAAATTTTGTCTCTTACTGCTGCCTTATCCATTTTAATTCAAGTTTTTGTTGTGTTGTGTGTTACCTGATTTTCAAGACTCAAATTGTGTCAAGTTTTGGGATAAGATTTCAATGCATAAATTGGGAACTTTTGACGAAGTCAATTCCAAAATTTCTATCATGGATCAAATAATTCCCGTTTGACGTTAAGAATTGGTCTGTCTCTATTTTCAGTGATTTGGTTTTTACGCGACCGTATTAACATTGTGATCCTATTTTTGATATTGTGGCAACATTCAGAGGTCGTTTGGAAGGAAAAAACTTTGGCCTTGTAATTTAAGGGCGCGCGATTGGCCTTCAGGTAAGCTACAACTTTCATTCATAATTAGATTGAGCAAGAATGTGTAAGCTCATGGTGATGAGTCTGAATTAGGGGTGGACACCTAGTTATTCCTTCTTTTCTTGTTAGTGACCATGATTTAGGGTTGATTAGTGTTGTTTTGAGGGTAGTATCATGCTGAAAGAGGGGAGTTTGTGTGTTGCAGCATTCTATGGTAGTATCATGCTGAAAGAGGGGAGTTTGTGTGTTGCAGCATTCTATGTAATTTAAGATGCATGATAAGATAAGTCCAGAATTAATAACTACACCATGGGATTTATGCTTAGCACTATGTGGATGTGTGGCGACAACCCATGTCCTGTACCTATGTGGCCCTATAGGATGACCATCTTAAGATAGACTATGATTTTCTTAAGTAGACATTAGCTAGTGGATCCACTTTAGATCAAATTCATGGTTCTACCTTGGCAAGTAGGACAACCCTTTTCTGTGTGGAAGGCACTGAGGGATCATGTTATAGCTCACACGGTCTTTATGTCGGTTAAGGCTAATTCCCACAATAATATTTAACCAAGGTTACTTCAAGAAAGTATTGTAAATATGTTTTAACATGATCTTCACTTGCATTGATCATGGGTTGATGACCTATGGTTTCTAAACTCTCAACACGCATGTTTTAGCTTGATCATTGCTTAATCATGAAAATTTCCCTTTTTAGCTTGTTATAAATGTTTTATGCATGGCTATCATACTTGGCACATTTGTTTGTACTAACACATACTCTTGCCTATATTTCCACAAATATAGGGTCCGATAGTCAGTGTTCTCAGTTTCGTGGGTAGAGGTTGATTTATGACATTTCCGAGCTTCGGTAAGTCCTCATGCATTCAAGGAAGGACTTTCGTTTTACAGTTTCTTTCTTTCTTTCGCTTTTCGACATGATGTATGGGCTAGGCACAATTTCATTCTATTGTAATAGATGGCTATTGAGACAAATGTCTAGACTTTCTCTTTACTTTCATAAAACTTTGGACTTGAGTTTTTTTTTTGTCTCCTTTGTTCTATTTCTTATGTTATGAAATCTAAGTTGCGAGTATGGGGCCTCTCGAGATCCTATACGCCATGTTACGTCTAGGATGTACCCTTGGATTGTGAGAAACTTGGTATTCAGAGTATAAGGTTTAGAACGATCCTAGGATGTCTCATAAGCCACATCGAACAGAGTCTTGTTCATGAGTGAGAAGCGTGTGACATTTATGAATAAGAGGCTATAAAATGTTTAGGAAACTCCACTTCTTTCGAAATGTGCCTTCACGCAGGAATCCTGTATGAAGAAATACGAATGTTCATGAAAATGTGAGACAAGAGGTTACCCAAGTGCTCGTCAACCCTTTGGCCAAGCAAGTGACTAATGATGAGTTTGGAGCCGCATTTCATGCATTAGTCCAAGCTAGGATGACTCAAGTAAATAGAGAGGTTGTGACTCCCATGAACTCAAGGGTGGGTACATCGGCAACTAGAGTGAGTGTCATGACCCAAGGGTACCCTTAGATGTTAAATGGCTTATAGAACTCTGAAAGGCTCCAAGTAAGCCACTTAGCATATCACAACATAAGATAATAAAATATTGCAGAAATTTAAAAAAAATTTCAATACAATCGAAGTCTCATAAAATGAAGTGGAAGTCTATTACACTTGTCTCAAACCATCTAATACTAGGAAAGAGTTAGGGAAACAGCCCATACACTTGTCTCTAGGTGTCTTCCTCTCCTAACCCCTATTTATGTTTTTCAGAATATGCTTCCACGAAGGAATTCCCTGAGAAGGAATAGGAATGTTCGTTATAGTAGACTAGAGATTCCCCAAGTTCAGGTAAACCCTTTAGCCAAGCAAGTGACTAATTATGATGACTGTTGAGCCGCACTTCATGTATTGGCCCAAGCTATGATGGCCCAAGAAAATGGGAGGTTGTAGGTCTTGTGAGCCCAAGGGTGAATACAGTGGAAACTAGAGTGAGGTACTTTATTAGGATGGATCTTGTTGAATTTAATGGGTCTAAAGTTGAGGAAGATCCTAAAGAGTTCATTGATGAGGTGTATAAGGTGCTGATGATCATGAGAGTGACGCCGGTAGAAAAAGCAGAATTGGCTGCTTATCAACTTAAGGGTGTTGCTCAAGTTTGGTTTAACCAATGAAAAGAAGAGATGGTGGTAGATGAGGGTCCTTTTGATTTGGAGAAATTTAAGGTTGCTTTTCTTGATAAGTTCTTTCCCATTGAGATGAGATAGGCAAAGCTTGACTTCATTAACCTTCGACAAAGGGATATGAGTTTGAAGGAATATGCTTTGAAATTAACGCAATTGTCTAAATATGCTCCGACTATGGTTGTCGATCCAAGGGCAAGGATGAGTAAGTTTATCTTGAGTGCTTCCAACTCAGTAGTCAAAAAACACCTAACCACCATGCTCGTTAAAGAGATGGATGTTTCCCGGTTGATGATATATGCACAACAAATAGAAGAATAAAAGCTTAAGAAGAAAACTAGGGATTCAAAGGGGGAAAGAAAGGATGATGGTATGTCACGACCCAGGGGTACACCCTAGATGTAAAATGGTGTATAGGACACCAAGAGGACCTATACAAGTCACTTAGCATTCATAACATAATAAATAGAACATAATACATAAAGACAACATTTTAAGTCCAAAAGTTTTATAAACAAAAGCAGAAGTCTGAAACACTTATCTCAAGAGCCATCTAACACAATAGAATGAAATTGGGCCTAGCCTATACATCATGTTCAAAACTGAAAATAAGGAGGAAACTAGGAATAGTGAAAATTTGTCCTCGAAGCAGGAGGACTCGCCAATCTTGAAAACTCACAATCAACCACTAGTCACGAAACTCAGGACCCTAACTGTCGGACCCTATATTTGGGGAAATGTAGGCAAAAGTATGTGTTAGTACAAAACAATGTACCAAGTATGATAACTATGCACAAAACATTTAAATCATGCTAAAATAGGACATTTCATTACATACAATTGACCAAGCTAAAACATGATATAAGAGGAGTTAGAAAAGATAATTCAAAAAATGCAAGCTAACATATTTAAAATCTTTGAACACATATGGGATACTTCTTGAAGTAACCTTAGTTCATTATTATTGTGGGATATGCTTAACTGGCATAGACCATGTGAGCTATAACATGATCTCCCAGTTTCTCTCACACTGGAAAGGGTTGTCCTACTTGCCAAGGTAAGGACTATGAACTTCTAGCTTAGGTGGATCCACTAGCTAATGTCTATCTAGACAATCATCCTATGGGGGCACATAGGTAAGGGATAAGAAGATTGCTTCTAGAAACCTAACCTCTACTAACAGGAGAGCTTCCATCTCAATATCCTCTCGGTGCTAAGCATAAATCCCACAGAATAGTCATTTCTTACTTGTTCTTATTATCCATGGAAGGGCACGTAATCTTGCAAGTCTAAGCTAAGTAAAATGTCATCCATGGAAAGGTATCATTGAATAACCAATCCAAGCTTAGTTTCATTAGGATAGATCTTTATATTTGATTAAATTAGGTGAGAAGGCCTTTCAACCTTGGAATCCTTACTATGTGAGAAAACCTTTCACAATCATGCTTCCATGTGTAAATGAGAAATCCTTTAAACAACACAACAACAACATCATCCTTGACACTTTACTCTTAAATCATCCTTAAAATTTTTATAGAGATTTCATCATAAATTCATGTGATTCTATCACTTCATTCTTGGTTTCATAAAACTCTTCTTTCATAATCAAAAAAGCACATCATCTGATCATAATTTGGAAAGCATGGGGATTTCATAGGTTCATGGGGGAATCATCATAAAATCATAGTATTTCATCAATTCATGCATAACAGATCATAATTCAATCATTTTAATCAATAATCAAGACAACCCATGGCAATTGAAGAAAACCCTAACTCAATTGAGGATTTCTAATCTTTGAAAATAGAAGAATTAGGGAACTCCATGAATGGAAGGGATCCATTGATGTAAACTATCATAACTAAATGCCAATTGCTTATCTTCAATGGAGGAAATTGAGACATGAATTGAAACCCTAGGTTGAATCCTTCTTTTTCAAGCTTTCTAGAGAGAGAAATATTTTGAAGAGGAGACTTGTTCATCTTTTAGAAATTAAGAGAATGATTTCTATTGGGGAAATTTGGGGGTTAAAATACTAATATAAGTCTATAGATGAAGGGTAAAAAAACATAGTATAGGGACCCAACTACCCTTAGAATAACCGTCGACTTGCCAACTTACGGACCACGACTGACGGACCCTGGTCTAACCGATGGCCCATCCTGTCGGTCCGTCTTCTATTTCAGAAACTACAATTTAGGGGTCCTGATCCATAGAGCCTTAATGACAGACCATGGACCCATCGAAGGTCTATTGGTCCTGCAGTGGTTTGGGGTCCTCAAGACCTTGTTGGGTGGCCAATCCACATACACCGACCCACGGTCTGTGGCTCAGCCCACTAGCCGTGGCTGGTCTCCGTTGGTTGGCACCCAAGACTTCAGGAAACTTGTTATTTGGCCCTCTCTCGAATATGGGTTGTTACATTATATCCCCCTTGGGATCATTCGTCATTGAATGAGATTCTAGTATCACATGAAGAAAAGGACTCTAAACTAGAAACCCATCATGCATGCAACTTCTTAAAAAATCACACAACCAAGGAGGAATAATGACTCCAAGCTAAGACATATCTAAAACATCGTAACAAAGATAGGAACTAGTAGGCCAACATGAATGCAATATCATTAATGCACATATTCGAGGTGGAAACATCAACTCCAAGCTAAAGCATACTCACATCTTCATATGATTAAACTTTTATGCAACTCATACTCAAAATATAGATCATGTACAAGTCCTAATGTTTACACAAAATATAGATACCTGTAAGCAAATGTGATATTCATTAAGGCTCTCAAAATCTCCATCTCCAATGGCCAGCTTCATGCATCCTCTCGATCATTCCTTACGATAGAAACAACTATCAATGAGCATAAAGCTTAGTGATGTAAAACTATAGGTTTAGAGCCCTCAGATTCATCAAGCTACCTTTCTCATGTCATGAGTAGCACATTTGAGACATAATAAATAAATCAAGTAAACCATGTATCAAGAGTATCAAAATAGATATTTAAAGATCCAAATGTCAAGAACATTCATAGCACCATTACCCAAGAGATTCAATAACAAGGCTCGCCCAATATATAAAACATGTTGTTACACCAAGCATAATTTAGTATCAAGAAGGAGTGACGCCATGTATCAAGAAGGGTCAAATTCAAATAATAAAAATAACCAAGAACCATATTAAAAATGTCTTTCTAGTTTGTACATAAAATGGACAACTTCCATACTTAAGACAAACTAAAAATCCAGAGTCAAGATAGCAAATGATCTGAATCAAGAGGCATGCCAATAGTGACATGGTCTCAACATGAATGTACGAGTTGGCGAGTTACACAAGTGTCTTTAATGTTTTAAAGGATACCAACATGACAATGCAAAGTGACAAGATGTAACCAAGGTACCAAGATAAACTTTCAGATATACCAGTAGGTAACAAGAGTACAAGTACAAGTTTATACACAAACCTCAGTGCTTTAGAATAGATACAGTCCATCACAACTTCAAGAGTTCAAACCATAGACCAACCAATGTATCAAGGTCCTCTACTTGTTAACGAGTATAAACAACTTTAAAAATAAAATTATATTTTTTCTTTAGTTACTAGTAGCTCAATAATATTGACATAAAACAAGATTATCATTAAAATTAAGTCTAGCCTATACAAATACGACTATTCTCCCAAAACAGTAATTTTGGCCAACTAAGTACCTCATGTTGCAACTTAGAGTTGAAAAGGAAAGCGGAAAAAATAGACTTTATATCCTTCATGAAAGAGGTAGGTACATCTCGTAAGCTTGCAAATATTCAAGAATCATCATAAAATACATTTTGTAAAAAAAAAAAAAAAAACTCAAAACACTAAGAGTTGAACATAGAGGATTTCTAATTCCGAAATCTAAACAGAACTTGTCCTATGTTGCATCCCATATTTCTAATCCATAAAAGTTGTATTAGAGTTTTACATAAACTCAGAGTTGTAGGTATAAGAATTAGATTTCAAAATCATATTTATTCATAGAAAAAGGAGTTCTTGAGAATGAGATATTCTAAAAGAACTAAACACTACTTAGCTAAAAAACAAATTTCGATTACACACCAAAAGGTAGGATGTGTCTCGACTTCTAGATAAAAGGACCAAGGTTTTCTTGTGATTTTTTGAGTAATATGGTTAGAGGAAGTTCTCCTGGTTTCTTATAATTAAGGATCGCAAATTTCATTAGAGGAGGTGTGAAAATATAGTCACAAAAGTGATATTTATCACTTTACAGATGTTCCCAAAAAGTGACTGCCCAAACAAAAAGTTTACAGCCCAAAATACATACATATATACCTATATGTGTATCCCTCACCACCCTTTCAAGTTATCGGCAATTCTAAATAGAATATTATGTAAATACCCCAATACAATCTCTTAAATTATGATCACAATTTATGTTATGCAAGGTTGCAAATATCGCAAAATTTCAAGTTCCTAAAATGAGAATAAAACTTACTAAAATAATTAAGGAATGGTGCATCGACATTTGAATCTAAATTTTAGTATTTAGGGGGATTAACAACTCTCTCCCCCTTAGAGATATTTCTTCTCAAAATTTACCTTACACTTGTCTCGAAACAAGTGCGTATACATGGTCCTCGTGTCTTTTTGTCTCTCCCAGGTAGCTTCTTTTCCAGAATGGTTCCTCCAAAGGATATTTACCAAGGGAATTCTCTTGTTTTTAAGTTGCTTTACTTCCAGATCTTGAATTAGGATAGGTTTTTCATTATCTATTAAACTCAGTAGATTTAACTGGAAGAATCTGAGATGGATCAGAACGATATCTTCTGGGTATAGAAACATGGAAGACATTATGGATCTTGTCTAACTAAGGTGGCAAAGATAATTTATATACAACTAGTCCAACCTTTCAAGTATCTAATAAGGTTTGATAAATTGGGGACTAAGTTTTCTTTTTTGGCCAAATCTCATAATCTTTTTCCATGGAAACACCTTTAAGAATACTTTATCTCTAACTTGATGTTCAATATTACATCTTTTAAGATCAACATACGATTTTTTTCTATCCGAAGAAATATTTAAACGATCCCTGATAATTCTTACCTTCTCTTCTGTCTATTGCACAATTTTAGGACAAATAACCTTTCTTTCACCAACTTCACTCCAACAATAAGGGGTACAACATTTTCTTCCTTATAAGGCTCCATAGGGAGGCAGTCCAATACTCGATTGGTAGCTATTATTATAAGCAAATTCTATCAAAGCCAAATGTTTGTCCCAACTACCATATCCTCCAAAAATTTTATCACTCTTTTCGACTGATCATCTGTTTGGGGATGGAACGAAGTGCTAAATTTCAACTTAGTACCCAAAGCAACCTGCAAGCTACCCCAAAATCTAGATGTAAACCATGGGTCTCGGTCAGATACAATAGACAAAGGGATCCCATGTAGTCTTTTGATCTCATTAATGTACAATTCAGCAATGCTCAATTGAGTAATCCATCCTGATTTCTAAGAAGTGAGCACTCTTGGTTAGCCTTTCCACTATCACCCATACTGCATCATGATTTCTTTGAGTACGAGGAATCCTAAAAACAAAATCCATAGTTAATCTCTCTCATTTTCATTCTGGCATATACAAGGGTTGTACTAAACCAACAAGGACCTGATGTTCCACCTTTACATGTTGACAAATCAAACATTACAAAATGAACTTCGCAATGTCTCACTTAATACCATTCCATAAATAATGTTCTTTGTTGGTCTAGTACATCTTTGTACCTCCCGAATGCATTTCATATGGTGAAGTATGTACTTTATTCGATATTTCTCTCCTCAACTTGTCATCCCTTGGGATGTAAAACCTATCTTGAAAAATAAGCCACCATCTTCAATTAATGTAAAATCATGCTTTTCCCTATTTTGAACTTCTCTGGTCAATTTTACAAGTTTCTACTCTATCTTTGATGCTTCTTTCACTTGTTCAAGTAATATTGGATTTACATGCAAATAAGCAATAACTGAACCATTTGAATGAAGTGTGAAACAAACATTCATAGCTCTTAAATCAAGGATAAAGGGCAAAGGACTGAAAAAAATGCAATAGATCATGACTCTACAAGTTAAGCTTCCATGCAACGATCATTACAAGACTCACTTCGACAACGATTAGTCACAATAAGATTCCAAGATTTCACACATGACTTATGCAACTCAAATTTTCATCGTTTGAATGGCAAAAAATATTGTTCATCAAGTGAACTATTCATGTCATCGGTATTGATCATAACCGACACTAGAATGTACAAGAGAACAACAATCACATACAATCACCTAATTAAGAGAAAAACAAATGAAATAAAACCAACATTCATTCACATTCCATCAATAATGTCACGACCCAGGGGTACTCCTTAGACCTAACATGGCGTACTAGACCCCGAAGGGGTTGCATACAAGCCTTTAGCATAATCATAACATGAGATCAAAGAAAGAACGGGAAAATTTAAAATTTTCATAAGCAAGTGGAAATCTTTACTACAACTTTGTCTCAAACAATCTATTAAAACACTTGAATAATAGACTTGGGACGCAACCCACATAAATGTCTAAAACATAAATGAAACATAAGGGGTTTGTCCTCGAAGCTATGAGGACTTACCAATTCTTCAACTCTTCTTGCACCTTAACGACCTATCCTCCAAAGCAATTCAATCTCCGAAACCCTACATTTGGTTAGAATGTAGGCAATATGCACTAGTACAAAATGCACCATGTATGAAAGCTAACACCACATCATAAAAGCATCTAATAATGGTTAGTCAACATAAGACATAAACATAAGAGATAATCATGTAGTCATAGAATAATCTCCAACATAAGCATCATATGATCAGAAAGTAACATAAGACATAAGAATGAGCAGAGGAGATACATCATGTTCATAGCATAGTCTCTACTTAGACTTTCATATTTACATACTTCAACCTTTGTCTTTCATATTACAAGAGAACTACTCCACAAGCCACCTCAAAGCATACTTGTGCAAGGCAACGATATCATCCCATAATACCATCCAAGCTAAGTACCTCTCTTTAGTCATTCTTGGGCATCACATTCATAGTCAAGACCTAGGTTTTCATCTCATAAGAGCACTTACACCCCTAAGATACCCCAAGGCACACTTGTGTAATGCATGAGGGGCATCTTATAATACCACTCACACTAAACATATCATGAAGTTACTCTATTCATGCTTACTATTCATAGATGTCATTCTTGACTTACTTTATAAAGATAAGAAGCTGCTATTCTAAAACAATCATATCATGAAAGGAAACTATATCAACAATCTGAGCTAAGCATACATCACATAAGAGGACACTTCATAAGTAACTTCATGTCATATTTGTGTCATGTATGGATGGCATCCCATACTACCACCCACACTAAGTACTTCTATAAGCTAGCTTACGTAATGCTTACTATTTGTCATACTAGACTATCAAAGAATAGCATACTACTAGTCTACACCTACTACCATGGAAAACACAATATCATGCAATCCAAGCTAACCAAGGTAGGATACAAGTATTCCAACCTAGGTAACATACAAATATTCAATATGATACAAGCTACCTTTAGGGAAGTATGAATCCTCAACCCTAAGCTATCCTTAGGAGAGTGTAAGTCCTCAATTCTAGGCTACCATGCCTACTCTAGTACAAGCTACCATGAATAGCATCCTACAAATGCTAATTCAAGCTATCATGAAAAGCAACCTTGCAATGCTAACTCAAGCTAACCTTATGAGAGTATGGTTCGTCAATCCAAAGCTACCATGAGTACTTCTAACTCATGCTACATAAACAAGCTATACATGAAGGGACCATACCTCACAAATTCAAGCTATTATATCCTAACATGCTTTGATTCCTTTTAGGTGATTAAACTTTCATTATAGAATCATCCTATGTGAGAAGACCTTTCTCATTCTACTTACACGCATTCATTCAGTACAAGATAGGTCATGTGGGTAAAAGCCTTCCACAACAAATCTAACCCCTAGTGTATCATCATATGCAAGCTACCCATCATATTAGACCTACCCTATAAGCCGTAGTGATCAACATTATTACTTTAAGCCCTGCATTAAAGCTTTACCCCACAATCATTAGACTAGACTAGGTCACAAGACATATTAGACACAAGCTTTAATCATAGGCAATTCTATGCATAATTCATCATAAAGCCCCAAATTCTATCATTACCATTCATGTTCTATCATACATTCATAAGTCTAATTCAATTCATGATTTCATATTCATATTCTTGACTAAGTTCTATTCATGATAACAATTGTAGAGAATCTATCAAGAATCATCAATTTCTCATCAAAAGACATAAACCCACATACTTTGATTTCTAGAGTTAATCAAGAAATTCACATAAATTCTTCATAATATCATAAATAAACACTAAATTATTCATAAATTAGCATTACCCAACTAATTGTGATCATACCCATCTAAAACCCATACATTAGAAGTAACTCTAGCTTAAATTGGGGTTTTTCTTCACAAATCTTGGGGATTTCTAGGGGACTCCATGGGTGGAAGAACCCATAGATGAAAATCTAAGCATACCTTAATCAATGTCGTAGCACATGCCTTTAGCAATGAAACCTTTTTTCTTGATCTTAGCTTCAACCTCTAGCTCCTTCTTCAATGGAGTTTCTTTCCACAGAGAGAAATAAGTGAGAGAGGAGTGATTTGGGGTTTTGATTTAGAATGACTTAGTTAGGGTGTTTAGTGACTTAAACTTATATATATATATAGGTCTATAAAATACATATAAAATGAACCCCACATAATACTAATCAAATAGGATGTTACTTAAAAACCCCTAAACTAGGCAGCCCCGTCCATGCATCACGCCCACTTAGACGGTCCGTCAAGGGCACCACAGCCCGTGGTGGTGCCTGTGGTCCCTTGACTAGTGGCCATCCTCAACGAACCAATCCCCTACATTCTAAGGCATCTTCACGACCACTTCTAAGGACCGTGGTCAAGACCACTGGCCGTGAAGTGGCTCGTGGACATGGGACAGAAGCTTGGTCTTAAGGCCATGCTTTCCACTAAGCGAAGTCATCTTCACAACCACTTCTACAGACTGTGGTCAAGACTACTGGTCGTGAAGTGGCTTGTGAACCTTGGGCAGTGCTTGGCTAAGGTTGGGCGGTGTTGTCCTTTGACTCAGGCCTCGCCCCCTTGGCTTGGCATTCGCCCTTGCAACCCTTAGACAAACCCTAGATAGTCTTCTAAACTACGTGGTCTAACATGTGCGTTGACGTTTAACCATTACACCCCTCATTGTAAGCACGTAAAGTCTTATCAACAACTCTAATTCTCAACATCACACTTTAGAACCCTAGCCCTTGGCCTTAGTTTGGTCTACTAAATTTTTGGGGTGTTACAAATAAGGAGAAGTTTCACACAAAAATAATAAAACAACAAACCGTACAAAAGAAAACAAAATACAACCAAGAGGATAGGTATCAAGAAACCTTCACCCCACCAAAATAAATGAATAGTGTCCTCAATGTAAGATAAATATTGAATGTATTAAAAGAAGAATAAATGTAAGGAGAGTAAAAAACCCCGTATCAGGCTAGTCCTGAGGCGAACCATGTGTAGCTGGGGTGGCCTCAATCTGGGTATCAGTGTCCGGCTATCCTCCAACTTCAGATTATTGCACAACTATGTCCTCCGTTGGTATAGACCCACTAGGAACAATCATCGATGTTTTATGAAGTCACGCCTCTATGCCACCCATGCAAACTCTTCCTCTAAATTCTCTAAGTCTCTGTATATCGCATCATCATGAGTTCCCAACTCTTTCTCATCTATCTGAGCTCTATTGGACTCTCCATCATCATTAGCTACAGCAGCATCTCCGGTCATAGTAGTTGGAGTGATATCAGAAGTAGCTGACATATATGAATTGGGGCCCTTGATAACATTTACACTACCCCACGATATTGATATGTCGATGGCCTTCAACTCGTCCACATCACACCATAGCCTATTAATATCAAAGATCAAGGTTATCAAATCATTAGGCTGTCCACCACTCTGCTCACATGCCTTAACTAGAACAGTAAGAGCATCCAATGCCAGGCCATAGGCCGTAATCAACTCACGTTGTCCCCTCAACTCCTCCTAAATGGGAGCCAATGCAATAACTATAGGTCTCTCGATCTTGGATAGGACAGTTGCCTCGAGTCGAGAACCCACACATCAGCCGAATAGGTAAGGTTGCCCATTTTAGATATCGTGGCCAGTGTTAATAGGAAATGGGAAACAGTAGCAAGAGTAAGTGTAGTAGAGGTGGAGGAGTTGGGTATATTTTTCGGCTCAACGGCCAGATTGGACTGAGTGGCGTCGCCCTCCATGGCCTCAACATCAACCACGAGAGAGATGTCTACTGGCCTTTTTCTTCTACTCTGCCTCATCCTTTGTGTACTCAGTTTCAATTGTCCGAATGTCAGTCGATGATGTCTGAATCACCTCAGTATCTATCTTCGCCACAAAAGGCACACCTGCTCGACGACACATATTACTAATCAGCACTGGAAATGGAAATGAGGTTTGGTTTTGTTTTGCCATCATCTTTATCTCTTGGGAAATTATCACCCTAAGATTTAGCCGCTCGCGATCAAGAATACAACCCAGAAGTGCAGCTTTTGGATGTCGAATGATTGATTCATTTTGTGCTGATAAAGACAAACAAATACCAAGTAGCGGCGTTCAAATCCTTCTTTTCAATTACAGCTCCCACCTATAGCCATTAGGGAGTGACATCACTCAACAATGGGACAACCACCCCTCCAAGGTCTCCCGTGTTTGGTTTTTGACCTTGTCGGCCAAAAAATATCAAATTCGTACAGTGTAGTCCAACAAATCATTATTGTTTGTTTCGCTGCACGATACCTTCCTACCTCGCACCTTTATGTAGTTTACCGATGCCATCAACCCAACTTTCTTCTTCCCTTTTGGGATAAACTCTGCATAACCTGCATAAACCTCCCAAACCTATGAAGGAACATAAGATTTTTGGGGCTTTGCAAACTGTTGAAACTTGTGGAAGCGAAGTGTCTCCCACACACCAAGGTCTTTATTCACAACACTATTAGTAGAAAACTATTTCTCATCCAGGAGAGTCTGTAAGCCAACTACTTTCAGTCAGTTCATGGACTGTAGTGGATATGCTATGACCGGATGTACTTGAGGTGCCAGAGTTATTGTCGGTGGTGGAGATGTTGGGTTGCTGGAACTTATGTTGGATCATAAATTGCTTTGGATCTCAGTTCTAAATGCTTCTGCTTGAGTAACCCCCCTCAGTCGTCGGTGTGTGAATAGGGGTCCATGAACCCCCAGCTTCCTCCCTCTCAGAATAAGAGGAGGTAAGGTAAGTGGAGTTAATGCCCACACTGTCCGATGAACTCAAACTCGAGCTAGAACACCCCAACATTTGTTTATTCCCTTTGCCATTTACATTTTCTGGGGGAGGTTTAGAATGAGTAGCCTTGGGAGGTGTGACCTCTGTTACATGTAGGACCCCTTTTTCCTTTTTTCGGGATGCTAGACCTCTTAGAAGAAGCTTTGACCTAGCAATATCTTTAGAAAAACACAAACAAATTACATGTGGTGGAAAAGGGTTGGTTAAACATCATTTTCAAAAAATTGCAGGAAGACTCGCCAAACCACTTAGCGAGTTACCGAGATCATTCGGCGAGCAATAGATGGCTCGCCGAAATTAACAGAACAAAACAACAAATAATTAAGCACAAAAAGGCAAGACAAAAGTGCTATTCGACAATTCATCGAGCTGACTCAACGATCAAAAAGAACATCACCGAATGATACATAAAGAAACATCCAAAAAGGAGGTCAAAAGGCAAGGCTAAAGCTATTCGGCGAGTCACCAAGTCAACTTAGTGAGCTCAAACATATCGCCAAAAGTTATAGATTAATTCACCAACATTTAAGGTCAAAAAGGAAATAAGGAGGCTCAATTGTCCAACCATTGAGTCACTCTGTGAGCTCGACTAAGCTAGCCAATTAGCCCAACGTGCTAGATTCCCAACCTAAATTCCAATTATTAATGCACAACCTAAAACAACCAATTTCAATGACAATTTGATGCAATCCAAGCTTACCCACAATAATTATCAAACCCAGGGTACTCATACTTCACCTAATTGATCTATATTCAACCAACCAAAGATTCTTCCCTTAAGAACGACGTCACCCAATCTATCATTCGGAAAATTTGAGTTGTTATATGGAATTTAGGTTACTCAGAACTCACCCACAAAAAATCCAATATGCAAGACCGCAATTCACACAATTTAAACTCCAATCTCAACCTAATTTAGGCTAAATCAGTTATCGATCAAGATTGATTTCAATTTAGAATTCGCCAAGCGATTAGGCACACAATCAAGGAAAATAATAGATCTAGGAACTACTAAAACATATTATCAACATAATTCATGCAATTTAAAACAAATTCGGGCAACTAACCTCAATTGCAGACACGAGACAATAAGGTAAAGAGGAAAGGATGGGCAACACTTCATATTCAGATCACACGAGGACACCAACTAAAATTAAAGTTAAAATCTATGATATAAATTTTATTGTAAGAGTGCAAGAGTCAAAAATTTCAAAATAAGGAGAGGATTTTAATTTAAAACGGTTGAAAGGCCTTTGACCGTTTAGTTTGCACCTCGATCAACGAAGTTCATTAACGACATCGATCCACTTGGTGATGCGCCGAGTGCACTTTAGCTCACCAAATATATTAGAAATGTGGCTACTCAGTTGGTCAAAAGGGCAATTTATATCGGGCTCGCCAAGCCACTCAGTGAATTTCCGAGTTCACTTTAGTTAGCTAAATTGCCTTTTTCTATAAAATTTGAATCTCAACATACACATTCAACAAATGTTATTCAAATGACAAAAAGTAAACCTTGGGTTGCTTCCCAAGAAGCACTTTATTTAACTTCGTGGTACAACGTGGCCATATGATCATGCCTCATTCTTCGGGTTTACCAAAGTGACATAAGGAAGACCCCTTTCAGTCTTTGATTTAGGTGACCTAAAATTTGACCGATTTGAGTCTCAAGTTGCTTTATGGACACCGAATGTGAGGTCACCATTTGATTAAGAGAAGAGATATCGTCTTTCATCTCCTTGAGTACCTTGTCAGATCCTTCCACCTTATTCAAAATATGGCCAAGCATATCCTTGATTCAAAAACTTTCAGCATCATCCCTTGATTTCTTCGGCTTTGGACATTTATGAGGAGGCACATAGCAATCTTTGTCACCATCTCTATCTTTCTAATTTGCACCACGGCCACGCCATTCTTGATCTTGATCTTTCCAACCATCATCACTATCTATATTCCAACCTTGATTGGTGCCCGACTTTTGATAGCTCGAGTGAGAACCTCCTGCTTGGTTTAACAAGAACTGTACCTCTTTATTGTACATGGTTTCAAACAGTGCATCATCCGGGCTCAATCTACTACTTGGGCAAACCACATTCACAACCTTATAAGCCCCTCCCATGACATGTTTCATCAATAGGTCCATTAGGGTCATTATCTTGGCCATGTTGTCATCACACTCTGTGTTCTTTTCCAATTGTTTCTTGGTCAACCCAAGATTCAAAAGAGGCAATTGATCTTCCCTTGGCAGATACTATTTCAAATGGTTGTCTCGTAATACCACTCCGAATGAGTTGATCATTGATACCTTTGCCGACGGTGTCAAGACTCTAGTAGAGATATTGTAAAAGCACATTTTCTGGCAATACATGGGTGGGACACTTGACAAGTAGCTTTTGAAACCTCAACCATGTCTCATGAATAGGTTCACCATCAATCCTCTAGAAGTTTTGAATGCAATTCCTCAACATCACCATCTTCTAGGGAGGAAAGAATATTTCATAGAGCATTTTTGTGAGCTTCTCCTAAGAAGTGATTGTTTCCCTTGGTAACTCATTTAACCACTTTTGTGAGCTTCTCCTAAGAAGTGATTGTGAATGTGATCATGAGGGTCCTTATTAGCAAGTCCCTAAAAAGACCTTTCATTTCCAATAACTGCAACATAATACTGGTCACAGGAAACACTACATTGCCCATAGTTGGAGGCAATCGAATAGCACCAACACTTCCTAATTGATCCATATTGACATCATGCAAATTTCCAATGTCATCATTATTCCCAAGTCTACTTGCACTGCTCCCGTTCACAGTTATCTCTTCACTTATTTGGAGAAATCAACAAAGAAACACACATAAGAAAATTCTACTACAAGAAAAATTAGTCCACAATAACACTGTAATAAAATAATTCTAAACACCATTCCCCATCAACGACACCCATTTTGATAATGCTCAACTACACTTCTTCCAATTTGATGTGTAGGCGGTTGCTAACAAATGTAAACCCAACGATGATTTTGGGTCGATCCCACAAGGAGTGATACGGTTAAGAATTTGATTATGAAGTAAAGATGTGTTTTAATCATTTGTAGGAGTACGAAGCTACGCAACATAAATTAAATAAATAAATTTTTAGTGATCAATATCAATTGACGGGGATTCAGTAACCAATTATTTAACAAGTAGCAATTAACACGAGAGTTAAACGATTAAAGATAAGACCTTAGGAATGTGATCAATCGAATGGCAATTTCGCGTAATGCGTAATTACTAATTGCTCTAAGTTGTCAAATTACAATGGGTAGGGTAGGTTTTGAATACGACAGTTATCCCTCGATCAAATATCATGTTTCGAGTGATTTTTATCGATCCTCAACAAGCTTAACAATACCAAACAATCCAATTCCTTAATTAACCTACTTTCTCATGCTAGATCTTAAAGACACAATCAATACACCTATCAATCATTCATTTAACTCTAATACCTCTTTCCCAAGAAAGCATAGAGAGCTAAGCTATAACCAAATTTGCAACATCAGTTCCTTAATTAAATCATGAAAAAACAAGTGAACCCATGTCAAAACAATGTTAAATTCACCAATTAACAATACACATTAGCTAATTAATGCATTGACTACATGATCACCCCCCTAAGGTAAAGGGTTTTATCCAAACATAGCAAAAGGTAAGAAATCGTTACCAAATAGGTTATCCATCAATATTGTTAACAATATAAAAAAACTCCAATGCCAAAATTAAAGCTAGAATATTAAAACCTCAAATCTGAGATATAAATCTTCTATAAAAGTGTTCAACAATGTAAGAATGTGAAAGCACTCTTAAAGCCCACGAATGTATAATGTGGGAACTACTTTTCTCTTTTCAAAAAATGAATTTGTGTGTTTCCAAAAACTAAGCATGGAGACCACTTGGCGAAGTTTGTCGGGATCGCCAGTCCACTTGAAAATCCTCCGAGTTGCTCTCTTTCTCGCCTTTTAACATGGATCCTACATCCAATTCTCCTAGAACTTTTGGCGAGCTAGATCGTGGTCGTCGATTTATTCGACGCATCATCGAATCATAATTTTCTTGCCAAGTTGGTTTTGGTACATAGGCTACTTCGCTGAAACTTTAGGCGAGCTAGAGGCTCACTCGGCATGTTGGCGAGTGGCTTTTGCGAGCTCCATCTCCTCTTTTCTCCAATTTTTCCAACTTATTTGCTCTTGTGCACATCAGAATTTCCTTCCCTCACTCTTAGGCCTTTAATGCTGCATATCAACATATTAAAATCATGAGTGGGCACAAAATAGGCATTGAGGAGACTAAATCATTGAATAATAAGCCCTAAATAAGTCAAAATTCCCGACTCATCACCCTCACCAGTATCAACTCTCACATTTATACCACACTATTGCACACTCAGAGATGGCTTACTAGTAGGCATCATCGATTGCATGGGGGCAGGTGCATCGGGTAAGGGAGCATCACCCATATCATCAAAATATTTGTAGACCTTAGCTGGTCAATATTCGCTCTCAAGGTAGCAAGCTCATCTCTCATGGTGTCAAGCACATCAAGACTACCTTTGGCCTTCTCTTGGGCCTCTAACCAATTAGTGAGGTTATCCAAACTCACCCCATGTGAATGAATTAAATCCTCACAATGGGTCAACATATCCCTCAAAGGGGCCATAACCCTCTCAATTTTCGTACTAATCAGCGTGGGCATGTCCTTTGCAACACTTGCATCGCTAACATCTGTAGACCGGGCATGACTACCCATTTGGTAAATCTAAGCCTACATCAAGGGGGATGAGAAATAGGAACTAGGTAGGTATAGAAACAACAACAATAATAATAGTAGCAAGAGTAGGAGGCACAATAGGAGATATACATGTCTACTTCACAGAAGGAGCAGATGTTTTGGCCTCTGAAGCCAAAGCAATTGGTTCAACAACTGGTGTTATGTCTGGAGGTGGCGGCTTCCTTGGATTCATAACATCTGGTAAGTCGTCAGCCTCAATCCTTTGAATATTGTAAAAAGAGGCCAACGTGATCCGTACATTAGATTTCCCCCGAAAGAAAACTCCGACTTTCTTACAAAGCTGGTTAATAAGGACCAAAAATGGAACGGAGCTCTGATCTTGCCTAGCCCTCAAAGCATTTCCTCCAGAATTATTAACCTAATATTGAGTTAAGTCTGATCAGTGATGCACCCCACTATTATTTCTTTTAGATACTGGAGGATGGTCTCACTCTCGGATGACATTAGGTTGCAACTAATGAATCCAAACGAATAATAACCTACTACATTCATGTCATTCTTTTCAATTTGTGCTCCTTGAACTTCATCCAAAGCCGAAATCTATCCGTCGAGTTGCCTTTTGTACCTAGAACATCATTTATCGCACTAGCATCACATGGATCTTTCTTGCCACATACCTTTACTTCTTCTAGGGGTTTCTAGATTGTTCCTTTTATTTTATTGGGCAGGGCATTTGTGTAGGCTTTATTGAATTCCATGACCAAATTTGGCACATATGGGTGCCTGAGTTATATGAATTATTCTAACCAGTGAAACTTGATAGTTTCCCATATGGTCGGGTAATCACTCATTACCCTATTAATTTAGAGCCTTCGCTTCTAAATAATAGTTCGTTATCCATCTTCCTTGGAGCTACTATAGTGTGAACATGAGAGGCAGGGGTTGGATCTTAAGGAGGTGATAGTTTTGTGGCAATATGCTATCGCGGTCACTTACCCACACTCATAGGAGGATGCAAAATGGCTTGTTATGGATGATGAGCCTGAAGTGGCTCATGAATGGTGATACCCCTATGCATTTGAAAAGGAGGGAGAGGAGGAGGGCAGCCCTTGTTTGAGTCTGTATTTGAAGAAACTCTTTTTTTACCCTTTCTCTTGGCCATATTTTGCAAAACACAAACATTCAAACATAGAATCAGTAAAGGTTGGTTGAAATAACTCAATTGAAAGAATAATTTAATATTGTACTAAGGCTCACTTAATAAGAATGAGGTCCACCTAATAGGATTGGTGAGCTTCGATGAGCTCACCAAGTCAGACAAAATCAAATATCTGAGAATTTAGGCACAATGGGTAGAGTCATGTCCAAGCCGATGATTCATCGAGTTGGTTTAGGAGAGCTAAGACATGTCCACCAAAACAAATAGTGCAAAATGAAAAGAAACAAGCATCGAAGGTGACTCTCACTCGGTGATGCACCGTGTGGGTTCAACAAACTAAGACAAGTTTGCGGACTTGAACAATACGCATGGTCACACATTCACTCAAGAAGGTGAGTTAGGGCTTACTCGTCGATTCACCTAACCACCTTGGCGAACTAAGATAAGCCCGCCGAACAAGAAGTGTTCAGCCTAGTGCCTAATTTTCACAGACAAACCCAACATATGCAATAAAACTAGGTTTCCAATATCATTACAATCCACCCACATGCTTATCTACCCATAGGTACTTTGACTTCCCCAGATATCAGAAAGTACTGCTCAAATTAATGATTTTCCCTTATGAAAGTTGTCACTCTATGTACATTTGGGAAAAATTATGCAATTAGGTTAACACTCGGTTACTCATACTTCACCCACATCAAATTCAACCAAGACCTACCAATTATAAGTGTTCAATTTTAAATTTTAATTAACACAATAAAGTTTAGCAATTTTAGGAAAAAACAAAAGCAATCAATTGAAGGGCTTAGTTCAATACAATTATTATAGCATTATCCATTTAAATCCAACAATCACATGCATCACATGGCCTAATGCCCATAAATAGAACACAATTTTAAGCTTAAAATACAAAATTTAAATAAAAAACCAACCTTAACAATAAGAAAAATGTCGAAATAATGGAGAATATTGTTCGATCAACTAATTTAGCAAGAAAATGCACTCCACATACTCAATAATCGCAAACAAAGGATGCTCATACACTAAAATAAGGTATTGCAAGCAAAAGGGAAGAAAAGGTCTCAAAAATTTCGAAGGTTTTTTTAATTTGAAAAGTCCCTTGGAATTTTTATACCAGGCACACTTGGTGGTCTGACTGTCGTTATGGAATGTGTTCAGTGGACCGTCAAATGGAGCCAAAGCTCACCGAAAATGCCAAAACAAACACCAAACCTAAAGGTTGATTTAGCGGATTTGATGGAGTCTGTATAGTGTACTTTGATGGTCGACTTATGGCGCTCAGATCTCTTAAATGGACAGTACAATTTTCCACATTTTCTAGCTCACAAGGTGAACAAGAATGAGTTCGCATAACACCTTCGACGGATCACCATGATGGTTTCGGCATCGCCTAATGTTTTCCCTGCACACTTTGATTTGTTTTCAAGCAACATTTGCAATAAACATTATTGAAAGCAATAAAATAAAAGCAAATACTTAGATTGTCTTCTAAGAAGTGCCTTATTTAATGTCGGGCACAATATAGTTCTCATTTCCTTAACATCCCTTTTTACGATTTAGGATAGTGCCACTAGACAGGTTCCATTTTGCCTCAGATTGATATGAGTGGAGATATAACACAATTAGGTCTCAAACTTCTTGGTCACTACCGAATGGGATGTTACCATTAGAGATAAAGTGGAGAAGTCATTTTTCAATTCCTTCAACACTTTCTTAGACCTTTCAACCTTGTTCAAGATCCTTTTGATCATTTCCTCTGTTTTGTTCGTTCTGTTCAAGCTGGGTCCTTTAGTCATGGATGATCATAGGGAGGAATATAGCTATCTTCATCAGCCTCCCTATCCCTCTAATTTACACCTCGCCAGTCTTTGCAACTATTATCTCGCCCCTTGTCAAACCTTGGTTCCCACATTGTCATTGGTAAGTTTTTGAGAATCCCCCCTTTAGTTTCCCAAATATTGAACTTCTTCATTGTATAATGGATCAAACTTGGCATCATCTGGGCACTTCCCTCTAATAGTCTCAAACGCATTCACCATTTTAAGTCCACCTCCCATAACATGTTTAAACAACAAATCGAGTTGGGTAATCTGTTTCACCATGTTTTCATCTTGTTCATTATCCTTCTCAATTTGTTATTTCTCATGCTCAGTTGTAGAGTAGACACTTTGTCTTCTCTAGTATGCCATGCTCGGTTAACTTTGGTCATATCATCTAGAAACAACCCTGCTAATTCATATAGTTGTCTAATTAGTCCTCCTTGGACTAACTGCTAAGCCATACCTTATTTGACTGAATCAAGGCTACAATAGAAGTATTGTAGTAGCAAATTTTCCATAACACCATGTGTTGGACATTGCAATAGTAGTTTTTTGAATCGCAACCAAGTCTCATGTAGAGGTTCACGTCTAATGCGCTTGACATTTTTGATTTGGGTTCTAAGCTTCACCATCTTTGAGGGGAAAAGACTCTCTCCAAGAAAGCCTCATTAAACTACTCCCAGGAAGTGATATAGTCATTTGGCAATTCTGCCAAACATCTTGTAGCTTCACCTATCTAAGAGAACTGGAACATTCTCACGGACTCATGTGAGATGCTTTTAAGCAGAAATACACCACACACCTCCACAAAATTATGAAGGTGTTCATAGGGATCCTCATGCTCTAAACTTCCAAACATTCCTCATAGTTGGAGAAATTGTAGCATTGTTCTGGTTACATGAAATACTGCCCTCTCAGTTGTGGGTGATATCCAGATGGCTCCCATTGTTTGAACAATATTAACATGCATATCATTCAAATCTTCTTTGTTGTCAATTTGACTATAATGACTATCATTGTCTCTATGATAGTTACTCGTTGTACTAGACCAGTAAATCAACCTACAATAACACAAAGCAACAAACTACTACAATTAAACAAATTTACAAGCCAAATTCTCGAATAGAATTCTCAACAACCATTCCCCAAAAGTGATGCCATTTTTTATAACCCTTAAATGTACTTATCAAAACCAATTAAAAGAGACAATGGTTGTCATCAATAGAAAATACCCAACTAAGAGTCGGGGTAGAATCCCATAGAGAACGATATATCGTAGAAAATTCTATCAAGAATTTTGGATTGTAAAATCATTCATTTGTTGTAGTAAAACCAAATGGGTGGGTGGTTCGACCAATTTAATAAAAGAGTTTGGTTATCAATGGTCATAATTAAACTAAAATTTAAGAAAATTAAAGAAGTAACATGCAATATAGGGGTGCAGGGATTGGAAATAAATGTCGTATTGGAGTAATTGTGTTACTCGATAGTGACGAACATTCATAGATAGGCTGGGCCATCTTCAATGACTAATCTTCTTTCAATTTCATTGCATACTTGCGTAAATTCTCCTTTGGGTCTCATCTATATACTATACTAAACAACCCAATACCTTACTATATTCTCTCTTTCGATACAAGAATAGGGCAAGTAGATCCAACCCATAACCTCTATTTTCAAGCAAGTTACAGATATCAAACATAAATTTTTAGTATGGGACTAATTACCCACTCCAATAAATCTCTTTCGAGCGTCGGCCAAAGATTGAAAGTAGGTAATAAATTTGCAACATTAACCTTTAAGTTATCCTCATGTTAATTAGACCAAATTCATGAATGAACAATAGAAAAATAGAGTAGAACACATTACCCACTACATTAAATCAATACCCACCCACATAATTGCACACCTAGATCTTGGGGTTTTAGGAACTTATCACAAAAGCAAGGAAATTATGCCTTTCATCAAAGTAGCCATGGGTAAAATGAAATTAAGCAATTAAAACAACCCTAACTTCAATTTGTTAATTTCAATAATAAAGTTTCAAAACCCCCAAAAACTAGAAAGTGATCTGCATAAGGAAAAGTGTTTTTTCTCTTCAATTGTTCGTACATCAAACTCAATTGCAACTCACATGAATGCCCTATTTTATCTATCCTTTGGGATATTTATAATATCCCTAAAATCTAGTCCAAAATTCACTACATGACCCATTGCGCGACGTTAGTCAGGCTTACCGATCACGTTGGGCAAATCACCCTCTACTTTTCAGCTTCCTTTTCTTTTGCTCTAGCCTTCAGGACTTTGAACCTCAGTTAGCGAGCTGGTTTGAACCTGGCTTTTGCATTCGGCCTATCGCCGAGTACCATCATAGTTCACCTTTCGAGCCTTCAATTTTC
This sequence comes from Solanum bulbocastanum, assembly GCA_037074985.1. Classification (NCBI taxonomy): domain Eukaryota; kingdom Viridiplantae; phylum Streptophyta; class Magnoliopsida; order Solanales; family Solanaceae; genus Solanum; species Solanum bulbocastanum. The sequence goes on along the minus strand of CM073606.1, from coordinate 14,715,718 downwards.
TCCTTGTACTATTGCTTTTGGCGATGGTGAATATGTTCGCCCTTTCTCATTTCGCGAGTCACCTTTCTGTTTCAGAGATCGCCATCCTGCCTCAATAATTAAAAGTGTTTTGCACTATCAATTCAGGCGAAGTCATGCTCACTAGGCAATCCATATTTTTTGTTTGGCGATTATGAGTGTATAGTTTACACTTCTTTTTACATTTTTTACCATTCTTCAAAACTTAATCCTTTTCTTGTCCTTTTGCCTTCATAGTTGTAAATACTCAAAGTATCATTAGAATATGACATAATTAGGCATTGAGGGTACTAATTATTGAGCTTAATATGCCTCAAATGAGTGTAAATATACTACTCATCGAAGTACGCCCCAATTCTTTTTCATATATATAAAAATTAAATCTATGACAATATTAATTAAATAATATTTAGTCGTGTTATTATTTCATTATATGTTGAATTAGAACTTACCATCTCTCTAGTAATAGTTTCAACACTCTTTGCATCCTTGGTTAGCAATGAGCCATCCTTAAGACTACCTCTAACCTTTTTTGCTTGTTGAGACATTGCCTTGAATTTATCTATGTTTCAATATTGGCGCAATTCAAAATCATGAGGCAACATCAAAGTCGGTTGTTGATCATTGTCTCAAACTTTCTTTAGCCATCTAGACTGTCTTGTGGATTTCCTCCTCTCAAATGTGATTGTAATGACCATATTGTACCTAGATTGCCATGTACACGCATTTTGAAAAAAATAGAGTTAGATAATATATAATGGGAAGTATGTGGAGCATACCTCATCGATGTGTACAACCTCTTTAACCTAGTAATAAGAGGTAAATATGGAACCCCTAAACTAGGACCATCTTTCTAATAGGAGTCCTCTTATAACAAGTATGTCCACAAAACATACAATTTTTTAATTCATTATATGTCATGTAAAACAACATGCATCGATTAACACAACAACAAATTCTATCATAAGATAATCCTAACTTGCAAACCAAACTCTTTACCTTATAGAAGTTCATAGGTATGTTAAACTCCAGATTAACTAGTTCACCCAAAGATCGACCATTGAGTCTATAGCCGCATTAGAAACACTCCAATCTAATTTAATATTCATTAATCTAACCGCAACTAACAACGTAGAATGACTACTCCCTTCACATAGTGGACGACTAGACTCATCTAATTAATCATGCCAACTATAACTCACTGTCACGACCTGAGCCTACACCTCGGAAGTGACACGGCGTACAAGACTCTGAAAAGTCTCATAGCATTCATAACATTCGATATAAGGAAAATGGTACGGAATTAAAACTCATTTAAATCTATACAAACAAAGATACTCATCTAAAACAAAGCAAGTCTATTATCTCACATGGCCATCTAAAATAATATCTCGAAACAAAAGTAGGGTCACGGCCCATTACAACAGAAAGTCTAGCAAATGTCTATTACATGAAAGAAATGGAACATCAAAAATACTTGTCTTCGATCTATGAGGACATATCACTTAGCATTGGAAGAATCTCTATCCAAGCCCTTAAGCTAGAGAGAAAGCAACTCACTTGCCGGAACCTACACTTTGTAGTAAAATAAGAGAAAATATGGGCTAGCACAATTAAGTACTAAGTATGATTGCCACGCAAAAACCATGCTTAAAAAGGACATTTTATTTGGAAATCGTGCTTTATGCCAATTTGTGAAACCTTTATGAACATAAGTATAAGAGGCATAATAAACACACATAAGCAACATACAAATCATTTCTTCACATTAGAACATAATCAACATATGAGACATTTCATTACATTAAGTTTTCACCTCAAAACCCCAAGTTATACCATGTGCAATGTATGAATAGTGTCCCATACCACCATCCACACTAAGTACCACATTAAGGTCACCAAAAGTGAAGTTACCATTCATCCTTTCCATCATTACACATTACCTATACATAAGAGACATAAACATTTAATAAGTCATGACAAGGAAGTAACTCATAATACAATCAAAGTATAGCATGCATCATTACATTAGGCATTTAAGTCAACATTCTTCATTAGCTTCATTAAGAGCACCTTCATACATTATTCATTATAACATTAGAGAACTCACTATAGTCCTCTCAAAGCCTACTCGTGCAATGCATGGATGGCATCTCATACTACCACCCATACTTCATAGAACTCCTCAAGAAACCATAAGGCACATCTCACAAGATGGGAATAAACGTTTAACCAATATAGACCATGAGAGCTAAGTCATGGAATCTGGTGTCATATGCCCCACACTGAAGAAAGGTGTTCTACTTGCCTAAGGTAGAACTAGTAACTTTATTTCTTAAGTTGATTCCACTAGATATGGGCACATAGTTATGGGATAGGAAGATGTTCATTGGAACCCTAGCCTAACATTGGGAGAGTTTCCATTTTACCATATCCACTCGGTGCTTAGCCTCTATTCCAACAGAGTATTTAATTCACAATATCATTAGTATACTTCAAAGGGCTACCAACATTAGGTCTACCGACCCAAAGTACATTACACAAGAAAGGGCCACTACTATTAGGTCTATCGATTCAAGGTACATTAAGGATATCTCATTGACTTTCCAAGAAGGGCCACCAACATTGGGTCTACCGATACAAGGTTCATCATTTCACACATGAAAGTGCCACCAACACTTGGTCTACCGATTCAAGGTTTATCATCACATTAGTTTCTAGATTCATCATGAAGGTCCACCAACATTAGGTCTACCAGTTCAAGACATAGCCTAGAATACTTCATCAGTCATTTAGGAAAGGGCTACCAATATTAGGTCTACCGATTCGAGGTTTATCATTACATTCATTTGTCATTTATGAAAGGGAAACCAACATTAGATCAACAGATTCCATGATCATTAATTCAATGCACACTCATCATTCAACAAAAGGATGCATAAGCCAACCAATTCACGCTACAACATCACATTACTTTTATTTATACAGGAAAAAGATGCATAAGCCTACCACTTCACGATATACATTACATAGAAGAAACCCTTCACATTCTATCATCATCATTCATGAGTGTTAATTGAGAATATGTTTTTAGACATAACACAATTATATTCTAAACATGATCATAACTCTTTCATTGAAATCACACACATATACTTCACATCATAATCATACATAGATCCTTCATGAACTTTCATTTCAAGGCTATACATCAATCACAACCCAAATATCTGAAACACTACAATATATAAGGAAATTAAAATAATTCAATAACTAATTCAATATAAACATAAGAAATTCAACATACATTCATGATCAATCGATTCCCAATCACAATTCACTACTTAAGAATTTGGGGAAAACATGGGTCATAGAAAAAATTAACCATAATTCATCACTAATTCAACATTCTATTCATAATACATCATATAAAAGCCTTCAAAATCGTTTTGGAATTGAACCTATGCATAAATTGAAAACTAGGGTTTTTGGGGAACTTTAGAGACTTGAAATCATCTTTGAAATTGGCTCTTTCAAAGAAACTAATTCAAGGATGAAGATTATCATACCTTTTAGGGAAGAACTCGACAAAGCTTGAATGTAAATGGTGAGATCTTGAGCTTGAAAGCTTGAATCCTTTACCACCAATGGAGGTTTCTAGAGAGAGAATTTTTTAGAAGAGAGGTGGGTTCTAATATGTGTTTTGGAAGAATGAATTAGATAAGGTGTTTTAATACTTTAAAAACCCTTAAAATATCATAATAAACAAATAATAACCATCCCCCAACTTAACTAAACTTAAAATGAATTTACCAAATTACCCCTACACTTTGCCGATTCTACACAGCAAACAGGTGTCATCCACGAAACCCCCACCCACGGATCGTGGATGGGGTCACTCCCCGTACTGTCACTTTGTGGTTTCTAATTAAAACATAGTTTTAGGGGCCTTGCCTATGGATGCCATCCATAGGGCATGGATGGACCTACAGGGCATAGGTCCCCATCCGTAGGTTATCACATTTTGGGCAGTTTTGGGTTTCTTTTGGTTCTTGTGGGTTAGTCTTTAGGGCCCCCCTCAAGGGCCCTTGGTTGGTCTTTGGGGGGTCGTACCTTGACGTTTAACCCCTAAATCCCTCAACCATAGCTTGAGACAATATTTTATAACTCATTACCTCACACCGAACTACAAAACAAAATCGTTAAGCTCTAGTTTCACCCATTCAATTTACGGGTTGTTACATTATCCCCCACTTCGGAACATTCGTCCTCAAATGACACTTTAAACTCATTTAAGGGATTAATGACTCAAGACTAGCATCCCTTCATGCATGCAAAATTATAAACAATGCAAAAAACTTGGAGGAACCATCAACTACGTCTCAAACATACTCAATGCAATACAAGAAAGTAGGAACTACATCTACAAACTCATTATACATCAAAATTTCACCATTTCTCATTTCATTGGAGGAATTACCTTCTCCAACTCAAGAAAATGCATATCATAAGGAGACCATGGAAACATATAATCACACATGACTCCCAAAACATGAATCAAGCTACAAGAAACTCTTGTCTCTAGCTTGAATAGGAATAGAAGGAAAGAGATAAGAATCTTGGTACTCTCAACTACCTTACTATTCAACATACTATCCCCCATTTAGGAGTAAACCCAACTAAGGTTAATATGAAAATAGCATAGGAAACATCAACAAGACATTCACAACTATAAGGAACTATCACATACCGATGCCATTATCTGAATTAGCTCATTTGCCCTCTTTGTCATGAAGTACCTAGATTTCTTCGGAGGATCAAAATCTGGGCCATTAAGAGAAGCTTGTTTGGCCTCACTTCCTTTGGCCGTAAGAGTGGAGCAATATTTCACTTGGTTATCATTCATTCCACAACCATAGCACCCACTAGTACCGGCTAGGCACTTTAAAAAATGCTTCTTTCCAAAATTATGGCAAGTAGGTTTAGAAAATGGAGGTCCACTTCCTTTCTCTTGGTTAACCCTAGGAGTTCTTGAGATATCTTGGTTTAGAGCTCTCTTTTTGAACCTTGGTTGACCTGGCTCATCGGGCATAGACCTCTTCAACTCCCTATTCTTTCTCTTAAGTTTGGACTCCTTAATAGATTAAGCATACACCATGAGCCTAGAAATGTTTATGTCACTATGGAGCATTTTCGGATGGCACTCTTCCTCAACTAGGTCGGAAACTCCCGTTACAAATGGACTCATCTCATCCCTTGGGTTAGACACCAAGCATACAGCATACTTAAACAATTGGGTAAATTTTGAATAGTACTGTTGCACATTCATGTTACCTTTCCTAAGGTTGATAAACTCCTCCATCTTAATCTTTATTTTCTCATGGAGAAAAAACCTACCAAGGAATGCTACCTGAAACAACTCCCATTCTATTGGACCCGCTAGAACCGGCCTATTGGGCTTCCATTGAGTGAACCAAACTTGGGCAACATCCTTGAATTGATAAGCGGCTAGTTTCACTTTTTCTATAAGCCACCCCCATAGCATTAACTACCTTATACACTTCATCCAAAAACTCTTGGGGATCCTCTCCCACTTTAGAACCTAGAAACACCAGAGGATTCAACCTCAAAAAGTCTCTCAACCTAGAAGCCATACTACTTATAATAGGGTTCACAGTAGCCTCAACACCTCTAGTAGCTTGAGCCGTCATAGCTTGGGCTTGAGTAGTAACGACTTAAGCCATCATCAAAAGAGCCAACCTAACTTCTTCATTGGTCATGGTCGGAGGTTCAATCGGAACTTGATTTCCTTGCGGAACTTGGTCACCTTGAAGACCTTGGAGAGGAACTCCTCATTCACATTCTCTTCTTCCATCTTCGTTGGGTTCACCCCTGTATTCATATCCTATAAACATTAGAGAAGGGTTAGGAACAGGGCACTTATAGATTTTGTCACGACCCAGGGGGACCCCCTAGACGGAACATTGCGTACTTGACCCCGAAGGGATCGCATACAAACCCTTAGCATATCTTGAACATAAGATAATAGAAAATATGGGAAAATTTCTTTTACAATTGAAGTCATATTTCATAAAAATCAAGCGGAAGTCTTTACTAAACCTTTGTCTCCAACCATCTAACATAATACTTGAATAAAACTCTTGGGATGCAGCCCATATAAAGTCTAAAACATAAATATATGACATAAAGGAACATAATGGGTTTGTCCTCGAAGCTCTGAGGACTCACCAATTCTTCAACTCTTCTTGATCCAAGGAAACCTAGCTTTCAAAGCAACTCAATCTCCTCAACCCTGCATTTGATTAGAATGTAGGCAATATGCGTTAGTACAAAATGTACCAAGTATGAAAGATAGCACAACATCATAAGAGCATCTCGAAATGGTTTTTCAACATAAGACATAAGCATAAGATATAATAATATGTTCATAAGCATAATCATCATAATCATAGCATAATCTCCAACATAAGCATCATATAAACATAAGTCAACATAACACATAGATAATGAGCATAGCAAATACATCATGTTCATAGCATAGACTTTACTTAGACTTTCATGATTTCATACTTTTATCTTAAGTCTTTCATATTACAAGATAACTACTTCACATGCCACCTCCAAGTATACTTGTGCAAGGCAAGGATAGTATCCCATACTACCTCCAAGCTAGGTACCTTTCTTTGGTCATTATTGAGCATAATCCACCTTCATAGTCAAGACTTAGTTTTTCATGTCATAAGAGTACCATACTCATAAGTAACCTCAAAGCACACTTGTGCAATGTATGTATGGCATCCCATACTACCACACACACTAAGCATATCCTTGGAATAACCCTTATTCATTCTCACTATTCATAAGTATCATTTTAGACCTACGTCATATTGTCAAGGAACTGTCATCTTAAGTCAATCAAATCTTGGAAGGCAACTACAACAACAACCCAAACTAAGTCTAGACTATACGTGGGAACTCTTAATACCTAGCCTTAAGTCATACTTGTGAAATATATGGATAGCATCCCATACTACTACCCACACTAAGTACTCATTTAGACTATCATGACTGTTCACTAGTTGGTGATTAGTCCCTCCATTCTATTACCCTTTATTCAAGGCTACCAAGGAATAACCCCCTAATATGCTAGACCATGCTATCATCTTACTAACATTACTAGGTTAAGCTACGATAACTACCTTGGAAGACACACTAACATGTAAGTCAGAGCTATTCTAGGAAGGATACAAGTGTCCTATCCTAGCCACCATGAAATAGTCCTAAACCAACTAAGTCATGCTACCCTTACAAATGCACTAGAATACAAATGCAAGTTATCCATAGGGGAGTATGATTCTCAACCCTAAGTTATCCTTAGGAGAGTATGAGTCCTCAATCCCAAGCTACCATGACTAACCTAACTCAAGCTATCCTTGAAATGCACCTCACAACGAAAGTCAAGCTACCTTTAGAAGAATATAAGTCCTCTATCCTAAAGCTACCATGAAATGGTCTTGGCCAAACCAAGTCAAGATACCATGAAGCCATCCTAACAATGCTAATTCAAGTTACCCATAGAAGAGTATAAATTCTCAATCCTAAGCTACCATGACTACACCTAACTCATGTTACCACGGCATGCATTCTACAATACTAAGTCAAGCTATACCATAGGAGAGTATAGATCCTCCATCCCAAGCTATCAACATTGGTATTATACTACTAAGACAATTTATAAATGAAGAGATCATAAATCACAACTTCAATCAATTCTAGTCTAATATGCTTTGATTCATTTTAGGTTATTAAGCCAACCTAGAATCCTTCTATGTGAGAGAACCCTTGGGTCTCCTAGAAATTCATTCCTAAGTGTGTAAGAGAGAAGCAATAAACAACACAATAACATAATATTGACTTTACCTAGAAAGCCCTACCATTGGTGGCAACAAACTCTACTATCAAGCTTAACTTCATTCTATCATTAGTCATGTCTAATTTCAAGATATTCAATGACCTTCTTTACTACTAAGTGATTCTAACCATAATTTATTCATTAATCTTCAACTCTAAATTTACAAGTCAAGATCCTTCCTATTCAATCAAGTCTAGTTCAATTCATGATTAGATGATCCTAACTATGATCAATTAGTATAAAAGACATTGATTTAAGAAGATAACCTTCGAACCTTATAATTTGCCTGTAATGGCATAAACCCATAGATAACACATTCATCAATTTAGATAAGGGTTTACCATGGAAATCATCATAATATCATTAAACAAATCTAAATCAATCATAATTGGGTGATATCCACTAGACTAGAATCACACTCAAACCCTATCCACAATGCAAGCACAACCCTAGCTAAAATGGGGTTTTTGATTTTACAATTGGGGAAACTATGGGGGCTCTATGGGTGGAAGAGCCCATAAATGAATATATTTCAATTACCATTAATCAAAGCCCTAAACAAATCTTGAATCAACGGCGAAACACTAGCCTCTTCTCTTCTCTTCTCTTCTTCTTTTTCTTCTTCACTAGTAGAGAGAGAATATTTGGAGACTGATTTTGGGGTTCTAAGATAAATGAGCTAATGACTTAGTGTAGGGGTGTATTAGACTTGTATAGGATGTAAAATAACTAACTAATCGACCTCCCTTAACCCCTAATTAATTAACTAATTAATTCCCAAACACCTAACTAAAAACTAAAAGCACAAAAAATAGCAGCATCTAGGCCCACCCATCCACGGATCGTGGATGGGTCTACTGCCCATGCTGCACCTTCGTGGTTTGCACCTAAGACTTCCCTTGGCAGGACTTAACAGGTCTTGACCTATGCCCATGACCTATGGGTCATAGCTTGATCTATTGGTCTTAGATGGCCATCCGTAGGTCACATATTTGACAATTTTGGGGACTGTGAGGGTGGTCCTTGAGGCATCATACCTAGACGTTTAACCCCTAAAACCCTTATTCTTAGTGCAGGAACCATTTCATTTCATTTTAATCCTTATACGACACTCTAAAACTCTTACAAAAGGCTCTAGAACTCACTTGTTCAACTCACTAATTTACGGGGTGTTACAATATCCGCCACTTCGGAACATTCATCCTCGAATGACACTTTAAACACTTCTTAAAGACATAACTCTAAGATAACAGCCCATCATGCATGCACTACATCTAAATTCACAAAACCAAGGAAGAAAACTACAATTCCAAGCTAAACACATTCAATGTAACACAAGGGAGTAGGAACTACTTCCACCAACCCAAAAATACATGAAACTCTGTGTCTACTTATTTTCAAGGAGGAACTAACATATCCTAGCTAAAACATGCTCAACACACACTCATGGAGCCTAAATGCACTTTTTCATAAAAGCATATATTCAAGGAGGAACGTTTCAACTCCAAAAACTAAGTGGTACTCATAATTAATTCGTGAAGTCTATATGCAAATCTTACTCAAATACACTACAAAATGAAGAAAAACTAGACCTAAGCACCTTCATGAACATCCATTTAAGGAAATCATAGGAACAGATAAAGCACACAATAACCCTACCAGATAGGCACACTATCCCCCACTTGGGAGTAAGCCTACACAACTTCTCTAACGTCATGCATACTAAAATCAACTTCAAAGTCCAACATAACAATTCACAAAAGATAAGACATTCAGAAATTTACTAAATCATGAAACACATACCAAGAGGGACATGAGGAGATCACTCTTGATCTTTTCTAGATTGGAGAGAATAAAACATATTCTTCTTTTGAGGCTCCATATCCCACTAATAGAGGCAACTTGCTTACCTTCTCTTCTTGTAACCTTAGCCTTCCGGCAATCTTTCATCATGTGGCAACTCTCACCACAACTAAAGCAACCCTTTCTATCGGCCAAACACATACCCTCATGCCTCTTACCACACCTAGCACAAGAGGGACATAGGGACTCATTACTAATTCTTGTGGCCTAAGGGTAGAAACCCTCTCATCCTTATATGCTTAGGAGTATTAGAAAAACCTTATCCAGAAAACTTTTGTCGATTTCTAGAACAACCATGTCCATCGGACTCATCATGAAAGAACTTATCACCATCCATCCTAGACCTCTTCTTCTCCTTAGCTCTCTATTTGTTGGCAAAAACACCATGAGGGGTGAGATATCCGTATCATCAACAATCATTGCCATACGACATTCTTTTACTACCAAATCGGACACCCCCATCATAAACCTATTCATCAAGTCCCTTGGATTTGCTACCAAGCATGGAGCATACTTAGAGAAAAGGGTGAATTTCAAAGAGTACTCCTTAACACTCATACTACCTTGCTTAAGGTTGATGAATTTTCCCAATTTTTCCTCCCTCAACTTTCGGGGGAAGAACCTATCAAGAAATTACTTCTTAAATATCTCCCAATCTATGGGACCTGCCTCTACCGGCCTACTAATTTTCTATTGTTCATACCAAATTTGGGCAACATCTTTCAATTGATATGTGACTCGTTCCGCTTTCTCTATAGAAGCCACCCCTATGGCAGCCAACACTTTATAAACCTCATCTATGAACCCATTTGGATCTACTTCCACCTTGGAGCCACTAAACTCTGGAGGGTTGATCCTTAAGAACTCCCATATTATAGAAGCACCCATCCCCCTTATTGGGTTTTTCGGATCCACCATCTCTCTATTGGCATGCATCGTCAAGGCTTGAGCTAACAACTGCATAGAAACCCTTAACTCCACTAGAGTGGCATCTCCAATTGAAGGGTCATTTGGAGCTTGAGGAGGATCCTAGTTTGGAACTTTTGGAGGAATCACTTGTTTTCCATTGTCCTCCTCATCCCTCCTAGCATTAGCCCTACTATTAGCCATAACCTGAAAAACCATAGGGCAAAGGTTAGGAGAAAGACCTAATAGATCCAAACTTTATAGCAAGACTTAGAGAATGAATAAGTGAGATTTCCTAAGCATCCAATAGCCTCCTATTCATATTTGAGGTGCGCTTCACATTTATGAACAAGACTCTACAAGACGTGGTTTGAGAAAATCTTACAACCATTCTAAAACCTTGTGATCTGATTACCAAGTTTGACAAGATCCAGAGGTATCCCCTAGACGTAACATGGCGTACTTGACCTAGAAGGGATCGCATACAAGCCCTTAGCATATCCTGAACATAAGATAATAGAAAATATGAGAAAATTTAAAACTTTTACAATCGAAGTCATATTTCATAAAAATCAAGAGGAAGTCTTTACTAAACCTTTGTCACAAACCATCTAACATAACACTCAAATAAAACTCTCGGGACGCAGCCCATACAAAGTCTAAAACATAAAGAAATAACATAAAGGAACATAATGGGTTTGTCCTAGAAGCTATGAGGACTCACCAATTCTTCAACTCTTCTTGATGCTTGGAAACCTAGCCTTCAAAGAAACTCAATCTCCTCAACCCTACATTTTATTAGAATGTAGGAAATATGCGTTAGTACAAAATGTACCAGGTATGAAAGTTAGCACAAAATCATAAGAGCATCTCAAAATGGTTAGTCAACATAAGACATAAGCATAAGAGATAATAACATGTTCATAAGCATAATCATCAAAATCATAGCATAATCTCCAACATAAGCATCATATCAACATAAGTCAACATAAGATATAAATAATGAGCATAGAAGATATATCTTGTTCATAGCATAGTCTTTACTTAGACTTTCATGATTTCGTAGCTCAACCTTATGTATTTCATATTACAAGAGAACTACTTCACAAGCCACTTCCGAGTATACTTAAGCAAGGCAAGGATAGCATTCTATGCTATCATCCAAGCTAAATACCTCTCTTTGGTCGTTCTTGGGTAAAATCCACCTTCATATTCATGACTTAGGTTTTCATGTCATAAGAGTATCATACTCATAAGTAACCTTAAAGCACATTTGTTCAATGTATGTATGGCATCCCATACTGTTACTCACAGTAAGCATGTCCTTGGAGTCACCCTTATTCATGCTTAATATTCATAAGTGTCATTCTAGACCTACTTTATATTGACAAGGAACTATCATCTTAAGTCAATCATATATTGGAAGGCAACTATAGCAACAACACAAAATAAGCCTATACTATGCGTGGGAACCCTTCATACCTACCCTTCAGTCAAACTTGTATAGCATCCATTACTACTACCCACAATAAGTACTCATTTAGAGTATCATGAATGTTCACTAGTTTGGGATTATTCCCTCCATTCTATTTCCCTTTATTCAAGGCTACCAAGGAATAACCCCCGAATAGGCCAGACCATGCTATCAGCTTACTAACAGAACTAGGTTAAGCTACGCTAACTACCTTGGAAGACACACTAACATGCATGTCCAAGCTATTCTAGGAAGGATACAAGTGTCCTATCCTAGCCACCATGAAATAGTCCTAAACCAACTAAGTCATGCTACCCTTATAAGTGCACTAGAATACAAATGCAAGTTATCCATAGGGGATTATGATTCTCAACCCTAAGTTATCCTAAGGAGAGTATGAGTCCTCAATCCCAAGCTACCATGACTAACCTAACTCAAGCTATCTTTGAAATGCACCTCACAATGCAAGTCAAGCTACCTTTAGGAGCTATACCAAAGCTACCATGAAATGGTCTTGGAAAATCCAATTCAAGCTACCATGAATGCATGTTATCAATGCTAGTTCAAGCTACCCATAGGAGAGTATAAATCCTCTATCCAAGGCTACCATGACTACACCTAACTCATGCTACCATGACATGCATTCTATAATGCTAAGTCAAGCTATACCTCAGGAGAATATAGATCATCCATCCTAAGCTATCAACCTTGGTGTTATCCTCTAAGCCAAGCTATACTGAAGGGATCATACATCACAACTTCAAGCTATTCTAGTCGAACATGCTTTGATTCATTTTAGGTTATTAAGCCAACCTAGAATTCTTTTATGTGAGAGAACCCTTGGATCTCCTAGCAATTCATGCCTAAGTGTGTAAGAAAGAAGCAATACATAAAACAATAACATAATATTGACTGTACCCAGAAAGCCCTAACATTGGTGGCTACAAGCCCTACTATCAAGCATAACTTCATTCTATCATAATTCATGTCTAATTTCTAGATATTCAATCACCTTCTTTTCTACTAAGAGATTCTTGCCATAATTGATTCATAAAGGTTCAATTCTAACTTTACAAGTCAATATCCTTCCTATCAATCAAGTCTATTTTAATTCATGATTAGATGATCCTAACTAAGATCAATTAGTATACAAGACATTGATTTAGGTAGATTTGAACCTTGATATTTTCCTCTAATGGCATAAACCCGCATATATCACATTCATCAATTTAGATTAGGGTTTAACATAGAAATCACATGAAATTATCATAATATCATTAAACAAATCTAAATCAACAATAATTGGGTGATATCCACTAGATTGGAACCACACCCAAACCCTATCCACAATGCAAGCACAACCATAGCTAGAATGGGGTTTTTGATTTCACAAGTGGTGAAACTATAGGGGCTCTATGGGTGGAAGAACCCATAGATGAATAAGCTTCACATACCTTTAATCAAATCCTTAAGGAAAGCTTGATTCAATGATGAAACACTACCCTCTTCTCTTCTCTTCTTCTTCTTCACTTCTAGAGAGGGGATTTTTTGAGAGTGATTTAGGAGTTCTAAGATGAATGAGCTAATGACTTAGTTTAGGAGTGTATTAGACTTATATAGGAGGTAAAATACTGGATCCTAATTATTTAACTAATTATTTCCCAAACAACTAACTAAAACCTAAAAGCTCAAATACTGGCAGCATATACGCCTACCCATCCATGGACCGTAGATGGTTCTACTACCCGTGTTGCACCTGAGGCTTTCCTTGGCAGTCCTTAACTGGCCTTGACCTACACCCATGACCTATGGGGCTTGGTTTGATCTACTAGCCATGGATGGCCATCCGTAGGTCACACATTTGACAGTTTTGGGGACTATTTTTGGGGTCCCCCTCAAGGACCCTTTGTGTGGTCCTTGGTGGGTCGTACATGAACATTTAACCCCTAAAACCCTTATTCTAAGTATGGGAACCATCTCTTTTTATTTTAATCATCATACAACACTCCAAAACTCTTCCAAAAGGCTCTAGAACTGACTAGTTGAACTTACTAATTTATGGGGTGTTACAGATCTAAACCTTATGGCACGACTTCAAGAATAATTTAAGAAGTGTAACTTCCTAACATCCTATAGCGTCTCACTCATAGATGGATGGCTACTAACACCGATGAACAATACTCTACTAGACGTGGCTTGTGAGACATCAATCCTAAAAACCATTCCCAAAACCTTATGCTCTGTTACCATGTTTATTAGGACCCGAGCCTACACCCCGGAAGTGACACGGCGTACAAGACTCCGAAAAGCCACATACAAACCTCATAGAATTCAAAACATTCTATATAAGGAAAATGGTATGGAATTAAAACTCAATTAGATCCATACAATAAAAAATACTCATTTAAAATGGTGGAGGTCTATTATCTCACATGGCCATCTAAATTAATATCTCAAAACAAAAGTAGGGTCATGCCCCTTTACAATGGAAAGTCTAGCAACTCTCTATTACATGAAAGAAATGGAGCATCAAAAGTACTTGTCCTTGATCAATGACGACATACCACTTAGCCTTGGAAGAATTTCAATCCAAGTCCTTGAACTAGAGAGAAAGCTACTCACTTGCCGGAACCTACACTTTGTAGTAAAATAAGAGAAAATATGGGTTAGCACAATTAAGTACTAAGTATGATAGCCATGCCAAAACCATGCTTAAAAGGGACATTTTCTTTGCAAATCATGATTTATGCCAATTTGTTAAAACTTCATAAACATAAGTATAAGAGGCATAATAAACACATATAACCAATATACAAGTCATTTCTTCACATTATAACATAATCAACATAAAAGACATTTCATTTCATTAAGCTTTCACCTTAAGAAACCCCAAGCTATACCATATGCAATATATGAATAGTGTTCCATACCACCATCCACACTAAATACCACATCGAGGCCACAAAAAGTGAACTTACCATTCATCCTTTCCATCATTACACAATACCCATACATAAGAGACATAGACATTTAATAAGTCATGAAATGGATGTAACTCATAATACAATCCAAGTATAGCATACATCATTACATGAGACATTTAAGTCAACATTTTAGCTTAAGTGGGTTCCACTAGCTAACATCCATCTTACCATATCCACTCGGTGCTTAGCCACCATTCACATAGAGTATTTAATTCACATTAACATTATTGTACTTCAGAGGCACACCAACATTCGGTCTACCGACCAAAGTACATTACACAAGAAAGGGCCTTCACCATTAGGTCTACCGATTTAAGGTACATTAAGGATAGCTCTTTGACTTTCCAAGAAGGGCCACCAGCATTGGGTCTACCGATATAAGGTTCATCATTTCACACATGAAAGGGACATCAACACTAGGTATACCGGTTCAATACATAGCCTAGAATAGTTAATCATTCATTTAGGCAAGGGCTACCAACATTAGGTGTACCGATTCGAGGTTAATCATTACATTAATTAGTCATTTATGAAAGACCTACCAATATTAGGTCTACCGAGTCCATGATCATTAAGTCAATACACATTCATCATTCAAGAAAAGGATGCATAAGATTACCAATTCAAGTTAAAACATCACATTAATTTCATTTATACAAGAAAAGGATTCATAAGCCTACCAATTCAAGATATACATTACATAGAAGAAACCCTTCACATTCGATCATCATCATTCATGAGCGTTAAATGAGAATATGCTTTCAATCATAACATAATTATATTCTAAACATGATCATAACTCTTTCATTGAGATCACACACATATACTTCACATCATAATCATATATAGATCCTTCATGAGCATGCCTTTCAAGGATATACATCAATCACAACCCAAACATCTAAAATACTACAATAGATAAGGAAATTAACATGATTTAATAACTAATTCAATATAAACAAAAGCAATTCAACATACATTCATGATCAACCAATTCTCAATCACATTCACAACCGAAAAATTTGGGGGAAACATGGCATCATAGAAGAAATTGACCATAATTCATCAATAATTCAACATACTATTCATAATTCATCATATAAAAGCCTTTAAAATCATTTTGGAATAGAACCCATGCATAGATTAAAAACTAGGGTTTTTGGGGAACTTTGGAGACTTGGAATCATCTTTGAAATTGGCTCCTTGAAAGAAACTAAGTGAAGGATGCAGACTACCATACCTTTTAGGAAAGAACTCCAAAAAACATGAGTGAAAATGGTGAGGTCTTGAGCTTGAAAGCTTGAATCTTTCACCTCCAATGGAGGTTTCTAGAGAGATTTTTTTAGAACAGAGGTGGGTTCTAATTTGTGTTTTGGAATAATAAATTAGAAAATGTATTTTAATACTTTAAAATATAATAATAAACCAATAATAAACCAATAAAAACCGTCCCCCAACATAACTAAACCTAAAATGAATATACCAAACCACCGCTACACTAGGTTGATTCTAGACAGCAAACAGGTGCCATTCACGAAACACTCACCCACGAACCGCGGGTGGAGTCATGCCCCATACTATTACTTCATGGTTTGTGACTGAAACATTGTTTTAGGGGCCTTGCCTACAGAGGCCATCCATGGGGCGCGGATGGACCTACTGGGTGTAGGTTCCCATCTGTAGGTCATCACATTTTGGGCAGTTTTTGGTTTCTTTGTGGTCTTGGGGGTTAGCCTTTAGGGTCCCCCTCAAGGACCCTTGGTTGTCCTTTGGGGGTTGTACCTTGATGTTTAACCGCTAAAACCCTCAACCATAGCCAGGGACTACAATTTACAACTCGTTACCTCACACCAAACTAAAAAAAAAAAATCGTTAGGCTCTAGTTTCACCTATTCATTTTACGGGTCGTTACACTTACGCACCTACGTAGGGACCTATAGTATCTGATCTTTGTTGAATTACTCAAACTTGTGATACTTGATAGTGCTCCATACAGTTAAGTATCTACTCATCATAGCATCAGTTTATAACTTTTTTCCTCTAGTATACTGCATAGCCCAGCTGACTTCAACCTATTCATAGCATAAGGATCAATTAATGGTATCACCCGAGGTAAAGCATTTGACAATGGGACATGAATTGCCTTGGAGCATATTTCATTCCATCTCCTTTGGGGTGCCTGAGATGCAACACTGGTTCTATGGATTGGAGTAGTAGCACCCTCAACCCTTACTACTTCATTCTCATTTTCGGTCCAAGAATAGTTCAGTGGCTCCCCCTCAGAGGTAGAAGTAGAACTTTTATCAATCAAATAATGCTTCCTAGTGTATTGGGAAGCTATAACAACCTTTTTCTTTTGTTTCTCCCTCACATATTTGGATGTGCGTGAATCGGCTCGTGGTCTATCACTAATATTTGAAATCACAATACCTCTTTTCCTTTTTCAAGGTGGTGGAGGAGGAGAGTCTTCCAGAGAAACCCTTCGGGTAACTGACATCTTCAGTCTTTCTATACCTGCATTACACAACAATCCAAAAAATAATCAAAATAAAGTCTTATAATAAATTATCCTAAGGCTTGCCAACTAGGTTGGTGAGCTAAAACCGACTCACCAAAAGTGATAATAGCCAATAATCAAAATTTAGGAAAAAAGGTGAACTAATGAAAAGGTCAGGAGTAGCAGAACACAATTGGTGAGCTAGAGATGCTCGCCGAAATTGACAAAACACAAGCACAATAATTTGCAAGAAAAGGACGAGCTAGGACTTACACGGCAACTCGTCGAATAAAGTTGGCGAGATTGATGGATCTTGCCAAACACGTAATTTACAACCCTTCACCCAATTTTTCAAAACATCACTCAATTTCCAAACAATGATCAATGTCCGCGCACAATTTGCACACTATAAACGTTACCCAACACATCAATCAACTCCGAGTACCCAAAATTTCATCAATTTCAACCATTAAAAAGCAAAACGATGATTTTCCCTTAAGAATGATGTCACTCAATCTATCATTGAATGAATTTAAGTCACCTTGTTGACTATGAGGTAATCAGACATCATCCACACGATACAAAAGCAAGGCCCATAAGTAAATCATAATGATTCTCAATTAACAACCCCCAATACTTACAAAATTTATACCCACATATAAGAATTAACTATAAAAGGCATGGGGCAACTAGCATTCACATTCAATCAAAGAGACAATTTAATTGAGCACTAAACAAGGCAACAATAATCTCAAGAAGAAGACAACCAAGTTCATCAAGCATGAAATACTAGAGGTAAAAACAAATGTATTTAAAACCAACCTCTATGATCAAGAACCAATATACAAAGGGTCAAGGATTTTGTGCATGACTGGCTCATTGTAAATACGCAATCCACAAGGGAATATTGAAGATAAAAATGCAAAAAGGATATTTAAAACTATGTCTTAGAGAGTGAAGAAGAAGAAAAGTTAAGGAATTTTAAAAGACATGGCATTAAAATGGTCAATGACCCTTTTCCTTTCAACCGAAGATCATTAAGTTGTTGTGACTAACATCGTCGAACAAATTTGGTGACTCATATAAGGATCTCAAGCTAGCCAACCTTGCCTCTTTATATCATCAATCTCAAATTTCATATCGAACCCTATTTATCTGACAAAACTAGATCGGCGACTAGCCGAATTAGATTTTTTCCACCAAAGTTGATAGAATAATTAGCAAATTTTTTGAGCAGACAAAGTGAGCCAAGATAGGCTCTCTAAAGCTACTCGGTGAATCTCCAACTAAGTATTCATCTCGCTAATCTTTCCTGAACTTAGGGCATTACTACCACTTAGACACTTAACACATTTTATTGATAAATCATTAAAAATTTGGGTTACCTCCAAGAAGGGCCATATTTAATATCGTGGTGTGATGTAGACATGCCTTCAAGTGTCATTCTTTGGGTTGATCACTTAATAAACTCTCTCTTGGTCTTGGATTTAAATAAGTTGAAATCTATCCCATTTGAGTCTCAAGTTTTTTTATTGACAGTGAGTGAGAAGTGACAGTTTGGGTTAAAGTGGAGAGATTAGTATTCAGTTATTTCAACACCTTGTCAACGCTTCTACCTTGTTAAAGAATCTTGCCGACATATCTTCAATTCAAAAAAAAAAATTGATCCACTTATTTTGCCTTTGGCTTGGGACTGTCATGAGGTGGAACATATTTATATTTGTCATCTTCACACTATCTCTAGTTTGTGCCTCTATCTCACCAATCCTTTTTATGGTCTCTCCAACCATTATCATGATCATTGTTCCAACCTTTATCTCACCCAACCTTGGATATTTCAGATGATAACCCGCTACTTTGTTGCTTAAAAACTGGACCTCTTCATCATACATTGCATTGAACTTTGCATCCTATGGTCTCAACCTACTACTAGCACCAATAGCATTCACCAACTTGAATCCATTCCCGTGACTTGCTTTGCAACAAGTCATGTTGGGTCATCATTTTTTCCATATTCTCATCATGCTCTTGGTTCTTCACTAGTTGCTCTTTAGTGTTGAGAGGAGACATTTCATCTTCCCTTGTATGACATGCGCGATTGATCTTGGTCATCTCATCAAGAAAATTCTAAGCCACTACAAATAGTTGTCTCATAATTCCACCTTGGATGAGTTGATACCCCTTGTTCAAAGAATCAAGAATCTTGTAATAATATTGCAACAACACTTTATCAGGCAACTCGTGATTAGAACATTTTAGATACAGCTTCTGGAACCTCAACCATGTCTCATGGATTGGTTAACCATCAATTCACTTGAAAATTTAGATGTCGTTCTGAAGCTTCACCATCCTCGAAAGAGGAAAGAATCTCCGAAGGAACACCTTGGTCAACTCTTTTCACGAAGTAATTAAGTCCCTTGATAATTTAGCCAACCATTTTGTTACTTCCCCTATTAGAGAGAAAGGAAAAAACCTCAACCCAATGGATCTTTGAGTGATATTCTTGAAAATAAACGGACCACATGCATACACAAAGTTGCGAATGTGGTCATGGGGATCTTCATGAGCTAGACCCCTAAAGTTCTTTTCATTTGGAGTAGTTGAAGCACGGTTCCAATTACATGAGATATAACATACCCACAGTTGGGGGTAACCAAATAGCTCATGTACTTCCTATAACATTAAAGTTCACGTCCTCTAAATTTTGAATGACATCATTCTTCCCACTGTGACTAGAGGCATTTCTCCCATTAACACTTATATCATCATCTATGAAGAGCACAACAATGAAACAAATGGTATGAGTGTTCTACTACAGCTAAATCATTTCACAAAATTACTTCACTAAAAGAATTCTAGGCGCCACTCCCCGGTAACGGTGCCATTTTATATAACGTTCAAGTTACTAGTATAACAATTCCATGAATAAGTATTCATTAAAAATATAATAACCAAATGTATGATATGAGGGCCGAATCCCACAAAGAGTGTTATACTGAAGAATTCAATTACGAAGTAAAATTGTGATGTAGTCTTTTATTCCAAATATCAAATTAAGATGATTTTAACTAATTTTGACAAGAGTTAATTAAAATGTGTGTTTATCAAGCAGAGTGATAATCTAGGAGTGTGCGGATATGGGTGTTAATTTGAAATAATGAATCAATATGATTGGTCAATAACATTACTTATCCATGGATAAGCTAAAGAAATATCAAACACACATATTTTTCAATCACAACATGCTTATCTTAGGACCTCTTTTCAAACCCTCCCATGTGTAATCTACTGAACAAATGCATTGCTTTAATATAGATCTTCTCTCTCAATACAAGGTATCATTTAGAGATGAAACACCAAATTCCTTTACTGAAGCAAACATGGAATTCAAATCTATTATGCAAGCATCAAACTAATTACCCACTTCATGTTACCTTTTCTAAGAAATACATGAAGATCTGAAGTAGAATAAAATTCACGACTACAATTCATAAATTAACACATGCCAATTAGTTTGAATCCATAGAAATTACTGCAAAACAGAGCACCCAAAGTTTCACTGAATTAATCAATACCAAACTTCATTCGCACACCCCTAGAATCAAAGTTTTATCTAATCATAATACAATTAATAGAAATTATACCCAAAACAATCTCAACCATCTGAGTTGTTGGATTAGAACTTCAAATCTAGAAACCCAACTCCAAATTCACAAAAGAAATGAATTACAAGCTTTCGTAACACAAAAAATATTGGAATGTTCTTATGCACTCTAATTTTAGAAAGTGTAAGATGAGTTTCTCTTTTTTTTAGCTATTTATACTTTCCCCAAAACTCAGCCGAAATTTCATATTGTGACTCAGTTGATGAGGTTAGTCAAGCTCGCCCACTCACTCAGTGAGTCGCGCACTTGTACTTCTTCTGTCCCTTTCTTTCTTGGCTTTGGGACTCATGGGTTTGAACCACTCTTGGTGATCCCAATGAATATAGCCGTTCACATTTGGTGAGTCTCCAACAAGCATCTTTGCCGCCCTTTTGTCCTTCAATTTAGCCTTTTTGTTCTATAAACTTTGGCGAGTAGAATTCATCTTGCCAACAGAGTTCGGTGGATCACCATTTGTTCCTTATTCTCGCCGACTTGCTTTGAAATTTTTAGTAGAAAACCCTATCATTTTCGGCAAGGTCTATTCAATTATAGCGAGTTGCCAAGTGCTTTAAACAAACATCAGCTTCATATTTTCATTATTTTTCTTTTGTTTAAGGTCTTTTTTTGCATGAATTTGTCCTCGCCTTATCCTTAAACCTTCAAAGCTAGAAAAAAATTAACCATCAGATATGGACATAAAAAGGCATTAAGGACACTATTTGTTGAACTAAAAAGTCCCAAATGAGTCAAAATCTTTGGCTCATCAAAGTCCAAGAATATGGGCAACTACAATGGTTCGTATTCCAAGGGTTCCATTTTAGATATGTATTCAACTCGTCTAATTTAGTCTTGCCATGCCTATTTCTATGGGTTGTTATTCAGTGGATCCACTGTAACACCCCTAAATGCTAACAAGAGGTTCTTGTCAATTGTCCACTGCTTATTACTATAATATGTTTCACTCTTATATTGGGAACTTGAAATTTTGCTGATAATTGCTAACTTGTTTAGCATAAGTATATCGTAACTTATGGGATTGTATTGGGGAATTTACGTAATAGTATAATTAGAGCTATGCATAAATTTAAAAGGAGGTGAAGGGTATATATATATATATATATATATATATATATATATATATATATATATATATATATATATATATATATATATATATATATATATATTTATATATTTATAAGTGTATATATATGCTTTTTCGGGCAGTACAAAAACTTTTTGGGTAGCACCTTTGAAAGCCAGCTGTCCAAGTGATAAACATCACTTGTGTGGCTACATATTGACACTTCTTTAGTGAATTTCGATTTCTTCAAAGCCTAAAAACCTTAGAACCTTAATTAACCAATTATTCATCAAAATCACAGGAGAAAAACTTGGTTCTTTTGGCTGGAATTCGAGAGACACACTGCTTTGTTGGTAAGTGTTGAAATCTATTTTTGAGTTGGTTAGTGGTTGATAATTTGTGTATATCTTGCTCTAGAGCTTAGTCTACTATGAATAAATATGTTTTGGAAAGCTAATTCACACACCTACAACTCTTATATTTATGTGAAAGTCTAATTTTGCTTGTATGTATTCTAAATATGGGACGCAACACAGAACAAGTTCTGTCGAGATTTCGAATTCTGAAATCCTATATGAACAACTGTTAGTATATCAATGATATCTTTTTGTACAAAATATATTTTTCTGTGATTATTGTTGTGTTACAATCTTAAGAGATGTATATACATCTTTCATGAGGTTATAAAGTCTAGTTTTGTCATTTTCTTTTCCAAATAGATGTTGCAACATGGGGTACTACATTGACCAGAGTCACTGTTTTGGGAACATAGTTGTATATGTGCAGACTGAGCTTACTTGTGATGATAATCTTGTTTTATTTCAACATTATTGAGATATTAGGAATTAAAGAAGTTATTAAATTATATTTTTAATGTTGTATATACTTGTGAACAAGTTGAGGACCTTCATATGTTAGTTGGTCTACGATTTGAGCTCGCACAGTTTTGTTGGACTGTTGCTACGCTAAAGTATTGAGGTTTGTGTATAAACTTGTACTTGCACTCTTTTAACTGCTGTATATTTGAAAGTTGATCTTGATACCTTGGTTACCTCTTGTCACTTTGCATTGTCGTGTTGGTATGACGTTTGTGTAACTCACCCACATGTACGGATTGTTTGATCACTTGGCACTCTTATTGGGACCTTGTACTTCTTATGGCTATGACTTTTTCACTCTTGGCATGCCTCTTGATTCGAATCATTTACCATCTTGATTCTAGATTTGTAGTCCGTCTTAAGAATGGAAGTTGTCCATTTTAAGTATGAACTAGAAATTCATTTTTAATATGGTTCTTCATTCTCTTTAGTGGGTTATGACCCTTCTTGATACAGGGCGTTGGCCTTTCTTGATACTTGCTTGTGACGGGTGTGACAACATAAGGTATATATGGGGCAATCCTTGTTGTTGAATCTCTTGGAAAATGGTACTATGAGCTTTCTTGACACTTTTATCTTTGAATATCGAACTTGATAGTTGTTATATATTGTTACTTGATTTATTTATTATGTTTCAAGTATGCTGCTCATTGACTTGAAAAAGGTAGCTTGGTGAATTTTTGAAGAGTTTGACCCTATAGTTTTACACCACTAGGTTATATGCTTAGCGATAGTTGTTTCAATTGTAGGGGCTGATCGAGAGAAGGCGTGAAGCTGGCCATTAGGGATGGAAATTTTGAGAGCTTTAAAGAAGATTACATTTGCACATAGGCATCTATATTTTGTATAAATTTTGGGACTTATACACGATCTATGTGGTGTATATTTGCGTGTAATTTTAAGGGCTGATGGGATCATGTCCATGGGTTGTAGTATAAGTATGGCTACAGGTTTTGTTTATTTGGGGTGTGTAAGCCCAAGTTATGTAATATATTACATTTTCTACTTGTTTTGAACGATCGTATGAAACATAAAGCCAATTAGTTTGGGTACTCGAAAGTTGAATATTTTTTATAGCATCATCTACTAGCGTGGGGACAATATATGCATTTAAAATATTTCATAAGTTATTGGCATATAGTAATATGAAAAGGTTGTTACAAGTTGGGTATCAGAGTCAGGTTTTTGGTTTTAGGACTTTTGGTGTGAATTATTTATAAACTTGTTCGCTTTCGAAAAAAATTATTTGGACTATTTGTTCACTTACATGATTTATAATACTTTATTGTATGTGGAGTGCACATGCATCATATACATGTCCATAATGCAATGTGATATTCCCTTTTGAAAGAATTAAGTTATAGTATCTTTTGCTGACCGACCTATGGAAGTTGCTCGTGAAGGTTCAAGTGCCTCTGTTTCCCAAACTCATGTACTAGAAGAGGTTGGAGAACCTTTCGCAGATCATTATGTTCCGCACACTAATGGGTCTAAAGTGGGGAACCTTCAGGGTGCAAGAGCTAGTTCACATCCTCACATGAGCCGTGGTACTCAAGCCATGAAACATTCTTTTAAACAAATGGCTAAATTTTTCCACCACATAGCTGAAGCGATACATGATCCCAACGTGATTAACTTTGAGAAAATGAGAAAAATGGGTGGAGTTGAGTTTGAAGGCACCGTTGATCCCACGGATGTTGAACAATGGCTGGAGCTCATGGAGAGGGTATTTGAGTAGCTAGACTCTTCAAATGTTGCCAAATTTAAGTATTCTATTTCACTATTACAAAAGGATGCTTATGATTGGTGGGTAAGTGTTCCGAATGCCAAGGTAAAACCTCCAGTTCTTACTTGGGATGATTTTCTTAGGGAATTTCGTATGAAGCATGCCCCACCTGCTTATTGTGATTCAAAGAGAAAGGAGTTTTTGAATTTAAAGCAACGAGGCATGTCTATTGCTGAGTATCAACAGAAATTTCTAAGGCTCTCTCGTTATGATAGAGGTATTATTAAAGAGGAAAAACACAAGTGTAGGAAATTTGATGATGGTTTAAATGATTCCATTAGGAAGAATGTGGCGATCTTACAACATGAGAACTGTTGTAAGTTACTGTCTGCTGTTTTTATTTGGGAACCAGTTGATAAAGAAGAAGCTAGTCGAAATGAAAACAAATTTCGGAAGCCTAGACTAGATTTTAGAAGTCCCTCAAAAAGGGGAAGCTTTGATGATTCTAAAGATGGTAGTGTTAACAGGCCACCTCAGTAAAAGCAAAACAAATCAGAATTTTCTACAGCTAGCACTCCAAATTTTGGCCAAGGCAGGTCTCGTGTTCCTACTTGTCCACAATATGGAAAGAATCATTATGGTAGTTGCAGGAGAGCTTCTAGTGCATGTTTCAATTGTGAGAGCTTTGATCATAAAGTGAAGGATTGTCCTAATCCTAATAATGCTCTTTCCTTGAGAACTGAAGGCTTAGTTCGTAAGCCTTCTGTTAATCCTCCTTGAACTAATGAAGGTGCAAGAACTAAAAATGTAGAAGCAGTAGGTGCAAGTGGAGCAAAAAAAGCTAGTGGACCAAGGGCTACTGCACGCGCTTATGCTATGAGGCAGAGGGAAGATCAAGATGGAAAAGACGTAGTTGTTGATAAATTTCACTTATTTGGCTTATGTGTGTTTACATTATTTGATATGGGTTCTCCACATTCCTATCTTTGTTCATCACTTGATCTTCCGAAAAACGTGAAATCTGTGAGACTTAATTTTGATGTGCTGGTTGAAAGTCCTTTGGGTTATCAAGTTGTGTGTAATCGATTTTATCAAGATTGTCCCTTCATAATTCAAAATCCAGTCTTCCCTACTGATTTGATTGAAATTCCCTTCAAGGATTTTAATGTTATTATTGGAATGAATTGGCTTTATAAGTATCATGCAGTGGTAGATTGTAGGTCTAAGCATGTGACTTTTAAAGATCCTACATTTTCACACATCATTGTACAAGGTGAAAGATCATTGACATCTAGTATTATCTATGCGGTCTTGCCAAGAGAGTTGATGCGTCAAGGTTGTGGGGCATACCTTGCTCACATAGTTGATACACGGTTGGAGAGTCCTAGTAACAAGTACATACCCACTGTACGTGACTTCCCAGAAGTCTTCCCTGAAAAAATTTCGGGATTGCCCCCTAAAAGAGAAGTTGAATTTCCAATCGAGCTTAATTGTGGATCTACCCCTATTTCTATCACTCCTTATAGAATGACTCAAGAAGAATTAAGAGAATTGAAATCTCAATTGCAAGAACTTCTTGAGAATGGTTTTATTCAACATACTATTTCTCCTTGGGGAACCCCAATTTTATTCGTAAAGAAGAAACATGGCACTCTCAGGCTTTGTATTGACTATAGATAGTTGAACAAAATAATAATCAAGAATAGATATCCTCTAGTAAGGATCGATGATTTGTTTGATCAACTGAAGGGTGCTAAAGTATTCTCAAAGATAGATTTAAGGTCGGGATATCACCAATTGTGTGTTAGAGAGAATGATATGCCTAAAACAGCTTTCAAAACTCAGTATGGTCATTATGAATTTTTGGTGATGCCATTTGGGTTGACAAATGCTCCTGCGGTTTTAATGGATCTAATGAATCGAGTATTCAAGCCTTATCTTGATCAGTTTGTAGTTGTTTTTATAGATGATATTTTAATATTTTCTACAAGTATTGAAGATCATGATAAACACGTCTGCAATATTTTGCAAATTTTGAAGGACAGGGAACTTTATGCTAAACTTTCCAAGTGTGAATTTTAGCCTGATGAAGTGAAGTTTTTGGGACATGTTGTATCAGCCGAAGGTGTGAAGATGGATCCTAGTAAGATACAAGCAGTTGTTGAGTGGAGACCTCCCAAAATTCAAATCGAGGTTAGAAGTTTCTAAGGCTTAGCATTATTCTACAGAAGATTTGTGGAAGATTTTTCCATTATTGCCTCTCTATTGACTAAACTCTTGCAGAAGGAAGTGAAATTTAATTGGAATGACAAATGCCAAGAGAGCTTTGAAACTCTCAAATCCTTTTTGACTAAAGCACCTATACTTACTTTACCAATTGAAGGGAAGGAGTATGTAGTATATAGCGATGCTTCTCACAATGGTCTCGGATGCATTTTGATGCAAGAAGGGAAGGTTATTTGTTATGCCTCTCAAAAATTAAAATCGCATGAATTGAATTATCCTACCCTTGATCTTGAACGTACTGCTGTAGTGTTTGCTTTGAAAATAAAGCGGCATTATTTTTATGGAGCGAAATGTCATATATTCACTGATCAGAAGAGCTTAAAGTACTTGGGTACTCAAAAGGAGCTAAATCTTCGACAGCATAGATGGCTTGAACTAATCAAGGGTTATGACTACACAATTGATTATCATCCAGGTAAAGCTAATGTGGTTGAAGATGCTTTAAGTCGGAAATCCTTTCCAAGCATTTCTTTGAGTCCTTTACCTTTGCTCCTTGAGTTAAGAGCTATGAATGTTTGTTTCGCACTTGATTCAAATGGTTCGGTTATTGCCAACTTGCAAGTAAAGCCAATATTACTTGAACTGGTGAAAAAAGCACAAAAGTTAGATGAGAAACTTGTAAGATTGACAAGAGAAGTTCAAATTGGGGAAAAACATGATTTTACATTAACAGAGGATGGTGTCTTATTTTATCAAGTTAGACTATGTGTCCCCAATGATGGCAAATTGAAGAGAGAAATATTTAGTGAAGCACATACCTCACCATATGCAATGCACCCTAGGTGTACAAAGATGTACTAGACCATTAAAGAAAATTATTGGTGAAATGGTATGAAGAAAGACATTGCAAAGTTCATTTCTAAATGTTTGGTTTGTCAACAAATAAAGGTAGAACATCAGGCCCCAGTTGGTTTACTACAACCCTTGTGGATGCAGAAATGGAAATGAGAGAGAATAACTATGGAATTTGTTTATGGACTTCCTCCCACTCAAAGAAATCATGATGTAGTATGGGTGATTGTGGACAGGCTCACCAAGAGTGCTCACTTCTTAGCAATCAGGATGGATTACTCTCTTGAGCGTTTAGCCGAATTGTACATTAATGAGATCGTAAGACTACATGGGATTCCTATATCTATTGTACCTGACCTAGATCCAAGGTTTACATATATATTTTAGGGTAGCTTGCAGGAAGCTTTGGGTACTAAGCTGAAATTTAGCACTTCGTTCCATTCTCAGATAGACGGTCAGTCAGAAAGAGTGATACAAATTTTGGAGGATATGCTTCGAGCTTGCATTATGGAGTTTGAGGGTAGTTGGAAGAAACACTTGGCTTTGATAGAATTATTTACAATAACAGTTACCAATCAAGTATTGGAATGCCTCCCTATGAAGCTTTGTACGAAAGGAAATGTAGAACCCCTCTTTGTTGGAATGAAGTTGGTGACAGGAAACTCATTAGTCCTGAAATTGTGCAACAAATAGAATACAAGGTAGAAATTATCAAGGATCATCTAAAGATTTATTCGGATAGACAAAAGTCGTACACTGATCTTAAAATGTGTGACATTGAATATCAAGTGCGAGATAAAGTATTTTTAAAGGTGTCTCCATGAAAAAAGATTATGAGATTTGGCAAAAAGGGAAAACTTAGTCCATGATTTATTGGACCTTCTGAGATACTTGAAAAGGTTGGACCATATAGATTGGCTTTGCGACCTGAGTTAGACAAGATGCACAATGTCTTCCATGTTTCTATGCTTAGAAGATATCATTCTAATCCATCTCATGTTCTTCCAATAGAATCTATTGAGGTTAATCCTGACTTGACGTATGATGAAGAACCTATTTTAATTCAGGCTCGAGAAGTGAAGCAACTTAGAAACAATAAAATCCACTTAGTAAAGATACTTTGGAGGAACAACTCGGGAAAAGAAGGTACCTGGGAGAGAGAAGAAGACATGAGGACCCAATATTTGCTCTTTGTTTCGGGACTAATGTAAGGCAAATTTCGAGACAAAATTTCTTTAAGGGGGAGAGAGTTGTAACACCCCTAAAAGCTAACAAGAGGTTCTTGTCGATTGACCGTTGCATATTACTATTATATGTTTTACTCTTATGTTGGGAACTAGAAATTTTGGTGATAATTGCTAACTTGTTTAGCATAGGTATATCTTAACTTATGGGATTGTATTGGGGTATTTACGTAATAGTATAATTATAGTTATGCATAATTTTAAAAGGAGGTGAAGGATATATATATATATAAGTGTATATATATGCTTTTTTGGGCAGCGCAAAAACATTTAGGGGAGCACCTTTGAAGGCAAGTTGTCCAAGTGATAAACATCACTTGTGTGGCTATATATTGACACTTCTTTAGTGAATTTTGGTTCCTTCAAAGCTTAAAAACCTTAGAACCTTAATTAACCAATTGTTCATCAAAATCACAAGAGAAAAACTTGGTTCATTTGGCTGGAATTCGAGAGATGCACTGCTTTGTTGGTAAGTGCTGAAATCAGTTGGTAGTGGTTGATAATATGTGTATATCTTTCTCTCTAGAGCTTAGTTTACTGTTAATAAATATGTTTTGGAAAGATAATTCACAGACCTACAACTCTTATGTTTATTTAAAAGTCTAAGTTAGCTTTTATGAATTCAAAATATGGAACGCAACACAGGACAAGTTCTGTCCAGATTTCGGATTCAGAAATCCTGTATGGACAACTGTGAGTGTATCA
This sequence comes from Solanum bulbocastanum, assembly GCA_037074985.1. Classification (NCBI taxonomy): domain Eukaryota; kingdom Viridiplantae; phylum Streptophyta; class Magnoliopsida; order Solanales; family Solanaceae; genus Solanum; species Solanum bulbocastanum. The sequence continues at coordinate 14,685,681 of CM073606.1, read as the reverse complement.
ATGATATCATATTGTACAAAATGTATTTTTCAGTGATTATTATTGAGTTTCAATCTTTAGATATGTATCTACATCTTTCATGAAGGTTATATAGTCTAATTTAGCTGTTATGGATTCGAAATATGGGACGCAACACATGACAAGTTCTATCCAGATTTCGGAATCAGAAATCCTGTATGAACAACTGTTAGTGTATCGATGTTATCTTTTTGTACAAAATGTATTTTTGGATGATTATTGTTGTGTTGAAAACTTAAGAGATGTATCTACATCTTTGATGAGGTTATAAAGCCTAGTTTTGTCATTTTCCTTTCCAAATCTAAGTTACAACATGGGGTACTACACTGGCCTGAATCACTGTTTTGGAAATATAGTTGTATCTGTGCAGGCTGAGCTTACTTGTGATGATAATCTTGTTTTATTTTGACATTATTAAGATATTAGGAATTAAAGAAGTTATTTAATTATATTTTCAAGGTTGTATATACTTGTGAACAAGTTGAGGACCTTCATACGTTGGTTGGTCTACGGTTTGAGCTAGCGCAATTTTGTTGGACTGTTGCTATGCTAAAGTATTGAGGTTTGTGTATAAATTTGTACTTGCACTATTTTAACTGCTGTATATTTGAAAGTTGATTTCGATACCTTGGTTACCTCTTATAACTTTGCATTGTCATGTTGGTATGACATTTGTGTAACTCACCCACCTGTACGGATTGTTTAATCACTTGGCACTCTTGTTGGGACCTTGTCCTTCTTGTGGCTGTGACTTTGTCACTATTGGCATGCCTTTTGATTCGAATCATTTGCCATTTTGATTCTGGATTTGTAGTCCTTCTTAAGAATGGAAGTTATCCATTTTAAGTACGAACTAGAAATTCATTTTTAATATGGTTCTTGGTTCTCTTGATTATTGGGTTATGACCTTTCTTGATACAAGGCGTTGGCCCTTCTTGATGATTCTTTGTCAGGTGTTTTGCAGAGTAACCTAGCTGATGGGCCAGTTTACTTTAATTGTTATCCTAACTTTTCTTTGGACATTAATGACCTTTACGTCATGGATTCTTTGACCCTCAATCTCGAAACCAAAATCTTGAACAGTGAAATCAATACTCGTAAGATAGCTATCATTTACCAAGTTTATTATAGGCTTATGAAAACTATTCTTGCACCAAAGGCCTATAATGAAAATGCTAAAGATGAGACTATGCTTGTGGAAGCCAACCATGAACATAGTTCTATTTTTGTTCCCCGTCTCCTCAAATGGAAAGATATACTTTTTAATAATGACTGGCGTTTTGATAATATAACTCAACCTTTTACGTCTCATTTCAAATGATCTCAGATTGAAAGAGTCATTCAATTCCCCGTTGGGTCTATAAAACTCAAATTTCTTGACAATACTATTAGGAGATCTTTATCAAATTGAAGGTCGTCCTAGTCCTCCTCTATTTCTCATCTATCGAGATCTGTTCACATGCCTACTTCTTCTTCAAAAACCCCGAAGGAAGCAGACGAAGAAATTTCCATTGCCGAATCTATGGATAATAGCAAAGGTAAAGTAACAGGTGTTGACTTTTCAGGAGATATCCCCAAAGTCTTCTATCAAGATCAACCTACTAGTCCCACAACAACTGAGATGGAACCTCCCCAGATAGAAAAACCTGGTTGGATCACCATGCGTAAAGCAGGTATGAAATTTAATCCAAATCCAGACGTCCTGTATGAGATGTGGACTCATTCAGACAATTAAACTAAGAGAAAATTGTATGTTGCTACCTATACTCTTAAAGAAAGAGAATCCTTTAGAGATTATTAGATGAGAGATATGAAAAGAATAGGTTACGAAATCGAATTCTTTAAATAGTTTGAAAGGACTGGTAAGATCGAGAATTAAACCGAGTCACTGCAGGTTATCATTAATAAATGGTATACAACTTCTAATAAGATTGTTGAATCTGTTTCTTCTCCTTTAGAAGGTATTAACATTCCTATTGCAGGAATAATGATGAAAGGCTCTCATTTCAAAGAGTAAAGCGATAAGACTAGTACTATTCTCACCACTGCATACATTGACTGAGTAGTAGAACAAAATAACTACTCAAACCAAATTATCCTTGTTATCTCCAATCAAATTGAAGATAAAAAACCTATCTTTAGTGGAAAACATATCCCCGCTTCTACTACATCCAATCATGAAAATGAAACTAACCCAGGATTCAAATTACCCAAATATTTTAAAGAAAAATTCCCTAAACTTTAAGAACCCTTTGAAATCTCAGGAAATAATCTCATTGGAAAGATCAATGAACAGCTTACCAATTTCAAAGTCTCTCAAAAGGAAGAAACAACCCAAAACAAGCTTTCTACCCTTCAAGAGAAATTTATTTCAGGATAAAGACATCTTTCTCCAAAAGTTATCCAACGATAGATTCCATAACCAGAAAAATTATCATAGCCGTCATTTCCTAGACTTCTTCTCATGAAGGAAGAAGCATTACTGAATGGAATATTGATGGTCTTGCAGAACATCAAATATACAACAAGCTTCATGAGATGGGAGTTGCCATTACTGCTTACAAAATGATAGGATCTGCAGATAAGGAAGCTGCTACTATGTTTGTTGCAGGTTTTACCGGCATGTTAAAACATTGGTGGGATAACTACTGCAAAGATGATACCAAGTAGCTCATCATTAATGCCATAGCAATAGAAACAGTTGTAAAGGTTGAAGGAAACAACCAAAGTACTTCTCAAGTTACTAGGGAAGATGCTTGTGCAACTTTGCTATATCATATCGCTAAGCATTTCATTGGCGAACCAAAACTATTTAAGGATAGGAGTCTTCAAATCCTGAATAATCTCAGTTGTCCAAATTTAGAATATTTTATCCATTATAATCAAGCTTTCCTTACTAAAGTAATACTTTGTTCAGATTGCCACCTAGATTTTTGGAAGGAACACTTCATCAGCGGACTACCTCCGCTCTTTGCTTACAAAGTAAGGACCAAAATACAAGATTGCAATGACGGTCGTATTCCCTATAGCAGTTTAACATATGGTGATTTGATAAGCACCATAAATATTGTGGCATTAGAACTTTGCACTGACATCAAACTTAAGCATTAGCTTAAGAAAGAACAATTGTCTTCAAGACGAGAGCTTGGAAGGTTTTGTAGATATTTTGGATTTATTACTCCACCTGACAAGGTGAAAAAGGATAAAAGAGAAAAGAAATCTCACAGAAGGAAATTTCGAAGAAGAGAGGATTCTTCGAGACCTAATAAAAGAAGGTCCAAGAGACCTAGATATTCCAAAACAGATGTTTGTTGGACCTGTGGTAAGACAGGTCACAAAGCAAATGAATGTCGATCACAGAGTAAGAAGAAAAAGATTAATCTTCTTGACATAGACGATGAAACTAAAGGTAAACTTTTTATACTGATTTAAATGGTATTAATACTAAAATACTTGGAAAAGAATTACATTTTCCTTTTGTTAAAACTCTTTCACAAGACGAAAGTGATTTTATAAGAAAAAAATATTGTTTTTCGTATTAATAACCTTTCATAACAAATCACCTTTTTAAAGGATGAAATTCGTGATAAAAAAATTGAACAAATTTTAAAAACTCCAGAGATGGTTACTAAGATAGCCAAACTTCGTGAGAATTTTGAAAAAGAAATATGTTCAGATTTTCTTAATGCATTTTGGGAACACAGGAAACATATCATTTCCCTACCATACATTGATGGATTCAATGAACAGGCTATTTCGACTAAAGCTAGGCCTATTCGAATGAATCGTGACGTGATGTAATTTTGCAAGAAAAAGATTGATACTCTTTTACAAAATAAGATCATCAGGGTTTCTAAATCTCCTTGGAGTTGTTCTACTTTCTATGTTAACAATACTGCTTAGAATGAAAGAGGATCACCAAGATTGGTGATAAATTATAAACCACTTAACTCCATTTTAAAATGGATTCGGTATCCTATACCTAACAAACGAGATCTTTTGAAAAGAACTTTTAAAGCTAATGTCTATAGAAAATTCGATATGAAATCATGATTTTGGCAAATACAAATTTCTGAAAATGATAAATATAGAACAGCTATAAACGTCCCATTTGGACAATGTGAATGGAATGTAATTCCTTTTGGGTTGAAGAACACTCTTTTGGAATTTCATAGTATATGAATTCCATGTTTAATGATTATTCTTACATCCAAATTGTGTATATTGATGACGCATTAATCTTTCCTAAGAACATTGATTCTCACTTTAAACACCTTAATACATTCTTTAAGATTGTTAAAAATAATGGTTTAGTAGTTAGTGCTAAGAAAATGGTTCTTTTCCAAACTACTATCAGATTTTTAGATCATGATCTTTATCAAGGAACCAATAAACCTATTTGCAGGGCCATCGAGTTCTCATCCAAGTTTCATAACGAAATTCCTGATAAAACACAGCTTTAGAGATTTTTAGGAAGTCTGAATTACGTTGTTGAATTTATTCCAAAAGTCAGACAGGTGCGTAAGCCTTTATATAAAAGACACAGAAAGAATCTTGTTCCTTGGAGTAGTGAACAAACTAAGACTATCATTCAAGCTAAAGCCCTAGTTCAAAATATTCCCCGTTTAGGAATCCCCAATCCTAATGCTTTTATGATTGTCGAAACTGATGCATCTGATGCAGGTTGTGGAGGCATTCTTAAGTAGAAAGTAGATCTTGAATCTACAGAACAACTTGTTTGTTTTACATCCGGAATCAAGAATTCCATTCAAAAAAATTATTCAATAGTTAAAAAAGAGATTTTCGGTATAGTGCTATGTATCACTAAATTCCAAGATAATCTTATTAACAAAAATTCTTATTACAAGTAGATTGCAAATATGCTAATGAAATTTTACAAAAGGATGTTAAAAATCTTGTTTCAAAACAAATCTTTGCTAGATGGCAAGCTCTACTATCAAGATTTGATTTTAAAATTGATTTTATTAAAGGAGAAGAAAATTCTCTTCCTAATTTTCTAACCCATGAAATTTTGCAGGGTAAAAATGAGGTCGTTTAAACCGGTCACCCCTTCTAAAGAAGATCTCCCAAAAGCAAAAATGGCTAGACCATTACCCTTCCACAATTGCTTTCGAAACAAGAAAATTCACATAAGCCTACAGCCCCTTTTGAAAAAAAAATTCAGTTCTAGACAAGTTTCCAAAACTCCCTTCTCCAACACCAACTCAGCCTCCAAAGCTACTTTGTCCACCCCAACCAAAGCTGATCAACCTTAGACCAGCAAACCAAATATACAAAGGAGCATCTTCCAGTTCCATTCAATCAAAACAGAGTTATGAAATAAAAACTCCAGAATCATTTTCCCAAGCAATTACCACAGAGTCAACAAAAACTATTCCTAAAATCCCTAACCCAAAAGAAGAATCTTTTGATTTTGTGAGTTCGTAGGTATTGCCTATAATGGCATTGAACAAAGAGTATAGCAACTTTGACGTAGAGCAGTTAGTGAAACCATGCTACATAAACACAAACACTGTGGACACAGATAGTCCATTTAAGACAAGAAGGTTTTACGAAGCTATTCTTGTTGACACTGATTCTATTGAGATCGAGCATGCCAGGGATGAAAATAATCCCACTATTATCAAATATTCAAGATTTACTATTAAGAAAATCTTAGACCCATTTGAATGGTTTGTAGACCATTTGCATACACCAGTTACATTATTAGTAACTCACAAGCCACAAATTTATAATTGGTATGATTCTAAAGCAGCATTGATGAATTTTCTATATCAACGACCAAGACACACTTGGTTTGTGAAGTACAATCCTAGCATAGTAAAAACCATTATTCCAAGATGGTTTTATGAATGGTGGAATTTATTTGGAGGAACGAAAGAGATTTTTCCGCAAAAATTTCTCAATCGATTTGGATAATTTCAAATTAAGGAAGAAATTACTACATTACCGGAGCATATTAAATTATGTAAGTTTTATATCTAGAAGAGAATATCTTATATTATTTATTGGAAGTTTTCTAAGAATGAATTTGATTGTAATCAATATCTATGTATGCAGATTCAAGTTAAAGGTTGGGTTCCCAAACAACATTCAGTCAAATCCTAGGATCAAAACTAGGCCAAATCGTCTTCCAAAGGATCATCTAAAACTGCACTCAAGAAGAAGCTGCAGGATGCATTGAACAATTTAGAAAAATATGATAATCAGCAAGAAGATCATGAAAATGATTGAAGACGCCGCTTCTACAGAAAGCAGTAATGAAGACAATGGAGACATGTGTAATCCTAAAGGATTGGCTTTGGCTTACATGGATCCCAATTATGAATAAGAATAGACTTCTTTGGAAAAGTAGAGGCAAAGCCGGAATTACTTTTTCCAAAGCAAAGACTTTCATTATTCTATTTTGGCATCCTTTGAGAAGCTAAACGACAAGACTTTGATAAAAGCTAAATCTCCATTATCACCAAAGATAAAAAGAAGATTCCCACTCAGCCACTTTTGACAAAAGAAGTAGGTCCCCATGTTTTCCACTGTGAATAAATTTATTCTCCACTTACTCTACTTTAAATGTAGACCCCTCTTTTAGTGTCGGCATAATCTTAGCCCTCCACTTGTACGTCTCAGATATAAAGACGCTTCCACTTTCTCCTATATGAGGAGACTTAATTTCTCTAATATCTTACACTAATTCACTCTGAAATCCTCTCTCTTATGTACTCTAAGCTTGAAGTTATGGAATAAACTACTATTTCCTATAAGTTCTTCTTTTTAGTTTCTGCAATACATGAACAGCAAAATCAATACTCGTGAGATAGCTATCATTTACCGAGTTTATTATAGGCTTATGAAAACTACTCTTGCACCAAAGGCTTATAATGAAAGCACTAAAGGAGAGAATGTGCTTATGGAAGACAACCATGAACATAGTTCTATTTTCATTCCTCGTCTCCTCAAATGGAAAGATATACATTCTAATAATGACTGGTGTTTTGATAATATAACTCTACCATTTGCGTCTCATTCCAAAAGATCTCAGATTGAAACAGTCGTACAATTCCCCTATGGGTCTATAGAACTCAAATATCTTGACAATACTATTAGGAGATCTTTATCCAATCGAAGGACGTCCTGGTTCGTCTCTACATTGCATCCATCGAGATCCCTTCACAAGCCTACTTCTTCTTCAAAAACCCCAAAGGAACCAGATGAAGAAATTTCCATCGCTGAATCTGTGGATAACAATAAATATAAAGTAACAGGTGTTGACTTTTCAGGAGATATCCCCTAAGTATTCTATCAAGATCAACCTACCAGTCCCACAACAAGTGAGATAGAACCTCCCCAGAGAGAAAAACCTAGTTGGATCACCATGCTCAAAGCAGGTAGGGAATTTAAACCAGATCTAGATGTCCTGTATGAGATGTGGACTCATTCAGACAATCAAAGTAAGAGAAAATGGTATGTTGCTACCTATACTGTTAAAGAAAGAGAATCCTTTAGAGAATCTTGGATGAGAGATATGAAAATAATAGGTTGCGAAATTAAATTCTTTAAATGGTTTGAAAGGACTGGTAAGATCGAGAATCAAACCGAGTCACTACAGGTTATCATTAATAAATAGTATACTACTTCTAATAAGATTGTTGAATCTCTTACTCCTCCTTTAGAAGGTATTAACATTCCTATTGCAGGAACAGTGATCAAAGCATCTCATTTCAAAGAGAAAAGTGATAAGACTGGTACTATTCTCATCACTGCATACATTGACCGAGTAGTAGAACAAAATAACTACTCAAACCAAATTCTCCTTGTTATCTCCAAACAAATTGAAGAAACAAAACCAATCTTTAGCGGAAGACCTATCCAGGCTTCTACTACGTTCACACATGAAATTGAAACTAACCCAATATTCAAATTACCTGAATTTTCAAAAGAAAAATTCCCTAAACTTTCAGAAACTTTTGATATCTCAAGAAATAATCTCATTGACAAGATCAATGAATAGCTTACCAATTTAAAAGTCTCTCAAAAAGAAGAAAAAACCCAAAACAAGGTTTTTAGCTTTCAAGAGAAATCTGTTTCAACCACTCAGGATAAAGACATCCTTCTCCAAAAGTTATCTAACGATAGATTCCATAACCGAAAAAATTATCATAGTTGTCCTTCTTTCCCAGACTTGCAGTATGAGGAAAACACCTTCTTATCCACTTCTTCTCATGAAAGAAGAAGCATTACTAAATGGAATATTGATGGTCTTGTAGAACATCAAATATACAATAAGATTCATGAGATGGGAGTTGTCATTACTACTTAAAAAATGAGAGGATCAACAGATAAGGAAGCTGCTACTATGATTGCTGCAGGTTTTACCGGCATGTTAAAACATTGGTGGGCTAACTAGGGCAAAAATGATTCCAAACAGCTCATCATTAATGCCACAGCAATATAAACAATTGTAAAGGTTGAAGGAAACAACCAAAGTACTTCTCAATTTACTAGAGAAGATGCTTGTGCAAATTTGCTATATCATATCGCTAAGGATTTCATTGGCGAACCAAAGCTATTTCAGGATAAGAGTCTTCAAATCCTGAATAATCTCAATTGTCCAAATTTAGAAAGTTTTATCCATTATTAGCATGCTTTCCTAAATAAAGTAATACTTTGTTCAGATTGCCACCTAGATTTTTGGAGGGAACGCTTCATTAGCGGACTACCTCCGCTCTTTGCTGACAAAGTAAGGACCAAAATACAGGATCGCAATGACGGTCGTATTCCCTATAGAAGTTTAACATATGGTGATTTGATAAGCACCATAAATATTATGGCATTAGAACTTTGCACCGACATCAAACTTAAGCATCAGCTTAAGAAAGAACAATTGTCTTCAAGACGAGAGCTTGGAAGCTTTTGTAGATATTTTGGATTTATTGCTCCACCTGACAAGGTGAAAAAGGATAAAAGAGAAAAGAAATCTCACAAAAAGAAATTTCGAAGAAGAGAGGATTCTTCGAGACCTAAGAAAAGAAGGTCCAAGAGAACTAGATATTCCGAAACAGATGTTTGTTGGACCTTTGGTAAGACAGGTCACAAAGGAAATGAATGTCGATCATTGACTAAGAAGAAAAAGATTAATCTTCTTAACATAGATGATGAAACTAAAGATAAACTTTTAGCTATACTTGATGAACCTTTTTCTGAATCTTCAAGTACATCTGATGAATACAGCAATGATGAAGACATTGATCTCAAATATGAATCAGACGAAAGCCAATCAGGAAAAGATTGTGCCTGTACTGAGGTATTTTGTACTTGTGATAATACTCAGACCATCAGAGTTCTTTCAGACCATTCGAAATAAGCTCTATTGAATGTTATTCAGCACATAGCTGATGACGAGGCTAGGAATCGTTTTCTCCAAAAACTCAAAAACATCATCCTCAACATGGACAAACCTAAATCCCGTCCAGTTGTTGAACCTTTTAACATGAAGCAGATCATAAATCGTTCAGAAAAACAAGTTGAACCAACTATCTCAGATCTTCGCCATGAGATATATACTCTCAAAGAAGAAATTAAAGATATCAGATCTCAACTTGGAAAAGTCCAAATGGATGTTCTTACTAACCAGGTTCGTAAGAAAACCAATTTACAGGAACAGAATTCAGGACATAAATCTACCTATAATCATAACATTGAGTCTATCAACAATGATTATTTCGCTGAGCTAGTTATCACTACTACCGGTATAATCCTTCTACCTCAGTAGAACCAGGAGTAACGGTAATATCTTCAATAAGACCTCAGTGTCATCATATTCCAGTTAAAATTGTAGTTAATAAACAATTTTGTTATTAACAAAATTGCTTTGCTTGATTGTGGTGTAGATCAGAACTGTATAGTAAAAGGTATTGTACCTACAATGTATTTACAAAAAAGTGCTTCAAAATTATACTCCGCTACTGTAGTTTCTTGTAAGTTCTTCTTTTTACTTTCCGCAATACTTAATATCCTTTATATGGTATCAGAGTCATGTTGACAGTATACATATTTAGCATGAGCAACTAAGTATTTATACTGTCAAAGGCATGACAAAATTATTTTGATGTAGTACTTTCATAATTTTTTCATGTTGTTAGTATATTTATGTTTATTATTGCTTGTATCATGTTCCTATATACGATTTCTATACTTGGTGTGAGGTATTCGTTCTTTCTTATGAGTATGAGGTTTTCAATTAATATCCAATTTGTACGTTGGTCAGCCGAATTTTGATGGTCGTTGTAGCCTGGAGGGCGTTTAGACCTGTTAATGATGGTCCCGGAGCTAAGATGACTCTAGGAAATGAATTGTTGTAAAACCAAGATAACCTCCCTTAGAAATCCTATTTGGATCTTTGATATCTATTTTAATATTCTTTATATACTGGCTAGCATGTTGAATTTGTTTTATTACTTATTAAGATATTTTGTACTGTAAGTCCATTAGACAGTATTTTTCAAAACTATGAATACAAATCAACATACTTTAAATAATATTAATTTATCTTCTCAAGCAACTAAGATTGCTAAGTTGAAAATGATTTACAAAACTAGAGTATACCAAAAGAACCTTTCAAAAAGATTTATCAAATCGGTAATTTTAGTTGGATAACTCATTATAATATTAAGACTTGTGAATCTACTATTGCTATTAATAACTCTCTAGAAGCTTTTCATTTACTTTAAGAAAATGATATAAAGCATTATAAATCTATCTTTAATTATTTGCCTATTGGATTAGTGCAAGTTGTTGTAAAGCCTTTATTTAGGAAAGGACTTGATATTCCTATTTGTGTCATCCTTCGAGACGGCAGGTTTTTGAATTATGATGATTCTTTGTTAGGTGTTTTGAAGAGTAACCAAGCTGATGGGCCAGTTTACTTTAATTATTATCCTAACTTTTCTTTGGACATTAATGACCCTAACGTCATGGATTCTCTGACCCTCAATGTCAAAACCAAAAACTTGAACAGCAAAATCAATACTCGAGAGATAGCTATCATTTACCGAGTTTATTATAGGCTTATGAAAACTATTCTTGAACGAAAGGCTTATAATGAAAGCGCTGAAGGTGAGACTATGCTTATGGAAGCCAACCATGAACATAGTTCTATTTTCGTTCCTCGTCTCCTCAAATGGAAAGATATACTTTCTAATAATGACTGGTGTTTTGATAATATAACTCTACCATTTGCGTCTCATTCCAAAAGATCTCAGATTGAAACAGTCGTACAATTCCCCGATGGGTCTATAGAACTCAAATTTCTTGTCAATACTATTGACACCAAATTTTGATCGACCTTTAACCTTTTTGGGGAATGCTATTCAATTAAATACATATTTTAAATTTTTTTTTTTTTTTGTTTAAAGTTTAGTCGATTTTGTCCAAAAATTATATTTTTAGTATGCATGCTTAATAAAATTATTGTAGATATTTTTAGCAAAACTCAAAATAATTATTTTTATGTTTTAAAATTTTAAGTGATTTTTATTATATAAAATATCTTAATATTTGTAGTATTTTAATTGTATAGCATTTCTTTAAATTCCCTCAAAGTCATTTAAATTTAGCCAATTTTGTTCTAATTCTAGCCTATTCAATTCAAATTGTATTTCAATTATAGCCACCTTTTATTCCAATTCTAGCCATTCTAACCCATTTCAATCTGATTTTAAAAAAAATTCCTTTTAATCTTGTCCGTTCATCCTTAAACTAAATTCTAGATTAAATCCTAACCGCTCATCTAATGTCAATCCTACGATTGAGATTGAATCCTAATCCTCATATTTTACACCTAAAAGATTAAACCTTATCATTTTTTTTTCACTCTCTTCTTCTTCTCTCCCTCCATGCAGCCACCGCCCCCACTGTCGCCGTCTCCGGTGAACCCTTCTCCTTTCCCATTCTCCATTTATCTCTTTCTCTTCTTCGGCAGCCAACAGCCGTCGGTGGAAGCAACAACAGCTCCAGCCGACGGCCATAGCAGACCAGCGAGAAGAGCAAGCAGCAGTCCCAGCCAGCAGTAGTGGCAACGAGGCAGCAACGTCCGGCGAGGACCACCAGCGAGTCCGGCAGACAACGACAATAACAATTCCGGCAAAGCAGCAACGCCGCCTCTCCCCTCTTCTCCTCCCTTTTTCTTCTCTTTTGCAAGACCACCAACAGCAATAGTTGCTCCAGCCAACAGGGACGGGCGACAACAACATCTCTAGCCAGTAGTTCATTGAAATGAGCAGCAACAGCTTCGGCCAATGAGGCAAGGCCAGTAACAGTTTCAGCGCCTCCTCTCTTCTCTTATTTTGGCGAATTAACAACTCCGATCAGCGTACTCCAGCGAAGTCCGAGTTGGGTCACACTAAAATTAGAGAGTTGATATAGTTAATGACAGATCATCTTAGATCCATCCAGGTTCGTTCTCTTGATTTGATTATGAGTTTTCTCAAATTGATTATGAAATATATGATTGTGTTATCACGAAAATTATTAATGCTTACGCAATTTCATCTCAAGCATGAATTGAGTTCTTTGTGATTTTTTGTTGGTTTGATATGTTTAAGTCGTTCATATTATTACAAATTTAGTGTGAATTTTACCTATTCTAAAATTCTCTATTTCATTGATCCCTGGAATGTTGAGTTTGTTGTTTTTAAGTTTAATCTGTTAGGATTTGGTGATGGAATTTTCACCTTAATTAATGAAATTATTGTTAAAACAAAATTACTGTTGGCTTATCCGATTATGTATGATTAGCCTGTAATTGGATTGCTTGAGTTTTGCATAATATTTTGATTATTTGATGCTAAAATGAATCCGGACAGATTTGTTGGCTCTTGGTAAGGTAAATTTGCTTATTATTTATTTATTATTGTTAATTGATTGTAATAGCCTTAATTTGAGTTGAATGGATTCTTACTTGCTTTATTTTAATTAAGTTATTTGAATGGAGCTTGATTTTGAGTTATGTGATATTGTCCTTCCTAAATAATACTTTTTCCTTTCGGTTGAACATGTCATTTTGTTAATTGATTTTAGGTGGCTTATTTAGTTTTAGACAGATTGTTATTTGTTTATTTTTGGCAATAAAATATTATTCCTTTTGGTTGATGATGTGCACTATGGATTGGTGATGTTAATTGATATTATGTTCCTAATTTATGCATAATCAAATTTCTTACTTGTTTATACTTGGTAAAAAAAGGATAGATCTGTGATTGATTTGCTTTACTTTACTTTAAAAAATGGGCAGATTTAGTTGCCCATATTTAGTAAGGAAATAAATTAAAATAAATCTAATTTTGGCTCCTTTGAAATAAGGAAAATATTACAATTGATCCTAAATAATTTTTCTTCCATTAATATATGTGTCCTATTCACTATATAAATGGCACCTCTAACAATCATTCACAAAACACATCCTCACATTGGCTTATACTATAAAATATTTAAAATACATAGTGTTCTCTACTCTAATAAAAGAATTAAGTTTTCCTGTAAACATTAAAGTCCCTCTCTACTTACTTGCTATGTTCGAGTCATTTATTAGAATAATTGTGGCTTCATTGTTGTTAAATAATTATGCATAACTAGTTAGTTCCCTTTATTGGTTTAAATTCTTGCGTTGTTCGCATTATGTATGTTTGAGGAAGCATCCGGGTTAGTGTCCTTATCCTTCATTCCGTTATGTGATTTTATATGACTTGGTGAAATTCATGTGTTTGCTATAAATTTACTTTTTATGTTTCTATCTATTAGCTATTATCATGCTATGATCTCGTGTCGGGTGTTCTTATGTTAAACAGGCTTTGAAATGGAAGTTCAAGTTGAAGAGTCGCCATGAGACGAGATTCTATTTGTATATGTATTTAATATTTCGGTTTGTAATATTTGTATAACTCTAACTCTATATATATGAAAATATTTGGGGATCGCCTAAGGGGGTGGGGAATTACTTGCTACTTTTTCTTTTATCGTAACTTATTTGTGCTAGAAAGCATGCTCATAGGATTTGTGTCTGCCCGTATTTGATGAATCGACTTTAGATCTAACTAAAAAATAAATAAATTTATCATTGCTTGATCAATTGTTTTATCTTGTCTAAATAATGTTTGAAATTTATCCTTGTTTAAATGCTAATTAATTGCATATCGCATGTCACTTTAGTTTGTAGCACTAATCAATAAATCAATATTTTACTCATGTTTAATCGTATGATAGACCAAAGATATGATCTATCTAAGAAATTCGGCATATAATAATAAACAATATATAACCTTTTACATGCTTATCGCTGTGTATTATTTGTATCATTAATTTTCCTTTTTTATATAAAATAAATACTTGGGATCTAAATGAATCTTAATATATTGAAAGTAGAAATCATGCCTATAGGATTGTGTGATCATTTGATATCTTGGTAACATCGCTTGAGATCTAACTAACTAAATAAATTTTACATGTCTCTTCGCTTTGTTTGTTGTGATCGCCCATTTATTAAATGAAACAAATTTTGGTTTAAATCATCAATTTGTTTAAGTGACATAAAGCTAGAAAGCATGCCTATAGAATCTAAATAATTGTCAATATGTTTTGGACTTAGAAATTATGCATATAGGTTTAAAACTTTATTATATATTATATGAAATAGACACCATGCCTATAGGAATTAAATATCGCTTATTATGTCATTCGGGTTAGAAATCGTGTCAATAAGTTGTAAAGCTTGTTCCTCATTTAGAAATCATGCCCATAGGACTTAACTAATAAAAGTCAGGATTAATTAATCAGTTTAAATAATTTCAACATGTTTTAACAACTTAATATTGTTACTTAATTAAATTCTAATTAATTTTAAGTTGCTAATAAAAGTGTAACCTGTTAATCAGTTGGTGTAATTTTTGTCAGTATGTTTAACCATCTAGATATCATGTCTATAGGCTTTCTATAATTTTTAGCATGTTAAATAACTAAATAATCTTCGGCTTGTTTAAAATGATATTTACATGAATTATCTAATTTCTGCATTTAATCAACTGTCCTGTCACTTAAACTCAGCTACTAATAAGTTAATGCATCTGCTACTTGCTCAATTCTGATTTACATATCAATTTCTGCATTTATGTCATAATTATCTGTTCTTTTTTGTTAATTGTTACATGGTTGTGCTACTTGTTGCTTGTTTACACACACTTAGCATGAGACCTTGTCACTCTATCTATGTTTGCTAGCATACTAATAATTAAATTTAGAGGCCAACTTGAGACTTTACCTGTTAAATGATCGTCCAACTTGTTTGACTTGGGGTCTAGGTGGGGCTATTAGGATATTTATTTGTCTAAAACAGTCCCAATAGTAGTACAATTCCTCTTGGACATTGAGCAGGGGCGCTAGGCACCATTTAGGATGAAATGCATGCGGTGGTGGGGTAGGGGTAGTTTTAGGCCCTATGGATATGATGACATTGACTCAGGCTTAAGCGACAAACCTTGGTTTTGTCTGTCCCTACACGAAAGCCTATCGGAAAATAAACAAAAAGTTGAGTGGTGATCCATAAAGTCCTTCAGAGTCTCCCTTCCCTTTTAGTCCCTTTGTGTGCTTATAATATATTCATTTGGGGTAGCTTAAATAAAAAAATAAAAATCTATTTGCTTATTTAATTGTGCACTTTATGTCTTCTCGCTTATCTTCTTGTTAATTGTTTAATATTTATTTTATTATTATGTCTTCACCTAGTCTTACATGCATAAGTAATTAACTAAAATGTAGTAATCTTAATTGTTTATCTCTTGTTATCACTTAGCAAGCATGTCTAAGTTAAATAAATAATAATGAAATGACCTTAACTGCTATCTGTAACCCCCACATAATTGCATGAGATACAGTCAGGACCCACCTTTGTAGACCTCAAGGGATGCTTAACACCTTCCTCTCGAGGTAACTTGAACCTTTACCCGATCTCTGGTTCGTTGATCTTAGCTAGACTTAGTTAGGTTAGATAGATGCCCTAACGCACCTCAACTCGTTAGGTGGCGACTCTTCATCTTCCCAAAACCCAAAAGAGTTGTTAGGTCGTGCACCAAAATCCGTTTTGAGAAAAATGAGTCATGACAAAATGGTGACTCTGCTGGGGATTTAGGTTCAAACCATTACGTGTTTCGTGCTTTATGTGGATATTTTAGGTTTTCTCATTGTTTATTTGATTTTTACCATGTTAGTTGTTATTTGATTTTCATGTGTATTTGCTTTCCTTATATAGATCTATTTTATGTCTAATCCCTTTCCCATTTCCTTATTTGTTTATTATCATGTTTCTCCCTTATCGCCTTTTCTTATTTGTGTGATTCTTTTTTATTTATATTTATATATTTATTTATTTATCTCTTTCCGTAAAACTGTTTATGTGTTACTGTTTTTTTTCAACTACGTGCTAAATATTAACCGCTTTGATAAACTATCATTCCGTTCATACTTTCCCTAATTGGAACCCTCTTCCTTTTTTTACATTTTGTTACCGTGATGTCATACCTTTGCACCTCTCACAACTAGTCCAATCCTTTTCAAACACCTAATTATAGAGAGTCGGCACATGCGTGGACGAAACGGATAGTTTTACTACCGGAAAACCACAAGCCTTCTCGCATAGAATCCCTCTCTAGTCCGTGTCAAGCCAATTCTAAGAAGTCTAATTAGGTCATACATACTGCATAAGACCTAGGTGGTTTGACCCTTGGTGTCAATCCGCATAATTAGTAGCTACCTTATCATCTAAAGGCCCCCAACACCCTTTAGACAAATTGCATATTCATGTGTCAACGTGATCATAATAATTAAATTATGCCAAATTTGCCAAAATGGAGTTTAGAATTTGTCTGTTGTTTTGTTTGCAGAATCATGACATTCCTAAACCCGCAAATTGTCATAGAGGTAAACAACAAGCTAAAGAACTGGTGGATTGATCTCAAGAGAGACCGTGAAAGAGAGATTCGTCAGTTGTTGGGTGATCTTACCTTCTTCATCTTTGTTATACCAAACCCTCTCCTGATTAGGGCTTTGCTGGAATTTTGGGACCCTGTATGGATGGTTTTTAAATTTGTGGATTTTTGACTTGGCACCAATGATTGAGGAGATAAATGGTTTCATCGATCTGCCATACCACGAGTGTGAAATGATGGTACCATATAAGCCATCATCGAGGGAGTTCTTAATAAGACTGGAAATGAAGACAAATCCAACCTTGCCTTCCTTAGATCTTGGGTGGATCCACTTCGACTTTCTATATTTACGCTTTGGTCAAGAAGATAGTTATCACTTTTTTCGTGATGAGTTTGAGTGCTCCGTCGAAAGATGGGAAACATATCGTCTAAGTGCCTTTGCCATTGCCCTATTAGGATCTCTGGTTTTTCCTAAAATAAGGGGGAGAATTGACACAATCTTGGGTTATGTGGTACGAGATTTAGCTCAAAGAGAGGGCGAACCTAGGAAAACTATAGTGCCCATGATCCTGGCACAAATAATGAGAAGCTTGTCTGCATGGGTCAATGGCAAAATATTTTTCAATAGATGCAACCTTTTACTGCAACTATGGGCTATTGAACACTTCTGCTTATGGCCCGACACGGTAGACATCTTTCTTGGTTATGGCAATAAGATTGATAATCATCCCAGAAGAATGATAGCTTTCATCACCCCTGTGGGATTCGTAGAATGGCAGATATTTTTGATAGAGCTCGAGAGTTGCCGCATACAATGGAAGCTCTATTGGTTGACCACCCCTAATGCAATAGTAAGAGGCGATGACCGATATTTCATTGAGCTTATTGGTTTAAAGGGCATTCAACCATACATTCCTCTTCGAGTGCTCCGCCAATTTGGGCAAACTCAAGTAATACCACTCCGGTCTGACATGGAGCAGTTTAAATATGAATTTGGATTAGATAAACCACAAGTCCACAACATACTTCAAAGGTGGGAGTGGGTGTTGACCATTCCTATGGGTGCACAACAGGTCTTATGCACATGTGAGTATTACATATGGCTCTTAAAAAAGGTTAAAGAAGGAGAATTGAGTGGGGAAGGATACCATGGGCTTACTGATGAAAGGGAAAATATGCGGTTACGCAACATATTGAAGATCGGGCATGAAGTCATTCCCTATACAAGAAATCAATTGGCGCCAAGCTCTTAAAATTGATACCTTCAAGATTTTGAGAATTTAGGATGATTTCCCTCATGTTACACCTTTTCCCTTAGTATTTCAATTTTGTTTTCAAATTATGGTGTATTTTTCGAATTTTATAATAAATGGAGTTAGTTTATTTTCTCTAAGCTAAAATCCAATTGGAAAATAAGGTTTAAATTAATCATTGTGCATCACTTATATGTCGTCCTAGGCCCACCTCTGGCTCGACTAGGCTCCTTGCATTTAGGGCGGTTATTTTACAACAATGTGTTTGATATATCAATTTATGCAACGTTCTAACTTGGCTTTTCTTTTGCTTTTGCTTTTATTTTTACCCTTTCCCAATGGTTGATCTGTAGACCATGGTTTACCACACAAGATCAAATGGCACTCTTCCTTCTCTTCCAACTGAGAATTGAAAAGAAAAGAGGAAAGTGGCTAATGAGAAGGTTATGGGTAGGACTATCGAAAAGAAGCATCCTCTGAGCAAGTCCACGCCAAGTTTAGAACAGAAAATAAAGGATTTAGAAGAAGAGATATGTGGTATGCGTGAGTGGGCCAAGCTGTTACTCTCCTCCAATCCCACTTTGAAGACAGACATGGATAAGTAGCTTGTCACAAGCCAAGCCACTTTCCAAAATGATCCTCCACCAACTCACCTTACTCCTCATCCTTAAAACCAACCAAGCTTCATTCATATGCCTCCAAGGAACACTCATATTCCAAATTATCAATATCCTCCTAAACATCTTCCTTATGCTTCTAGACCTCCATATCTCACTCCGCACCTGCAGAATCCCGTCATGCAAGCTCGTCAATACGAAACTCATCTGTACCAAGTTTATTGGCATCACGCGCCTCTCATACCATTTTAAATTCATCCATATCAAATGCCTCCATCCCGAAAGCATCCTCTACCATATCAACAACCAGCATATCCTATCCACAATGTCAAATTACTCACTCAACCTTATATTCGCAAAACCTATTCAATGTTACGAAGAAGCCCATTAAAATTTACGCTTCTTTAGCTGAATCCTTTGACCAACTCTCTAAAAGGCATAAAATGGCTGGCTGTGTGACACTTATCCCTGCCAAAAATCTAGATACTCAATCCAAGGGGTATGACCCAAACGAGATTTGTGAATATCATTCAGGGATGAAAGGACATACTATTGAAACATGTCGTGCTCTAAGAGACAAGATTCAACAACTGATTAAGGCTAAAACCATATATTGGACAGACCTTGTGCCAAAGGAATCCCAGCAGTGAATATGATGGAAGGTTACTTAAACCATTCTCCAATAAAGGCTTTCGCCATTTAAGTTCAAGTTTTCTATATCTAGAGAAGGAAAATACCCATGTCATCATATAGGCAATAAAGTTGGTCAAAATCTATCATTTCTGTATCACTTAAGAACACTCAGTCTAATGTCTTACTCTCTTGTATTTTGGAACTATGTCAGACCTGATTCCTGTTTCAGAGGGGATACGTAGGCGCTCCTATGGAGTTCGGTCTTATCATAATAAAAATTCCATTTCCCCTTCTGACTGTGTAATTGGGGCAGAGTTTTTGAAAGAGTCTCAAAAATTCCATCAAATGGACATTTTCTGACAAGTGATGATATTGGGGAAGAATTTTTTAGAGGAACTCAAAAATTCACATAAATCAAGCTACAATCTACAACAAAAATTAGATAGTAGAAGTTCTACACTAGGGCAGAAAATTTTGAGGGGACCTCATAATTTTTGGCAACAGTTCCAAAGACATTCTAGAAGACGTCAAAGGAGCATACTACGCCGAATCAGGGATACAGATCAATCTCCCCTTTTAACTATTTCTCTTTGAATGCAGAAAATACCGGTACATATATAAGAAGCAGCTTCAACATCGCTTGAAAGATCAGCGTACCACTACATTGGGCCCAACAAATCATAAATCAATAGCACCCCATCTTTTCAATCAGACAGAAAGATCAATCTACTTCATATCATTCGCCATTCAATGACGACCTCTCCTTATTACAGGACGAAGGGTCAAGCTACAATACTCTGAGCTCGAAAAACACTAACAAAAGGCATACAGTCATTCCAACAAGATGAAGGACCAAACTACTCTATATTGAGGACAATCGCCAATCAAATGGCATACTACCCTTCCGACAAGACGAACGACCAAATTACTCTATACTGAGCCCAATCGTCAATCAATGGCCCACTGTCCTTCCGATGGAAGGATCGAACATTCTATATCAATCCTGAACAGTCATTACTCAATGTCAAGCTACAATATTTCAAGCTCCAAAAGTTGCCAACAAGTGGCACTCGACCCTTCCAACTAAACGAAGGTCCAAGCTACGTTACACCCTCAATCAACTACTACTTTGTGCCCGAGAATTGCATAAACCTGATAATCGTATTGAGCCCGAGAATTGCATCATTACATGTGCCCGAGATTGCATTTGTGCCCGAAGATTGCATTGTGCCCAAGATTGCATTTGTGCCTGAGAATTGCATTGTGCCAGAAGATTGCATTATGCCCAAGAATTGCATTGCACCTAAAAATTGCATGAGCCCATGTGCCTGAAGATTACATGTGCCCGAGAATTGCATTTGCGCCCGAGAATTGCATTATGCCTGATATTGCATGTGTCCGAGACTGCATTGTGCCCGAGAATTGCATTATTGCATATGCCCGAGATTGCATAAGCCCGAAGATTACATTGTTCCCGAGAATTGCATTTGTGCTAGAATTGCATGTGCTCGAAGATTGCATTATGCCCAATATTGCATGTGCCCGAGAATTGCATTATGCCCGATATTGCATGAGCTTGCAGATTGCAGGTGCCCGAATAAATTCAAATCAAATCACAAGTACCAATAGATGCCCGAATTACAGATATGCTTTATTTACTCATTACTTATGTTCCTAAGGCGTCATGGTCTAAAGGCATCATTTGCATGGCTTGCAGACGTCATATCATGGCCTAAGGATTTACTTTCCTCTTATCACAATCCAAAGGTGTCATAGTATAAAGGCATCATTTTCATGGCCCTCAGACACATCTTCATGAACTGAGGATATAATTTTGCGTATCATGGCCCTAGACATCATAGCCTAAGACCTCATTTTCATAGTCTTAAGGCAAGCATCATGGTCGATATGGGAAATTGCATCATGCTTATATTTTTACCGTTTATATGCTCTAATCTTTCTATTACTAGCTACGGATGCAGAGACTGACATTTTGCAGATAAGATCAATTTCCCTCTCAGCTACGATTGTCTTGCTACTCGTATCATCGTTTTATAGTTAACCCTTAGCTACTCATAATACCACTTCTCATTGGATTCTTCGCCCTTAAACTGGAAATCTCACTGTCATGCTCCTCTCACCTCTCAAATTTTATCCATTCAAGCCAATATCGTTCCTGTTCAAATATCGTATCGCCTTTTCAACTTTTAAGAGTTTCATTTGCTCTAGAATCTAGAACAACACATGACCTGATTCTCATATAACCAGAGATATGTAGGCGGCTTAATACCAAAGTCTTGGTCGTACCCTTTTCCAACTTTTTATTATTTCAACTGATCCCACCGACATATCTCGTCGGTCAGACAAAATCTGCTACTAAGTCAACGTTGGTTGCCCGACAATTCATTCTTCATTCCCAAGCAACCAAGGGGCAGTTGTTGACACCCAATTTTGACCGATCTTTAACCTTTTTGGGGAATGCTATTCAATTAAATACGTATTTTAAAATATTTTTTTTATTTAAAATTTAGTCCATTTTGTCTAAAAATTATTTTTTTAGTATGCATGCTTAATAAAATTATCGTAAATATTTTTAGTAAAACTCAAAATAATTATTTTTATGTTTTAAAATTTTAAGTGATTTTTATTATATAAAATATCTTAATATTTGTAGTATTTTAATTGGATATCATTTCTTTAAATTCCCTCAAAGTCATTTAAATTTTAGCCGATTTTGTTCTAATTCTAGCCTATTCAATTCAAATTGTATTTCAATTATAGCCACCTTTTATTCCAATTCTAGCCATATTCATTTCAATTCTAGCCATTCTAACCCATTTCAATTTGATTTTTAAAAATTTCCTTTTAATCTCATTCGTTTATCCTTAAATTAAATTCTAGATTAAATCTTAACCGCTCATCCAATGTCAAACCTACGATTGAGATTGAATCCTAATCCTCCTATTGTACACCTAAAAGATTAAACCCTATCATTTTTTTTCATTCTCTTCTTCTCCTCCCCCTCCATGCAGCCACCGCCTCTCCTATCCCCCACTGTCGCCGTCTCCGGCAAACCCTTCTCCTTTCCCATTCACCCTTCATCTCTTTCTCTTCTTCAGCAACCAACAGCTGCCGGCGGAAGAAACAACAGCTATAGTCGGAAGCAACCGCAGCTCCAGCCGACGGCAATAGCAGACTGGCATGAAGAGCAAGTAGCAGTCCCGGCCAGCAGTAGCAGCAATGAGGCAGCAACGTCCGACAGACAACGACAACAACAATTCTGGCAAAGCAGCAACGTCGCTTCTCCCCTCTTCTCCTCTATTATTGTTCTCTTTTGTAGGACGACCAGCAGCAACAGTTGCTCCGGCCAGCAGGGACGGGCGACAACAGCAGCTCCAGCCAGCAGTTCATTGAAACGAGCAGCAATAGCTTCGGCCAATGAGGCAAGGCCAGCAACAGTTCTGGTGCCTCCTCTCTTCTCTCATTTTGCTGAAATAACAACTCCGGTCAGCGTACTCTAGGGAAGTCCAAGTTGGGTCACCCTAAAATTAGAGAGTTGATATAGTTAATGACAGATCATCTTAGATTCGTCTAGTTTCGTTCTCCTGATTCGATTATGAGTTTGCTCAAATTGATTATGAAATATATGATTGTGTTATCACGAAAATAATTAATGCTTAGGCAACTTCATCTCAAGCATGAATCGAGTTCTTTGTGATTGTCTGTTGGTTCGATCTATTTAAGTCGTTCATATTATTACAAATTTAGTGTGAATTTGACCTATTCTAAAATTCTCTATTCCACTGATCCCTGGAATATCGAGTTTGTTGTTCTTAAGTTTAATTTGTCAGGATTTGGTGATGGAATTTTCACCTTAATTAATGCAGTTAGTGTTAAAACAAAATGATTGTTGGCTTATTCGATTATGTAAGATTAGCCTATAATTGGATTGCTTGAGTTTTGCATAATATTTTGATTATTTGATGCTAAAATGAATCCGGACAGATTTGGTTGCTCTTTGTAAGGTAAATTTGCTTATTATTTATTTATTATTGTTAATTGATAGTAATAGCCTTAATTTGAGTTGAATGGATTCTTACTTGTTTTATTTTAATTAAGTTATTTGAATGGAGCTTTATTTTGAGTTATGTGATATTGTCCTTCCTAATAATACTTTTTCCTTTCGGTGAACATGTGATTTTGTTATTTGATTTTAGGTGGCTTATTTAGTTTTAGATAGATTGTTATTTGTTTATTCTTGCCAATAAAATATTATTCCTTTTGGTTGATGATGTGCAATATGGATTGGTGGTGTTAATTGATAGTATGTTCCTTATTTATGCATAATCATATTTCTTACTTGTTTATATTTGTAAAAAAAGGTTCGATATGTGATTGATTTGCTTTACTTTACTTTAAAAAATGGGCAGATTTAGTTGCCCATATTTAGTAAGGAAATAAATTAAAATAAATCTAATAATGGCTCCTTTGAAATAAGGCAAATATTTTAATTGATCCTAAATAATTTTTCTTCCATTAATATATGTGTCCTATTCACTATATAAATGGCACCTCTAACAATCATTCATAACACATATCCTCACATTGGCTTATACTCAAAAATACTAAAAATACATAGTGTTCTTTACTCTAATAAAAGAATTAAGTTTTCCTATAAACATTAAAGTCCCTCTCTACTTACTTGTTGTGTTCGGGTCATTTATTGGAATAATTGGGGCTTCATTGCTGTTAGTTCCCTTTATTGGTTTAAATTCTTGCGTTGTTCTCATTATGTATGTTTGAGGAAGCATCCGGGTTAGTGTCCTCATCCCTCATTCCGATATGTGATTTTATATGACATGGTGAAATTCCTGTGTTTGCTGTAAATTTACTTTTTATGTTTCTATCTATTAGCTATTATCATGCTATGATCTCATGTCGAGTGTTCTTATGTTAAACAGGTTGTGAACTTGAAGTTCAAGTTGATGAGTCGCCATGAGACGAGATTCTATTTGTATTTGTATTTATTATTTCGGTTTGTAATATTTGTATAACTCTAACTCTATATATATGAAAATATTTGGGGATCGCCTAAGGGGGTGGGGAATTACTTGCTACTTTTTGTTTTATCGTAACTTATTTGTGTTAGAAAGCATGCTCATAGGATTTGTGCCTACCCGTATTTGATGAATCGTCTTTATATCTAACTAGAAAATAAATAAAAAAATAAATAAATAAATTTATCATTGCTTGATCACTTGTTTAATCTTGTCTAAATAATTTTTGAAATTGATCCTTGTTTAAATGCAAATTAATTGCATATCGCATGTCACTTTAGTATGTAGAACTAATAGATAAATCGATCTTTTACTCATGTTTAATTGTATGATAGATCAAAGATATGATCTATCTAACAAATTCGACATATAATAATAAACAATATATAACCTTTTACATGCTTATCGCTGTGTATTATTTGTATCATTAATTTTCCTTTTTTGTATAAAATAGATGCTTGGGATCTAAATGAATCTTGATATATTGAAAGTAGAAATCATGCCTATAGGATTGTGTGATCATTTGATAGCTAGGTAACATCGCTTTAGATCTAACTAAATAAATAAATTTTACATGTCTCTCCACTTTGTTTGTTGTGATCACCCATTTATTAAATGAAACAAATTTTGGTTTGAATCATCAATTTGTTTGAGTGACATAAAGCTAGAAAGCATGCCTGTAGAATCTAAATAATTTTCAATATGTTTTGGACTTAGAAATTATGCATATAGGTTTAAAACTTTATTATATATTATATGAAATAGACACCATGCCTATAGGAATTAAATATACCTTATTATGTCATTCGTGTTAGAAATCATGTCAATAAGTTGTAAAGCTTGTTCCTCATTTAGAAATCGTGCCGATAGGACTTAACTAATAAAAGTCAGGGTTAATTAATCAGTTTAAATAATTTCAACATGTTTTAATAACTTAATGTTGTTAATTAATTAAATTCTAATTAATTTTAAGTTTCTAATAAAAGTGTAACTTATTAATCAGTTGGTGTAATTTTTGTTAGTATGTTTAACCATCTAGATATCATGTCTATAGGCTTTCTATAATTTTTGGCATGTTAAATAACTAAATAACCTTTGGCTTGTTTAAAATGATATTTACATGAATTCTCTAATTTCTACATTTAATCAACTATTATGTCACTTAAACTCAGCTACTAATAAGTTAATGCATCTGCTACTTGCTCAACTCTGATCTACATATCAATTTCTGCATTTATGTCACAATTATCTGTTCTTTTTTGTTAATTGTTATATGGTTGTGCTACTTGTTGCTTGTTTACACACACTTAGAATGAGACCTTTTCACTTTATCTGTGTTTGCTAGCATGCTAATAATTAAATTTAGAGGCCAACTTGAGACTTTACCTTCTAAATGATAGTCCAACTTGTTTGACTTGGTGTCTAGTGGGACTATTAGGATATTTATTTGTCTAAAACCATTCCAATAGTAGTCCAATGCCTCTTAGACATTAAGCGGGGGCGCTAGGCACCTTTTAGGGCAAAAAGCATGCGGTGATAGGGTAGGGGTAGTTTTAGGCCCTATAGATATGATGACATCGACTCAGGCTCAAGCGACAAACCTTGGTTTTGTCTGTCCCTACATGGAAGCCTATCGGAAAATAAACAAAAAGTCGAGTGTTGATCCATAAAGTCCTTCAGAGTATCCCTTTCTTTTTAGTCTCTTTATGTGCTTATAATATATTCATTTGGGGCAGCTTAAATAAAAAAATAAAAGTCTATTTGCTTATTTAATTGTGCACTTTCTGTCTTCTCGTTTATCTTCTTGTTAATTGTTTAATATATATTTTATTATTATGTCTTCACCTAGTCGTACATGCATAAGTAATTAATTAAAATGTAGTAATCTTAATTGTTTATCTATTGTTATCACTTAGCAAGCATGTCTAAATTAAATTAATAATAATGAAGTGACCTTAACTGCTATCTGTAACCCCCACATAATTGTATGAGATACAATTGGGACCCACCTTTGTGGACCTCGAGGGATGTTTAACACCTTCCCCTTGAAGTAACTTGAACCCTTGCCCGTTCTCTGGTTCGTTGACCTTAGCTAGACTTAGTTAAGTTAGATAGATGCCCTAACGCACCTCAACTCGTTAGGTGGCGACTCTTTATCTTCCCAAAACCCAAAAGAGTTGTTAGATCGTGCACCAAAATCCATTTTGAGAAGAACGGGGCGTGACAAATACTATTAGGAGATCTTCATCTAATTGAAGGTCGTCCTGGTCTACCTTTATTTCGTATCCATCGAGATTCGTTCACAGGCCTACTTCTTCTTCAACAACCTTGGAGGAAGAAGATGAAGAAATTTTTTTTTGAGCGGAATTCTAGATTCTGGATGTAAAATGAACAAGTTGTTCTGTAGATTCAAGTTCTACTTTTTGTTTAAGAATGCCTCCATAACCTGCATCAGATGCGTCAGTTTCGACAATCATAAAAACATTAGGATTGGGGATTACTAAATAGGGAATATTATGAACTAAGGCTTTAACTTGAATGACAGACTCAGTTTGTTCAGTACTCCAAGGAACGAGATTCGTTCTGAGTCTTTTATATAAAGGTTCGCACACTTGTCTGACTTCCGGAATAAATTCAGAAACTTAATTCAAACTTCCTAGAAATCTCTAAAGCTGAGTTTTATCAGGAATTTCATTAGGAAACTTGGATGAGAACTTCGTATCCATTTCAGAGTACATAGGAGAGAGGATTTCAGAGTGATTTAGAGTAAGCTAAATTTTTTGATGCCTCTATAAGATAAATTAAGTCTCTTTCTATAGGAGAAAGTGGAAGCGTCTTTATATCTAAGACGTACAAGTGGAGGACTAAGATTCTGCCGACACTAAAAGAGGGGTCTACATTTAAAGTAGAGTAAGTGGAGAATAACTTTCTTCATAGTGGAAAACATGGGTACCTACTTCTTTTGTCAAAAGTGGCTTAGTGGGAATCTTTTTTTTATCTTTGGAGATTATCTTGTCATTTAGCTTCTCAAAGGATGAAAAAATAGAATAATGAAAGTCTTTAGTTTGGAAAAGTAATTCCAGCTTTGCCTCTACTTTTCCAAAGAAGTCTATTCTTATTCATAGTTGGGATCCATGTAAGCCAAAGCCAATCCTTTGGGATTACAAATGTCTCAATTGTCTTCATTACTGCTTTCTGTAGAAGCGGCGTCTTCAATCATTTTCATGATCTGCTGATCAGTATATTTCTCTAAATTGTTCAATGCTTCCTGAAGCTTCTTTTTGAGTGTAGTTTTAGATGATCCTCTGGAAGACAAACTGGCTTGGTTTTGAACCTGGGATTTGAGTGAAGGTTGTTTGGGAACCCAACCTTTAACTTGAATCTGTTTACACAGATATTGATTATGAACAAATTCATTCTTAGAAAACTTCCAAGAAATAATATAAAATGTCCTCTTATGGATATAAAACTTGCATAATTTAATATGCTCTAGTAATATAGTAATTTCTTCCTTAATTTGAAATTCTTCAAATCGATTGAGAAATTGTTGTGGAAGAATCTCTTTCGTTTCTCCAAATAAATTGCACCATTCATAAAATCATCTTGGAATAATGGTTTTTACTATGTTGGGACTGTACTTCACAAACCAAGTGTGTTTTGGTTGTAGATAGAAAAAATTCATCCACGCTGCTTTATAATCATACCAATTATTAAATTTTCTTAATAGTAAATGTTGAATATTTGATAATAGTGGGATTGTTTTCATCCCTGGCATGCTTGATCTCAATAGAATCATTGTCAACAAGATTAACTTCGTAGCACCTTCTTGTCTTAGATGGACTATCTATGCCCATAAAGTTTGAGACCGTGTAGCAAGATTTGACTAACTGCTCTACGTCAAAGTTGTCATACTCTTTGTTCAATGTCATTATAGGCAACACCTATTAAGTCACAAAATCAAAAGATTCTTCTTTTGGGTTAGAGATTTTGGGAATAGTTTTTGTTAACTCTAGGTTAACTGCTTGGGCAAATGATTCTGGAGTTTTCATTTCATAAATCTGTTTTGATTGAATGGAACTGGAAGCTACTCCTTTCTCTAATTGGTTTGCTGGTCTAAGGTTGATTAGCTTTGGTTGGGGCAGACAAAGTAGCTTTGGTGGTTGAATTGGTGTTGGAGAAGGGAGTTTTGGAATATCGGCTAGAACTGAAAATTTGTTTTGAAAAGGGGCTATAGGCCTATGTGAATTTTCTTGTTTCGAAAGTAATTGTGGAAGGGTAAATGGTCTAGCCATTTTTGCTTTTGGGAGATCTTCTTTAGAAGGAGTAAGCGGTTTAAAGGGCCTCATTTTTACCCTGCAAAAATTCACGGGTTAGAAAATCCGGAAGAGAATTTTCTTCTCCTTTAATAAAATCAATTTTAAAATCAAAGTTAGATAGTAGAGCTTGTCATCTAACAACTATTTGTTTTGAAACAAGATTTTTAGCATCCATTTGTAAAATTTCTTTAGCATATTTGCAATCTACTCTTAATAAGAATTCTTTGTTAATAAGATCATCTTGGAATTCAGTGACACATAGCACTATATCCAAACTCTCTTTTTTCACTGTTGAATAATTTTTTTGAGTGGAATTCTAGATTTCGGATGTAAAATGAACAAGTTGTTCTGTAGATTCAAGATCTACTTTCTGTTTAAGAAAGCCTCCATAACCTGCATCAAATGTGTCGGTTTCGACAATCATAAAAGCATTAGGATTGGGGATTCCTAAACAGGGAATATTTTGAACTAGGGCCTTAACTTGAATGACAGCTTCAGTTTGTTTAGTACTCCAAGGAACGGAATTCTTTCTGAGTCTTTTATATAAAGACTCGCACACTTGTCTGACTTTTGGAATAAAATTAGCAACGTAATTCAAATTTCCTAGAATTCTTTGAAGCTGAGTTTTATCAGGAATTTCGTTAGAATACTTGGATGAGAAATCGATGGCCCTGCAAATTGGTTTATAGGTTCTTTGATAAAGATCATGACCTAAAAATCTGATAGTAGTTTGGAAAAGAACCATTTTCTTAGCACTAACTACTAAACCATTATTTTTAACAATCTTAAAGAATGTGTTAAGATGTTTAAAGTGAGAATCAATGCTCTCATAAAAGATTAATATGCCATCAATATAAACAATTGACATGTAAGAATAATCATTAAAAATGTAATTCATTATAATTTGAAATTCTAAAGGGGCGTTCTTCAACCCAAAAGGCATTACTTTCCATTTATACTGTCCAAACGAGACATTGAAAGCAGTTTTATATTTATCATTTTCAGAAATTTGTATTTGCCAAAATCCTAATTTTATATCAAATTTGCAATAGACATTAGCTTTAAAAGTTCTTTTCAAAATATCTCATTTGTTAGGTATAGGCTACCGAATCCATTTTAAAACGGAGTTAAGAGGTTTATAATTGATCACCAGTCTTGGTGCTCCTCTTTCTTTTTCAGTGTTATTGTTAACATACAAAGCAGAACAACTCCAAAGAGATTTAGAAACCCTGATGATCGTATTTTGTAATAGAGTATCAATCTCTTTCTTGCAAAATTCCATCATTTCATGATTCATTTGAATAGGCCTAGCTTTAGTCGAAATAGCCTGTTCATTGAATCCATCAATATATGGTAGGGAAATGATATGTTTCTTGCATTCTTAAAATGCATTAGAAAAATCTGAACATATTTCTTTTTCAAAATTCTCATGAATTTTGGCTATCTTAGTAACCATCTCCGGAGTTTTTTAGATTTGTTCTATTTTCTTAACACGATTTTCATCCTTTAAAGAGGTGATATGTTGTGAAAGGTTATTAATACGAAAAATAGTATTTTTTCTTATATGATCACTTTCGTCTTGTGAAATAGTTTTAACAAAAGGAAACTGAAATTTTTTTTAAAGTATTTTAGTATTAATACCATTTAAAGCAGTATAAAAAGGTTTTTCTCAGTGATAAAAGGTATTCCAAGAATGATATCTTCATTGATATCTTCAGTAATTACAAAATCATTAGTTAAACAAATACCATTATTGCAAATATGAGAAATCTTATAATTAATTTTCAACATGTCTCCTGTAGCGGAGTATAATTTTGAAGTACTTTTTTGTAAATACTTTATAGGTATAATACCTTTTACTATGCAGTTCCGATCTGTACCACTGTCAAGCAGAGCAATTTTTTTTATTGCAAAATGCTTATTAACTGCAATTTTAACCGAAATATGATGACTCTGAGGTCTTATTGAAGGTATTACTGTTACTCCTGCTGCTACTTAAGTAGAAGGATTATTACTGGTATTGGTGACAACTGGCCCCGCCAAATGATCATTGTTGATAGACTTAATGCCATCATCTTGGGTAGATTCATGTCCTGAATCCTATTCCTGTAAATTGGTTTTCATGAGAACCTGGTCAGTAAGAACATCTATTTTGACTTTTCCTAGTCATGATTTAATATCTTTAATTTGTTCTTTGAGATTAGATATCTCAGGGCGAAGATCTGCAATAGTTGGTTTAGCTTCTTTTTCTGAACGATTCATGATCTGCTTCATGCTGAAGGGTTCAACACCTAGACGGGATTTATGTTTGTCCGTGCTGAGGATGAAGTTTCTGAGTTCTAGGAGAAAACGATTCCTAGCCTCATCATCAGCAATGTGCTAAATAACATCAAATAGAGCTTATTTCGAATGGTCTGAAATATCTCTGATGGTCTGACTATTATCACAAGTATAAAATGCCTGAGTATAGGCGCAATCTTTTTCTGATTGGCATTCATCTGATTCATAGTCGACATCAATGTCTTTGTCATAGCTATATTCATCAGATGTACTTGAAGATTCAGAAAAAGGTTCATCAAGTATATCTAAAAGCTTACCTTTAGTTTCATCGTCTATGCCAAGAATATTAATCTTTTTCTTCTTAGTCTGTGATCGACATTCATTTGCTTTGTGACCTGTCTTACCACAAATCCAATAGACATCTGTTTTGAATCTCTAGGTCCCTTGGACTTTCTTTTTTAGGTCTAGAAGAATACTTTCTTCTTCGGGATTTCTTTTCATGAGATTTCTTTTCTCTTTTATCCTTTTTGACCTTGTTAGGTGGAGTAATAATTCCAAAATCTCTACAAATTCTTCCAAGCTCTCATCTTGAAGACGATTGTTCTTTCTTAAGTTGATGCTTATGTTTGATATAGGTGCAAAGTTGTAATCCTATAGTATTTATGGTGCTTATCAAATCACCATATGTTAAACTACTATAGGGAATACAACCGTCAGTGCGATCCTGTATTTTGGTCCTTGCTTTGTCAGCAAAGAGCGGAGATAGTCCGCTGATGAAGCATTCCTTCCAAAAATCATGGTGGCAATCTGAACGAAGCATTACTTTATTAAGGAAAGCATGCTTATAATGGATAAAACTGTCTAATTTTGGACAACTGAGATTATTCAAGATTTGAAGACTCATATCCTGAAATAGCTTTGGTTCGCCAATGAAATTCTTAGCAATATGATATAGCAAAGTTGCACAAGCATCTTCTCTAGTAACTTGAGAAGTACTATGGCTGTTTCCTTCAACCTTTACAATTGTTTCTATTGTTGTGGCATTAATTATGAGCTGCTTGGTATCATCTTTGCAGTAGTTATCCTACCAATATTTTAACATATTGGTAAAACCTGCAGCAATCATAGTAGCAGCTTCCTTATCTGTTGATCCTCTCATTTTATAAGTAGTAATGGCAACTCCCATCTCATGAAGCTTGTTGTATATTTGATGTTCTGCAAGACCATCAATATTCCATTCAATAATGCTTCTTCCTTCATGAGAAGAAGTGCATAAGAAGGTGTTTTCCACATATTGCAAGTCTGGGAAAGAAGGACGTCTATCATAATTTTTTCGGTTATGGAATCTATCGTTGGATAACTTTTGGAGAAGGATGTCTTTATCCTGAGCAATTGAAACAGATTTCTCTTGAAGGGTATAAACCTTGTTTTGGGTTTTTTCTTACTTTTGAGAGACTTTGAAATTGGTAAGCTGTTCATTGATCTTGTAAATGATGTTATTTCCTGAGATTTTAAAGGTTTCTGAAAGTTTAGGGAATTTTTCTTTAGAAAATTCGGGTAATTTTAATCATGTTTTAGTTTCAATTTCATGATTGGATATAGTAGAAGTCGGGACAGGTCTTCCACTAAAGATAGGTTTTGTATCTTCAATTTGTTTGGAGATAACATGGAGAATTTGGTTTGAGTAGTTATTTTATTCTACTACTCAGTCAATGTCTGCAGTGGTGTGAATAGTACTTGTCTTCTCACTTTTCTCTTTGAAAGGAGAGGCTTTGATCATTGTTCCTGCAATAGGAATGTTAATACCTTCTAAAGGACGAGTAACAGATTCAACAATCTTATTAGAAGTAGTATACCATTTATTAATGATAACCTGTAGTGACTCAGTTTGATTCTCGATCTTACCAGTCATCTCAAACCATATAAAGAATTCGATTTTGCAACCTATTCTTTTCATATCTCTCATCCAAGAATCTCTAAAGGATTCTCTTTCATTAAGAGTGTAGGTAGCAACATACCATTTACTCTTAGTTTGATTGTCTGGATGAGTCCACATCTCATGTAGGACATCTGGATCTGGTTTAAATTCCTTACCTACTTTGTGCATGGTGATCCAACCAGGTTTTTCTGTCTAGGGAGGTTCCATCTCACTTGTTGTGGGGCTGGTAGGTTGATCTTGATAGAAGACTTTGGGGATATCTCCTAAAAAGTCAACACCTATTACTTTTCCTTTGCTATTATCCACAGATTCGACGATGGAAATTTCTTCGTCTACTTCCTTCGGTGGTTTTGACGAAGAAGTATGCCCATGAATGGATCTCAATGGATACAAAGTAGAGGCGGACCTGGACGACCTTCGATTAGATAAAGATCTCCTAATAGTATTGTCAAGAAATTTTAGTTTTATAGACCCATCGGGGAATTGAATGACTCTTTCAATTTGAGATATTTCGGAATGAGATGCAAAAGGTTGAGTTATATTATCAAAACGGAAGCCATTATTAGAAAGTATATCTTTCCATTTGAGGAGACGGGGAATGAAAATAGAACTATATTCATGGTTGGCTTCCATAAGCATAGTCTCATCTTTAGCACTTTCATTATAAGCCTTTGGTGCAAGAGTAGTTTTATAAGCCTATAATAAACTCGGTAAATGATAGCTATCTCACGAGTATTAATTTTGTTGTTCAAGTATTGCGGAAATTAAAAAGAAGAACTTACAGGAAATAGCAGTCTATTCCATAACTTCAAACTTAGAGTACATAAGAGAGGGGGTTTCAGAGTGATTTAGAGTAAGCTAAATTTTCTGATGCCGCTATAAGAAAAATTAAGTCTCCTTATGTAGGAGTATGTGGAAGCGTCTTTATATCTGAGACGTACAAGTACAGAGCTAAGATTATGCCGACCCTAAAAGAGGGGTCTACCTTTAAAGTAGAGTAAGTGGAGGATAACTTTCTTCATAGTGGAAAACATGGGGACCTACTTCTTTTGTCAAAAGTGGCTAAGTGGGAATCTTCCTGTTATCTTTGGATATAATGGAGATTTTGCTGTTATTGTCATTTAGATTCTCAAAGGGTGCCAAAATAGAATAGTGAAATTCTTTACTTTGGAAAAACTAATTCCGGCTTGCCTCTACTTTTCCGAAGAAGTCTATTCTTATTTATAGTTGGATCCATGTAAGCCAAAGTAAATCCTTTAGGATTACACATGTCTCAATTGTCTTCATTATTGTTTTCTGTAGAAACGGGGTCTTCAATCATTTGCATGATCTACTGATCATCATATTTTTCTATGTTGTTCAATGCATCTTGCAGCTTCTTTTTGAGTGCAGTTTTAGATAAACCTTTGGATGACAAACTGGCCTGGTTTTGAACCTGGGATTTGACACAAGGTTGTTTGGGAACCCAACCTTTAACTTGAATCTGCTTACACAGATATTGAATACGATCAAATTCATTCTTAAAAAAACTTCCAACAAATAATATAACATATGCTCTTTTGGATGTAAAACTTGCATAATTTAATATGCTCTGGTAATGTAGTACTTTCCTCCTTAATTTGAAATTCTTCAAATCGATTGAGAAATTTTTGTGGAAGAATCCCTTTCGTTCCTCCAAATAAATTTCACCATTCATAAAACCATCTTGGAATAATGGTCTTTACTATGTTGGGATTGTACTTCACAAACCAAGTGTGTCTTGGTCATAGATATAGAAAATTCATCCACGTTGCTTTATAGTTATACCAATTATAACTTTGTGGCATGTGAGTTACTGCTAATGTAGCTAGAGTATGCAAATGGTCTGCAAACCATTCAAATGGGTCTATGATTTTCTTAATAGTAAACCTTGAATATTTGATAATAGTGGGATTGTTTTTATCTCTGGCATGCTCGATCTCAATAGAATCAGTGTCAACAAGAATAGCTTCGTAGAACCTTCTTTTGTATAATGGACTTTCTGTGTCCACAAAGTTTGAGTCTTTGTAGCAAGGTTTGACTAATAGCTCTACGTCAAAGTTGCAATACTCTTTGTTCAATGCCATTATAGGCAATACCTGCGAAGTCACAAAATCAAAAGATTCTTCTTTTGGGTTAGGGGTTTTGGGAATAGTTTTTGTTAACTCTGGGTTAACTGCTTGGGTAAATGATTCTGGAGTTTTCATTTCATAACTCTGTTCTGATTGAATGGAATTGGAAGATGCTCCTTTGTCTAATTGGTTTGCTGGTCGAAGGCTGATCAGCTTTGGTTGGGGCGGACAAAGTAGCTTTGGAGGCTGAGTTGGTGTTGGAGAAGGG
Source organism: Solanum bulbocastanum (assembly GCA_037074985.1). NCBI lineage: Eukaryota > Viridiplantae > Streptophyta > Magnoliopsida > Solanales > Solanaceae > Solanum > Solanum bulbocastanum. Next base: position 14,650,219 of record CM073606.1, on the reverse strand, counting down.
AGTTTTGGAAACTTGGCTAGAACTGAAAATTTGTTTTGAAAAGGGGATGTAGGCCTCTGTGAATTTCCTTGTTTCGGAAGTAATTTTGGAAGGGTAAATGGTCTAGCCATTTTTGCCTTTAGGAGATCTTCTTTAGAAGGAGTGACTAGTTTAAACGACCTCATTTTTACCCTGCAAAATAAACGGGTTAGAAAATCAGGGAGAGAATTTTCTTCTCCTTTAATAAAATCAATTTTAAAATCAAAGTTAGATAGTAGAGCTTGCTATCTAGCAAAGATTTGTTTGAAACAAGATTTTTAACTACTTTTTGTAAAATTTCTTTGGTAGATTTGCAATCTACTCTTAATAAGAATTCTTTGTTAATAATATCATCTTGGAATTTAATGATACATAGCACTATAGCCAAAATCTCTTATCTCACTGTTGAATAATTTTTTTTAGCAGAATTCCTGATTTCGAATGTAAAACGAACAAGTTGTTCAGTAAATTCAAGATCTACTTTCTATTTAAAAATGCCTCCATAACCTGCATCAGATGAGTCAGTTTCGACAATCATAAAAGCATTAGGATTAGGGATTCCTAACCAGGGAATATTTTAAACTAGGGCTTTAACATGAATGATAGTCTCAATTTGTTTAGTACTCCAAGGAACGGGTTTCTTTCTGAGTCTTTTATAAAAAGGCTCGCACACCTGTCTGACTTTGGGAATAAAATCAGCAACGTAATTCAAACTTCCTAGAAATATCTGAAGCTAAGTTTTATCAGGAATTTCGTTAGAAAACTTGGATGAGAACTCAATGGCCCTGCAAATAGGTTTATAGGTTCCTTGATAAAAACCATGACATAAAAATCTAATAGTAGTTTGGAAAAGAACCATTTTCTTAGCACTAACTACTAAACCATTTTTAACAATCTTAAAGAATGTATTAAGATAATTAAAGTGAGAATCAATGTTCTCACAAAAGATTAATACGTCATCAATATAAACAATTGGCATGTAAGAATAATCATTAAAAATGGAATTAATTATATTTTGAAATTCCGAAGGGGCGTTCTTCAACCCAAAAGGCAGTATGTTCCATTCATACAGTCCAAACGGGATGTTGAAAGATGTTTTATATTTATCATTTTCAGAAATTTGTATTTGCCAAAATTCTGATTTCATATCAAATTTTCTATAGACATTAGCTTTAAAAGTTCTTTTCAAAAGATCTCGTTTGTTAGGTATAGGATACCGAATCCATTTTAAAACGGAGTTAAGAGGTTTATAATTGATCGCCAGTCTTAGTGCTCTTCTTTCTTTCTCAGCGTTATTGTTAACATAGAAAGAGATTTAGAAACCATGATGATCTTATTTTGTAAAAGAGTGTCGATCTCTTTCTTGCAAAATTCCATGATTTCATGATTCATTTAAATAGGCCTAGCTTTATTCAAAATAGCTTGTTCATTGAATCCATCAATGTATGGTAGGGAAACAATATGTTTCTTGCGTTCCCAAAATGCATTAGGAAAATCTGCACATATTTCTTTTCAAAATTTTCCCGAAGTTTGGCTATCTTAGTAACCATCTATGGGGTTTTTAAAATCTTTTCTATTTTTGTAACATGAATTTCATCCTTTAAAAAGGTGATATGTTGTGAAAGGTTATTAATACGAAAAACAATAGTTTTTCTTATAAAATCACTTCCGTCTTGTGAAAGAGTTTTAACAAAAGGAAAATGTAATTCTTTTCGAAGTATTTTAATATTAATACCATTTAAATCTGTTAAAGGTTTTATCTCAGTGATAAAAAGTATTCCAAGAATGATATCTTCCTTGATATCTTCAGTAATTACAAAATCATTAGTTAAACAAATACCATTGTCGCAAATATGAGCTTTAGAAAGCTTATAATTAATTTTCAACAGTTCTCTTATAGCGGTGTATAATTTTGAAGTACTTTTTTTTAAATACTTTATAGGTACAATACCTTTTACTATGTAGTTCCGATCTGCACCACTGTCAGGCAAAGCAATTTTATTAATAGAAAAATGTTTATTAACTACAATTTTAACTGGAATATGATGACTCTGAGTTATTATTGAAGATATTACCATTACTCCTGGTTTTACTGAGGTAGAAGGATTATTATCAGTATTAGTGACAACTGGCTCAGCCAAATGATCATTGTTGATAGACTCAATTCCTTCATCTTGGGTAGATTCATGTCCTGAATCCTATTCCTATAAATTGGTTTTATTAAGAACCTGGTCAGTAAGAGCACCCATTTAGAGTTTTCTTAGTCGAGATCTGATATCTTTAATCTTCTATAATATTAGATATCTCATGGCGAAGATCTGAGATAGTTCGTTGAGCTTGTTTTTCTGAACGATTCATGATCTGCTTCATGTTGAAGGGTTCAACAACTGGATGGGATTTAGGTTTGTGCTATGCTGCCCTTCCATTGTTCAAGAGAAAGACTTTATTTTAACTACCGGCCCAAACAAAAGAAATTAGCCTCTTAATCGATTGATTGATTGGATCAAAGTACGAAGGGGTTGATTGGAGTGTAAGATCAACCCAAGACTATCAAGTGGCTTTCAGCTCCTCTTTTCTTTAATTCACAAGCACAGGAGGTCAAATTCCGATTGTTGTGAAAGTTATTGAATGAATCTATTTTATTCTAATTGGATCTAAGAAGAAAAAAATCATGCTCGCTCTGTCTACACCATCATTCACCGATTATTGAAATCGGTGGACAAAGTTGTTGAGTAATGGGGTACTTTTCCAGGTAGGTTTCCAATTCATACCCTTTTCAAGAGGTATGGATTGGAGATGTGGAAGATACATTGATCGAAGCTTCTTTCAAGAAGTTTTCATTTCTCCAAGAACTTCACGGACACTATATATATCTGAGTGAGAAGTCATAATTGATTGGAAAGTGGGTTTCTTCACTTTAGGAGCCACCCTCCATGTTGAGGATGATGTTTTTGAGTTCTAGGAGAAAACTATTCCTAGCCTCATCATCAGCTATGTGTTGAATAACAACAAATAGAGCTTCTTTCTAATGGTCTGAAACAACTCTTATGGTCTTGGTATTATCATAGGTACAAAATGCCTCAATACAGGTGCAATCTTTTCCTGATTGGCTTTCATTTGATTCATAGTCAAGATCAATGTCTTCGACATCGCTGTATTCATCAGATGTAGCTGAAGATTCAGAAAAAAGTTCATCAAGTATAGCTAAAAGTTTACCTTTAGTTTCATCGTCTACGCCAAGATGATTAATCTTTTTCTTCTTAGTCTGTGATCGACGTTCATTTGCTTTGTGACCCGTCTTACCACAGGTCCAACAGAAATCTATTCTAGAATCTCTAGGTCTCTTGGACGTTCTTTTTTTAGGTCTCGAAGAATCATTTTTTCTTTGAGATTTCTTTCTGTGAGATTTCTTTTCTCTTTTATCCTTTTTCACCTTGTCAGGTGGAGTAATAAATCCAAAATCTCTACAAACGCTTCCAAGCTCTCGTCTTGAAGACGATTGCTCTTTCTTAAGCTGATGCTTAAGTTTGATGTCTGTGCAAAGTTCAAATCCTACAATATTTATGTTCCTTATCAAATCACCATATGTTAAACTGCTACAGGGAATACAACCATTATTGTGATCCTGTATTTTGGTCCTTACTTTGTCAGCAAAGAGCGAAGGTAGTCCGCTGATGAAGATTTCCTTCCAAAAATATTGGTGGCACTATGAACGAAGCATTACTTTATTAAGGAAAGCATGGTTATAATGGATAATACTGTCTAAATTTGAACAAATGAGATTATTCTGAATTTGAAGACTCCTATCCTGAAATAGCTTTGGTTCGCCAATGAAATGCTTAGCAATATGATATAGCAAAGTTGCACAAGCATCTTGTAACTCGAGAAGTATTTTGGTTATTTCCTTCAACCTTTACAATTGTTTCTATTATTGTGGCATTAATGATGAGCTACTTGGTATCGTCTTTGCAGTAGTTATCCCATCAATGTTTTAACATGCCAGTAAAACTTGCAGCTATCACAGTAGAAGCTTCCTTATCTACTGATCCTCTCATTTTGTAAGCAGTAATGGCAACTCCCATCTCATGAAGCTTTTTGTATATTTGATGTTCTACAAGACCATCAATAATCCATTCAGTAATGCGTCTTCCTTCATGAGAAGAAGTGGATAAGAAGGCATTTTCCTCATACTGCATGTCAGGGAAGAAGGATGGCTATGATAATTTTTCCGGTTATGGAATCTATCGTTGGATAACTTTTGGAGAAGAGTGTCTTTATCTTGCATGGTTCAAACATATTTCTCTTGAAGTGTAGAAACCTTGTTTTGGGTTTTTTCTTCCTTTTGAGAGACTTTGAAATTGGTAAGTTGTTCATTGATCTTGTAAATGAGGTTATTTCCTGAGATTTCAAAAGTTTCTGAAAGTTTAGGGAAGTTTTCTTTAGAAAATTTGGGTAATTTGAATCCTGGGTTAGTTTCAATTTCATGATTGGATGTAGAAGATGCTGGGATAGGTCTTCTACTAAAGATAGGTTTTGTATATTCAATTTGTTTGGAGATAACATGGAGAATTTGGTTTGAGTAGTTATTTTGTTTTAATACATGGTCAATGTTTCCAGTGGTGAGAACAGTACTAGTCTTATCACTGTTTTCTTTGAAATGAGAGGCTTTGATCATTGTTCCGGCAATAGGAATGTGAATACTTTCTAAAGGAGGAATAATAGATTCAACAATCTTATTAGAAGTAGTATACCATTTATTAATGATAACCTGTAGTGACTCGGTTTGATTCTAGAACTTACCAGTCATCTCAAACCATTTAAAGAATTCGATTTCGCAACCTATTATTTTCATATCTCTCATCCAATAATCTCTAAAGGATTCTCTTTCTTTAAGAGTATAGGTAGCATCGTACCATTTTCTGTTAGTTTGATTGTCTGGATCTGGTTTAAATTCCTTACCTGCCCTGAGCATGGTGATCCAATAAGGTTTTTCTGTCTGGGCAGGTTCCATCTCACTTGTTGTGGGACTAGTAGGTTGATCTTAATAGAAGACTTTGGGTATATCTCCTGAAAAGGCAACACCTATTACTTTACCTTTGCTATTATCCACAGATTCGGTGATGGAAATTTCTTCGTCTGCTTCCTCCGGGGTTTTTGAAGAAGCAGTAGGCCTGTGAATGGATCTCGATGGATACGAAGTAGAAGCGGACTAGGAAAACCTTCGATTAGATGAAGATCTCCTAATAGTATTGTCAAGAAATTTGAGTTCTATAGACCCATTGGGGAATTGAACGACTCTTTCCATCTGAGATCTTTATGAATGAGACACAAAAGGTTGCTTTATATTATCAAAACGCCAGTCATTATTAGAAAGTTTATCTTTCCATTTGAGGAGACGGGGAATGAAAATAGAACTATGCTCATGGTTGACTTCCATAAGCATAGTCTCACCTTTAGCACTTCGTTATAAGACTTTGGTGCAAGATTAGTTTTCATAAGCCTATAATAAACTCGATAAATGGTAGCTATCTCACGATTATTGATTTTGCTGTTCAACTTTTTGGTTTTGACATTGAGGGTCAAAAAATCCATGACATTAGGGTCATTAATGTCCAAAGAAAAGTTAGCATAACAATTAAAGTAAACTGGCCCATCAACTAGGTTACTCTGCAAAACACCTAACAAAGAATCATCAAAATTCAAAAACCTCCCATCTCGAAGGATGACACAAACAGGAATATCAAGTCCTTTCCTAAATAAAGGCTTAACAACAACTTGCACTAAACCAATATGCAAATAATTAAAGATAGATTTATAATAGTTTATATCATTTTCTTTAAGTAAACGAATAACTTCTGGAGAGTTATTAATAACAATGGTAGATTCACAAGTCTTAATATTATGATGAGTAATCCAACTAAAATTACTGATGTGATAAATCTTTTCGAAATGTTTTTCTGGTATACTCCAGTTTTGTAAATCATTTTCAACTTTAGCAATCTTAGTTGCTTGAGAAGATAAATTAATATTGTATAAAGTATGTTGATTTGTATTCATAGTTTTGAAAAATACTGTCTAATAGACTTACAGTACAAAATAGGTTAATAAGTAATAAAGCAAATTCAACATGCTAGCCAGTATATAAAGAATATTAAAACAGATATCAAAGATCCAAATAGGGTTTCTAGGGGAGGTTCTCTTGGTTTTACAACAGTTTATTTCCTCGAATCATCTTAGCTACGAGACCACCATTAATAGGTCTAAACGCCCTCCAGGCTACAACGACCATCAAAATTTGGCTGATCAACGTACGAATTGGATATTAATCGAAAGGCCTCATACTCATAAAAAAGAACGAATACCTCACACCAATATCCACACTTGTTTCTGGACTAATGTAAGGTAAATTTCGAGATGAAATTTCTTTAAGGGGAAGAGAGTTGTAACACCCCTAAATGCTAACAAGTGGTTCTTGCCAATTGACCATTGCTTATAACTATAATATGTTTTACTCTTATGTTGGGAACTTGAAATTTTGGTGATAATTGCTAACTTTCTTAGCATAAGTATATCGTAATTTATGGGATTGCATTGGGGTATTTACGTAATAGTATAATTAGAGTAATGCATACTTTTAAAAGGAGGTGAAGGATATATATATGTAAGTGTATATATATGCCTTTTTAGGCAGCACAAAAACTTTTTGGGTGGCACCTTTGAAGGCCAGCTGTCCAAGTGATAAGCATCACTTGTGTAGCTATATATTGACATTTCATTAGTGAATTTTGGTTCCTTCAAAACCTAAAAACCTTAGAACCTTAATTAACCAAGTTTTCATCAAAATCACAAGAGAAAAAGTTGGTTCTTTTGGCTGGAATTCGAGAGACACACTGCCCTGTTGGTAAATGCTGAAATCTGTTTCTGAGCTGGGTAGTGGTTGATAATTTGTGTATATCGTGATCTCTAGAGCTTAGTTTACTGTGACTAAATATGTTTTGGAAAGCTACTTCACATACCTACAACTCTTATTTTTATGTGAAATTCTAATTTAGATGTTATGGAATCGAGTTATGGGACGCAACACAGGACAAGTTCTGTCGAGATTTCGGATTCAGAAATCCTATATGAACAACTGTTAGTGTATCAATGATATCATTTTGTACAAAATGTATTTCTCAGTGATTTGTGTTACGTTGCAATCTTAAGAGATGTATCTACATCTTTCATGAGGTTGTAAAGTCTAATTTAGCTGTTATGGATTCGAAATATGGGACGCAACATAGGACAAGTTCTGTCAAGATTTCGAATTCAGAAATCCTGTATGAACAATTGTTAGTGTATCGATGATATCCTTTTGTACAAAATGCATTTTTCGGTGATTATTGTTGTGTTGCAATCTTAAGAGATGTATCTACATCTTTCATAAGGTTATAAAGTCTAGTTTTGTCATTTTCCTTTTCAAATCTAAGTTACAACATGGGGTACTAAATAGGCCAAAATCACTGTCTGGGGAACATACTTGTATCTGTGCAGGCTGAACTTACTTGTGATGATAATCTTGTTTTATTTCGAAGTTATTGAGATATTATGAATTAAAAAAGTTATTTAATTATATTATTAAGGTTGTATATACTTGTGAACAAGTTAAGGACCTTGATACGTTGGTTGGTCTACGGTTTGAGCTCGCGCAATTTTGTTGGACTGTTGCTACGCTAAAGTATTGAGGTTTGTGTATAAACTTGTAATTGCACTCTTTTAATTGATTTATATTTGAAAGTTGATCTCGATACCTTGGTTACCTCTTGTCACTTTGCATTGTCGTGTTGGTATGATGTTTGTGTAATTGGCCCAATTGTACGGATTGTTAGATCACTTGGCACTCTTGTTGGGACCTTCTCCTTCTTGTGGCTATGACTTTGTCACTATTGGCATGCCTCTTGATTCAGATCATTTGCCATCTTGATTCTGGATTTGTAGTCCGTTTTAAAAATGGAAGTTGTCCATTTTAAGTACGAACTAGAAAGCCATTTTTAATATGGTTCTTGGTTCTCTTGATTATTGGGTTGTGACCCTTCTTGATACAGGGCGTTGGCCCTTATTGATACTTGCTTGTGTTGGGTGTGACGATATGAGGTATATATAGGGCGATCCTTGTTATTGAATCTCTTGGAAAATGGTGCTATGAGCTTTCTTGACATCTGTATCTTTGAATATCGAACTTGATACTTGTTATATTTTGTTACTTGATTTATTTATTATGTTTCAAGTATGCTTCTCATTGAGTTGAAAAAGGTAGCTTGGTGAATTTTTGAGGACTCCGACCCTATAGTTTTACACCACTAAGCTATATGCTTAGCGATAGTTGTTTCTATCGTAGGGGCTGATCGAGAGGAGGCGTGAAGCTGGCCATTGGGGATGGAAATTTTGAGAACTTTAAAGAAGATCACATTTTCATATAGGCATTTATATTTTGTATAAACTTTGGGACTTATACACGATCTATGTGGTGTATATTTGCATGTAATATTGAGGGCTAATCGGATCATGTCCATGGGTTGTAATATAAGTATGGCTACATGTTTTGTTTATTTGGGGTGTGTAAGCCCAGGTTATGTAATATATTACATTTCCTACTTGTTTTGAAGGATCGTATGAAGCATGAACCCATTTAGTTTAGGTACTCGAAAGTTGAATTTTTTTTTTTGTAGCATCATCTACTAGCGTGGGGACAATATATGAATTAAAATATTTCATGAGTTATTGACATGTAGTAATATGAAAGGGTCGTTACATCCACAATAATTTGCGACTTAGGGTGGTCAAGGATTTTCTTATTCATTAGTAAGCAGGCTCTCACGTGACCCTGGATGCTTTAATTGTGGTGAGCTGAGACATTTCAAGAGGACTGCCCTCACATGCATATTGTTGGATTGGTTCAATAGTAGACTAGAGTGGTGGTTCTAGTGGGTGGAGGTAATCATGGTAGAGGGCGTTCACAAGGTAGATAAGGAGGTAATTAGGGAGGTCGTGGAGACCGAGAAAATGGTAATGCAGGGAGGGAAGCGACACAAATCAATAAGAGGGTTGCTCGTAATGATGATAGAGCTCCTTTTCGAGACCAGAGGCTGGAATATCAAATATTGTGATAACATGTACTATTCTTTCTTGTGACTAGACGACTACAGTGTCGTTTGATCCAAGTTCTACTTATTTTTATGTGTCTATTAGTTTTGCTCTACGACTTTATTAGATTTGTGATACCCTTGATTCCCCTATTTAAGTTGCAACCCCAATTGGAGAGTCTATAGTAGTAACTCACATGTATCGTGATTGTTCTGTGATGTTTATGGGTCTGCAGACATGGGTAGATTTAGTCATATAGGATATGCTAGACTTAGATGTGATATTGGGTATGAATTGGTTATCTCCTCATTTTTATTTCCTAAACCTTAATGCTAAGACAATAACTCTAGAGATCACAAGAAGGAAAATATTTGAATGGGAAAGGGTGTACAAGTCTAAGACATTAAAGATCATATCCTTCCTTCAGGCTAACAAGTCTATTTGGCTCATCTTGGGGATGTTATTGTAGAGTTCCCTTCCATTGAGTCTATTCCCGTGGTTTCAGAGTTTTCAGAGGTATTCCCTACATATCTGACTAGTATGCCTCCGTATAGGGACATGACTTTTATATCAATTTAGATCTGAGTACTCGCTCGATTTCTATTCCTCCCTATCAAATGGCTCTGACAGAGTTAAGAGAACTCAAGACTCAGCTTCAACAACTGCTTGATAAGGGATTTATTTGTCCTAGTGGTTCTCCTTGAGGTGCTTTTGTGTTGTTTGTCAAGAAGAATGATGGTAGCATGAGAATGTGCATAGATTACCAATAGTTAAATAAGGTCACCATCTAGAATAAGTACCCCTTACCTAGCATAGATTATCCATTTGACAAGGTGCTTCAATTTTCTCTAAGATTGACTTGAAGTCGGGTACCAACAGTTAAAGATTAGGCGTGAGGACATGCCTAAATTGGCCTTCAGGACTCAATATGGGCACTATGAATTCTTAATAATGTCATTTGGGTTGACCAATGCACTTACAACATTCATGAGCTTGATGAATGAGATGTTTATACCATTCTTGGATTCCTTTGTAATCATGTTTATATATGATATCTTGATCTACTCCAAGGGAAAGGATGAGCATCTAGATAACCTTCATATTGTTCTGGGTATCCTGGTGAAACAAAATTTGAAGGCTATGTTTTTCAAGTGTGAATTCTGGCTTCCCTCAATTGCTTGGGCATGTAGTTTTGAAAGATGAGGTGATGGTAGACCACCAAAAGATTGAGGCAATAAAAAATTGAGTTCGGCCTAGCTTTGTTACTAAAGTTGGAATTTTGTGGGTTTTGCTAGCTACTAACGCAGGTTTGTGAAAAACTTTGATTCTATTGCTACACATTTGACCAAGTTGACCCAAAAGGTGGTACCATTCGAGTGGTCACATAAGTGTGAAGAGAATTTGCAAAAACTCAAGAACCTTTTGACTACAAAGCCTATCCTGACATTCCCAATGGAATGTAAGGATTTCATTGATTATTGTGATGCTTCACATTCAGGCTTGGATGTTGTGTTGATACAGGATTTGGCAACTTAACGCAAATTCTAAATATTGAAACAATTCAATACTTCAAAATAAACTGAAATTTCTTTAAATTAAAAGTAGTATAAAAATATTCCAACTCAAGTTACTGTATCCACTTGGACGCATGAAGAACAACAAAAGTACTCTTGCAGCTCTAAAAATTGTTGAATATAAGAAATACTAATAGCTTCAAGAAAATCATTCATTTGCTAAAAATAATAAATAAGCAAATGGAACTCGGGCTATATACAACGGTAAATTCTTTCGGACATCATAGGTGATAATTCAATTCTTACTATTTCCCTTGGGCCGTTTGCCATTCCTTATCACCCAATGTACAATCAATTAAACGAAGAAAATGAAAGGAAGCACAATTCCAAAGAGAAGATGTATTGATCTTGGACTTGCAAATGCATTTTCAAACAACATCCTCACAAACTCTTCATTAAGGGGATTGCAAATTTTGGACAGAAAGTCCTCAGAACGGGAAATCAGATACGAAAATACTTCGCTTTCACTTTGTTGCCGATCGGAGACTTTCCTTCTGCAAAGTGGGCACGTCCAGTGAGAGTGTAGCCAAATATCAACACAATTAACATGGAAAGCATGGCCGCATTTTTGTAGTTTCCAGTATTTCTCTCCTAATTTCACATAGTAGAGGAAAACGGCACAGTAATGTGCGTCCCCATTGTCGACAACAGTAAACACCGGCGGTAGGCGGTGATTGTCACGGCGGAACCACCAAAAATTTATACAGCAAATAAAAAAAAAGAAGGATTGTAGTAGTGGCCGTGGTTATGAATTCAACTTGATATGCCATGGCTTTTGGAAAATTTTAAAGTGTTTGTTGGTAGGGATAGATGCTCGTTGATTTTATACACTTCATATTCGTGTACTGTGGACAATCAATTAATTGAAGCTTCAAGGACAAAGTTAATACTGTTATTTTTAATTTTTAGCCCTTTATTTATTAATCCTACTTGGTGTTTCATATTTGACTATTTATCAAGGTACTCATAAGTTCTAAAAATTATCGATACACCTCACATTTTCTATATTCATTATTTCACCTCCCTCGTTATACAATTGAGGGTGTTTAGTTTAATACCTTTTGTGAAAAACATTATATTTTTATACGTAAAAAATTATACAAGTATATATATAGGTCAAATTATTTTTCGTGCATATTTATTAATTCTTCAACACCCTTAGTGACATTTCTGATTTCGATTTAATTACTATTACAACTTCAATTAAATGTGAATATGGATGGGGCCGTTGAAATTATAAGATTTTACTCCATGGCTCATTTTTTTTCTATGTTTAGTTGGTCAAAATGTTTGGAAAATATTTTTCTATAGGAAATAAGTTTCTTAAAAATAAAGAAAATGATCTTCCTAATAGAAGAAGGAAAAACAAGTTATATGAGTGACATTCTAAATTTATTGTCTTCCCTCTGTCCATCCAATTAAATTGATTTTTTTTCCATAAAACTAAAGAAGCTCTTACTAGTGTCAATGACAAACAGAAAATATAAAACTAGTTTTGTAATTAGTAAGATTAGAGATAGTAAGAATAAAAGTATTATGAAAAATGGAGGGTCTAAATAAAAATATGAACCTTATCCTCTAGTTCGATAGGAGTACAAGACTTGGATATACTTCATTCAACTATAGGCATTAAAAGATTGTAGAAAAATTTAGATGTCAACATTACACAATTCAATTCATTATTAGATCCCATTTTTATTATTTAGATACACTTCATTCAAATCATAATTTAACTACTCTCCGTCCATTTTTATTTGTCATATTACATTTTTTAAAAGTTAATTTGACTAATTTTTAAAGTTAAATTAGATTACATTAATTTGAAATTTTAAACAAAATATTTAAATATTTAAAAACTACACGAGAAATACTATAAATTGCAAATTTTTGTACATCAATATGATGCAAAAATACATCATAAAATGTTAGTCAAAGTTCTTATCATTTGACTTTCAAAATAGAAACCATGACAACTAAAACTGAATGGAGGAAGTATAAATTAAGTTAGCGGGAAAATAAACATAAAGATAATGCAATCATTTGAACTAGATGGGTAGAAACAATTACAGGAGTAATATTATGTATTAATCATTCAAAGTGGTTGTTCTGTCAAAAACTTTTAAGGAACTCAAAGTTTTAACATGTGTATGATTAGTCGTATTATTAGTTGTATTACTCTGCTAATTTCTTTTTCTTATGAATTTGGTTATTATTTATAATTTTTAAACACTTTAATTATCATGATACATTGTTATGAATATTGTTTAGAATAACTTATCAAGTTATCTATAATATTTGTCATGACTGTTTTTATTTTCTTTATTTATTTCTCTATATATATTGCTTCGCACTTTTTTTGGTGAGTCAAATTTGAAAGTCACTCTATCGACTTCCTCATAAGTAATGATAAGGTCGTGTATACTCTACCCTTTCTATTTTGTACTACAACAAAAATAACTTTTAGCGGTAATAAACATACATATTAACAAAGAATGCTAAAGAGTTTTACCGACATTAGTTAGTTGTCATTAAATCTAATGTCACTATAAACTTTAGGGACATTTACAAAGAATACTAATTGCCACTAAATATATATTTTTAGCGACAATTAAACTATTGTGGTTATCTAAATGCCGCTGAAGTGTAAGATTAAATACTTTAGGATCTTGAACATGATAATCTTACATAGAGATCGTTAGGAGGCACATACTTGATGAGGAAGACATCATCACAGAGAGAAGTGGAAGCGTTAGTTGTAAATTGGTTTCTACCTCCTTGCCCTAACTTTATGTTATGACAACCGTCAGCGATGGAATTAATGTAGAGAATATGTGGTCACCCTAATGGGTGGAGGAAGGACCAATTTATAGAGGTTATGACTTAATCTGGTACATCCATCAAGTAACCAATGTATGGACGAGATCTATTTCTTATTAAATATTATTTATGGTATTAATTGGATTACAAGTAAACTTGGGCAATAAGTAAGAAATTATTAATAATAATTAATAATAATTCTTACATTCTCCCACTTGGCTCAATGACCATATAACATTAATATTTCATAAACATTAGTGGCGCATGTAATAAATCTCTTCTATAATGTCCATCATACATACCACAATATAACAAACTACTAATGTTAGTTATGGCGGTTGTACATAAATTTTAAGCTACATACTTCCTTCCATGTACTACTACATTAGCAACTCATCATACTAGGTTCATAAGCTATAAAACATATAACATTATGGTCCACAATAATGTCTCATAGAGACTTATCATGTAATATCTCAAAACAATAATGTGTTCACCATTATGAGAAACAAGAAATTCATTAATTTATATTAGAAACACATAATTTGAGCTCAGAGTGTAAAAACATCATAAATGTATCAATCATAAGTACAACCAACACTCATTCTTGGAACATGTTCTTTAAATGTCTTTAGTTGTATGCCTTTTGTTAATGGATCTGCAATCATGAGATCAGTTATAATATTCTCAAGTAACACTCTTTGTTTCTGAACTTCTTCCTTGATAGTAAAGTACTTTAATTCCATATGTTTGGCACCTTTAGAGTACTTATCGTTCTTGGAGAAGAATATTGTTGCAGTATTATCACAATAAATTTTCAGCGGCTTGGTAATGGTGTCGACAACCCCAAGTCCTGAAATGAAGTTTCACAGCCATAATGCATGAATTGTGGCTTCATAACATGCCACAAGTTCTGCTTCCATTGTGGATGTAGCAATGACAGATTGCTTAGCACTCTTCCATGATATTGCTCCTTCAGCTAATAAGAACAAGTAACCAATTGTGGACTTTCTAGTGTCAACGCATCCAGCAAAATCTGAATCCTAGTATCCAGTAACTTCTAAGTGATTGGATCTCCTATACATGAGCATGCAATCTTTCGTTCCTTTCAGGTACCTTAAGACTTTCTTTGCAGCTTTCCAGTGATCAATTCCAAGGTTACTTTGATATCTTCCTATCATTCCGACCGCAAAACTAATATCCGGTCTTGTGCAAGTTTGAACATACATCAAACTTCCAACAATAGAAGAGTAAGGAATTGTTTCCATTTCTTTTCATTCTATATCATTCTTTGGGCATTGCATGAGATTAAATTTGTCCCCTTTTTGAATAGGAACTATTCTTGCTGAACAATTGTCCATGTTAAATCTTTCTAGAACTTTTTCAATATAACCTTTTTGAGACAGTCCCAATAATCCTTGTGATCTATCACGAAATATTTCTATCCCTATCACATAAGATGCCTCACCCATATCTTTCATTTCAAAGTTCATAGAGAGAAAGTCTTTCATCTCACACAGTATGCCTAAATCATTAGCAGCAAGTAAAATGTCATCAACATACATGACTAAAAATATAAACTTACTCCCACTAATCTTTTGGTATATGCACCGATCAACGGTAATTTCCTTAAATCCAAAAGATTTTATGGTATCATTAAACTTTATATACAATTGTCGTGAGGCTTGTTTGAGTCCATATATTGACATTTTTAGTTTACACACCATATGATCTTTTTCTTAATTTTGAAACCCTCTGGTTGGTCCATATAAACATCCTTCTCGAGGTCTCCATTAAGAAAGACAATTTTCACATCCATTTGATGTAACTCTAAATCATAATGAGCTACGAAAGCCAAAACAATTCTTAATGAGTCTTTCTTTGAGACTAGTGAAAAGGTCTCTTTATAATCAATGCCTCCTTTTTGAGTGTATCCCTTGGCAACAAGTCTGGCCTTATATCATTCAATATTACCATTAGAATCGCATTTGGTCTTGAAGACCCATCTACATCCGATTCTTTTAGAACTTTCTGGTAATTGAACAAGTTCCCATACTTTGTTGTGTTCCATGGATTTTAACTCTTCATTCATGGCATTAATCCATTTATCAGACTCAGTGCTTTCTATGGCCTGTGAAAATGAAACCGGATCTTTATTAATTCCAATGTCAAAATCTGACTCTTGCAAATAAATCACATAATCATCAGAAATGGTTGATTTTCTTTCTCTTTGAGATTTTCTTAATGGCACTGTTTGTGGTTCATTTGCGTCAGATATTTGTGAGTTAGTTCCTTCTTGAAATGTTTCACCCAAATATTGTTCAACATTGTTAAAGTGTTCTTCAACAAGAAGAACAACATTTGTTATCGGTGTGGAAGTAGGTGCATTTATAGGTAATGAAATATTTACCCTTACCTCATTAAGTTCCACACTTTGTCATTCAACACTCCCACTAACTTCACCATTCTCAATGAATTTTGCATTACCGGTTTCAACAATTCTCGAACTATGATTTGGACAGTAAAACCTATACCCTTTAGATTTCTCTGGATAACCAATAAAGTAACCACTTACCGTTCGAGAATCTAATTTCTTTTCATGTGGATTATAAACTCTAGCTTCTGCTTGACAACCCCAAACATGCAGGTGTCTTAAACTAGGCTTCCTTCCCATCCACAGTTCAAAAGGGGTCTTTGGAACTGCCTTACTAGGAATCCTGTTTAATAAATATACAGCGGTTTTAAGAGCATACATCCACAATGATTTGGGTAATAAGGAATTACTCATCATACTCCTAACCATATCCATAAGTGTTCAATTACGCCTTTCTGCAACACCATTTTGTTGAGGTGTTCTTGGCATAGTATACTGTGCACATATGCCATGTTCTTCAAGGAATTTTGCAAATGGACTTGGACATTGTCCTGATTCGTTATACGTTTCATAATATTCGCCACCTCTATCTGACCTAATGATTTTCACTTTTTTATCTAATTGTCTTTCAACCTCATTAATGCACACTTTGAGAGCGTCCGCTGCTTGAGATTTTTCTTTCAACAAATAGATAAATCCATAACCTGAAAATTCATCGATAAAGGTGATAAAATATTTTTCTCCACCAAAAGATGGAAAATCAAAGGGTCCGCAAATATCAGTGTGTATAATTTCAAGAAGTTGAGTGCCCCTTGTGGCACCTTTCTTGGTATGTTTGGTTTGCTTTCCTTTAATGCAATCCAAACATCTATCAAGATCAGAAAAATTCAAATTCGGAAGAATTTCATTCTTTACTAATCTTTTTAATCGTTCTTTGGATACATGACCCAAACGTTTATGCCAAAAATAAGCAGAACTTTCATTTAGTGAACTACGTTTAATTCCAATATTTTGATGACTAGTAAGCAGGGATTCAAAAAAATTATTATCAAGTTTCAATCTATATAAACTATCAATAAGAACACCAGAACCATAAAAAATAGTATTCTTATATAAATTGAAACATCCATGTCCAAACTTAAAATCAAATCCATAAACATCAAGTCTTGAAAGGGAAATCAAATTCCTAGAAACTAAAGGAACATAAAGAGTCTGTAATAGATCAAGGTGATGTCCAGTCTCCAAGATCAATCGATAAGTCCCTATGCCTTCAATTTGAGCCTTCATGCGATTTCCCATGAACACGAAATCCTTATTTGGATTTGTAGTTTGGATAGTAGTGAATCCCACAACATAGTGGATACATGAGTAGTTGCACCAAAATCAAGCCACCAAGTTTTATTAGGAACTTCTACTAAATTTGATTCAAAACATACAAAAGCACTAAATATACCTTTCGTTTCAAACCAATCTTTACGTTTCAGGCAATATTTCTGATAGTGTCCTTCCTTTCTACAAAAACGACACACATCAACCTTGAGTTCTTTATGAGCATCCTGTGGAACTTTAGCAGGTGCTTTCTTTTTCTTAAATTTGTTGGCCTTCACTCTAAGTCCTTTACCAGCTCTGTGACCTATGAGGTTAATGGAATGACCTCCTTGTTTTTTAATTCTTGACTCTTTTTGAGTAAGCATACTGGACAATTCACTAACATCCCACTTATCCTTAACAGTGTTATAGTTAATTTGGAATGGTCCATACTCAAGAGGCAATAAGTTCAGAATGAACTAAACCAAGAAGGTGTCATCCACTTTCATCCCCAAGGTCCTAAGTCTTGTTGTAATGTTAGTCATCTCAATGATATGATTTTGCATATTACGCGACCCATGAAACTTCATGGTCGTGAGTTCAGCCATTAGTGTACCAGCGAGAGACTTATCAGCAGAACAAAAACGTTCTTCCACAAACTTTAGGTATTCCCTGGCACTTTCTATTTGTGGAATAGTACTGTTAATGTTGTTAGCAATAGTCATTCGCATGAACATAAGGCTTAATCTATTAGAGCATTCCCATGATTAATGAAAGGACTTCTCATCCTCACTGCTCTTATTAGTAATGGCAGTAGGTTGTCATTCAGTAGAGCCAAGTCAAGATCCATTACACTTAAGTGGAACTGTACTTGTTCATGCCATTCAGAGAAGTTCAATCCATTGAGTACAGTAACAGACGAAGCATGAGAATGAAGAGGAATAACTACAAAAGATATACATGCTCACAAATTAAAAATAATGTGAATTCAGTAAAATGATAAAAGTACATCGTAATTCTCCTTTAGGTAGATACTACGACACACTATCATAATTTAAATGCCATTTTTTAAAATCTTTTATAGGCAATTAAATATATTTAACCAAACATATACAACATCTTTAGATATACAATACATGTTTGACTGAAAATATTAATTTACCTCATAATGTTCACTATTCGTAGAATAATTAATTCACCTTTGGGTAAATTCTTAAGTTCTAGTAATAGTGAAAGTCAATTTATCTATTTATTTTCAATATATATAGGCATTTAATTAACTTTCATAGATAAATGACAATTTTATGAATGCATATTTTTCTTAACCAAACTAGTTTGACCACTTTGGTAACTAGCAAACTATATAAATACAAATGCACACATAATATCATAAAATTTTTGTGCATGTGAATAACTTTATACATTTTAGTTTGGCCACTTTGGTGACTAACATACTATAGTAACATAATACATGCATCAAGTGATCATAAATATTATATGTGTAGAAGTTAATTTATCTAGTTTGGCCACTTTGGTGACTAACAAACTATTTTGCACAAAAGTACACACATATTATTTATTGCTTAGTATAACGACCACTTTAAGTTATTGCACAATCTAAAACAGAACATAATTATTACATCATGGACAGCTTAAGATTTTTCATAATTTGTGCAATCTAAAATAAAACATAATTATTCATAATTAATATGCAAACATATGTTAATTGTAACATTAGTCTTATGAAAATATTTGTTCAATACATAATTGATGATTAATGATATTCCATTATTTAAATAAGTCAGTAGATCTTTGATACAATAAGACAATAATTTGTATAAAGAATCTTCGGGAAGTTCCGTCACCAATACATGCAATCAAGCACTAAGATATGGCGAATACATAATTTTAATTTCTTTTATATACGAAGATTATCCGTTCAAATAATTCAGTCTCTGATACCACATGTAAGATTAAATACTTTAGGATCTTGAACATGATAATCTTACATAGAGATCGTTAGGAGGCACATACCTGATGAGGAAGACATCATCACAGAGAGAAGCGGAAGTGTTAGTCGTAAATTGGTTCCTACCTCCTTGCCCTAACTTTATGTTACCACAACCGTCAGCGATCGAATTAATGTAAAGAATATGTGGTAACCCTAATGGGTGGACGGAGGACCAATTTATAGAGGTTATGACTTAATCTGGTACGTCCATCAAGTAACCACTGTACGGACGAGATCTATTCCTTACTAAATATTATTTATGGTATTAATTGGGTTACAAGTAAACCTGGGCAATAAGTAAGAAATTATTAATAATAATTAATAATAATTCTTACATGAAGATCATTTTTATGGTAATGGTGGGAGATATACGTAACGTTGTTATAAAGTTCAAAGAAGTTTAATGATCGGACAATTGAACCCACCCATGTGCTGTTAAATTGAGTAAATCCCTACTTGTTTGGCAAGATAGAATTATGTTAGTCAATCAGCTCATGGTTTTTTTTTTTTTTTTTTTTTTTTTTTTGCCAAATAGCTTAAACAATTATATCATTAAATTATTCAGACAATAATTGTAAATATATTTATTTAATAATAATTAGTATTGGTTTTTCAAAATAGAAATAAATAACAATTTATCATAACAAGTATTGGTACAAAACAATTACAATTAAAGAATATATAAACGTAAATGCTAAGCGAATGTAGACAGTAAATTTAATGCTTTGGTTTGTGGATATCTCCAGTTTACCCGTGGCTAATATTGTAAGCATAAGTAATTTCCTTACGTACTCTTAACAAGTACATACCCCTCCTTCCAAGTTATGTGGAACATTTTTTTATTGTTACATCCTTACCTAAATTCTAAGTTTATCTATATTTTGCTTTGTACAAAATCAAGAACGATATTTGGAAAAAATTTTCAATAAATACCTCCCCCGTCCCAATTTATATGAGATAATTTGACTTGGTACGGAGTTCAGGAAAAAAATGAAGACTTCTAAAATTTGTGTTGTAAATTAAGTCATATATGTTTGTGTGACTATAAATTATTGCATTAAGGGTAAACTGATTATTTTAAAGTTAAACTGTTACTCCTTCTGTTTCAAATTGAGTGGCCTATTTTGACTAGACATTGGCTTTAAAAAAGAAAAACAAGACTTTTAGATCTTGTGGTCTAAAAGTAAAGATTTGTCAAATGTACGTACTAGTCCTTTAATTTTGTTGTAAAGAAATCAGAAAATAATGAAGAAAGATATAGGAAATTTTCTGAGTGATTTTTATTGATGTAACAATGAGCTATTTGATCTAATTACAGGGGATTGAACTGTAAATAAAGATAATCACTAACAAACTTTTCTGTGTAACTAACTTTGTATATTTATAAAATTTCTTGAAGAATCTAAGAAGATAATCCTATGCTATGTAAAAATGAATAAAACGATGAAAAATATATTGGCCTATGAACATGTAGGCTTCTAAAGCTGAATGGATTTATCTGAATGTTGAGCTCTGAATGTTGGGTCCAATTTGGTGTCAGGATCAATTCTCGTGACCCGATCCATTTGTTCATTGTCGGAACAAATTTCACTTGTTTCTTCATTCTTCTTCAAATGAGAATCACCATTGTCAACACCCCTCCCCCCAACCCCCTCAAGTTGGAGGGGAGGGAAGAGAGTCTCAACTTTCCTAGAAGATTATAATAATGTAAAGGTCCAGATAAAGGCTTGGTGAATAGATCTGCATGCTGGGACGAAGATGGAACAAAATAAAGTGAGATCACACCAGCGAGAAATTGTTGTCTAACAAAATGACAGTCAAATTCTACATGTTTGGTCGGTTCATGAAACACTAGGTTCATGGCTATGTGGATTGTAGCTTGGCTATCGGAATGAAATCGGTGAGATGGAGGAATGCCCGAATCATGAAGAAGATGATTGAGCCAAGTGAGTTCTGCAACGACACGTCTCGTTGATCTATACTCAGCTTCAACAAATGATAAGAAAACATAGGACTGTTTCTTGGATTTCCATGAAATGGAGAACCACCAAAAATGATGTAAAAGCCACTTACCAATCATCGTGAGTCGACACTAGAGTTCCAATCTACGTCGCCAAAGGAAGAAGAGAAATAGAGGGGTTTGCAGTAAAGAACAAACTTTGACCTGTATTCATGCTAAGATAACAAAGTAAATCACAGAGAGAGGCATGGAAATGGAGAAGACGAGGTTCTTGAATGAACTGTGAGAGATGATGGACTGCATAGGAAAGCTTAGGTCAATTATGGATAAGATAGTTGAGCTTACCAATAAGAAGACGATAGGCAGTAGGATCAAAATGAGTTCACCAGATTCGAAGGAAAACTTAACAGAGGGATCCAACGGAGAAGAGACTAGAGGCAAATGGTCACAATCAAGCATAGTAAGTAGTTCAAGAGTGAATTGGCATTGAGTGATAATCAAACCATGATATTCCCTTAGGATTTAAAGCTCCAAGAAGTAGTGTAAGTGACCCAAATTTTTGTAAAAAAAAGAATAGTCATTTAGGGAATAAATAAATCCTTTGAATTGTAAAGCAGCTGATAGTCTAGAAAATTATTGTCTTGAGGCTTGCCTAAACTATCACGATCCAAAGTACCTCCTAGATGTAGGGCTGGACAATCGGTATTTTAGTTCGGTTTCGGTTTTTTTTTTTTTTGGTTTTTTCAGTTTTCAGCTCTTGTACAACATGTTCCAAACACCGAACCAAAATACTTTGGTTCGATTCGGTTTATGTTATTTCAGTTCAGTTTTTGTTAGTTCGATTTTCACAATAAATTCACAAACTAACTGGTAACAAAATAAAAAATCAGAAAGAAAAATAAGTGGAAGAAGAAATATTCATTTTGAAACTTGTTAACTTAAAATGGAAGAACAAATATTGACAATAAAAAAATAATGGTGGTCGCCGGAAGTGGAAAGTTGTCGGTGGTCAGGTCACGGCTGGCGCCTGGCTGTGTGGAAACTGGAAAGGTAGGCTGGTCGTTGTTGTTCTGCATACTGCTGCCTGCTGGTCGACTGGCAGCTGCTGCGTGCTGCTACGGGTCACCAGAAGTGGGAACGCCGATTGTCGTGTGCTGTTGGAAATGGAAATACCGATTCACTGTAGATGTGGGAAGTGGAACCTGGGTCTGTACTCTATAAAGTATAAAGTGAAAAAGTAAGAAAAAGTTTTGAAAAGACAAACTTTTACCTACTTTTGTTTTAATTTTAAATTATAATATTATTATTTAATAATAATAATTAATATATATTATAATATAATATATTTTGGTAAACCGAAATACCGAATAACACAAAAATTATATACCAAAAACCGAATTGAAATACTAAAAAATATAAAAATATATACCAAATACCGAACGGAAAATCGAAATACCGAAACTGAAATACCAAAAGAATTCGGTTTGGTTTTGTTTTTTGATTTTTCGGTGTTTATGCCCAGCCCTACCTAGATGTGACATGGTGAATAGACTTTCGAGAGGCCCTAAACAAGCAACTTGACATGAGTAATGATGTAAGATAAATATATATAATATGAAATCAACAATAAAGTTAAAAAAATGTAAATAATAATATCTCAACATAAGAGAATTCTTAATACAAAACATAAAATGCGTAAACTATACTAAGTCATACATAAGTTTTTACTACATAGATGGGTCATAATACAAACTATATTGTTGACGGCACTTTTTATATGGGTCTAAAGTTTCAATCTTGAAATACAACAAACAAATAAGGAAAATAGCAAGAAAACAAAAGTACTTGTATTTGAATTAATGCGAAGGTTACAATCTTTATACAAAATTTAAGAAAAGATATGTTATCCCCTAATTCTTCTCTTCACGGATGTTTTTGATTTGATGGAATATTTGCAACTCCACACTTGGAGCGAAGACTTCTCTATATACGGAAGACTTGCAGATCACCACTGACTACAAGAAAAGTCCTGATTACCTGGGTATTTTCATAGGGATAATACAATAAAATCCCAAGTAGCTTGGTATGCGGATTTTCTTGCCAATTGAAATCCGATGGAAAAACCTTTGTAGGTAACTATTACTTGCAGATTTACGAAATGCCTAGGTAAGTTAGTTGCGGAAGTAAATCCATATGTACCTTATTTGCGAATTTTCTACCATTAATTATCAAAAATTCACAAGATTCTTTTGGTAAAATTTCATACAAAAAGGAATTTACCTACGGATTATCATAGAAAATTCTGCAAGTTATTCCCCATGAAGATTCCCAAGTAAATCTGTAGGAGGTTTGGAGATAATAATTCTTGATTAATAAAATAAAATTTCTTGTGGATATTTATGGAACGATTTGGCAAGAAATTTTTTTATAAAATACCCAAGTAAATCCGCAAAAACAAATTCTCACAAAAAAGTTTCATGAATATTTATTATGTAAATCCCCATGTAAAATCCCCAAATTCACATTCAAACTGCTAGATAAATTTCACAATTAGACAAAACACTATTTGAAACCTCCAATAATTCTCAAAATCATCATTCAAAACAAAACCATTTCAACTAACAAAAAACATAATTCATAACATCCAAGTCAATAATGTATGATTCTTAAATGGTCAAAAATAAAATATTTCAAATTTAAATCCTCAATAGTACTACCAACCAATTGAATCATAACTATGATCACTCTCATTCACGTTATCAGTGTCAAAATCTTTTTCTATCATGCTATTATAGTCATCATCACTTTCATTCTCATAAACTTGTTTGTCTTCTTGAGATGATAGATCATTTGAAAATGATTTCTTGTATACATGCTTCACCAACACGTCTAATTCCTTTCTCATCTTCTTATTTTTGTGTTGATCATTCTGCAACTGAGCATACAAATCAGCATTTGAAGCATTTAAATGTGGCTTAATGATCTCATCAATATCTTTAGGAAAGTTGATTTTGATTGCTTTGATGCCTTTATAGTTTGACCTAGGATTCCAAGACCTTTGACTCTTCCTTTTTTCTTTCCACTAATAGATTGCACCCAGGTATCCATTTCACTTAGTTTAGAAAGTTGACTAGCTTCTCCCTCCCCATCTAATGCATTTTGAGCCGCTAATATTTCTTGTTTCTTTCTTTCGAATTCTAGCTGCATAAGGATATACTATTTTGAACCATCTATAGTGCCATTAAAAATACATCAACAAAATATATTGGATTCTAGCATCCAATGTAAGCACAACAAGAAAAAATGAGAAATGGTAACTCATATGAAAAATTTAATTTATGTAAATGATAACATCATCGTCACACCTAGTAACTCAACATCTGCTAAAATGACGGAAAACATACTTCAAGCCAGCTTTATAATTTAATGATGGAATGAGATAGAGAATAGAAATAAATTTCAAATATACAAAAGGTTTGTAGCAGACAAATCAAACAAAGAAAACAAAATTTTGAACTCACTAGATTGAAGCTAAATGTCTTAACTAAGCTTTCAAAATGCAAAAAAAATGAATGTTGAATTCAATTATTCTAAAACACGTAAAGTTACAAAGATAAAACAACCTGAATGTAAACAAACTCGAGTTGAAGCTAAATGTTATAACTAAGCATTCAAAACGTCGAAAATTGAATGTCTTAACATATCAAGGTACACTCATTCTTGTTTCTCTAAATATTATCTAAGATTAGTCTTATCAAGTTTTTGGATCCTTTTTTTCTAAGATATTAGCAAGCATTATAAAGTTTTCACTTCTATTTTACACCACTTATCTATTCATTGCAAAAATCAGAAGTTCTGAAAAAACTTAGCAATATTTTTGTATGCAAATTTTTGAACCTTATAAACAACTTTCCTATGGTAGGCTTAAATTTATTTTGTAAGT
Source organism: Solanum bulbocastanum (assembly GCA_037074985.1). NCBI lineage: Eukaryota > Viridiplantae > Streptophyta > Magnoliopsida > Solanales > Solanaceae > Solanum > Solanum bulbocastanum. Next base: position 14,625,091 of record CM073606.1, on the reverse strand, counting down.
ATAACCCTGAGAACCTTTTGTTCTTTAAATTTGTAAAACGTGTGCTTTTTAGTTTAGTTAATTGAGAAGTCCACCCCTATTAAAAAAATTAACAGACGAATGAGGTCATCTATTTTGCCGAGTGAATGGAATATATTCAGTTATATTTTTTTCCTTTTTAACGTTCTAGGTAGTTTTCAAGTAGTATTTTTTTAGTGTGTCTATACAATATATTTAATGTTCTGAATAACCTTCTCTTTGTGTATAGTTGTAGGAACAGAGACACCCTTAGAATAAAGCTTGTGCCAAAAGTGAACACATGTGCAATTCTTTTCAGAGAAAATAGCACAACCTTTTACCCTACAAGTAATGGTTCCAACTACTCCAACTAGAGAACATCTACAAGAAATTTTCAAGGGTGAAACGAGCCAAAACTGCTTGTCCTACCAAAAACAGAAGTCAATGTTTTTCGCAGCTAAAAAATAGCACTTCAGCAGTTAAAAAGAGCATTTTATCCATAAAAAATAGCATTTCAGCATAAAAAATATAGTGCCTTTCAGCAATAATATATAGCATTTCAGTCGCAATGAAAACAACATTTTAAAAATAACCTAGATACTGTGCTTATTTATATTCGTTGGATTGTGCTGATGGAAATCACCTCTCACCAACCTAAATACTATGCCCTAATGATACTCTGCATCACAATAAAATAAATGACTACTGCAATCTACAAGCTTCTCTGTGACTAATTTGTTGTGTACTTTTATTCTATTGCTTAGTTTGTAGTTAGGCTGCTTCTATTTTTGAGTCGCTGAGATTAGTTTAGCTAGTTTACTTATGTACGGAGAAATATAAAAGCTTACCTCTTTTTCTGTGGAACTCTTCACTTTTGGTATTAGTAAAACTATTATTTACCAAAACTTATATGCCAAGAAACTAGTGTAAAGAATAAAAATTAATCCAAGCTAAGAGATTTTGAAGAAAAAACTAAAGGTGTAACATTATAGGGCTAAGGTACTAAGATGCTTAGCAAAACAACTAAATAGATGCTTTCAATCGTAAAAAAGATCATAACTAATACCAATGGATAAGAGATTTGATAGGCTTAGCAAAATTATTAAAGAGATGCTTCAACTCACAAATTACTTTACTAAACTGCGTAAAATAAGTAAAGATGATCATAGCTAATACTAATCGATAAGAGACTTAATAGGATTAACAAAAGTATTAAAGAGATTCTTTTAGTCATAAATTACTTTACTAAACTGAATTTAAAAGCAAATCAAGTAAAGACGGGCTATGTATCTTTAGAAACTATACAAAACATCAAAAGGAGCTAACGAACAATTTATGAAACTGCCATCATTTTCTTCTTAATATCTATGCCAAAGAATTGATTTAAAGAATAGATGATTAACCCCATTCATAGATATTTTGAAACAAAACAAGTAACTAGAAAATAGATATAAAAGAGATTCAGAAATTAAAGGAACTAAATTACCTCATAAAAAAAAGAGTGAGAGAACATAGTTTTAAACTGAATAAGTAACTAGTAAATAGAGTGAATGAGCACTTACATAAGCAGCTTCAACTTTCTCATTTACCCAACTTTTATCACTTTTCTTCTGATCAGTTTCAAAATATTCTGAAATTGAAGGATCTTTTTCAGTAGCTTCTTTCTATAATAATAATAAAAAAGATATTTATGTTATCAATGCTAGTATGATGCTATTTTCTTGAAAGAAGTATATTTTAAACAAGATATATAATTGAAAGAGTTGGTTTGGTTCTTGTGGAATCAAACTCAATGGAAGATGATTTAATATGAAGATTTCGTAGGAAGATAATTAGTACAAAATAAAAGTCAAGATAGTATCTTGGTAGGTGAAATTTAGGTAAACCATAAAATGGTTGCACATGTTTAATCTTGACATTTTTGACATATAGTGATGTCATGGATGACATCAATAGGAAGAATTCATTCCTATAAATAGGTAGCTCTTAATTCATTTTCAAATCATCCTCTCACTTGCCTTCTAACATTCTAAGGCATTTAATGTTCTCTCTCTTGTAGTATTTCACTTGTATACTTTGCAGAGTGAAATAAATATTGGTGCAGTTTTTCTTTAGTGGACGTAGGATCATTTTGATCTGAACCTTGTTAAATGTTGTTCTTCTTCCTTGTTCTTTAATTTCACGTTTCCGCTAACAATTGGTATCAGAGCCAAGGTTTTGTCTGAGTATACTCTGTGGTTGCAGCATAGTCAGAACTTCCACATCAAAAAATAATTACTTTGGTTTTTTGTATTTCCAAATACATTGTAGTAGAAAAGGAAGAACAAGTTTAAATGAGTTCCATGAAGTTTGAAATTGATGGATTTTGTAGGCGCAACAACTTCAATATCTGGAAGATCCAGATGATGGCGTTACTGCGGAGGGAAGGTTAAATCCATGCTATTGACGGAAAGTATCCCGATAACACATCGGATTCAGACAAGGAGAAGATTGGAGGAGATGCATTAAGTGTAATCCAAATGTCCCTTGCATCTAATGTACTTTGTGAAGTGAGTACAAGTACAGATGAGACGGCCAAAGAGTTATGGTAAAGGCTAGAAGGGCTTTACCAGGACCGGTCAGTGACAACAAGGATGTTGTTACAACGGCATCTTCACACATTTAACATGGATTCAGATACTTTATTGCAAGACCATCTAGATTCATTCAACAAACTTGTGATAGACTTACAAACTGCTAGAATTAAAAAGGATGAGGAGACGCTAGCATATGCTTTGCTATTTTCATTGAATTCAAAATATCGTGACATTGAGAATTCAATGATGTATAGCAAAGATCCTATCACTCTTGAGCAAGTGCGGTAAGCACTTAACTCTTGTGATGTTGCGAATGCATTTTAAAGGAGAAAAAGGTAACGAAGCTAGTGGACTCTTTGTGAGAGGCCGTACTAGCCAACAAGGAAGGAGCAAATCAAAGTACATATCAAAGTCTCGTGTGAACAAGAAAAATGCAGAATGTTGGGGCTGTCACAAGAAAGGGCTTTTTGAACGAGATTGCCCTATGTCAAAATCCAAAGAAAAGGTGAATGCATCCATTGTTGAGCAAGTACATGACTCTGATGATGATTATGTACTAACAACATCATGAAATAGTGGAGTTTATGACAACAAATGGGTCTTAGACTCTGGTTGTACTCTACATATGGCATTCGAAGAGATTGGTTCAGTAAATATGAAACAAATGGAGGAACAATATTAAGGGGCAATAATGCAACATGTACAATAGTTGGCATTGGTTCAGTTCATGTTCGCTGCCATGATGGAATCGTGAGGACTATTATAGAAGTCTGTCATGTTCCTGATCTGAAGAAAAATTTGATCTCCCTGGGTACTTTGGATAAAAAAAGCTACAAGTACATGAGTGAAGAAGGAACCATGAAAGTGACTAAAGGGTCTTTAGTCATGTCGAAGGCCAAACTGGAGGATGACCTCTACACACTTGCGGGAAATGCCATTATTGGCTCTATAAATGCATCTATAGTGCAATTATCTAATGATAACAAGGCAAAATTATGGCACATGAGACTAGGCCATATGAGCACACCAAGATTGGAGATGTTGAGCAATTGCAACCTTTTGAATGGTGTGAAGATCAGCACACTTGTATTTTGTGAGCACTACATCTTAGGGAAGTAGAAAAAGGTCAGCTTCAGCACTAGAAAGCACAAGACAGGAGGGGTGCTAGACTACATCCATTCAGATTTATAGGGTCCCTCTAAACTTCCATCGAAAGGAGGAAGGAGGTATCTTCTCACATTCATTGATAATTTTTCACGAAAGGTTTGGGTGCATTTCTTGAAGGCAAAAAGTGATGCTTTTGAAGCATTTAAAAGTGGAAGATTTTGGTTGAAAATCAAATGGATAGAAAAATTCAGTATCTTTGCACAGACAATGGCTTGGAGTGTTGTAGTGAAGAGTTCAATGATTTATGCAAGGTTCATGGGATTGCAGACATAAGACGGTCAAGCACTCACCATATCAAAATGGAGTTTCTGAGATAATTAACAGAACTCTTCTTGAGAAGGCTCGTTGTATGCTCTCACAAGCCAAGATGTCCAAAGTATTTTGGGCTGAAGCACTTCATACTGCTTCTCATATTGTCAACTGATCTCCAGCATCAATGATTGACTTTAAGACTCCGAATGAGGTATGGTCAGGTGAACCCTCTAACTATTCATACTTGAGAATATTTGGGTGTCAATCTTATTATCAGGTTAATAAAGGAAAGCTTGAACCAAGGGCTTAGTACAAACTTTGGTATTTGTCCTTACTAAAATTTGTAGTTAGTAAAGATGTTACCTTTGATGAATCCTTTATACTTGATCCTCGTAAAGTTTCTGTGGAGTTATCAAGAAATGAGAACAATGAGCAGGTGGAGCTACCAATGGAGCTTACCAAGAAACAGGATGATTATTGGCCAAGAGATGCCCATGAGGGCTAAGTAGCGTTAGACTTCACTTTCGTTCCTGGTGTTGATCACCAAACTGTGAAGAAGAGCTCGAGTGCCCTGCGATGAGAAAAAGGACATGGAAGTGATTCCCACCTCCTCTACCGATATCTGGTGCATTGAGGTCGAGTACTTAAAGGTCGACACTGAGAAGATAAAGGTAGTCCCGGTGGACTCTTCCCAGGTTGTTGAAAATAAGACATTACCGGCAGAGGTATTATTGCCTACTCCCTCTTCGGGTCCCCTGCCTCCTAGGTCTGTTGTTAGTCCCATTGCATCCTGACCCCCACTTACCCAAGTTGCGTTGCTAAGGATGGGACAGATAGCCCATTCTTTTAATAGGCATGCCTCCAGACTTAATGCCATGGTTCTAGGGATGATTGAGAGGGCCCTCACTGCTGTTGTGACACCCCCTTAGTGTGTTGATTGATGCCCTTGTAGTAAGAATAGTTGTGTGTGAACAATGTCAGGGGGCCATTGAGGAGGTGACGACCCTAAAGGTCGTGATTATTGAGCTGATGAAGGATGTGGACCAGCTGAAGTCTAAAGATATGTCGATAATTTTTGGGATTGTGGAGATCCACGACATCCCAGCTGATATAGATGTGCCTCTGGCTACCACCAGATATAAGGCTCAAGTTGAAGAGGTGGCTGTTGAGTCTGAGGTAGAGACAGATGAGGAGCAGCTCGATCACCAAGAGGAGACCACATATGAAGGCCTTAGAGAGGTCGAAGAGGCCATAGTGGATTCAGCCTTAAAGATCTCATTGGCAGTTACACCCATGGTAGGATCTGGTGAAGCTAGTGCTGATGTTACACATGGCATTGATGCCCTGACAGATGGAGTGACTGTGTAGACAAAACCCTTCTTCACCTCGCTCCCTGTCGTTTTTATTGCCTTTTTTATTATTTTGTTAAACTAGAGGACAACTGCATTTTTATTTGTGGTGGGGTGAGGTATTTCCATTCCTACCTCTTGTGACTATCTTTTGTATATATTATTGGGTTTGTGTTTAAATTGTGTTTTGATATTGTTTTGTGGATGTTTGATCTTGTGGCTCCTCATTATGAATGCGAATGGTTTCTGACCCTTATGAATAAAAAATTGCCACCTTTTGTATGTGATTGTGGCTGTTTCATTGCACATTTGAGTATCGGTCATGATCAATACCGATGACTTAAATAGTGTTCTTGATCGAACAAAAATGAATGCGTGGCTACGATGAGGTCAAATGAAGTTGCGTAGATAATGTGTGAAGTTTTTGCATCTCTTTGTAACTAGCTAATTATTGAATGAGTCTCTTATGATGAACATTACACACTACTGAAAGTGTGGAGTCTTATTTAATATTAGTGTCAATGCCTTGTGTGATGAGCTTACCGGGAAACTTGTGTGATGACACCTAGAATTTGCCCTGTTGGTCTTGTTGACTAAGTGATGCAAGCTCTTGATATGATCTTCGGTATCAAGTTTGAAGAGTGAAACCATTTGAAAATATACCTCTTTTGTGGCCAACCTTGTGAGTGTGTGAATTTTGCTTAAACCCCTTTTGAGACTTATCCTTTTCTTGGAAGAAACTTGATGCAATTGTAACCCCTCTTTATCTATTCACCCATAATCCTCATTAAGTGTGGTTTGTTTGAATAGCCAACTTATGCTAAAAGCCCAAGTTGGGGGTATGGTGAAAAGAGGAGGCAAATTAAGAAGTGTGAAGAAGATCCCCTTGTTCCATGGTTTTGAAAAAAGATGAAACACCTCAATACAAAAAAAAAAAAAAAAAAAAAAGAAAAAAAAAGAGATAAATAAAAGAAGAATGACAAAGAAAAAGAATGAAAAAGTTGTGGAAGTTGTAAAAGAAATAGGGTGTCCGCTATTCCATGGAAGTGAATAATGGGGTGAATTTTGAGCATGAGAGAAAATGCTGAAGAAAAGTGATGTTCATACCACATTTCATGAGGATAACAATCCTTGAGCCTAAATGACCATACCTTTAAACTCAGCCCCAGTACAAGCCTTGAAAAGACTTTTTGATCTTGTGTAAGCTGAAACGAATGTTGATTGGAAAATAAGGGCAAACCCATGGGTGAAGTCATGCATTTGTTCATCTCTGTGAGTGTGAGAGTTGTATATGACTACGGAGCTATAAATTGTTTAAGAATTGTCTGTGAATATTGAATCATCCTTGTTGGGAGGGCATTTGAATAACTTTGTTAAGCTTAAACTTGCATTTGAAGCAAGTATTGTGAACTTAAGAATCTTTGATAATGGTGAGTCACAGCTTGAATCTTTGAGTCTTGTCATGTATATTCATGATTGAGTGTTTTGTAGCATTGTTTAAGACTTCCTTTTGAATTGCTGAACTTTAGTTTTACTTGAGGACAAGCAAAAGTTTAAGTTGGGTTATTGATAAGTCTGAGATTTGGACTCATTTAGGGCTTTGTTTATATAGAATTAGTGTCCTCGGATGCTTAATTTGTATCAATAACTTTTGTAAAACCCTTGATTTTTAGGTATATTGATTGAGGAACAAAGCAAGGACACTAACAAGCAAAAAGGGACAAAATAAGTTGAAAGGATAAAGAAAAGCATCCTGGTGATCGCCAAGTTGGCGATTCGCTGAATGTTTGTTTAACCACATAAAGTTCTAGTGTGCCAAGTCCTAAAGTAAAGAACCAAGTTGGCGATGGAAAGGAGCAGTCGGCCGATCGCCGATTGATTCCATGAAGCTAATATAGATCACCCAAAGTAACAGACCTAGATGATATTGAGTACCAAGGCAAAAGGGCAATGGAATAGACCAAAGGGTTGCAGTCTGAGCCCGATTTACTTCGCTGAGTGTCTCTTTGCAGCACATTTTTGGTGACTATAAGTACATTTTTGAACATTTAGTTTAGTATCAATTACTCTTTAGAATTGTCTATTATTAAGTTTTGAGCACCTGGCGATAGCTTTTCTCTAGTTATTTTCTTTGACTTTGAGGGATTAAAGAAATTCACTTATGAGCAATCGGAAGTGGGTCTTTGATATTCTTCAAATTGGAGCATTATAAGGACGAATCTACTCTTACCCAGTTAATGGATAATCAATTTGGTAATGGTTTTTACCTTCTAATGATGTCTAGCTAAAATCTTAATTCTTGGGGTGTGATTATGTAATTATGGACTTATTTAGTTTATGGGTATTGCTAATTGTTATTTTAAATGCTATTAAGAAGTGAGTTTAATCAGTAATTGTGGTTTAATTTAGGAATTGTAGTTCCAAATGCAGTTCTACGTTTGTATTCTTGGCTTTCTTGAGAGAGAGGTTTTAGAACCAAAATAATTGATTGATGGTCAGTGGGTATTGGGTTGACCTAGGTTCAGCTTGAGAGAGTGAATCCCAAACTCAATCCCGCACATTCAGCTTGAGAGAGTGAATGGACCAAGGTATGGACTACTCTTATTTTGCATGTTTGTTGTTGTTCGAAAGCACTTGATTAGGGTAAATTTTTGAGAGAAAGCTAAGTCTAGCCTACCCACTGATGTTTAGTTGATTACTAGTAGTTACAATTACCCATATAGCGAGATAGCTTTCTCTCGAACAACTATCCCGAATCAGGTGATTTCTTTCGAACATCATCAAGCATAGCAATTAAGAACAACCCACAACTTAATTCATCCACTCTCTCAAGCTATATGGGTAGGATTGGACTTAGGGTTTACTCTCTCAAGCTGAACCTATATCAACCCAATATATACACACCATTAATAAAAAACCTTAGTCCCAAAACTTCTCTCTTGAGAAAGCTAAGAACACAAAGTTAGAACTACATTTGCAACTACAATGAATAAGTTAAATCTCAACTAATGATTAAACCCACTTCAATATATGATTTAAACTATTAATTAAAAATACCCATAAACTAAATCAACCCATAATCACATGATCACACCCCAAGAATTGGGGATTTAGCAAAACATCATAAAAAGGTAAAAAAAAAAAAAAAAAACTACCAAATCGATTAGCAATCAACTGGGTAAGAGTATTCAAGCCTCTACAATGCTCCAAATTAAAGAAAATTAGTAGCCCACCTGCAAAATCTCCGAATTGAGTCTCAAAAAGCCTTAAAGTCTACAAGCAAACTCTCAAACATCAAAAGAAAACTATTCTAAATGGTAGCAATTTCCTAAATTAACATTTCAAAATCTAATTTATAGTCACCAAAAATTAGCCACAAAGGGCCATTAGGCCATAGTCACCAATTACTCTTTTCTATCGTTGTTATGCATTAGTTCTCAACATCCTTAAGTCCTATAAATTTGGGCGATCCATCTTGTCATCGTGGAACTGATTGGCCATTCGCCGAGTGCCCCTTTCATGTCGCCAACTTGGTTTCTTCCCTCAGGGCTAGCACATTGGACTTATGGTGGACTGAAGAGCTACTCGGCGTCTCGCCGAGTGGTCTTGGCGATCATCAGTCTCACCTTTCTCCACTACTTCAGCTTGTTTTGTTCCTTTTTGCCTGTTAGTTTCCTTGCTTTAAAATCAATATATAATAAAAATTAAGTATTTGAGGACACTATAAATATAAAAAAAAATCCCCAAATGTATCCAAACCTCAGACTAGTCAACCACGGGTCGTCATGACCACCACGACTCATCAAACGGGTCGTGAAGAAGTTCAACCTGATAGTGATTCACTATTTTGGGCATAACATTTTACTTCGAGATGCGAATTGGGCAAACTCGGTGGCGTTAGAAAGAGGACTCAAAAAACCTAAAATTTGAAATGCCATGGGCCACATAATTCGATATGAGATAAAAGATATGATTGTTTGAAGTTGACCCTAAACTCTAATTCAAATGAATTGCCCTTCACGGATGGCTTCACAGTCCGTGTGGGGGCTTCACGGGCTGTTGTGATGCCTGCGACCCTTAACCGGTAGCTAAGTTTTCCACCCCTCTTCCCCTAAAAACCAACTCTTGTCCATGACCCCTCCCATGGGCAGTGGTGGCCTTCACGAGCCATATAGTGGCTCGTAGAGAGGGTCCGTATTTTGGGTAGCCTTGCCTATTACTACCTAGCCCTCCACAACTGTCACCACGACTGGTGGTCCCCACCACGAGGCATCATGGTGGTCGTGGAAGCTGAGGGAAGTGTTGTTGGCTACTGCCTAAGGTCTATGGGTATCACCACAACTCGTGGTACCCTTCACGACTCGTGTGAACTTCATGGAGGGTGCCAAGGCTAAATCCTAGGTTTGTAACCGCTCCCTTGGACCCTTTCCCTCTCACTTAGCCCTAGTTTAGCCTACTAGATTCTGAGGTGTTTCATTATCTCCCCCTTAGGAACATTCGTACTCGTATGGAATTTCTAGACACCCTTCAAAAGTAAAGACTCAATACTAGTAGCCCATTATATATGCAACTCATTAAAATGTACACAACTAAGGAGCAACTTCATTCCCAAGCTAATCATATTCAATGCATCTCAAGGAAAGGTAGGAACTACACCTAGAAACCAAATATGCATGAAATTTCAACATTTACCAATGTTCAAGGAGGAACTACCTTCTCTAAGCTTGAAGCATCCATAACACAATCTCATGGAGCTTATATGCAATTCGTTCTCAAAAAGTATAGCTAAAACAAGTTCATCAATTCATCTCAAGAAGTCTATAAACAACTCATACTCAATACATTACAACAAAAGGAAAATCAATCATATAAACTCATTTTATTTCAAAATATAAGCGTTTATAAACATGTATAACATGGGACATCTATAACATGCATGAATTTAAACTATAAGCAAACCATGAGGAACTCATCATCTCAAGCTAGAGTAGAATAAAAGATATGGTGATATCGGGAAATCATATCGGCCTCGGCCTCCAAATTAGCACCTTCAAGTAAAAGATTCCTTCATAATGCTCTCATGAAATCAACTTCCTTGAGTTTCACTTTCTTAACTTGTCGGTCTAACATCTCTACCGGAACTAGCTCATAAGAAGAACTTTAATCATCTCCCGAACCTTCTAACAGAACTATGGATGTCAGATCTCGAACACACTTTTTCAATCATAGAGACATGGGAAACGGGATGCACCGATGTCAAAACCTTACAAAAACCTAACTTGTAAGCAACCTTACCTACACGTCTCAAGATCTCATATTGGCCTACAAAGTGGGACTAAGCTTCCCTTGGTAAACCGGATGCACCGATGTCAAAACCTTAGGAAAACCTAACTTGTAAGCAACCTTACCTACACGTCTCAAGATCTCATATTGGCCTACAAAGCGGGTACTAAGCTTCCCTTTCTTACCAAACCCCATTACATCCTTCATGGGTGAGATGTTTCAATAAAGCCCAAATAATATACATTAGGAGTACACAACGACCTTGATAACAAAGCTCACCATCTCCCCCTTGGGAGGACACCTTAACGAACTTTCTAAGTACCGCTTTCTTTCAATTTTCTACTAAGGTCGGATCAAGACATTACTTAGCTTTCACTTCTAACACAAAAGATGATTCGAAATCATCTTAAACCATAACACTACCCTTATGAGGGTTTACTATTGAACAAGTCAAGGTATTGTCTAAACACCCTATTCATCTAATCCATTCATGGCACTGAAGCATTTGTCAACCGAAACAACACTACCAAAAATTCATAATGACCATATTGGGCTCTAAAACTGTTCTCGAAATATCATCATTCTTCACCCTCAATAGGTGATATCCCGACCTATTGTCTATCTTAGAGAAGTAACTAGCTATTTTTAGTTGGTAAACACTAAAATCTATTTCTCTCACCCTAACCAAGTGATACATGCAACCCTTAGAAATCATCATTTTAGCCTTAATACAAGACATAAACCAACTTTTGGCATAGAATTTTGCCCCTTCCACTTTAAGATAGACTCATTCAGAAACTAAAATTTGATTAAACGGGTTCTAAAATCAATAGAAGCATAATAGGAGTGCAACCTATCCATCCAAAGGATGACATCAACATCTAGCATATCTATATCTACCAAATCAATCAAGAGTAACTCTATGGGATGAGGAGACATGACACTTCATATAGACCATCTCAGCCACCACAGAATCACCAATAGGAGTAGAGATAGGAAAGGATCTAACAACACATCCACAAGCACATCTACTCTCATAGCCACATATGGCATCACAAAAGATAAGGCAACATCGGGAGCTAGTAAAGAATTAACTTCTAATTGAAATGTTTTCAACTTACAAGTAGTCACATCGGGAGCACACTCATGTATATCTCTACTCTAAAGTGCATAGAATCGGTATTTCTTGGGAGCATTGGAATCGGATCCATTAGGAGGAGCTTTCTAAATATGTCTTCCCTTAGTCTTAATCATCAGACAATCCCTCATTTTATGAATAGTTTCACCACAACTGAAGCAACCATTTATGCTGGCTAGACACCTAACCTCGTGTTTCTTTCCACACCTAGCACAGGTAGGAAACAAGCATCCACTACTATTTCCTCCTTGAGGTTTGGGTTAGACACCCTTTTATTATTAGACCTTAGAGGACATTAGAAGAAACTTTCTCAAAATACCATTGTCGAAACCTTGAATGACTTCGTCCATCGGATCTATCATGAGAGAAATTACTAACATCAATTTTAGACCTCTTTTTCTCCTTAGATCTCCCTTTTAGTTTCTCCTCTTCAATCTGTTAGGAATGGACAATAAGAAGAGAAATATCAATGTCATGGACAAGCGTGGTTGTTCGACATTCTTTCAACACTAAATTGGATATTCCTAAAATAAACTTACTCATTCTTGACCTAGGGTTGCCACTATAGGAGGAGCGTACTTAGAAATTGAGTAAACCTCAAAGAATTCCTTAACGCTCATATTTCCTTGGTAAAAATTAATTAACTCATGTACGATAGCCTCTCTCTTCTCTAGATGAAAGAACTTATAAAGAAAAGTAGATTTAAATAGTTCCCATTCCATGGGACCCGCATCTATCATCTTTATTCTTTCCGTTGGTTGCACTAAATCTGAGCAACCCCCTTAAGTACCATCGGAGTCACTCTCATAATGGACAAACTCTTATAAATATCATCTATAAACTCTTGAGGATCTTCCTCAACCTTAGAACCATAGAATTACGGAGGATTCATCCTAGTGAAGTCCTCACCCTAGATGTCATCGTACCCATATTTGGGTTCACGGGGACTAAAACATCCGTATTGGCTTGGACTATCACAACTTGAGCCAACACATGGAAAGTAGACCTAAACTCTACATTTGTCATATTTAACTCATAGGGACGAGCGGAGATTGACTTGCTTGAAGAGGAGCTTCTAGATCCACATTGTCATCCTCATTCCTTCTAGTATGAGCCCTTGTGTTAGTCATATCCTGAAGATCATCGGGGAAGGATTAGGAGAAAGACCTTACAGAGTCCAATACTATCACACTACTTAGAGAAATGAAGAAGTGAAGTTTCGTAAGCATCTAATAGATTCTCATTCGTAAATGTGGCACTCTTCAAACTTATGAAAAAGACTCTACTAGACATGGTTTTGAGACATCGTAGAACCATTCAAAACCTTGTGCTCTGATTACCAACTTTTTCACTACCCAGGGGTACCCCCTATACGTATGTAGCACCCCATATTCAAAATAGAGGATAACATGTTAGGACTTCAATGTGCCAACCCACAATGACCAATTATTGGCCCATGAAGAGACCACAAGAAAATTGCCAAAGGCAATGAACCATGACCAGGACCCACGCCCCATGGATGGGTTCACTGCCCGTGTCTAGATGTATCATGGATGGGCAAAATTCTCTGTCAAGAACATACCTAACAAGGATGGACCGTAGGTCCAACCACGGTCCGTCAACGGGGTCTCGTGGGTGGGCCTTTATGGGAAGTTGAGGTGGTTAGTTTAGGAGCACTTTGGTCCTTTCTGATTTTAATTAAATTTAAGTGGTCTCATTTTGCCTAAGCCTAGACTACCTATATAAGTACTTTATAACCCTAATTAAGTAATTTAAGTCATTCTCTCAAACTCACCAAAAGAATTGGGTTCCTCTCTCAAATAATTCTCTCTCTAGAAGAAGAAGAAGAAGAAGAAGAAGAAGAAGAAGAAGAAGAAGAAGAAGAAGAGGGTTTAAGCTAGGTCAAGTCAAGTCTCCATTCTTCCATGATTTGTGGGCTTCGTAATCAAGGTATGATGGATTTTCATCTATGTGATCCTTCCTTCCATGGAGTCACCTAGAATTCCACAATTTGAAGAATAATTTGCCCAATTCTAGATAGGGTTTCTTCTAATTTTGTGGGTTATGATGAATGTTGATCCAATTTAGTATATTGTGATTGAATATGATTAAATTGATAGAATTGCATGTATTTATGATGAATTTACATGTACCCATGCCTAACCTTTGTTTCTAACCTAGAATTGATGAAATTGGGTTTTATGCCATGAAAGGGCAAATTGAGGATTTAGAGATAATCTTCTAGGATTGATGAAATACATGATACATTGCTTGATATTGAAGCATAAAGATATGAATTGCTTGAGAGTAGAGCATGTACGCATGAATTGAATTAGATTGAAGTATGTATGCTGAATCATGGTTACTAGGGTTTTTATAGTAAAGTTTATATGATGAGTTATGACTAATATGACTTTGAGAGTAAAGCTTAATTGATGATCATTAGATGTAGTGCTTTAAGAGTAAAGCTTAATTGAAGATCATGAGATGTAGTGCTTTGAGAGTAAAGCCTAGACTATGAATTATTGATTGTTGATGTTGTAGTATTGAAGGGATGCTTCATACAATGAATTGATAAGCATGATTGAATTAATGTAAATGGTTTACTCATATAAATGATTCTAGGTTAAAAATATTGCTCACCTAAAATGAATCTAGACTAAAATGCTTAATGAATGATTCGACCAAAGGCAACTGCCCATTACCTCCATATTTTAACAATATGATGTGATTTCCCATATTTCTTAGGAGTGAACAAGTGGTGAGTTCTGCATTCCCAATATGATGAATGGACATGGAAGCGAGTATCCATTATCCTTATGAAATGATGTGGAGGAGAGTAATCGTGTCATACGAAATGATTGTGGAGGCGAGTACCCGCAATCTTAAAATAAGTAAGAGGTAAATACCTGTAATACTTTATCAGTTAGGTAAAGAGGTGAATCCCCATGTCTTTAAAAGTAATTATGAATAATGTAACTAATGTTATCAAAATGATAGCTTGGTATAGCCTAAAGAGGTGCTTTTCTTTGATAGCCTTGAGTTGGTAAATCGTAACTATTCATGAGTGATAATGTGTCTTTGAATAGTAGAGAGATACTCTTCCAAGAAAAGTAAGAATGATTAAAGAGTAACAAGTCCCTAAATCAAAGTAGTATGTTTACGATGAATAAGCTTTACTTCAAGGAGTTGTTGCATGTATGATTTTATATGAGGTTTACTTGTATGATGTTAGATTAGCTTGGATTGTTGCTTGAGTTTCCTTCCTTGATATGTATGACTAGAGGTGATGACCCAAGTATTGAGTAAGGATAAGTTGAAGTTACTTGAGAAGTGTTCCTCTTTTAGTATGTTGGTTTATGTGCATTGAATTTGCTTATGACTTATGTTGTTATCTCTTATGATTATGGTATATGTCTTATGTTGACTAATGTCTATATTATGCTTATGCTGATGATTTATGGTAGGCATCATATTTAGTATATCTTTCTACTAGCGCATACTTGTGCTTACATTCTTATTAAATGTAGGGTCCAGCGATATTGATTTCTATCCCTGTGGCTAGGTTCATAGTAGAGCAAGCAAGTGAAGATTTGGTGAGTCCTTATAGCATCGAGGATTTGGTCACCTTTCCTTTATGATTTTAATTGTATGTTTAGAACTATTGTATCGGTTGTTTCCCAAGACTATTCAAGTATTAGATGGTTTGAGACAAGTGTTAAAGACTTCAACTTTGTTTTATGAGACTTTGATATTGTTGAAAAATGTTTTTAAATTTCCTTACCATTTTCTGTTATTTTATGATATGAAAGTAAAGTGTCTTGTAGGAAGTCTCTCGGGGTATTGTACTCCATCTTACATCTAGGGTCTACCCCTGGGTCGTGGCAATGTAACATGAGATACAAGACCCGAGGGCCTCATATAAGACACTGAGCGTTCATAATACAAGTTAGTAGAAATGAGTGGAATTTTAAAACATTTCAAAAAATATCAAAATCTTTTATAAACAAAGCGGAAGTTTAATACACTTTGTCTCAAACAATCTACAACATGAGTATCTTGGAACACATCCCATACAATAGTGTTCAAAACATAAAATGAAAGAGCATAAGACAAATGGTGGTCAAATCCTCGTATTCTATGTGGACTAACCAATCTTGAAGTCATGCTCTACTAAGATCGTCGCCACAAGGATGAAAGTCTATTTCACCGACCCTACATTTTGATAAGATATGTAGGAAAGAGTATGTGTTGATACAAACATGTACTAAATATTATAGCTAGCATAAACATAAACATTGACATAAGATATAACAAAATAAGTCATAAGCATAATCAATGCACATAAATTATCATAACATAGGAGAAATACTTCTTGAAGTAACCTAAACTTATCCTTAGTCAAGACTTGGGTCGTCCACCTCTAATCATGCATATCATAGATGGCAACTAAAGAAACAATCCAAGGTCATCATATATCAAATCATACTCTAGCTTATCCTTTATAGACACGCGTAATCGCCCCTTTGCCTTACTACAAGGGAACATAAGTAGTTGCCTCTAGTCTCTCTTAACATATGGATTATGGTTACTCGCCTCTAGTCCAACCAAACATATGAATCATTAGTATTCACCTCCAGTCCAACTCAACATATGGATCATGGGTATTCGCCTCTAGTCAAACTAAACATATGGATCATAGGTATTCGCCTCTAGTTCAACTCAACATATGGATCATGGGTATTCATCTCTTGTCCAACATCATGTGACATGGGTATTCACATCATTTCATTCTATAAGTATCATGGGTATTCGCCTCTTGTCCAACAACATGTGATGTGGGTATTCGCCCCTTGTCATTCTATAAGGATCATGGGTATTCGCCTCTTGTCATTCTATAAGAATCATGGGTATTCACCTCTTTTCTAATCATATCTTAAGAACACGGTGATTCACCTGTAATCGCCTCTTTATTCTAATTCATGTAATGCGGGTGATAGCCTCATATCCATCTCATTTAGAGGTCATGGGTAATCGCCTCTAGCCTCATCATTTTCTTAGTCATTAGCATTTTTAGGTGAGCAATCCGTTCAACATAGAATTATGCAATGTGAGAAAACCTTCCACATGTATAACATAAACAATCTACGTGGGAACTATCCCTTCAACAACAATTCTATCTCATAATCAACCATTATGAGATAAGTTTTACTCTCAAAGTCCTAATAATCATGATTCATCATATATGCTTCACTCTAAAAGCAATACATCTTCGAATCTTCACATATGCCTAGATCTCAAGACATGTCTATCATATTTTCTCATATATACTTCACTCTCAATCAATTCTAATCATATTTCATCGTATATCATCAATCTCAAGCACTACTAATCATGATTCATCATATAAGCTTCAGTTCTAATGTATCTCATCAATTCTAGATTGAATACATCTAAACCCACAATTTATTATTTCATGGTGTAAAACCCATTTATATCAATTCATCTTTCTAGAAATCAGCTAGGCATGGTTGCATGTAATTTCATCCTGAAAACATATAATTATATCAATTCTATCACAAACAATCATATCATATCAATTGAATCAACATCCATAATACCCACAACATTTGAAGAAAACTAACTCAAATTAGGGAATTTCATCTTCTCAATTAGGGAAAACTTAGGAACTCCATGGATGGAAGGAATCTATGGATGAAAAGCCATCATACATTGATTACAAAGCCCACAAATTCTTGAGGAATGGATACTTGACCTTGATCCTAGCTCCAACTCTTTCTTCTTCATTAAGTTCTAGAGAGAGAAATATTTGAGAGGAAGACTTTGGGATTTCTTGTGGGTTTTGAAAATAATTACTTCAATGGGTGAGTTTTGCGGTTAAATGACTCATATAGGCGTCCTAGGCTTTGGTAAAACAGCATAGCATTGAGTTACAACATTTGGGAAAAGACCCAATAACCCCTGAAATAAAAGCTGTCTAATCGGCTCACTGGAAGCTCACCACGTGTTGTCATGACCACCACATCCCATCAAAAGGGTCGTGAAGAAATTCAGCCAAGCAGTGCTTCACTATTTAAGGCATAACATTTTACTCTGAGATGGAATTGCACAAACTCACTGGCGTTGGAAAGAGGACTCATAGATCTTTAATTTTATAGGTCAAGTTGACCCTAAACTCTATGTCTAATGAAAAGACCTTCATGGTCCGTATGAGGCTTCACGGGCTGTTGTGATACCTGCTGCTCTTGACCAGTAGCTAGGTTTGCCACCCCTCTTCCCCTGAAAACCAACTCTTGTCCACAAACTCTCCCATGGCCACAGGTTGCCTTCACGAGCAGTCTAGTGGCTCGTGGGAAAGGTTCCTATTTTGGGAAGCCTTGCCTAGCTATTGCCTAGCCCTCCATGAGTGCCACCATGGCCTGTGGTCCCCCCCACCCCCGCCCCCACGAGGCGTCATGGTGGTCGTGGAAGGTAAGGGCAGTGTTGTTGGCTACTGCCTAAGGTCTACGGGCACCACCATGACCCGTGGTGCCCTTCACGACTCATGTGAACTTCATTAAGGGTGCCAAGGCTAAATCCTTTGTTTGTAACCTCTCCCTTGGAGTCATTCCCTCTCACTTAGCCATAGTTTATCTTACTAGATTCTGAGGTGTTACAGTGTGATAATCAAAATGATGAAATCAATGGCCTTTCACAAACAGTAAAAACATTCAATCTTATTTGTCTCATGCAAGCAAAACCAATGTGAACTTTTTGGAATAAATTCAGAAAAACACTTTCATATAAATCTTATATCTGGGAGTTTCGAAGGATGAATCATGTAATTAGTGCGTCCTTCTCCTTAAAAAGTAACCAATAAAGGTGAACTCTTCATAAAGGAGTTAATTTTCATATTGGTAGATCCCTACTCGAAGGATATCGGTAATGGTATGCTAGTTCTACCTTCCCACTAGCAAGGGATTTCTCAGTAATTGGTAGCACCAAGTCTAACAAACCCGTTGTTAGCTACCGCATTCATCAAGGTCTACTCCCATTTATACTTTTATTGTAATCAGTAGAAGCATTTTAAAACTAAACAATACATTTAAGTCTTATCAAATCATATTATTTCAGAGTTTAACGATCACATGTCAAAATATCATTTCTCAAATAAGTGTTGAACCCTTTCAATAATGGTATTCATATCTTATAAAAATGAGATCATCTGAAATAATCTTTTCACTACCATATCAAACAAGAGACTTGTCATCTATGCAAGTTCAAATATTTTGGTAAATCATTCACTTTATGAACTATTTATAAATCATAAAAGTTTTAAAAAAACATGTTATGGTAAGATTACTACTCACAGTACTCATGCTGAAATACCAAGCTTCTCACTCTAGTAATCCATATGAATTCCATTGATCAATCTATAATCGCATTCATAATAATTTTGTGTTAACCTCTTCATACATACTTTTTCATAATAAACAATAATACTCAACCCTAGAGGTTCCATGAATGACTCAAAATCTATTGAATCACCTAATTTGTGCTTTAATCACACAAAACAACCTCATCTTTATTAATTTCACATTGTAATAAACCAACAAAACCTTATTGCCCATCAAATTTTACTTCATTTATGACAAATACCAAGGTTAATTGTTCAAATCATTAGTGCACTCCTTCAATCATGAGAATCTGACAATTCCCTCTATTTATTTATCATATGATTTCTTGAACACTCAACCCCATTTCTATAGCTGTGGAATATTCAGATCAAATCTATAACTAAGTTCAAAAGTTAACTTCCTCTTCTGCTTCTCTCATTACATTTGAATCAAGATCTTGATTTTATTTTGTTCGTTACTTCTTTACTGGAACATGAGGCAACAACTTTAATTTTTTTTTTCAATCACTGCCTTCAGCCTTTCTCCTCAAACTTTAAGGTATTTTGCCCGTTTATTTTCTTGTTTCCATGCGAGTTATGGGCTAAGGCCCATTAACGTCCTATTTTCTTTATTTCAATAATTGATTTAATTAAAACAAAAAGAAATAATTTGTCCATTAATAACTCTCTTTTTTTTTTTCTTAATATCGGGTATTACACTTAGGCGGGTCCACTAGTTAGGTCTTTCTAAGACAAACCTATGAGACACATAGTTAGGGACAAGGAGATTACCTACTAGAGACCTGACCTATACTAATGGGAGAGCCTCCATATCAATATCCTCTCGGTGCTAAGTAAAAATCTCAATGAAATAGTCATAACATAAGCAAATCATCATACATGGAAAAGCACAAAAAAGTTAATAATTCAAGTTTAAAACATCATAGAGTAGCTCCTTAAACCTCGTGTGAGAATACCTTCATCCAATCATGCTTTAAAATTTTGAGAAAACCCTTCACAATTCATGCTTATGTAAAAAAAAAAAAAAAAACCTTTCACAATTTCATTGATGCTTATCTTAAGGCAATCAAGACCATTAAATATTCATTTTCATAAATCATGCATAACATCATAAAAACATCATTTATAGATTTATGGTTCATTCATAAATTCATGTCTTTAAGTATTTATAGTCAAAATAATGATCAATGCATGAGTCTATTTGATATCAATCGGAAAACATATAATTGAACCCAAAAAATCATCATAAGATCAAAATCAAACGATTGGATCAACACAACTAGAACCCATGGAGAATTGAATAAAACCCAATCAATTTTAGAGAAATTAAATTTTGAGAATTGAGAACTCATACCAATACGAGAAACATAATACACAGGCACATTAGAATATGTTAGGCCTGTATCAAATATAGTCGAGGTAGGATGATGGCATAAAAGAATCATACTTATGATCACATCATTAGATGCTTCAGCCTTCACCTTCGCTACCATTCCATAAAAATGGCCCTTCCCACCTCTACTCTGGCCATCTCTCCTACAACCTGACCTTTCTCCCGGAGACCACCCTAAATAACCTTTTAGCCACTTTGATGGTCTGGACCCTGACCTCAACCCTTAGTTGGAGGTGCTACTTGTTGAGTTGGTAGAGTTCATGAAGCTGCCTGTGAAGCTGAAGCAATCCACCAACATAAAGAGTAATCCCTGGCCCATTGATCTAACTAACAACAATCAAAGAAACCTGGAGACATCTACTTCTAGAAGAATGTCCACCTCATCGTGAAGCATAAGACTAAGGCCCATGACCCTGATTGAAGCTAATCTCTCTTGCTATATCAGTCATCCTCTAAAGTCTATGATGAGACTAGAACTGGTCAACTAGGCTAACCCTACTAAAAGCATTGTCAAGTCCTATTATGAGCATATCTAGACTTGGAATGTGACCCCTTGTAGCTACCCACATATCTAACTCTCTTATATTCATGTCGTTAGTTATACCCTCTAGTTTATGGGGGAAATATGGGTGACATTGGTCATTTATACCTTCTAGGCTTATGGTGTCTGGTAAAAATATTATTTGAATATATTTTTTCCAATGTTATTATTTTTTTGTAAGCTTATAGGTTTTGAACTTTAGAATTGTGGCAGTGGATCCTCCTGACCCTAGGTATTTCTCTTTGAACCTTTGTAGCTTGCGAGTATGGTGTTTCCTTATGTTCCCGATATGTTCTTGACTCGACTTGTCAGTCATTGAATTTTATTTCTATTTGTTGTTTTGTCTATCTACTTTAGGATCTCCTACTTAGTTACCTAAGTTGTGCTCTCTTTATTGCTTGTTTTTTGTATGCTTGTGTTATCATTTGAGCTTAGCGGCCATTGCCTCTTAACTATCGTTTTTAGTACTCACGGTATACTTTTTTCTTCCGGTAGAGTGTGGCTTTAGTTATTTCCATTAATTTGGAGTTGTGTAGAGCAGCTTGGAGTTTTGGAGATTAAGGTGAACTCGTGTCGTGCAGAGATACCAATTTTCATCTGTTCTGGCTATGCTTAATATTTATATTGTATTTAGAGACATGCTATACTTTTATTGTATTCGTAAAAGCATTATAATCTTATTTTGGATTAGATTCTCAACTATTGAATGATGGCATGTCTTGGGTAGTTCCTATATTGTTTTTATGTTGTTTATTCTTTCTTTGCTAGACATTACATTTTTCTTCTTATTGTTGTCTTAAGCTTGGTAGTTCCTTGCTTATAGTTTCGGGCTAAGGGTTAGGCTTACCTACTGGTATGATGTAGTAGGTGCCATCATAATCTAAGAAATTAAGTCGTGACACGAAATTCCCATTTGACACCCGAAACTCAAAATGTTGGCAAAAGTCAACCATACCAATATAATTTAACTCAAAAAGGGTCAACATCACCCAAAACTAACCCGATCACATTCGCGAACACTCTATCCTTTTCAAAAACATGAACAAAGCATGGAGAAAATAAAGGAAAGGGAACAATGGTCATTCCACAATTAAAAGCAAATCCTCCAGAAATGAGACATTACCAAAACAACCAACACAAAAATCATCGTAAGGACCTTCGAGATTCATTTGGAACCCCGTACACACAAACTGGATATGTAAATTAATTGTACTCGAATATTCCGACACAATGGAACCATCAAAACTTGAATCAAAGTCTCCTTGACCCAGAACTCCTAAAGTTACAAAAACTGAACATAACATCTGAAAATGTCAAATCAAGCTTGGGACCTTTGAAATTTCAACCAAGACCACTAAGGCCTAAATTCATCAACCAATTTCAGTGAATTTCTTGGAATATCGATCCGAGTATCCAACCCATTAATGTTGACCAAAGTCAACCTAAAGGCTAAAATTCATGTTCCATCATGACTTATTTCAGGTCATGACACGAAATTTCCATCCGACTCTCAAAACTTAAGATGTTGACCAAAGTCAACCATACAAATATAATTCAACTCAAAATGGGTCAACATCACAAAAAAATTACCTGATCACATTGGGGACCACTCTAACCTTTCCAGAAACATCAACTAAGTATGGATATGCTAAAGAAAAGGGAAAAATGGGCATTCAAAAATTAAAAGAGAATCCAAAAGAAATGAGACAATAAAAAAAATATCAAACACAAACATCATCGTAAGGACCTTTGAGATACGTTTGGAACTCTGTACACAAAAACTTGATATGGAATTTAATTGTACTCGACGTTTTGAACACAATGGAACCATCAAACCATGAATCAAGGTCTCCTTCACCCAAAACTCATAAAAGCCACAATAAATGAGCATAACATCTAAAAAGGTCAAAAATAAAGCTTGGGACCTTTGAAAATTCAACCAAGACCACTTAGGCCTAAAATAATCCCCAAATTGCAACAGATCTCTCGGAATAGAGATCTGAGCATCCGAACACCTAATGTTGACCAAAGTCAACCCAAAGGCTAAAATTCCACAAATTTCAAACTTAGAACAATAAATTCTCAAAAAGTTTCCAAATCTGTAACTGACAACTCTCTTAGACTTATTTCAAAATATGGGACTATGGAATTGACGGAACTCTATTTTGACACTGGAAACTCAAAAAGACACACAAAAACCACCTTTAAAGAAATTTAGCTTTTCAAGCTCTAAACATAAAAAAAATCACAACTTTTTAGTCAAATCTCCCAACCAAGTTTCAAAAATCAATAATAAAAACTCGGGATAAAAATTTAGAGGGAAAAATAGTAATTTTATAAGAATTTCAGCAAATGAAAAACTAGATCATTACAGAAATTGATTACACCCATAATTATCATCATCCAAATATACATAATCGGTGCCCAATACACAACCTTACCTGAGATAACTAAAACCACATAATGCAATCTGACCATATGGATGAAACCATAAAAGCTGCAGAAGCCTTTTGAAAAAATATATATTTTTTAAAATCAAATAATAAAGTGATTCATATCCGAAATCACACATGAAGAATTTTATTTAAATGATAAACTTAAAATAAATTAATAATTCTTTCACGTATGTCATGTACATTCTCATTATTTTGATATTACATAGCCTATCAACGGATCATCTAGACCAAAGAACAAAACAAAATAATTGGAACGATTCCCGACATAAATAAATAAGAAATAAAATGTTTTCCACAACAAAATAGAATTTGTCTTAAAATTTACGTTGGAAAGGGAGTATATCACGTGCCATATATAATCCTAAAACATAAAAAATAAAGTGGACCAAAACAAGGTTGAGTTCATATTACTCAATAAGAATCAATCCCTCTCTATAACTAAAAGTTGGTACAAAACATCATTTGAAAAGAAAAATAAAGTGTAAATCTATTTCAAATCAACTTGAGCTTGTAAATTCGTCAATAAATGTTGTACTCATACTTAAAATGATACAAATAAAAGATGAATTTTAAAAAATAACTATAGTTTAGGCTTAAATATAGATCTATAAATATGATTTACTTAATGACGATTCGTAGCTACATGTTAAATGGGAGAGAGGCAAGCAAGTGAGGAGACAAAGAATAGGGAGATCCAGATAAAACCGTAACCGATAAGAAAATTGTCAAATTAACTTTTTCAGTTATTGGTATTGAGTTATCAGACTGTTAAAATGTTATATTTAACGGTGTATCAGTGCGAGGGTGGATTACTCAATTTTCTTTGTAGGTAAACCATTAATCCCGTCAAGATCTGCATACTTATACTTGTATCATAGATATATAAACTAATTAAGAACATATAATACTAACCAAAATGGCAAAATCCTCATTTAATAATTTGTCATAATATACTGTTAGTCCTAAATTTGAAACATAAGAGCACATTCAATATCTCTTTTACTTATTATTATATTACTATTATAACTATTAATCCTGATAGTAATACTAATCTTCGGCTCCTGCTCAACTTTACTCAATGTTTTGGCCTACTCAAGTGTCAATCTTTACTGCTAATAAAATACATCGTTTGATAACAATGCAATAGTTTCTAGTACCTTACCCAGTTAACTAATATCTTATTTGTTGACAAATGAATTAGTACATTTAAAAAGTGCTAATTGATATGACAAACCATTAAGCAAAACTATGTGTCCGCTAAGCAGCCCTAGTTATATATATATATATATATATATATATATATATAATATGTATGTGTATCAATGAATATAATTGGATTTGAATACAATTTGCCATAATAAATACAATTGAATCAACAAATACAATTTTATCAATGTTGTAGGAAGTTGAACTTAATTAAAAAAATATATAATTTGTATCAACAAGTACAATTGTATTAATATTGTATTTCGTAACAAATTGCAGTTGTATTTGTGTGTATTTGCATGCATCTGTTGGAATGTATTTCTATTTGCATTAGTTGTCTTGTATGTTTGTATTATGTATCACGGGGAAAGGAATAAATTCACTCTCGAACTTGTCCCAAAAATCAGTTATACGCTTAAACTAATATGGTGACGTAATACACACCTTGGCTACTAAATATTGAATTTTTTACCCCCTGAGACGTGTAGTACCCCTCTCACAATGAGAGGTGTATCACTCTTGTGCCGCATCAATATCATGCAAATGCCACATCAGATGTCATGTCAAATTTTGACTAAAATTCTCCATGTCATTCAATTCTTTCTTTTTCAATGAAAACCATCAAGAAATTACTACCATTGTCGCCAAAATACTACCAAATCTATATATTTTAACCATGAAAATAAAAATAGTCACCACAAATTTCACCACCTATGATCCAATCCACATTCGCAATAATACTAACACAATTATCCCCACAAAAATTATAAAGATACAACACAAAATATGACACCCATAAAGAAACTCATAACCAAAATTACGTAATCACCATCAAAAGGTACAAACCACCACAAAATATCACTACCAGCATTGTTAATATCGATTTTTTCTTCTCCACCACCTTCAATTCCCACTTGGTTGTCACCCCTCACCAACAAGTCCATCATTGTTTTTTCTTTTTTTTTAAAAAAATAATCATAAATTTTATCAACCACCAAAAAAGTTGAAGAGAAAAATAAAATATAATGAAATGGTGAATCGAATAAGCATTAAAATATGATATGATGAGGGGTGGAAGGAGAGGATTTTGGTGGAGGTATAGTGGGGTGGATAGAAATTGCGTATGAAAAAATGCTGAAATATATAAAGAAGATGAAGATGGTTGCCTTCGAAGAAGAAGAAGAGGTGTGGGGTGGAAGTGGGGGTGGTGGATGGGGGTAGGGTGATAATAGAAAGAGGAATTTTTTTTTTTACTTTATTCACTAACAAACGTGATTTTTTTTTTATTTTTTTCCACGTCAGTTTCAGTGGGTAAAAAAATTATTTTTAAATAATAAAAATGTGTAATAAGTCGTACTGATACTTTTAAGCGTGTAATTGACTTTTCGAGCCAAGTTCAAGGTTAAATTTATGTCTTTTCCCTATGTATCACATAAAATGATCATTTAGTTGTTGCCATGTTGTATTGATTTGGTTCTATGTGTATTTGTTCACGCCCTAAGCGTACACCCTGGACTTGACCAGCACTCCAGTACCATTGTTGGTCCCAAAGAGAATCCTTATCATGACTGACTAGGAAGAGGAAGACAAACTAAAGCATACACAAGCATTCAATCCAAAGAATTGTTTAAAATAATTTATTAAATTTCAAAGCTATATGAAAATATCGAGTATGAAACAAAATATTTTAAAGAAAAGATCTGAAACTAAAATTCTCTCTAAATTCGTCTATCTATGAAGCCTCTACTTTAAAAAGGTGAGTGTCGGGACAAGAACATCTCAAAATGCTACTATTAACAACTTATAGAACTTGAGTCCTCCAGAAGCAAAGAGGTCACACTCAAAACCGGACGAACATATTAAGTGAGCACAACGAAATTCCTGTTGAGGATCCTAAGTACATGAATATGCATTATAAAAAGATATTGGTCGAAAGGACTGCAATAGTTACAAATATAGTATAAGTGAAATAACATAATGAAAAGGATTGCAAAAGATATAAATATATACTCAACTGAATGTAAAGAAATAAAGGAATAAACTTATTTAAACTTTAAAAAATAGTTACCATCTCTGAACTCGACACATTAAGTGATTTGATAAAAATACACTTTTAAGTCTCTTTGAAAGGTTCTTTAATCGACAACCATCACTATGAGCGACGTGATGATAAAACATCTCGCCCATGCTGCCAGAGTTGTCATATACTTTGACGGGATATAAAACATCTCAACTAAGTAGATCTACTAAAGGTCTTCTCAGAAGAAATAAGATGTCCTCTAAAAAGTATGATCCTTTATCTATGTTGGCTACATATTTTACGAGGAATCTGAGTTGTCTGATCTCATCTCCATTACGATGCTCTGTACTATTCCAAATAAATATATATAAATCTTTGGTAATTGTTCAAAATATCATTTAAAAGAGGGAACTGCTTTGAAGTAACTCTGAACTCACTAACTCATTCAGAATTTAAAATTTCTGTTTTCTCAATGTATAAGGTGATACATTTGGGAATACATAGTTCCCTAATACTCTTACTAAATCATGTTTAACACACTTTCTCAAAACTCATCATTGCTTTCTCAAAAAATCAGTTTAAGATAAAAATGATTGCTTTAAAGATTCTAAAAAATAATAGCTCAAAATAGTGTTCATGTTGAAAAATAGACCTGAACAAATCAACCCGAGTATTTGAATAACAATATAGAAAATTGAATACTCAGAAATCAAGAACTTAGAACTCAATGAGAGCACTCATCTTAAGAAAACTCAAGATCAGGGAATAAAAAAATTATTACTCTTTTATTGAATTTCAATAGATGTAGGTGGTGAGAAAGAAATTAGTCCATTATTATGATAGCCTTACATACCTAATTATGAAGATATCTGGTTGAAAACTTTTGTGGAGACTTATTTATCTTGAGCTAAAGGAGGAACATTAGCATTCTTGAAATTGTTGAACTTGGAATTTTGGGGCTTGACCTAGAGAGAAGAAAACCTTTTATGAAGTTCCTAGAGTAGAGGAACCTAGGAAATCCTGTGATGAGAAGCTTCTCTTTGTATCTTCAATTTTTCACTTGAAGGTTTTAGGGCTTTTGATGGAGTAGAGGCATCCTAGGTGAGTTTTAATAGAAGTTCAATATACTTAAATGTTTAGATTGATTGTTTTGATAGGAAAACTAGTTAGTTTAATGATATACTAACTTAAAATATTCAAAATAACTTAGAATATGGTTAAAAACCACAGGAAAGACCCACAATTGTCACGACCCAAGGGTATACCCTAAACATCACATGACGTACAAGACCCCGAGAGGCCCCCACTTAGAGTACATAGTGAAGATAATAGAAATCAAGAGATCAAAAGATAGTTTGAACATAGAAGAATTTTATAGAGAAAAATAGAAATTCTAAACATCATCTCAAATCCATCTCATACATAAGAGTTTATCGGGACGTAACCCATACATCAGGTTCAAACTAAAATGAAAAGGCATAATGAAATAAAGACTTGGTCTTCGAAACATGAGGCCTCACCAATCTTCAGTCTTCAACTACCAAAACATACTAGCTACGAAGGTGTGAATCGGAATAGTTGGACCCTACATTTGGGGAAATGTAGGCAAGAGTGTGTGTTAGTATAAAAATACACAAGGTACTATAGCCATTCATAAAAGTATGAAATTAGCTAAAAGGACATTTTCTTAATATGGAAAAACCAAGTCAAAACATAAGATAAGAGGGTAAGAAAGCATAAAACTTAATCATAACTGATGCAAGTAAAATCATTTTTGAACACATGCTAGATACTTCTTGAAGTACCCTTAGATTATTATTATTGTGGGAATTATCCTTAACCGACATAAATACCATGTGAGATATAAGATGATCCCTAGTGTCACCCACATCGAAAAGAGTTGTCCTACTTGCCAAGGTAGAACCATGAATCTAAGCTAAAGTGGATCCAAACATCATCCTATGGGGGCACATAGGTAAGGGATGAGTAGATTCCTTCTAGAAACCCGACCTCAACATGGAAGAGCTTCCATCCCAATATCCTCTAGATGCTAAGTATTAATCCATCGGAGTAGTTATTAAGTCTTGACTTATCTTATCATTAAGGGACATGGCTAGTCGCCACATTCATTATCATTGGATAGCTCCTTAGACCATGCATAAGAAAACCTTTCACTGTCCATGATCTTTCAAAATAGCTTTTAAGGCCCATAGTCATTCACTTCATGCTAGAGATGCCCCTAATACTAATGGAAATAGTTATGAAATCGGTGCCTATAATAATTGATGGCATATCAGGATAAAATACTAATCAAGACCTAATTTACTAAAATAGCCCAAAAAGCATGAGGAAAAATCTAGATGTCGTTCATGTCCTGTCACCAAGCTTCATAGAACATATAGAGAATCTCATCTATAATCTTTTTGTGAGTCATAAACATACTTTCATGAACATACTTTCTTTTCATAAATTCATAAGCTTCATCATGTCTTCAAAGTCAATGTATCTTAAAATTCATTTAAATCTATTTTATAAAGAGAAGATATGCATATTTTCAAAAATTCATCTTTCATAGTTCAAGACCCACAATATATCAACATAGTTTAGAAAACATGGGTTATGCATGGGCTCATAGGAAATCAACTTAAAAACATGCAGTTACTTCAATTCGTGCATGAAAAGTTCATAAATCCATCAAATAAATAAACATTAGAAGGAACCCATGACATGGAAGAAAAATCCTAACTCAATTAGAGATTTCTAATTTTGTAAATTAGAGAATTTAGGAACTTCATGAAGGAAAGGGCTCCATGGATGAAAACTATCATACCTTGATACCAAAAAGCTTGGAAGGAATGGAGGATTAGGAGGCTTGATGTTGAAACCCTAGATTTTCTTCTTCAATTTTTAGAGAGAGAAATATTTGAGAGGAGGAGCTTGATCTTCTTTTGAGAATTTGAGAGAATGAATTGGGTTTGGTGTAATTTGGGGGGATACAACAAAATATTGATTTAAAACAATTGGGGAAAAGACCCATAAGTCCTTGACTTAAAATAACCGAATAGGCATCATGGAGGCCAAAACGGGTTGTCATACACTACCTCGATCGTTCAAACGGGTCGTGAAGAATTTTGCCTGACAGTGCTTCACTATTTTGGGCATAACTTTTTACTCCAAACTTGGAATTACGCAACTCGGTGGCATTGGAAGGAGGACTCCTGGACCTATAATTTGAAAGGTCGTGGGCTACCTATATCTTTTTGTTCTATAAATATGATCTTTTGAAGTTGACCCTAAACTCTCAGTCTAATGAAACCTTTTCATAGATGACTTCACAGTCTGTGTGGGGCTTCACAGGCCATTGTGATGCTTGTGGCCCTTGACCAGTAGCTAGGAGAGAGCCCCTTCTATCTTAACCCACTTAAGGACCACTTGTATTGTCTGTGATGCCCACCAGAGGCTGTTTAAGGGTCCGTGTGAGGGGAACCCTTTTCGGAAAGTTTTCGAATGACTTCATGAGCACCAAAACAGGTTGTGGTCAATGTCACGGCCCATCTAAGGCTCCATACAGGGTCCCATGGTCCAGCTTTGGGCTTGTGACTTGCCCGCTTGGCCCCTTTCCAATCTTTCCTGAATAAGAGGTGTCACAAAAATAACTGTGAAACACATGCTGGAATTTTTTGAAAAAAATCAGTCTACGGTCCATGTAAATTTTGACAATTCGTAGTGCCAGTCGTCAAAACATGGATTGACTTACAAGGCTTCACTAAAATTTGCTTAAATTTTTACTTCGAAATCTTCACTGAGGCAAGCTTGGTGGAGTTTTAAAGAGGACTCATAGACCTTCAATTTCATAGATCATGGGCCATTAATTCATTGTAAATTGTGATATATGATTTTTTGAAATGGACCTAAGTATAATTTTATTTGAAAACTAAATCGATAAGGAATATTTCAAGTCAACTTTGAGCTAGGGGATTGTTGCGATTTCCAAATTTATTTGCATACTGAAGAATTGACCTTAAACCTAAGAATAACTTAGGAATCAACTGATAGGATCTCATATGCAAATGAAGGATGGTTCAGGTCTTAAATTAGAAATTTTTGGGGTGTTACAATATATCCCCCTTGGGATCATTCCTCCTTGAATGACAGCTAAGTAGAGAAAGGAATGGATATGAGGTAGTATTACTATATATCTTGACTTCTGAACTTTCCTACTAACATAGGTGGAAATGATTAATAGAAATAGTTTTGATACTTGACTAAAGCACATAAATCACAAACAATATGGGTTTTAGCATAGTCACGCTTTATCTGAAACTATATGACATGAAACAAGGATATATGGGCATGAAGTAAGAATATGACTACTATGCATGAAGCGATATGAATGCTATATTTAAATCCTAGCAAAACCTCTAAACCATTCCCTTTTTTTAATACCCCACCTCACCAGCTAGAACTAATAACTCTTTGAAGAGTATACTCTAACAAGATCTAAGTCAATTTTTTTGCTCTTACTGTGTTCAATCCTAGCACAAAGTAACAAGTTGCTAAACATAAGGTGATAATCCTAATCTAAATCACAACATTCAGTTTCGATATTTCTATAGGGAATCTCAACCTAATAATACTCTTCTTTACCACCGAATTCAACCAACTTTGAGTCCTAATCAAGAAATGCCTAATGCATCATGTATTTATCCTCATGTTAACATAGCCACATTCAATCCTATTACTATAACCACTCTATGGACTGCTGCTATTTAATCCCTAATTCCTCTCATCACCTCAACAAACTCAAATTTCACACATTACTATAAGGAAAATGACTCCTTAATCTTATCAAACTATTACTCATTGTAAGTGCTCATTTATTTTTTCCTCCATATTATAACCTTTGATGGAATGAGCACACCACTACTGCCACATTAAGATTCATTGCTCTCCTATCTATCATTGCTAAACTACTATCGACAACTTTGCTATCAAAACTAAAAAGGATCACTAAAAGAGCTTAGGGCAAAATATCATAAATAAGATTCATTCAAGATATCTGATATAAGAATATGCATGGTGTAACAATATCGTTTTAAACATTCAGAGTGAATCATGAATTGGTGAGACTGGGCGTACTATGAGAGATAAGTGTTTAACTGAATAGGGTCATATAATCAGGCTGATATCCATTACTCTATGGAGTAAGATTGAGATTAATGAGCTAAAGTATTTTCCCCTCATTCGATGAAGTGAGTATTAGAAATATCAATAGGATGTTGTAATGGCTGAACTATGAAATGCTAGAGTATGAATGGATCGATATATCACGTTAACTTTTTATGAACACATAACTATCTCATTCTCAACACTTGACTTGGTTTTTCATCTTATAATCTCCCTCTTAGGTCAGAAGATGATACTTTAAAGCTATGGATCTATTCCATCTTTTCTAAACTAGTCTATACTTGATTTACTCTATTACTCAGGAAAATGCTATTGTCATAGCTACTGGACTCTCCACTTGCAAATACTATGATTCCTTTTAGGGCTTCTCCCTATGATGCTTCTCTTAACCTCTTCATGTTTCGATTGAAGTCTTTGTATAATTGTTACCCGTATTGGCTTATCAAGCAGCTTAATCTAACTATTAATAGTTTGGATTCTCCTTCTTTGCCAACTAACGCCATCCTTCCAAGTTCATATCTACCTAATTGGAGAAAACTTGAATTGTATTTAAGAGGTTCATCATTGGCTATGTATGATCCCCTCAACCAAACTCTTAAGGATAATAAAAAATTCTTCCATTAGCCTACCGCACATTGACAACTCAACTATACTATCTAGGCACACATGAAAGATCATAAATTTATCTATAACCTCATCTAGATATATATGTTCTCAGGTACACCTCTTAATTCTCTTGTTAATCTAATGACTTAGCCACACTTCTTTTCTGTCATCTAAGGGTCAAAATATCACACTTGTACCACTCACATTCATTGCAAACTAGCACCTAAATTCTTCACCTAGATCAAATCTTAAAACTAACATCATCACCCTTCTGTTACTATCCTTTTTATTCGCGACACCAATCTCAACACATATGTAAATATCATTGCTCAGATACTATACTAGCTTGCAACTACTAGAAATAATTAAGAAACACTCAACTACAAAGACCATATGACATGTAGGTCAACACATATCTCAAGTCTACCTACATACATATTTTTCGCAACCTACGTATTATTTAACCACTTGATATACACCATTTCCTAATTAGTTCTATAACCATCTAAATACCATGTAGCTCTCTTTTCAAAAACTATAATCCTATATTTGATCTATCACCTAAGGAATAACCTACTCTCTAGTTAAACAACTATAATTGGTCTTCACTAACACTTTGGCACATTAAAATAAACTCCCTTCTAGTAAAACGAAATACTCTAACTCATCTTGAGAAGTAACTATTACTATACCTTATATCATGAAATCATTACAAAATTACTATTCGTTAGCCAACACATAAAGGAAAACTCCTCATTAATGACCTGCTTGGTAGATGACTACCACTATACACTTAAATTAATAACTATCCCCATTTCTTAGGTTACTAAAGTTCGGAAGAAGGCTTTAAGGGGAACTAACTCTATGTGGCTCTGGTTCAGTACTGCTTCTCGCTTAGAATCTCTTCCAGCACACTTCTAACATTGAGCACTTTTACAACTACTGCTTACAACATAGTAACTACTATTGTCCATTCAAGTTAAAATACTACTAAAGCCCTAAACATAGTTTGGTTTTAAAGGGTATCACCTAAACCAAGGCTTAGAGAAGAGAGCCTGGGAGTACATCTCCTTTTTATCTCCAACGCGTTATTCATATGAATTAGAGCGTGGTTTTTTGAATGCAAACACTTAAGATAACTCATGAGCTTCTCTCAAGCCCCTATGCATCCTCATCACTTTCGGAAGATTTTTGTTGAGAGTAACTCATCAATAGGGATCTGGGCTTTGCTTTTCAATCACCTTGAGTATGAGAAGTGGTCAAATGGATTTGAGAAACACACAAGTTTGAATAAATTGCTTATGGCACAGTTTTCAAAAATAAGGGAACTTTTGTTCAATGTATGTAGTCCCTCATTTGATGAAGGGGGGTCCCAAACAACCACAAATAAGATCCTACTGGCACGATTTTATAGACACCCTAGGACACCTAAACTATGTTCTCTAATACCATGTTTTTCATGCCTCGAGCCTATACCTTAGATGTGCTGGAACATGAAGACCAATTTTAGTCTACAAACTAACTATTAATGAGGTAGACTAACTCTAGCATATACGAGCATAAAAAATAAGCAAATGTTTAAAATAGTCTACTGAATCTTAAAGCTATCGAAAAATACTAAGTACTAAACACAAAGTTTTAAATAAAACATCTAAATTTAAAAGTCTCTATAAAACTGTCTATCCATAAATTCTCTACTGTATAAAAATGATTGTTGGGAAAAAACTCACGACACCTCAAAATGCTTCTACTAATAACTACAATACTGGAGTACTTCGAAAGGAAGGAGGCCTCACTTAAAAGCTGACGAATGGAAGAAGTGATATCAATGAAACCTCACATTAAGGATCCTAAGTATCTGAATTTGCATCATAAAGTGATGCAGATCGAATAACATAAGTACATTAAATGTATAAGTACATTGAATGTATAAGTATGTAATACAAATGATGTTAAATAACTGAATAAAACGACTACAATAGATATAAATATATATACTCAACTGAATGTAAAGAAATAAAAGAGTGAAACCATTTAAACTTTACAAAATACTTAATCATCTCTTAACTTAACATAATAAGTTATATAATAAAAATACACTCTAAACTTTAGTTGGGAGATTCTCTAACTGTAAACCATCACTATGAGCAACATGATGATACAACATATTTCCCACACTGCCAAAACTGTCCTATACCGTGCCGAGATATAGTACATCTCAACTAAGTGGATTCACTAAATCTTTGCTCGAAATTAATAAGGAGTAGTCTAAATAGTATTATCTTTTAACCCATGTTGGCTACATGGTTTATGAGGAATAAGAGTTGTCTGAACTTATCCCAATATCAGCGCTAAATACTACTCCCAATAAATATATACTTATGCTCAATTTTCTAAAACATACACTTTCTCAATTTGAGGTAATTGCTCAAAATATCCTCTTAAAAGAGGTAACCACTTTGAATTATCTATGAACTCACTAACTCATTTAGAAATCAAAATATCTCTTATTTCAATGTAAAGAGTTATAAATTTGTGAATACATAGTTTCTAATCTTACTCAAATCATGTTCAAAACACTTTCTCAAAACTTATCTTTTCTTACTTAGAAAATTGGTTTAAGACAAAAATGTTTCCTTTAAATGATTCTCAAAAATTATAACTCAAAATACGGTTCATGCTGAAATATAGATATAAACAAATAAACTCGTGGATTTCAATAACAATATAGAAAACACAATACTTAGAAATCAAGAACATAAAGCTCATTGATATTTGTCATCTCAAGACTACTCAAGATCTAGGAATAAGCCATAGATTACTATTTTACTGAAATTAGATAGATATGGAGCATGCTGAAGAACTAAGTCCATCACTATATAGCCTTACTTACTGAATTAGGAAGCTATCACACTAAATACTTTGATGGACACTCCATTTATCTTGAGCTTGAGGAAGAAGATTAGCTATGTTGGGGGAAATCTTTGAGCTTCGTATCATGGGACTTAATCTTGAAAGAAGAAACACTTTTATGAAGTACTTAGAGTGGAAAAACTTGGGAAAGCCTTGGTCGATGAAGTTTTTGATTGTATGTTGAATATTTTACTTGATGGTTTTAGGGTTCTTGATATAGAAAAGAAACCTTAGGTGAGTTATAAGAGAATTTCTAAATACTTCAATTAATAGATTGTTGATTTTGAGAGGAAAAGTAGTTAGTTGAATAATATGCTTAGTTAAAACACTCTAAAACATCTTCGAATAGGGTTAAAAATCTTTGGGAAGAACAAAAATAACCCTAAAACATGTGAAGGAAATTTCTTTAAAAAATTCACTTTGCAGTCTGTGTAAAATTCTATTATTCATTGTCCCAGTAGTAGAACATACACTACCTGCTATCACAAAAATGGTTATAACATTTTACATCGAACTCTAAACGAGGCTTACCTGGTGGCGTTGGAAAGAAGACTCATAGATCTTTAATTTGATAGGTAATGGACCACCAAAATCATTATATGCTATATGATTGTTTGAAGTTTAGTATAATCTTATTTCAAAACGTAATCTATAAGGAAGCTTTCAACTCAACTTTGTGCTATGAGATTGTTGCGACCTTAATTCATCACCAAAATTATCCCTACACTAAGCAAATTGACCTTTACACCAATAAAGAATTTAAAAATCATACGATATGACCTTATATGCAAATGATGAATGGTTCTGGTCTTAGATTTGAAATATTTAGGGTGTTACAATTTGTATTTGTATTCACCTATTGTAGATTTGTATTTGTGTTAACCTATTGTCTTGTGTAATCGTCTTTGTATTCATTTGTTGCTATGCGGTTTGTATTAATATTTGCTGTCATTTATATTTGTATATGTTTTTATTACCTTTTGTGTATTTGTATTCATCTGTTGCCATAAGTATTTATATTTCATATCAGAGTAATTTCAAGCTTACTCTCTTTCTTACATTCCAAATATAAGAGTTCTCTATTGTTGGAGATAACCAACTCCAATAAAATATCTATTTCACTCTCAAAAAAGGAATTTGATTCCCTCTCCTCAATAATATACTATTATTTCTGTTTAATTTTTATTTTCTTATCTCATAATATATATCATTTCTTTCTTTTTCTCAAAATAAAAATAATATAAATTGCAAGAAAATATTTTATAGTATAGATTTTAATGGACAATTCAAATAAAAGTGAAATCATTAATGAAATACAATTACATAAACTTTATATAAATACTCAACTTTAAATATTTTTACGTTGCTCCCATAAACGCTCTATGAATGCATTACATAGTTCAAAAAGAAGAGTGTTGTCGTTAATTTTTCCTGTCTATCTAAAAAGTTTACAAACAAGAGATTTTCATTTATATTATGTGCATCTTTCAAGTCATAATAATAATTAAAATTTTAAACTATATCACTTAAAGTGAATATTTCTGACCATGAAATGAGGCTTCACGAGCTCTTCTATCATGCTACAATGATATTGCCCACAGAGAAGGAAAATGTTCATTGCTTTGTTCATGTGTTGATACTCGACCTGCGGATTGAGATCAAGTCCATGGTGTCAGCATGCTATTCCTTCTTGGATGTAGTCGACCATGCTCGTACTATGGAGAAACTCCATTTTGAGGGCCATGGGGGCAGTGAAAAGAGGGCTCAACATTAGGGAAGCTAAAATGGGTATAATTATAGACCTAATGGCTCCTATTATAGGCTTCACCATCAGTTTTAGTAGGGTTAGTCTAGCCAGAATGTTTATGCCTCACTTACAGCTTCAAAGGTTGACTAGTATAGTAACACTGAAGGTGGTTTAGGTAAGAGTTCAAGGGGTTCATAGTCAGGTTCTTCAGGAGGTGCTGGCCATTATTTTGAAGACTGGTCTTCACAAGGTGTCTATGACTGCATTGGGAGATTGATCATTGGTCTAGGGATTGTCCAAGTGTGTGATGATTGGACATACTCCACATCTAGCAAGACTTGTTGCAGCGGTAGGACAACCAACTAGAGGGGGTGCCCAAGGTCAGAATTGTAGAAACAATTATCAGGGAGTGATATACCGTGAGTTTACGATATTTTTAATATATTTCACTTAAGAGTTCTGTGTGTCTAGAGCTATTTTGTATTGATATTAATGTGTTTTAATCATGTTTGCAGAAAATAAGTTTGGATGCGGAAGTAGAGAGACACAACTGAAGAATTGTGTAGAAAAGGGCATTTACGCGTAAGTCAAATTCCGTAGGTGGTAGGCATAGATGGACAGGCAAGGCTTGAAGGAAAATCAGGGAATTCTTGACTAAGTATGGAACCACAATTACGAAGGACGGATTGTAGATCAACCTACGGGCCGACATGCAGCTCCGTCAAATGATTCAAAGAAGGGGATTCTAGTACCTGATTTCGAAAGTTTAAGTATGGAGTAACGGAGGAGGATCTACGGACCGTGGATCGAACCATGGTTCGTCCTGCTGATCCGTCGATTATTACTGAGAGTTGGAGATTTTGAGTTTTGGAAAATTGCCCAAGTCCCAAACCACAGAAGGGACCTACAGACTGTAAGTCAGTCCATGGTCCGTAGATAAGTGTCGTAGATCGATACCACGTCCAGAAACTTTATTTCCTTATTTTGTTTCCTTTTTATTTGGGACATGTTTTTCCATATATAGGGGCATGTAAACCTCGTTTTTAGGGGCTAGACACTATTACTTTCGTTCTAGTTTTTTACTGTGGAGATTAACTTGCAACTCTAGCAATTCTTGATTTCCTATGTTCGTTTTGAAGATTTTAACTTTGAAATTCAATTTGGGTTTTTGGATTTTTTCTTCTCATTAAGTAAGTTCATGAATTCTTCTTTTACAAATATGAATTGTGTTATTGCTACTATAGATAACTATATCCACAACTAGGGTTGTGGGAACCATGAGCTATTAACAAAGTATGAATATTAACTAAGTAATTCTTGAATAGTGTTATTACATGCATTGATAATTCTTTCATTTAGAAGTCCTTTTAACGGTTCTAAACATTAGAACTCGCCTTGTTCCTACTTGCCGGACCAAGGAGGTAGTTAATAGGAAAAGAATTATCAACATAGATTTAGTGTGATACTATCTAATAGACTAATGTCAATTCATGTAAGGGTGAAAATTAAGCC
This sequence comes from Solanum bulbocastanum, assembly GCA_037074985.1. Taxonomy (NCBI): domain Eukaryota; kingdom Viridiplantae; phylum Streptophyta; class Magnoliopsida; order Solanales; family Solanaceae; genus Solanum; species Solanum bulbocastanum. The sequence goes on along the minus strand of CM073606.1, from coordinate 14,586,331 downwards.
ATACATTGATGTGATGTCTAATATGAGGTAAATGTAAGGGTTAGTAAATTATACACACGTATCTGAACCAACGTGCGGGGTGAAATTCTCTATTTTCCAGACCTAGGATTTAGAGATACATAGCTTATAACATTGGATGTAATACATTAGGAAAGGATTACTATTACTAGGATTACAGTGTTATGAGCGTATGAGGAACACGTACACCCTAGTTTCTCTCTCTCATTGATAACAACAAAGTTTGAATCCTGTTCACTTGTTACCTAACTATAATCAAGTATTTGTTTCACAAAATCCCCCCCTTTACTTGTCTCGGAAATACGTTGACTAAATGAATATAATCGTAAGTGAAGTTTAAGTTTGAAAACCATATTACTCGTGGGATCGACCCCATCCTACAAGTTGGGTTCTTTACTTGATAACGATCGCTTGTACTTCTTTAGGGAGGTGTAAATTGAGCGTATTAAATTTTGGCGCCGCTGCCAGGGAATAAGGCTTTTAGATTAAGTTTAACTACACTATTGAACTTTAGTCAATTATTTCCTAATTTTAATTTTTCTTTTGTTTTTGTTTCTCTTAGGTTCCTACTCTACTGTATGCCAAGTGCACAGAGTCAAGGTGATCCACTGACTCCTTACGATCCACAATTGAACATAACTTTGCGAAGTATGAATAATCAAGGGGTCCCAGCTAATCCTATTGAAGGAAATCTAGGTGATAGAGTTGAGTTGCTTCCTTCTAGGGTTAATAATGAGAATGCTGAAAATCAAGGTGATAATCTATTGGGAGATGCATTGAGGGTACAGAATCCACCAAAATCGATGATGCATGATAACTATAGGGTTGACTTCAATACCGCTGAATTTGAAGGACCTATTATTGTACCTACTCTACCTCTAGGGCATACATTCGTGGTGACAAGCAGTCTGATGTAGATGCTTACAACGAGGGGTTTGTTCTCTAGTATGGCATCGAAGGATGCACATGGGCACATTGCCAATTTGAGGAGTGTTTGTAAGAGTTGCATGGGTCGATTAGATTTAGACATGGATGTTATTGGGTTGAGAGTCTTCCCTCTATCATTGACCTGAGATGCTGTTGTATGGTTTACTGAGCTTCCTTATAACTCATTCCACACATGGGATCAATTGCATAAAGTGTTCATGGCAAAATACTTCCAAGTTTCAAAGAAGTTGAACCACACAAATAAACTCAACAACTTTGTAGCACTACCTGGAGAGTTTGTGACTAGTTCGTGGGATAGGTTCACTGCTTTCATAAGAAGTATTCCAAACCACCGTATAGATGATGAGTCACTAAAAGAGTATTTCTACAAAGGCCAAGATGAAAATGGTAAGGTTGTGCTTAATACTATCGCAGAAGGATCATATGGTTAGTGCACTTTTTAGGAGATTGCTAAGAAACTGGAAAAGATTTCCTGAAACAATAAAGCATGAAGTGCTCGAAAGTTAGACATTGGAAGAAGCATTTTTGTAGTTCAATCTGCACCTAGTCAATCTACCGATGACATTCGTGAGGAGATGGCTTAGATAAGGATAAAACTTGGGTTGGTGTTAAAGCATGTTAGTGGAGGTACCAAAAAAATAAATATTGTGAATTATTTGACTAAAAATCCACCACCGGTTGAGAAGTGCTATTATGAAGAGTATGTTTATGCAGTGAATGATCAGACTTGGGGTTTTCGAGACAACGTCCAAGGTTCCAATTCGGATAATTGATGCCAAGGTTGGAACTATGGTAACTACAACCGAGAGGGTCATTATGTTGGGGATGGGAACTACAATCATGACAACAACTACAACCGAAACAACTACGGCAACAGAAATGATAGGGTTGGGCCATATGTTCCTTCTTAAAATTGGGAATCTGGTAGCAGGGAAGTTGGGGGTAGTATGTCACGTATTAAGGATATGATGCAGAAGATGATACAGAGGTTTGATTTGACTGATAAGAAAGTGAAGGAGATGCAAAATGACTTGTCTGGAATCTGTCAAAAGGTTGATGCCCATGCAGTGTCCATCAAGCAACTTGAGAAGTAGATGAATAAGTTGTCCACTACAATCAATCCACGTCAGCCTGGCACACATCCTAGAAACACCATCCAAAATTCAAAGAATGATGGGCATTGTATGGCATTCACTACTCGAGGGGGTAAGCAGACCATTGATCCACACATGCTATCTGAGGTTGAAGTTGAGGTTAGTAAAGATGATGATGAGATTGAGGTTACTAGAGAGTCCGAGAATGCTACAGAGAAAGAAGTGAAGGTGACTAAGAAAGTTGTCCCCATACCTAGACCTCCACCTCCATTCCCATAGAGGTTATTGAAGAAGACTGAAGAATGAAAATATCATAGTTTTATTAGTATGTTGAAACAGCTTTCCATCAATGTTCCGTTGATAGAAGCCTTAAAGAAAATGCATGGGTATGAGAAGTTTATGAAAGATTTGGTGACTAAGAAGCAGGCCATGAGTTTTGAAAATGATGATAGGTTGTAACATTGTAGTGCTATTGCTACAAGGTCCCTTGTGCAGAAGAAAGAGGATGCCGGTGCCTTCACTATTCATTATATCATCTGGTTGTTGCATTTTGCTAAGGCTCTGTGTGATTTGTTGGTAGTATTAATCTGATGCCATTGTCCTTTTACAAGAAGTTGGGTTTGGGAGATCAAAAACTGACTGCGATGTGATTGCTCATGGTCGATAGAACTATGAAGAAGCCCATTGATGTGCTCCAAGATGTACTAGTGAAAGTGGATTCTTTCATCTTTCCAGCGGATTTTGTGATACTTGATTGTGAGGTTGATTTTGAGTTTCCCATCATCCTTGGGAGACCATTCCTTGCCACTGGGCATGCTTTGATCGATATGGAGAAAGGGCAGATGAAGTTCCGATTGAATAATAAAGAGGCAACTATCAACATTTGCAGATCCATGAAACAGAGTAGTGAGCTCATGTCGGTATTAGTGGTGAATCATATTGTAGAGAATGGTTCTAAGGTGCCTATTGAAGAGAGATTGGGTGTTTATGCACTAGCAGTGATAATGATTAATTTTGAGGGTGATGGGATTGAAGTCAATGATGAATTGGTCGCCGCGCTTGATAGGTTGGAATTCTAGTCAAAACCAAAGAGATTGGAGTTAGACTTGAAGAATCGCGACTCTCCTCCAGCAAAACTGTCAGTTGAAGAGGCTCCAAAATTGGAGCTTAAGGCTCTACCATCACATTTGAGGTATGTATTCTTGGGGAGAGATGGCACTCTACCGGTCATCATTGTGGCAGATTTGAATGTGACACAAGTTGAGGCATTGGTTTTTGTATTGAAGAGGTTCAAGCAGGCTATTGAGTGGACTATTGCGATCATTATTGGGATCTCTCCTGGCATTTGTTCTCATAAAATCCAACTCATGCTGAATCACAAGACTAGTATTGAGCACCAGAGAAAACTAAATCTGCCTATATAAGAGGTAGTGAAAAAGGAAATCATCAAGTGGTTGGATGCTGGAGTTATTTATCCCATTGCAGATAGTAGTTGGGTTTGTCTTGTTTAGTGTGTGCCCAAGAAAGGTGGGATGACTATGGCTCCGAATGTGAAAAATGAGCTTGTTTTGATGCAGCCCGTGACTGGATGGAAAGTCTACATGGACTATCAAAATTAAATGCTTGGACAGAAAAGGACAACTTTCCTATGCCGTTCATAGATCAGATGTTGGACCAACTTGCGGGTAAGGGTTGGTATTGTTTTCTTGGTGGTTATTCGGCCTACAATCTGATTTTTATAGCTTCGGAAGACCAAGAGAAGACCAACTTCACTTGCCCTTATGGGACTTTCACCTTCAAACAAATGTCATTTGGGTTGTGTAATGCTCAAGCGACCTTCCAGCGTTGTATGATGTCAATATTTTTTGATATGGTGGAGGACAATATTCAGGCATTTATGGATGATTTCTCTGTGGTAGGTGACTCTTTTGATCATTGTTTAGACCATTTGGCCAAAGTACTAAAACAGTGTGAAGAGTGCAATCTTATTCTCAATTGGGAAAAGTGCCACTTCATGGTAAAAGAGGGGATAGTTATGGGTCATCAAATTTATAAGAAGGGTATTGAAGTTGATAGAGCGAAAGTTGAGGTAAAAGAAAAACTTCCACCACCTATCTCTGTTAAAGGTGTTAGAAGTTTTCTTGGGTATGCAGGTTTTTATGGGAGGTTCATCAAGGATTTCTTCAAAATTTCACATCCAATGTGCAAATTGATCAAAAAGGAGTGTAGATTTGAGTTTGATGATGCTTGTCTGATAGCATTTTAGGAGTTGAAGGAAAATCTAGCTTCCGCACCTATCATTATTCACCAGATTAGGGGCAACAATTTGAGGTAATGTGTGATGCGAGTGGAGTGGCACTTGGTGTGGTATTGGGACAAAGGCGAGAGAAGATTCTTCATCCTATTTACTATACCAGTAAAGGTCTAAATGTGGCTCAAAAGAACAATACAATGACTGAACAAGAGCTTCTTGTGGTGGTTTTCATATTTGAGAAATTTCAATCATACTGCTTGGTACTAAGGTCATAGTGCATACTGACATTCGGTATTGAGGTATTTGATGTCTAAGAAAGATGCAAAACCGAGGTTGATTAGATAGGTGCTGCTGCTGCAAGAGTTCGACTTTGTGGTGAAAGAGAGAAAGGGGACAAAAAATCAAGTTGCCGATCACTTGTCTATATTGGAGGAAGAATTTATGCTCAAGCTAGGTGATAGGGCTGAAATTAATGATGCTTTTCCAGATGTACAGTTATTGGCTGCTTCCTATGATCTGATTCCTTGGTTTTACAGACTTTGCTAACTACTTGGCAAGTGATCTGGTGCCATTAGATTTGTCGTTTCACCAAAGGAAAAAGCTTATGCATGATGAGAAGAATGAGCCTTATTTGTACCGTAGTTGTGCTGATGGGATTATTCATTGTTGCGTGTATGAGGTTGAGATGTTGAGTATATTAGAGGCATGTCACTCATAGCCTGTTGGTGGGACTCATAGTGGTATTCGGACTGAGCATAAAACTTTGCAGTGTGGGTATTACTTGCCTACCATCCACCAAGATGCTCATGATTTCGCCAAGTCTTGTGACCGTTACAAAAGAGAAGGAGGAATTTCAAAAAGGCAAGAGCTTTCTATGAATCCGCTATTGGTGATAGAGTTATTTAATATATGGAGCATTGATTTTATGTGTCCATTTATGAGTTCAGATGGGATGAAGTATATTCTTGTTGCGGTTGATTATGCGTCGATGTGGGCGGAAACAATTGCTCTTTCCAACAGTGAAGGTAAAAGTGTCATCGCGTTCCTGAAAAAGAATATCTTCTAATGATTTTGTACACCTAGGGTAATTACCAGTTATGGAGGTTCCCACTTCTGTAATAAGTTGTTGAAGGCGCTACTTGACAAATATGGCGTCCGCCACAATGTAGCCACTCCTTACTATCCGCAGTCTAGTGGGCAAGTTGACGTGTCCAACTGAGAGATCAAGCAGATTTTGGCTAAGACTGTGAATGAAAATAGAACTGATTGGTCAAGGAAGCTTGATGATACTATATGAGCCTATCACACCGCATGTAAGACTCCCATAGGTATATCCCCCTACCAACTTGTATATTGTAAGTCTTATCATTTGCCGGTAGAACTAGAGCATAAGGCTATATAGGCGCTAAAGAAACTAAATTGGATTGGGGCGCTGCATTGAATCAAAGAGTAAGTTACATGAATGCGCTTGATGAGTTTCAATTAAAAGGTTATGACAGTTCAGCCTTGTAAAGGAGAAGATGAAGAAGTATCATGATCAAAGGATTGAAAAGCAAGAGTATGTTATGGGTGATCTGGTGCTTCTATTCAACTCTAGGTTGCGTTTGTTTCTTGGCAATCTCAAGTCCAAGTGGACCGGGCCATTCATATTCACGAAAGTCTTACCACATGGAGCAGTTGAGCTCAAAAACAATGAGGGGACAAGGTTCAAGGTGAACGGGCAAAGGATCAAGGTCTATCTGGGAAAAGAGCAGAATGTGCAAGAGGTGGTTGAGGCCTACTATCTAGATGAAGTCTGAGTAATCAAGAGGCATGTGTCATGCCACAACATTAAATCAAGTGCTACTTGGGAGGCAACCCAAGATGTACAATCTAGCCAACTATAGGTTTTTCTTTTCAATTTAGGAGTTTTCATTATTTAGTTTATTTTCTGTAATTTTTAGATTGGTACTTTTATTTTTGTTTTAGTGTTGGCTAGGTATAGCATATGCTCCGTGTCTAAAAAAGTGTCCTGAAAATGTAAAAACAAATGCCTAATGGTTGCTAAATGTGCAGGAGCAAAAGGCAATCTGCGAAAAAATGGTTGTGCACAGGTCTACGGACCCCATCGATGAGCCGTGCTTTCATCCACCGACCATGAATCTGTTCGTAGATCCCAGATGAGATCTATAATTTTTTCTAAGTGTTAAAGTGACCTACAGACCCTCTTTACGGTCCGTAGGTCGACCCACGAACCATAGACGTGGTTTCGTGGGTCCACTCTTTAGTTTCGCCTTACCCGACCCGGACAACTTTTAAATTAAAACCCCTTTATTTTATATTCATTCCCCATATTCAAAACTCCCTCCCAACCATTTTTAACTCCTTCATTTCCTAAAATCCCTCCGTTAATCCCCCTAAATCCCACAAACCACTCCCCATTCACTTCCCCATATTTCCATCACCCTTTTCTCTCTTCCCAAATTATTTCCTCCATTTCCAAATGATTCCATTGTCTGAGCTCGGCGTCGAAAGGCTAGCAAAAGGTCTAAGGAGTTCATTGTCGTAACACAATCACTCACTTCTGATACTTGTAAGGTAATTTAATTCACTGTAACTTTGAATTTCGGTATTCATTATTACATACTTGAAGTCACGAAGTGGTCTTCACCTTGGGTTGTTTTCGTATTAGATTGCTTGTTGAACAAATGTTAGAAACACCTATGGGATGATAGAATATGATTTTGTAGTCTTATTAGTCGAATAACTCAATGAAAATTTTGTCTAGATGAAAGTTTCGACTTAGGGTTCCTAGTTTTGTATGCAATAAAAGGTAAATACTAAGTAATCGAAACCCTAAGGATGACTAAATTTTGTTGAAATGCATGATTAGGCTTAGGATGAATGATTAAAATTGTCAAAAAATGGTTTAAACATGAGGCATGTCTGATACCTAGCACAAACTTGATCCATGAGACCCCGTCTACGGACCATACATCAACTACGGACCGTAGATCAGGTCCATGGGTCTATTGCACATAGAAATTCCACCAAGTGTGGAACCACAAAGGTGGACTACGGTCCGTAGGTTAATCTACGGACCATTCTGCACATATGTGGTTCCCATCAGAGCCCAACTTTTTGGGACTTCTGACCTACGAAAGGGATGCACGGATCGTAGTTACATACCGTAGGCTGAAGCTACTATCTAAAATTTTTTTTAGTTTTTGTTTTGGTTCGTTCTTTGGTTTAAAATATTTTTGAGTGTGTCATTGGTCTATTTTGGTACTAACTAAGCCTCCACAGGTACCATAGCTCCCAAGAAAGCTCTGGTCGATACCACAAAGGGTAAGTCAAAGTCAGTTGCACCTACCTTAAGGCGCATTGATGAAGATACTTATGCAAAGAAGGATCCTGCCTATGTACCACCTACTACAAGGACATAGGCACTGCCTCCTGGTAGGTGGTTCCCCACGTAGTCACTCCCTTCCACTCTGATGAGGAGGATACAGTGATCGGGTCACCGGCTGGTTCTGCTTCGGGATCTAAGGTCAGTTATGCATTCGGCTCTAAGTGTGGCTTTGCTTTCGACTCTGATTCCGATTTCGCATCTAGGTCAAGTTCACATGGTAAGGCTGCCTCGTCTAATGAGGCTACTAGTGAGGGGGATATTCAAGTGCCACAGAATACCGACCTTACCCAGTTGTGGAGAAGCCAAATAAGTGGTGTATAGATGGTCAGTGGCAGATATACAGGGATGCTAGGATGATAATCATGAAGATTAGGATGGCTCAGATAGTTACAGAGGAGCGCAGGGTACTCACGGGCAGCATGCATACCATGCCTTACATCCATCGACTCTTCCAACAGCATAAGTGTGAATGGATGGCTTGGGAACTAGGGACATATATCAAGGAGATCGTTAAGGAGTTTTATGCTTCCTATGCAACCACTCTTCGAGGCTCTACTCACGGCTACACTAGTGCGTAGGGTTTCTGTGAATATATTTGAGATTACCATCTGCCATTTCCTCTACGGCCCAGCCCACATTGGGGCACTCAACACTGTCGAGTTTGACTACAGATAGGACATCGTGCAGAGCGGGGAGTTCTAGCGGAGTGCAGATAAAAAGGAGTCCATATTACAATGGCTAGCGAGTTACATTACTACAGATGAAGAGCGAGCCGAGTGGGTCAGCACCCCAAGATTAAGGATCAAAAAGGCCACTATGAATTATTTGGCCAAGTTCTTCTGGCTATTAGTGCGAAACCGGTTGTCACCTACTCAGGTAAACAATGCACTTACATGGGACATGTTGTGATGGTTGCTGCCTTGGTAGCTGGGTTTGAGATAGACTTTGCTCGCAAGCTACATGCGGAGATCCATGAGCGGGCCTTTCGGTTTACCACCACTTTACCCTTTCCTTGCATTATTTTCTAGCTATGCAGAGATGCTGGGGGTTCCAATTTGGCACTTTGACAAGCTGGTGTAGGTAACAAAAATTGTAGACATCGGCCTGATTAGGGTTGAGGTCAACATAGTTGTGCCGCAATGAGAGCCATAGGTGGAGGTACCTCTACTGGGTGCAACTTAGTTGTAGATATAGAGATAATGTAGGGTCATGAGGATGCCCCGGCCTCCCATTCTTCGGCCACCAGTCAGGCTCTAAGCTCCTTCATACCTACCCCCTCTTCAGGGTCTGTTGTTGTGCCCCTTGCCTGTGTTCAAAGATTGGAGGCACAAATGGCCACACTGCTTCAACATATGAAACCTTAGATGTAGAGGTATATATCAGAGTCTGAGGCCAGGATGGGGCACATGATGGACCTGAAGTTCTATGCCGTTAATAGGCTCATAAACGCCTTTGAGTTGAGAGTCCTCGAGCGACTAGCCCCCACCATAGATATCTCCTCTTTTCGGAATGAGTTGGATAGTCTTCGTGTCGATCTTGATGCCATCTGAGGGTATCATTGGGGCTTCGAGTTATGTGCCTGCTACTGTGAGACTATTGCTACTGTGAGAGATGATGTGAGCATTACTGTTGATGCTGCGATGATAGATGGGAGCGCTACTGATGGCATTCCCTATGATGATCCTGCAGGCTTCGGGAGACTAGACCCACCGGCTTGTTGAGTTCTTTGGTGCATTTGTGCCACATGTTTGCTTCACCTTCACCCTACTCTTTATTGCTTATTTTTGGGTGCTTTGAGGAAAATAACACTTTATTTTTTTGGGGGTGGGGTAAACGGATTATAAGTGATAGGGTGAAGTCTGAGTAACTCAACTCATAGTCCTCTCTTGGGGTTTTCTTGCTTGTGTTCTTTTCTACCAAGAGACTGTTTTTGTTTCTGTTGAACCAGCATGTGTTAGGACTATACATATAGGAACATGAGAAAGAATAAAGAATGATGGCATGAGCATGAAAGAAGAAAATGATACCCATCCAAAATAATTTTTTCATGCCTTAGACAATGTAAATACTTAGTTGCTCATGCTAAGTATGTATACTACCAACATGGCTCTGATACCAAATAAAGGATCTTAAGTATTGAGGAAATTAAAAAAAAAGAACCTACAAGTGGGAGATAAAGTATTTTAAAAGGTGTCTCCATGGAAAAAGATTATGAGATTTGGGAAAAAGGAAAAACTTAGTCCCCAATTTATTGGACCTTATGAGATACTTGAAAAGGTTGGATAGGTTGCATATAGATTGGTTTTGCCACCTGAGTTAGACAAGATCCACAGTGTTTTCCATGTTTCTATGCTCAGAAGATATCGTTCAGATCCATCTCATGTTCTTCCAGTTGAATCTATTGAGGTTAATCCTAACTTAACGTATGATGAAGAACCTATTTTAATTCAAGCTTGAGAAGTTAAGCAACTTAGAAACAAGAAAATCCACTTAGTAAAGATACTTTGGAGGAACCACTCGAGAAAAGAAGCTACCTGGGAGAGAGAAGAAGACATGAGGACCCAGTATCCACACTTGTTTCGGGACTAATGTAAGGTAAATTTCAAGATGAAATTTCTTTAAGGGGGAGAGAGTTGTAACACCCCTAAATGCTAAAAAGTGGTTCTTGTCGATTGACCATTGCTTATAACTATAATATGTTTTACTCTTATGTTGGAAACTTGAAATTTTGGTGATAATTGCTAACTTCCTTAGCATAAGTATATCGTAATTTATGGGATTGAAATTTAGTGAATTTCGGTTCCTTCAAAGCCTAAAACCTTAGAACCTTAATTAACCAATTTTTCATCAAAATCAAAAGAGAAAAACTTGGTTTTTTTGGCTGGAATTCGAGAGACACACTGCTTTGTTGGTAAGTGCTGAAATCTATTTCTGAGTTGGGTAGTGGTTGATAATTTGTGTATATCGTGCTCTCTAGAGGTTAGCTTACTATGAATAAATATGTTTTGGAAAGCTACTTCACATACCTACAGCTCTTATGTTTATGTGAAAGTCTAATTTAGCTGTTATGGGTTCGAGTTATGGGACGCAACACAGGACAAGTTCTGTCCAGATTTCGGATTCAGAAATCCTATATGAACAATTGTTAGTGTATCGATGATATCATTTGGTACAAAATCTATTTCTCGGTCATTTTTTTTGCATTACAATCTTAAGATATGTATCTACATCTTTCATGAAGGTTGTAAATTTTTATTTAGCTGTTATGGATTCGAATATGAGACGCAACATAGGACAAGTTCTGTCCAGATTTCGGATTCAGAAATCCTGTATGAACAACTGTTAGTGTATCGATGATATCTTTTTGTACAAAATGTATTTTTCGGTGATTCTTGTTGTATTGCAATTTTAAGATATGTATCTACATCTTTCATGAGGTTATAAAGTCTAGTTTTGTCATTTTCCTTTTCAAATCTAAGTTACAACATGGGGACTATATAGGCCAGAATCACTGTCTTGGGAACATAGTTGTATCTGTGCAGGCTGAGCTTACTTGTGATGATAATCTTGTTTTAATTCGAAATTATTGAGATATTAGGAATTAACGAAGTTATTTAATTATATTTTTAAGGTCGTATATACTTGTGAACAAGTTAAGGACCTTGATACGTTGGTTGGTCTACGATTTGAGCTTGCGCAGTTTTGTTGGACTGTTGCTAGGCTAAAGTATTAAGGTTTGTGTATAAACTTGTAATTGCACTCTTTTAACTAATGTATATTTGAAATTTGATCTCGATACCTTGGTTACCTCTTGTCACTTTGCATTGTCGTGTTGGTATGACGTTTGTGTAACTCGCCCACTTGTACGGATTGTTTGATCACTTGGCATACTTGTTGGGACCTTCTCCTTCTTGTGGCTTTGACTTTGCCACTATTGGCATGCCTCTTGATTCGGATCATTTGCCATCTTGATTCTGGATTTGTAGTCAGTCTTAAGAATGGAAGTTGTCCATTTTAAGTACGAACTAGAAAGCCATTTTTAATATGGTTCTTGGTTCTCTTGATTATTGGGTTGTGACCCTTCTTGATACAGGGCGTTGGTCCTTCTTGATACTTGCTTGTGTCAGGTGTGACGATATGAGGTATATATAGGGCGATCCTTGTTATTGAATCTTTTGGAAAATGGTGCTATGAGCTTTCTTGACATTTGTATCTTTGAATATCGAAATTGATAGTTGTTATATATATTGTTACTTGATTTATTTATTATGTTTCAATTATGCTGCTCATTGACTTGAAAAAGGTAGCTTGGTGAATTTTTGAGAACTCCGAACCTATAGTTTTACACCACTAAGCTATATGCTTAGCGATAGTTGTTTCTATCATAGGGGCTGATCAAGAGGAGGCGTGAAGCTGGCCATTGGGGATGGAAATTTTGAGAACTTTAAAGAAGATCACATTTGCATATAGGCATTTATATTTTGTATAAATTTGGGACTTATACACGATCTATGTGGTGTATATTTACATGTAATATTAAGGGCTAATCGGATCATGTCCATGGGTTGTAATATAAGTATGGCTACAGGTTTTGTTTATTTGGGGTGTGTAAGCCCATGCAATATATTACATTTCCTACTTGTTTTGAACGATCGTATGAAGCATGAACCCATTTAGTTTGGGCACTCGGAAGTTGAATTTTTTTTTTGTAGCATCATCTACTAGCGTGGGGACAATATATGCATTAAAAATATTTCATGAGTTATTGACATGTAGTAATATGAAAGGGTCGTTACATCCACAATAATTTCCGACTTAGGGTGGTCAAGGATTTTCTTATTCATTAGTAAGCAGGCTCTCACATGACCCTGGATGCTTTAATTGTGGTGAGCTGAGACATTTCAAGAGGACTGCCCTCACATTCATATTGTTGGATTGGTTCAATAGTAGACTAGAGTAGTGGTTCTAGTGGGTGGAGGTAATCATGGTAGAGGACATTCACAAGGTAGATAAGGAGGTAATTAGGGATGTCATGGAGACTGAGGAAATGGTAATGCAGGGAGGGAAGTGACATAGATTGATAAGAGGGTTGCTCGTAATGATGATAGAGCTCCTTTTTGTGACTGGATGGCTACAGTGTTGTTTGATCCAAGTTCTACTTATTCTTATGTGTATATTAGTTTTGCTCTACGACTTTATTAGATTTGTGATACCCTTGATTCCCCTTTTTAAGTTGCAACCCCAATTGGAGAGTCTGTAGTAGTAACTCACATATATCGTGATTGTTCTGTGATGTTTATGGGTCTGCAGACATGGGTAGATTTAGTCATATTGGATATGCTAGACTTAGATGTGATATTGGGTATGAATTGGTTATCTCCTCATTTTTATTTGCTAAACCTCAATGCTAAGACAATAACTCTAGAGATCACAGGAAGGAAAAAATTTGAATGGGAAAGGGTGTACAAGTCTAAGACATTAAAGATCATATCCTTCCTTCAGGCTAGCAAACTAGTAGGACAGACTTGTATGGTCTATTTGGCTCATCTTGGGGATGTTATTGTAGAGTTCCCTTCCATTGAGTCTATTCTTGTGGTTTTAGAGTTTTCGGAGGTATTCCCTTCATATTTGACTAGTATGCCTCCGAATAGGGACATAGACTTTTATATCAATTTGGATCTGAGTACTCGCTCGATTTCTATTCCTCCCTATCATATGTCTCCGACAGGGTTAAGAGAACTCAAGACTCAGCTTCAACAACTGCTTGGTAAGGGATTTATTTGTCCTAGTGGTTCTCCTTGAGGTAGTTTTGTGTTGTTTGTCAAGAAGAATGATGGTAGCATGAGAATGTGCATAGATTACTAGTAGTTGAATAAGGTCACCATCTGGAATAAGTACCCCTTACTTAGCATAGATTATCCATTTGACAAGGTGCTTCAATTTTCTCTAAGATTGACTTCAGGACAGATACCATCAGTTAAAGATTAGGCATGAGGACATACCTAAATTGGCCTTCAGGACACAGTATGGGCACTATGAGTTCTTATTAATGTCATTTGGGTTGACCAATGCCCTTACGACATTCATGAGATTGATGAATGAGATGTTTATACCATTCTTGGATTCCTTTGTAATCATGTTTATATATGATATCTTGATCTACTCCAAGGGAAAGGATGAGCATCTAGATCACCTTCATATTGTTCTAGGTATCCAAGTGAAACAAAATTTGAAAGCTATGCTTTTCAAGTGTGAATTCTGGCTTCCCTCAATTGGCATGTAGTTTTTAAAGATGAGGTGATGGTAGACCACCAAAAGATTGAGGCAATAAAAAATTGAGTTCGGCCTAGCTTTGTTACTAAAGTTGGAATTTTGTGGGTTTTGCTAGCTACTAACGCAGGTTTGTGAAAAACTTTGATTCTATTGCTACGCATTTGACCAAGTTGACCCAAAAGGTGGTACCATTCGAGTGATCACATAAGTGTGAAGAGAATTTGAAAAAAATTCAAGAACCTTTTGACTACAAAGCCTATCTTGACATTCCCAATGGAATGTAAGGATTTCATTGATTATTGTGATGCTTCACATTCAGGCTTGGATGTTGTGTTGATACAGGATTGGGCAACTTAACGCAAATTCTAAATATTGAAACAATTCAATACTTCAGAATAAACTGAAATTTCTTTAAATTAAAAGTACTATAAAAATATTCCAACTCAAGTTATTGTATCCACTTGGACACATGAAGAACAACAAAAGTACTCTTGCAGCTCTACAAATTATTTAATATAAGAAATACTAATAGCATCAAGAAAATCAATGATTCATTTACTAAAAATAATAAATAAGCAAATGGAACTCAGGCTATATATAACGGTAAAGTCTTTCGCACATCACAGGTGATAATTCAATTCTTACTATTTCCCTTGGGCCGTTTGCCATTCCTTATCACCCAATGTACAATCAATTTAAACGAAGAAAATGAAAGGAAGCACAATTCCAAAAAGAAGTCTTGATCATGGACTTGCAAATGCATTTTCAAACAACATCCTCACAAACTCTTCATTAAGGGGATTGCAAATTTTGGACAGAAAGTCCTCTGAACGGGAAATCACATACGAAAATACTCCGCTTTCACTTTGTCGCCGATCGGAAACTTTCCCTCTGCAAAGTGGGCACGTCCAGTGAGACTGTAGCCAAATATCAACACAGTTAACATGAAAAGCATGGCCGCATTTTTGTAGTTTTCGGTATTTCTCTCCTAATTTCACATCGTAGAGGCAAACGGCACAGTAATGTGCGTCCCCATTGTCGACAACAGTAAACACCGGCGGTAGGCGGTGATTGTCATGGCGAAACCACCAAAAATTTATACAGCAAATAAAAAAAAAAAAAGGAGGACTGCAGTAGTGGCCAGGGTTATGAATTCAACTTGATATGCCATGGCTTTTGGAAAATTTTAAAGTGTTTGTTGGTAGGGATTGATGCTCGTTGATTTTATACACTTCATATTCGTGTATTGTGGACAATCAATTAATTGAAGCTTCAAGGACAAAATTAATACTGTTATTTTTAATTTTTAGCCCTTTATTTATTAATCCTACTTGGTGTTTCATATTTGACTATTTATCAAGGTACTCATAAGTTCTAAAAATTATTGATACACCTCACATTTTCTATATTCATTATTTCACCTCCCTCGTTATACAATTGAGGGTGTTTAGTTTAATACCTTTTGTGAAAAAAATTATATTTTTATACGTAAAAAATTATACAAGTATATATATATAGGTCAAATTATTTTTCATACATATATATTAATTCTTCAACACCATTAGTGACATTTCTGATTTCTATTTAATTACTATTACAACTTCAATTAACTGTGAATATGGATGGGGCCGTTGAAATTATAAGATTTTACTCCATGGCTCATTTTTTTCTATGTTTAGTTGGTCAAAATGTTTGGAAAATATTTTTCTATAGAAAATAAGTTTCTCAAAAATAAAGAAAATGATCTTCCTAATAGAAGAAGGAAAAACAAGTTATATGAGTGACATTCTAAATTTATTGTCTTCCCTCCGTCCATCCAATTAAATTGAATTTTTTTCCATAAAACTAAAGAAGCTCTTACTAGTGTCAATGATAAACAGAAAATATAAAACTAGTTTTGTAATTAGTAAGATTAGAGATAGTAAGAGTAAAAGTATTATGAAAAATGGAGGGTCTAAATAAAAATATGAACCTTATCCTCTAGTTTGATAGGAGTACAAGACTTGGATATACTTCATTCAACTATAGGCATTAAAAGATTGTAGAAAAATTTAGATGTCAACATCACACAATTCAATTCATTATTAGATCCCATTTTTATAATTTAGATACACTTCATTCAAATCATAATTTAACTAGTCCATTTTTATTTGTCATATTACATTTTTTAAAAGCTAATTTGACTAATTTTTAAAGTTAAATTAGATTACATTAATTTGATATTTTAAACAAAATATTTAAATATTTAAAAACTATACGAGAAGTACTATAAATTGCAAATTTTTGTACATCAATATGATGCAAAAATACATCATAAAATGTTAGTCAAAGTTCTTATCATTTGACTTTCAAAATAGAAACCATGACAACTAAAACTGAATGGAGGAAGTATAAATTAAGTTAGCGGGAAAATAAACATAAAGATAATGCAATCATTTGAACTGGATGGGTAGAAATAATTACAGGAGTAATATTATGTATTAATCATTCAAAGTGGTTGTTCTGTCAAAAACTTTTAAGGAACTCAAAGTTTTAACATGTTAATGATTAGTCGTATTATTAGTTGTATTACTCTGCTAATTTCTTTATCTTATGAATTTGGTTATTATTTATAATTTTTTAACACTTTAATTATCGTGATACGTTGTTATGAATATTGTTTAGAATGACTTATCAAGTTATCTATAATATTTTTCATGACTGTTTTTATTTTCTTTATTTATTTCTCTATTTATATTGCTTCACACTTTTTTTGGTGAGTGAAATTTGAAAGTCACTTTATCGACTTCCTCATAAGTAATGATAAGGTCGTGTATACTCTACCCTTTCTATTTTGTACTATAACAAAAATAGCTTTTAGCGGTAATAAACATACAGATTAACAAAGAATGCTAAAGAGTTTTACCGACATTAGTTAGTTGTCATTAAATCTAATGTCACTATAAACTTTAGGGACATTTACAAAGAATATTAATTGCCGCTAAATATATATTTTTAGTGACAATTAAACTATTGCGGTTATCTAAATGCCGCTAAAGATCATTTTTATGGTAATGGAGGGAGATATACGTAGCGTTGTTATAAAGTTCAAAGAAGTTTAATGATCGGACATTTGAACCCACCCATGTGCTGTTTAATTGAGTAGATCCCTACTTGTTTGGCAAGATAGAATTATGTTAGTCAATCAGCTCATGGTTTCTTTTTTGCCAAATAACTTAAACAATTATATCATTAAATTATTCAGACAATAATTTTAAATATATTTATTTAATAATAATTAGTATTGGTTTTTCAAAATAAAAATAAATAACAATTTATCATAACAAGTATTGGTACAAAACAATTACTATTAAAGAATATATAAACGTAAATGCTAAGCGAATGTAGACAGTAAATTTAATGCTTTGGTTTGTGGATATCTCCAGTTTACCTTTAGCTAATATTGTAAGCATAAGTAATTTCCTTACGTACTCTTAACAAGTACATACCCCTCCTTCCAAGTTATGTGGAACATTTTTTTATTGTTACATCCTTACCTAAATTCTAAGTTTATCTATATTTTGCTTTGTACAAAATCAAGAACGATATTTGGAAAATTTTTTAAATAAATACCTCCTCCGTCCCAATTTATATGAGATAATTTGACTTAGTAAGGAGTTCAGGAAAAAATGAAGACTTTTAAAATTTGTGTTGTAAATTAAGTCATATATGTTTGTGTGACTATAAATTATTGCATTAAGGGTAAACTGATTATTTTAAAGTTAAACTGTTACAATCTTTATAAAAAATTTAAGAAAAGATATGTTATTGCCTAATTCTTCTTTGCGCGGATGTTCTTGATTTGATGGAATACCTGCAGCTCCACACTTGGAGCAAAGACTTCTTTTTATGCGGAAGACTTGCAGATCACCACTAACTACAAGAGAAGTCCTGATTAGCTGGGTATTTTCATAGGGATAATACAGTAAAATCCAAAGTAATTTGGTATGCAGATTTTCTTGCCAATTGAAATCCGATGGAAAAACCTTTGTAGCTAACTATTACTTGCGGATTTACGAAATGCCTAGGTAAGTTAGTTGCGGAAATAAATCCGTATGTACCTTATTTGCAAATTTTCTACCATTAATTATCAAAAATTCACAAGATTCTTTTGGTAAAGTTTCATACAAAAAGGAATTTACCTGCGGATTATCATAGAAAATTTTGCAAGTTATTCCCCATGAAGATTCCCAAGTAAATCTGTAGGAGGTTTGGAGATAATAATTCTTGATTAATAAAATAAAATTTCTTGTGGTTATTTATGAAATGATTTGGCAAGAAATTTTTTATAAAATACTCAAGTAAATCTGCAAAAACAAATTCTCACAAAAAAGTTTCATGAATATTTATTATGTAAATCCCCATGTAAAATCCCCAAATTCACATTCAAACTGCTAGATAAATTTCACAATTAAACAAAACACTATTTGAAACCTCCCATAATTCTCAAAATCATCATTCAAAACAAAATCATTTCAACTAACAAAAAACATAATTCATAACATCCAAGTCAATAATGTATGATTCTTAAATGGTCCAAAATAAAATATTTCAAATTTAAATCCTCAATAGTACTACCAACCAATTGAATCATAAGTATGATCACTCTCGTTCACGTTATCAGTGTCAAAATCTTTTTCATTCATGCTATTACAGTCATCATCACTTTCATTCTCATAGACTTGTTTGTCTTCTTGAGATGATAGCTCATTTGGAAATGATTTCTTAAATACATGCTTCACCAACAAGTCTAATTCCTTTCTCATCTTCTTATTTTTGTGTCGTTCATTCTGCAACTGAGCATACAAATCAGCATTTGAATCATTTAAATGTGGCTTAATGATCTCATCAATATCTTCAGGAAAGTTGATTTTGATTGCTTTGATGCCTTTATAGTTCGACCTAGAATTCCAAGACCTTTGACTCTTCCTTTTTTCTTTCCACCAATAGATTGCACCCAGATATCCATTTCACTTAGTTTAGAAGGTTGACTAGCTTCTCCCTCCCCATCTAATGCAATTTGAGCCGCTAATATTTCTTGTTTCTTTCTTTCGAACTCTAGCTGCATAAGGATATACTATTTTAAACCATCTATAGTGCCATTAAAAATACATCAGCAAAATATATTGGATTCTAGCATCCAATGTAAGCACAATAAGAAAATTTGAGAAATGGTAACTCATATGAACAATTTAATTTATGTAAATGATAACATCATCTTCACAACTAGTAACTCAACATCTTCTAAAATGATGGAAAACATATTTCAAGCCAGCTTTATAATTTAACGATGGAATGAGACAGAGAATAGAAATAAATTTCATATATAAAAAAGGTTTTTAGTAAACAAATCAAACAAAGAAAATAAATTTTGAAATCACTAGATTGAAGCTAAATGTCTTAACTAAGCTTTCAAAATGCAAAAAATTGAATGTTGAATTCAATTATTCTAAAACACATCGAGTTACAAAGATAAAACAACCTGAATGTAAATAAACTCGAGTTGAAGCTAAATGTTATAACTAAGCATTAAAAACGTAGAAAATTGAATGTCTTAACATATCAAGGTACACGCATTCTTGTTTCTCTAAATATTATCTAAGATTAGTCTTATCAAGTTTTTGGATCCTTTTTTTCTAAGATATTAGTATAAAGCTTTCACTTCTGTTTTACACCACTTATCTGTTCATTGCAAAAATCATAAGTTCTAAAAAAACTTAGCAATATTTTTCGATGCAAATTTTTGAACCTTATAAACAATTTTCCTATGGTAGACTTAAATTTATTTTGTAAGTATAACCCTGAGAACCTTTTGTTCTTTAAATTTGTAAAATGTGTGCTTTTTAGTTTAGTTAATTCAGAACTCCACTGCTATTAAAAAAATTAACAGACGAATGAGGTCATCTATTTTGCCGAGTGAATGGAATATTCAGTTATATTTTTTTCCTTTTTAACGTTTTAGGTAGTTTTCAAGTATTATTTTTTAGTGTGATTATACAACATATTTAATGTTCTGGATAACCTTCTCTTTGTGTATAGTTGTAGGAATCGAGACACCCTTAGAAAAAAGGTTGTGCCTAAAGTGAACACATCTGCAATTCTTGTTAGAGAAAATAGCACAACCTTTTACCCTACAAGTAATGGTTCCAACAACTCCAACTAGAGAAGATCTACAAGAAATTTTCAAGGGTGAAACGAGCCAAAATTGCTTGTCCTACCAAAAACAAAAGTCAATGTTTTTCGCAGCTAAAAAATAGCATTTCAGCAGTTAAAAAGAGCATTTTATCCATAAAAAATAGCATTTCAGCATAAAAAATATAGTACTTTTCAGCAATAATATATAGCATTTCAGCCACAATGAAAACAACATTTAAAAATAACCTAAATACTATGCTTATTTTTATTCGATGGACTATGCTGATGGATATCACCTCTCACCAACCTAAATATTATGCCCTAATGATACTTTGCATCACAATAAAATTAATGACTACTGCAATCTACAAGCTTCTCTGTGACTAATTTGATGTGTACTTTTATTCTATTGCTTAGTTTGTAGTTAGGCTGTTTCTATTTTTGAGTAGATGAGATTAGTTTAGCTAGTTTTCTTATGTACGGAGAAATATAAAAGCTTACCTCTTTATCTGTGGAACTCTTCTCTTTTGGTATTAGTAAAACTATTATTTACCAAAACTTATATGCCAAGAAACTAACGTAAAGAATAAAAATTAATCCAAGCTAAGAGATTTTGAAGTTAAAACTAAAGGTGTAACATTATAGGGCTAAGGTACTGAGATGCTTAGAAAAACAACTAAATAGATGCTTTCAATCATAAAAAAGATCATAACTAATACCAATGGATAAGAGATTTGATAGGATTAACAAAATTATAAAAGAGATGCTTCAAGTCGCAAATTACTTTACTAAACTGCGTAAAATAAGTAAAGATGATCATAGCTAATACTAATCGATAAGAGACTTAATAGGATTAACAAAAGTATTAAAGAGATTCTTTTAGTCATAAATTACTTTACTAAACTGAATTTAAAAGCAAATCAAGTGAAGACGGGCTATGTATCTTTAGAAACTATACAAAATGTCAAAAGGAGCTAACAAACAATTTATGAAACTGTCATCATTTTCCTCTTAATATCTTTGCCAAAGAATTGATTTAAAGAATAGATGATTAACCCCAATCATAGATATTTTGAAACAAAACAAGTAACTAGAAAATACAGATAAAAGAAATTCTGAAATTAAAGGAACTAAATTACCCCATAAAGAAAGGAGTGAGAGAACATAGTTTTAAACCGAATAAGTAACTAGCAAATAGAGTGAATGAACACTTACATAAGCAGCTTCAACTTTCTCATTTACCCAACTTTTATCACTTTTCTTCTGATCAATTTGAAAATATTCTGAAATTGAAGGATCTTTTCCAGTAGCTTCTTTCTATAATAATTAAAAAAAAAGATATTTATATTATCAACGCTGGTATGATGTTATTTTCTTGAAAGAAGTATATTTTAAACAAGATATATAATTGAAAGAGTTGGTTTGGTTCTTGTGGAATCAAACTCAATGGAAGATGAATTAATATGAAGATTTCGTAGGAAGATAATTAGTACAAAATAAAAGTCAAGATAGTATCTTGGTAGGTGAAATTTATGTAAGCCATAAAATGGTTTCACATGTTTAATCTTGACATTTTTGACATATAGTGATGTCATGGACGACATCAATAGGAAGAATTCATTCCTATAAATAGGTAGCTCTTAATTCATTTTCAAATCATCCTCTCACTTGCCTTCTCACATTCTAAGGCATTTAATGTTCTCTCTCTTGTAGTATTTCACTTGTATTCTTTACAGAGTGAAATAAATATTGGTGCAGTTTTTCTTTGGTGGACGTAGGATCATTTTGATCCGAACCTTGTTAAATGTTATTGTTCTTCCTTGTTCTTTAATTTCACGTTTCCGCTAACAATTGGTATCAGAGCCAAGGTTTTGTCTGAGTATACTCTGTGGTTGTAGCGTAGTCAGAACTTCCACATCAGAAAATAATTACTTTGGTTTTATGTATTTCCAAATACATTGTAGTAGAAAAGGAAGAACAAGTATAAATTAGTTCCATGAAGTTTGAAATTGATGGATTTAGTGGGCGCAACAACTTCAATATCTGGAAGATCTAGATGATGGCGTTACTGCGGAAGGAAGGTTCAATCCATGCTATTGACGAAAACTATCCCGATAACACATCGATTTCAGACAAGGAGAAGATTGGAGGAGATGCATTAAGTGTAATCCAAATGTCCCTTGCATCTAACATACTTTGTGAAGTGAGTACAAGTACCGATGAGATGGCCAAAGAGTTATGGTAAAGGCTAGAAGGGCTTTACCAAGATTGGTCAGTGACAACAAGGATGCTGTTACAATGGCATCTTCACACATTTAACATGGATTCAGGTACTTTATTGCAAGACCATCTAGATGCATTCAACAAACTGGTGATGGACTTACAAACTGCTGGAATTAAAAGGATGAGGATACGTTAGCATGTGCTTTGCTATTTTCATTGACTTCAAAATATCGTGATATTGAGAATTCAATGATGTATAGCAAAGATCCTATCACTCTTAAGCAAGTGCGGTAAGAACTTAACTCTTGTGATGTTGCGAATGCATTTTAAAGCAGACAAAGGTAACGAAGCTAGTGGGCTCTTTGTGAGAGGCCGTACTAGCCAACAGAGAAGGAGCAAATCGAAGTACAGATCAAAGTCTCATGTGAACAAGAAGAATGCAGAATGTTAGGGCTATCACAAGAAGGGGCACTTTGAACGAGATTGCCCTATGTCAAAATCCAAATAAAAGGCGAGTGCATCCATCATTGAGCAAGTACATGATTCTGATGATTATTATGTACTAACAACAACATGAAATAGTGGAGTTTATGACAACAAATGGGTCTTAGACTCTGGTTGTACTCTACATATGACATTTCGAAGAGATTGGTTCAGTAACTATGAAACAAATGGAGGAACATTATTAATGGGCAATAATGCAACATGTAAAATAGTTGGCATTGGTTCAGTCGTGTTCGCTGCCATGATGGAATCATGAGGACTATTATAGAAGTCTGTCATGTTCCTGATCTGAAGAAAAATTTGATCTCCCTAGGTACTTTGGATAAACAAGGCTACAAGTACATGAGTGAAGGAGGAACCATGAAAGTGACTAAAGGTTCTTTAGTCATGTTGAAGGCCAAACTGGAGGATGACCTCTACACACTTGCGGGAAACACTATTATTGGCTCTGTAAATACATCTATAGTGCAATTATCTAATGATAACAAGGCAAAATTATGGCATATGAGACTAGGCCATATGAGCACACCAAGATTGGAGATGTTGAGCAATTGCAACCTTTTGAATAGTGAGAAGATCAACAAACTTGAATTTTGTTAGCACTGCATCTTAGGGAAGTAGAAAAAGGTCATCTTCAGCACTAGAAAGCACAAGATAGGAGGGGTGCTAGACTACATCCATTCAAATTTATGGGGTCCCTCTAAGCTTCCATCGAAAGGAGGAAAAAGGTATCTTCTCACATTCATTGATGATTTTTCACGAAAGGTTTGGGTGTATTTATTTAAGGCAAAAAGTGATGCTTTGGAAACATTTAAAGAGTGAAAGATTTTGGTTGAAAATCAAATGGATAGAAAAATTCAGTATCTTCACACAGACAATGGCTTGGAGTTTTACAGTGAAGAGTTCAATGATTTATGCAAGGTTCATGGGATTGCCAGACATAACACGGTCAAGCACAAACCACATCAAAATGGAGTTGCTGAGAGAATTAACAGAACTCTTCTTGAGAAGGCTCGTTGTATGCTCTCACAAGCCAAGATGTCCAAAGTATTTTGGGCTGAAGCACGTCATACTGCTTGTCATATTGTCAATCGATCTCCAGCATCAGTGATTGACTATAAGACTCCGAATGAGTGTCCAGCTTATTATCAAGTTAATGAAGGAAAGCTTGAACTAAGGGCTAAAATGGTCATATTCGTAGGGTATGTAGATGGAGTAATAGGGTACAAACTTTGGTATTTGTTCTTAATAAAATTTGTAGTTAATAGAGATGTTACCTTTGATGAATCCTCTATACTTAATCCTCGTAAAGTTTCTGTGGAGTTATCAAGAAATGAGAGCAACGAGCAGGTGGAGCTATTGATGGAGCTTTCGTTCCCGGTGTTGATCACCGAATTGTGCAGAAAAGCTCCAGTGCCCTGCGATGAGAAAAAGGACATGGAAGTGATTCCCACCTCCTCTACCGATATCTGGTGCATTGAGGTCGAGTACTTAAAGGTCGAGGCTGAGAAAATAAAGGTAGGCCCAGTGGACTCTCCCCAGGTTGTTGAAACTAAGACATTACCGGTAGAGGTAGTATTGCCTACTCCCTCTTCAGGTCCCCTGCCTCCTAGGTCTATTGTTAGTCCCACTGCATCCTGACCCCCACTCACCCAAGTTGCGTTACTAAGGATATGACAGCTAGCCCATTCTTTTAATAGGCATGCCTCCAGACTTAATGCAACAGTTTCTGGGATGATTGAGAGGGCCCTCACTGCTGTTGTCGATTGATGCCCTTGCAGTAAGAATAGTAGTGTGTGAACAAGGTTAGGGGGCCATTGAGGAGGAGACGACCCTAAATGTCGTGATTAATGAGCTGATAAAGGATGTGGACCAGCTAAAGTATAAAGATATGTCGATAATTTTTGGGATTGTGGAGATCCATGACATCCCAGCTGATACAAATGTGCCTCCAACTACCACCAGATATGAGGCTCGAGTTGAGGAGGTGGCTGTTAAGTATGAGGCAGAGACAGATGAGGAGCAGCTTGATCTCCAAGAGGAGACCATATATGAGGGACTTAGAGAGGTTGAAGAGGCCATGGTGGATTCAGACTTAAAGATCTCATTGGCAGTTACACCCATGGCAGGATCTGGTGGAGCTAGTGCTGATGTTACACAGGGCATTGATGCCCTGATAGATGGAGCGACTGTGTAGACAAAACCCTTCTTTGCCTCTCTCCCTGCCATTTTTATTGCCTTTTTTATTAGTTTGTTGAACTTGAGGACAAGTGCATTTTTATTTGTGGTGGGGTGAGGTATTTCCATTCCTACCTCTTGTGACTATCTTTTGTATATATTATTGGGTTTGTGTTTAAATTGCGTTTTGATATTGTCTTGTGGATGTTTGATCATGTGGCTCCTCATTATGATTGCGAATGGTTTCTGACCCTTCTGAATAAAAAATTGCCACCTTTTGTATGTGATTGTGGCTATTCCTGTGCACATTTGAGTATCGGTCATGATCAATACCGATGACTTGAATAGTGCTCTTAATTGAACAAAAATGAATGTGTGGCTACGATGAGGTCAAATGAAGTTGCATAGACAATGTGTGAACTTTTTGCATCTCTTTGTAACTAGTTGATTATTGAATGAGTCTCTTGTGATGAACATTACACACTAGTGAAAGTGTGGAGTCTTATTTAATATTAGTGTCAATGCCTTGTGTGATAAGCTTACCGGGAAACTTGTGTGATGACACCTAGAATTTTCCCCGTTGGTCTTGTTGACTAAGTGATGCAAGCTCTTGATATGATCTTTGGCAACAATTTTGAAGAATAAAACCATTTGACAATATACCTCTTTTGTGGCCACCCTTGTGAGTGTGTGAATTTTGCTTGAACCTCTTTTGAGACTTATCCTTTTCTTGGAAGAAACTTGATGCAATTGTAACCCCTCTTTATCTATTCACCCATAATCCTCATTAAGTGTGGATTGTTTGGATAGCCAACTTAGGCTAAAAGCCCAAGTTGAGGGTGTGATGAAAATAGGAGAAAATTAAGAAGTGTGAAGAAGATCCCCTTGTTCCATGGTTTTGAAAAAAGATGAAACACCTCAATACCAAAAAAAATAAAAAATAAAAAAATAGATAAATAAAAGAAGATTGACAAAGAAAAAGAATGAAAAAGTTGTGGAAGTTGTAAAAGAAATGGGGTGTCCGCTATTCCATGGAAGTGAATAATGGGGTTTGAAAATGAGAAAAAATGCTGAAGAAAAGGAAGAAAAGTGATATTCATACCACATTTCATGAGGATAACAATCCTTGAGCCTAAATGACCATACCTTTAAACTCAACCCCATTACAAGCCTTGAAAAGACTTTTTTTTTATCTTGACTAAGCTGAAACGAATGTTGATTGGAAAATAAGGGCAAACCCATGGGTGAAGTCATGCATTTGTTCATCTTTGTGAGTGTGAGAGTTGTATATTACTACGGAGCTATAAATTGTTTAAGAATTGTCTGTGAATATTGAATCATCCTTGTTGGGAGGGCATTTGAATAACTTTGTTGAGCTTGAACTTGCATTTGAAGCAAGTATTGTGAACTTAAGAATCTTTGATAATCGTGAGTCACAGCTTGAATCTTTGAGTGCACAATTGATCTTTGCATGAGTAAGTTGAGTCTTGTCGTGTATATTCATGATTGAGTGTTTTGTAGCATTGTTTAAGAATTTTTTTTGAATTACTGAACGTGAGTTTTACTTGAGGACAAGCAAAAGTTTAAGTTGGGTTATTGATAAGTCCGAGATTTGGACTCATTTAGGGCTTTGTTTATATAGAATTAGTGTCCTCAGATGCTTAATTTGTGCCAATAGCTTAGTGGTATATGGATTGAGGAACAAAGCAAGGACACTAACAAGAAAAAAGGGACAAAACAGGCTGAAAGGATGAAGAAAAACATCTTGGTGATTGCCAAGTTGGCGATTCGCTGAATGTTTGTTTGACCACATAAAGTTCTAGTATGCCAAGCCCTAAAGGAAAGAACCAAGTTAGCGATGGAAAGGAGCAGTCGGCGGATCGCTGATTGATTCCATGAAGCCAATATAGATGGCCCAGTAACAGGCATAGAGGATTCTGAGTACCAAGGCAAAAGGGCGATAGAATAGACCAAAAGGCTGCTCTCTGAGCCCGACTTACTTCGCTGAGTGACTCTTTGTTGTACATTTTTGGCGACTATAAGTACATTTTTGAACATTTAGTTTAGTATCAATTACTCTTAACTACTATAGATTATTAAGTTTTGAGCACCTGGCGATAGCTTTTCTCTAGTTTTTTTCTTTGACTTTGAGGGATTAAAGATATTCACTTATGAGCAATCGAAAGTGGGTCTTTGAGATTCTTCAAATTGGAGCATTATAAGGACGAATCTACTGTTACCCAGTTAATGGATAATCAATTTGGTAACAGTTTTTACCTTCTAATGATGTCTAGCTAAAACCTCAATTCTTGAGGTGTGATTATGTAATTATAGGCTAATTTAGTTTATGGGTATTGCTAATTGTTAGTTTAAATTCTATTAAGAAGTGAGTTTAATCAGTAATTGTGGTTTAATTTAGGAATTGTAGTTCCAAATGCAGTTCTACGCTTGTGTTCTTGGCTTTCTTGAGAGAGAGGTTTTAGAACCAAAATTATTGATTGATGGTCAGTACGTATTGGGTTGACCTAGGTTCAGCTTGAGAGAGTGAATCCTAAACTCAATCCCATACATTCAGCTTGAGAGAGTGAATGGTCTAAGGTGTGGACTGCTCTTATTTTGCATGTTTGTTGTTGTTCGAAAGAAATCACTTTATTAGGGTAAAATTTCGAGAGAAAGCTATCTCCCTTAAAGTCTAGCCTACCCACTGATGTTTAGCTGATTACTAGTAGTTACAATTACCCATATACCGAGATACCTTTCTCTAGAACAATTACCCCGAATCAGGTGATTTCTTTCGAACATCATCAAGCATAGCAATTAAGAACAACCCACAACTTAATTCGTCCACTCTCTCAAGCTAGATGGGTAGGATTGGATTTAGGATTTACTCTCTCAAGCTGAACCCATATCAACCCAATATATACACACCATTAATAAAAAACCTTAGTCCCAAAACTTCTCTCTCGAGAAAACTAAGAACACAAAGTTAGAACTACATTTGCAACTACAATTCATAAGTTAAATCTCAGCTAACGATTAAACACACTTCAATATATAATTTAAACTACTAATTAAAAATACCCATAAACTAATTCAACCCATAATCACATGATCACACCCCAAGAATTGGGGTTTTAGCAAAACATCATAAAAAGGTAAAAAAAAAAGATTACCAAATTGATTAGCTATCAACTGGGTAAGAGTATTCAAGCCTCTACAATGCTCCAAATTAAAGAAAATTAGTTACCCACTTGTAAAATCTCCGAATTGAGTCTCAAAACGCCTTAAAGTCTACAAGCAAACTCTCAAACATCAAAAGAAAACTATTCTAAATGGTAGCAATTTCCTAAATTAACATTTCAAAATCTAATTTATAGTCACCAACAATTAGCCACAAAGGGCTATTAGGCCATAGTCACCCTTTGCTTTCTTCTATCATTGTTATGCATTGGTTCTCAACATCATCAAGTCCAATAACTTTGGGCGATCCATCTTGTCATTGTGGAACTGATTGGCCATTCGCCGAGTGCCCCTTTCCTGTCACCAACTTGGTTTCTTCCTTCAGGTCTAGCATATAGGACTTATTGTGGACTGAAGAGCTACTAGGCGTCTCGCCGAGTGGTCTTGGCGATTATCAGTCTCACTTTTCTCCACTACTTCAGCTTGTTTTGCTCCTTTTTTCCTGTTAGTGTCCTTGCTTTTCTCCTTAATCCACATACCTAAAAATCAAGGCTTTAAAATCAATTTATAATATAAATTAAGTATTCGAGGACACTAAAAATATCAAAAAAAATCCCCAAATGCATCCAAACCTCAGACTAGTCAACCACGGGTCGTCATGACCACCACGACTCGTCAAACGGGCCGTGAAGAAGTTCAACCTGATAGTCATTCACTATTTTGGGCATAACATTTTACTTCGAGATGGGAATTGGGCAAACTCAGTGGCGTTAGAAAGAGGACTCAAAAAACCTAAAATTTGAAAGGTTATGGGACACATAATTCGATATGAGATAAAAGATATGATTGTTTGAAGTTGACCCTAAACTCTAAGTCAAATGAATTGTCCTTCACGGATGACTTCACAGTCCGTGTGGGGGGTTCACGGGCTGTTGTGATGCCTGCGACCCTTAACCGGTAGCTAAGTTTTCCACCCCTTTTCCCCTAAAAACCAACTCTTGTCCATGACCCCTCCCACGGCCAGTGGTGGCCTTTACGAGCCGTATAGTGTCTCGTAGGGAGGGTCCATATTTTGGGCAACCTTGCCTAGTTACTGCCTCGCCCTCCATGAGTGTCACCACGACTAGTGGTCCCTACCACGAGGCATCATGGTGGTCGTGGAAGGTGAGGGAAGTGTTGTTGGCTACTGCCTAAGGTCTATGGGCATCACCACAACTCGTGGTACCCTTCACAACTCGTGTGAACTTCATGGAGGGTGCCAAGGCTAAATCCTAGGTTTGTAACCTCTCCCTTGGACCCTTTCCCTCTCACTTAGCCCTAGTTTAGCCTACTAGATTCTGAGGTGTTTCATTATCTCCCCCTTAGGAAAATTCGTACTCGTATGGAATTTCTAGACACCCTTCAGAAGTAAAGACTCAATACTAGTAGCCCATTATGCATACAACTCATAAAAATGTACACAACTAAGGAGAAACTTCATTCCCAAGCTAATCATATTCAATGCATCTCAAGGAAAGGTAGGAACTACACCTAGAAACCCAATATGCATGAAATTTCAACATTTGCCAATGCTCAAGGAGGAACTACCTTCTCTAAGCTTAAAGCATCCTTAACACAATCTCATGGAGCTTATATGCAATTCATTCTCAAAAAGTATAGCTAAACAAGTTCATCAATTCATCTCAAGAAGTCTATAGACAACTCATACTCAATTCACTACAACATAAGGAAAATCAATCATATAAACTCATTTTATTTCAAAACACAAGCGTATATAAAAATGTATAACATAAGGAAATCATGGGAACATCTATAACACGCATGACTTTAAACTATGAGCAAACCATGCGGAACTCATCACCTCAAGCTAGAGTAGAATAAAAGATATGGTGATATCGGGAAATCATATCATCCTCGGCCTCCAAATTAGCACCTTCAAGTAAAAGATTCCTTCATAATGCTCTCACAAAATCAACTTCCTTGAGTTTCACTTTCTTAACTTGTCGGTCTAACATCTCTACCGGAACTACCTTATAAGAAAAACTTTAATCATCTCTCGAACCTTCTAACGAAATTATGGATGTCAGATCTCGAACACACTTTTTCAATCAAAGAGACATGGGAAACCGGATGCACCGATGTCAAAACCTTACAAAAACCTAACTTGTAAGCAACCTTACCTACACGTCTCAAGATCTCATATTGGCCTACAAAGTGGGGACTAAGCTTCCCTTGGTAAACCGGATGCATCGATGTCGAAACCATAGAAAAACCTAACTTGTAAGCAACTTACCTACATGTCTCAAGATCTCATATTGGTCTACAAAGCGGTACTAAGCTTCCCTTTCTTACCAAAACCCATTACATCCTTCATGGGTGAGATGTTTCAATAAAGCCCAAATAATATACATTAAGAGTACACAACGACCTTGATAACAAAGCTCACCATCTCCCCCTTGGGAGGACACCTCAATGGACTTTCTAAGTACCGCTTTCTTTCAATTTTCTACTAAGGTCAGATCAAGACATTACTTAGCTTTCACTTCTAACACAAAAGACGATTTGGAATCATCTTAAACCATAACACTACCCTTATGAGGGTCTACTATTGAACATGTCAAGGTATTGTCTAAACACCCTATTCATCTAATCCATTCATGACGCCGAAGCATTTGTCAACCAAAACGACACTACCAAAAATTCATAATGACCATATAGGGCTCAAAAACCGTTCTCAAAATATCATCATTCTTCACCCTCAATAGGTGATAACCCGACCTAATGTCTATATTAGAGAAGTAACTAGCTATTTGTAGTTGGTAAACACTAAAATCTATTTCTCTCACCCTAACCAAGTGGTACATGCAACCCTTAGAATTCATCTTTTTAGCCTTAAGATAAGAAATAAACCAACCTTTTGGCATAGAATTTTCCCCTTTCCACTTTAAGATAGGCTCATTCAGAAACTAAAATTTGATTACACGGGTTCTAAAATCAATAGAAGCATAATAGGAGTGTAACCTATCCATCCAAAGGATGAAATCAACATCTAGCATATCTAGATCTACCAAATCAATCAAGAGTAACTCTATGAGATGAGGAGACATGACACTTCCTATAGACCGTCTTAGCCACCACAGAATCACCAATAGGAGTAGAGACAGGAAAGGATCTAACAACAGATCCACAAGCACATCTACTCTCATAGCCATATATGGTGTCACAAAAGATAAGGCAACATCAGGAGCTAGTAAAGAATTAACTTCTAATTGAAAGGATTTCAACTTACTAGTAAACACATCGGGAGCACACTCTTGTATATCTCTAGTCTAAAGTGCATAGAATTGGTTTTTCTTGGGAGCATTGGAATCGGATCCACTAGGAGGAGATTTCTTAATATGTCTTCCCTTAGCCTTAATCATCGGACAATCCCTCATTTTATGAATAGTTTCACCACAACTGAAGCAACCATTAATGCCGGCTAGACACCTAACCTCGTGTTTCTTTCCACACCTAGCACAAGTAGGCAACAAGCATCCACTACCATTTCCTCCTTGAGGTTTGGGTTAGACACCCTTTCATTATTAGACCTTAGAGGACATTAGAAGAAACTTTATCAAAATACCATTGTCGAAACCTTGAACGACTTCGTCCATCGGATCTATCATGAAAGAAATTACTAACATCAATTTTAGACCTTTTTTTCTCCTTAGATCTCCCTTTTAGTTTCTCCTCTTCAATCTATTGGGCATGGACAATAAGAAGAGAAATATCAATGTCATGGATAAGCGTGGCCGTACGACATTCTTTCAACACTAAATTGGATATTCCTAAAATAAACTTACTCATTCTCGACCTAGGGTTGCCACCATAGGAGGAGCGTACTTAGAAATTGAGTAAACCTCAAAGAATATTCCTTAACGCTCATATTTCCTTGGCAAAGATTAATTAACTCATGTACGATAGCCTCTCTCTTCTCTAGAGGAAAGAACTTATAAAGAAAAGTAGATTTAAATAGTTCCCATTCCATGGGACCTGTATCTACTGGTCTTTCTTCTTTTCGTTGGTTGCACTAAATCTGAGCAACCCCCTTAAGTTGATAATGAGCTAATTCCGCCTTTTCCACCGGAGTCACTCTCATAATGGACAAAATATTATAAATATCATCTATAAACTCTTGAGGATCATCCTCAACCTTAAAACCATAGAATTACAGAGGATTCATCCTAGTGAAGTCCTCACCCTAGATGTCGTCGTACCCATATTTGGGTTCACAGGGACTACAACATCCGTATTGGCTTGGACCATCACAGCTTGAGCCAACACCTGGAAAGTAGACCTAAACTTTACATTTGCCACATTTAACTCATAGGGTCCGGTGGAGATTGACGAGCTTGAAGAGGAACTTCTAGATCCACATTGTCATCCTCATTCCTTCTAGTATGAGCCCTTGTGTTAGTAATATCCTAAAGATCATCGGGGAAGGCTTAATAAAAAGACCTTACAGAGTCCAATTTTATCTCACGACTTAGAGAAATGAAGAAGTGAAGTTTTGTAAGCATCTAATAGATTCTCATTCGTAAATGTGGCACGCTTCAAACTTATGAAAAAGACTCTACTAGACATGGTTTTGAGACATCGTAGAACTATTCAATACCTTGTGCTCTGATTACCAAGTTTGTCACTACCCAGGGGTACCCCCTATATGTATGTAACACCCCTTATTCAAAATACAGGATAACATGTTAGGACTTCAATGTGCCAACCCACAATGACCAATTATTGGCCCATGAAGAGACCACAAGAAAATTGCCAAAGGCAATGAACCACGACCAGGACCCACACCCCGTGGATGGGTTCACTGCCCGTGTTAAGGTGTATCGTGGATGGCCAAAATTCTCTATCAAGAACATGCCCAACAAGGATGGACCATAGGTCCAACCACGGTCTGTCAACAGGGTCTTGTGGGTGGGCCTTTATGGGAAGTTGAGGTGGTTAGTTTAGGAGCACTTTGGTCCTTTCCGATTTTAATTAAATTTAAGTGGTCTCATTTTGCCTAAGCCTAGACTACCTATATAAGTACTTTATAACTCTAATTAAGTAATTTAATTCATTCTCACAAACTCACCAAAAGAATTGGGTTCCTCTCTCAAATAATTCTCTCTCTAGAATGTTGAAGAAGAAGAAGAAGAAGAAGAAGAGGGTTTAAGCTAGGTCAAGTCAAGTCTCCATTCTTCCATGATTTGTGGGCTTCGTAATCAAGGTATGATGGATTTTCATCTATGCGATCCTTCCTTCCATGAAGTCACCTAGAATTCCACAATTTGAAGAAGAATTTGCCCAATTCTAGATAGGGTTTCTTCTAATTTTGTGGGTTATTATGAATGTTGATCCAATTTAGTATATTGTGATTGAATATGATTAAATTGATAGAATTGCATGTATTTATGATGAATTTACATGTACCCATGCCTAACCTTTGTTTCTAACCTAGAATTGATGAAATTGGGTTTTATGCCATGAAAGGGCAAATTGAGCATTTAGAGATAATCTTATAGGATTGATGAAATACATGATACATTGCTTGAGATTGAAGCATAAAGATATGAATTTCTTGAGAGTAGAGCATGTAGACATGAATTGAATAAGATTGAAGTATGTATGATGAATCATGGTTACTAGGGTTTTTATAGTAAAGTTTATGTGATGAGTTGTGACTAATATGAATTTGAGAGTAAAGCTTAATTGATGATCATTAGATGTAGTGCTTTAAGAGTAAATCTTAATTGAAGATCATGAGATGTAGTGCTTTGAGAGTAAAGCCTAGACTATGAATTGTTGATTGTTGATGTTGTAGTGTATAAGGGATGCTTCATACAATGAATTGATAAGCATGATTGAATTAATGTAAATGGTTTACTCATATAAATGATTCTAGGTTAAAAATATTGCTCACCTAAAATGAATCTAGACTAAAATGCTTAATGAATTATTTGGTCAAAGGCAACTGCCCATTACCTCCATATGCTAACGATATGATGTGATTTCCCATATTCCTTAGGAGTGAACAAGTGGTGAGTTCTGCATTCCCAATATGATGAATGGACATGGAGGCAAGTACCTATTATCCTTATGAAATGATGTGGAGGAGAGTACCCGTGTGATACGAAATGATTGTGGAGGCGAGTACCCGCAATCTTAAAATAAGTAAGCAAGAGGTAAATACCCATAATACTTTATCAGTTAGGTAAAGAGGTGAATCCCCATGACTTTAAAAGTAATTATGAATGATGTAACTAATGTTATCAAAATGATAGCTTGGTCTAGCCTAAAGAGGTGCTTTTCTTTGATAGCCTTGAGTTGGTAAATCATAACAATTCATGAGTGATGATGTGTCCTTGACTAGTAGAGAGATACTCTTCCATGAAAAGTAAGAATGGCTAAAGAGGAACAAGTCCCTAAATCAAAGTAGTATGTTTACAATGAAATAAGCTTATTTCAAGGAGTTGTTGTATGTATGATTTTATATGAGGTTTACTTGCATGATGTTAGATTAGCTTGGATTGTTGCTTGAGTTTCCTTCCTTGATATGTATGACTAGAGTTGATGACCCAAGTATTAAGTAAGGATAAGTTGAAGTTACTTGAGAAGTGTTCCTCTTTTAGTATGTTGATTTATGTGCATTGAATTTGCTTATGACTTATGTTGTTATCTCTTATGATTATGGTATATGTCTTATGTTGGCTAATGTCTATATTATTCTTATGTTGATGATTTATGGTAGGCATCATATTTAGTACATCTTTGTACTAACGCATACTCATGCTTACATTCTTATTAAATGTAGGGTCCAGCGGTATTGATTTCTATCCCCGTGGCTAGATTCATAGTAGAGCAAGCAAGTGAAGATTTGGTGAGTCCTTATAGCATCGAGGATTTGGTCACCTTTCCTTTATGACTTTCATTGTATGTTTAGAACTATTGTGTCGGTTGTTTCCCAAGACTATTCAAGTATTAGATGGTTTGAGACAAGTGTTAAAGACTTCCGCTTTGTTTTATGAGACTTTGATATTGTTGAAAAATGTTTTTAAATTTCCTTACCATTTTCTGTTATTTTATGATATGAAAGTAAAGTGTCTTGTAGGAAGTCTCTCAGGGTATTGTACTCCATCTTACATCTAGGGTCTACCCTTGGGTCGTGACAATGTAACATGAGATACAAGACCCGTGAGGCCTCATATAAGCCACTGAGCATTCATAATATAAGTTAGTAGAAATGAGTGGAATTTTAAAACATTTCAAAAAATATCAAAATCATTTATAAACGAAGTGGAAGTTTAATACACTTTGTCTCAAACAATCTACAACATAAGTATCTTGGAACACATCCCATACAATAGTGTTCAAAACATAAAATGAATGAGCATAAGACAAATGGTGGTCAAATCCTCGAATTCTATGTGGACTAACCAATCTTGAAGTCTTGCTCTACTAAGATCGTCGCCACAAGGATGAAAGTCTATTTCACCGACCCTACATTTTGATAAGATATGTAGGAAAGAGTATGTTTTGATACAAACATGTACTAAATATTATAGCTAGCATAAACATAAACATCAACATAAGAGATAACAAAATAAGTCATAAGCATAATCAATGCACATAAATCATCATAACATAGGAGAAATACTTCTTGAAGTAACCTAAACTTATCCTTAGTCAAGACTTGGGTCGTCCACCTCTAATCATGCATATCATGGATGGCAACTCAAGCAACAATCCAAGCTCATCATATATCAAATCATACTCTAGCTTATCCTTTATAGACATGTAAAATCGCCCCTTTGCCTTACTACAAGGGAACATGAGTAGTCGCCTCTAGTCCCTCTTAACATATGGATCATGGTTACTCGCCTCTAGTCCAACCTAACATATGAATCATTGGTATTCGCCTCCAGTCCAACTCAACATATGGATCATGGGTATTCACCTCTAGTCAAACTAAACATATGGATCATAGGTATTCGCCTCTAGTCCAACTCAACATATGGATCATGGGTATTCGCCTCCTGTCCAACATCATGTGCATGGGTATTCACATCTTGTCATTCTATAAGTATCATGGATATTCACCACTTGTCCAATAACATGTGACGTGGGTATTCTCCCCTTGTCATTTTATAAGGATCATGGGTATTCGCCTCTTGTCATTCTATAAGAATCATGGGTATTCATCTCTTTTCTAATCATATCTTAAGAACATGGTGATTCACCTGTAATCACCTCTTTATTCTAATTCATATAATATGGGTAATCACCTCATATCCATCTCATTTGGAGGTCATGGGTAATCGCCTCTAGCCTCATCATTTTCTTAGTCATTAGCAATTTTAGGTGAGCAATCCTTTCAACATAGAGTCATTCAATGTGAGAAAACCTTCCACATGTATTACATAAACAATCTATGTGGGAACTATCCCTTCAACAACAATTCTATCTCATAATCAACCACTATGAGATAAGTTTTACTCTCAAAGTCCTAATAATCATGATTCATCATATATGCTTCACTCTCAAAGCAATACATCTCTGAATCATCACATATGCCTAGATCTCAATCAATTCTAATCATATTTCATCGTATATCATCAATCTCAAGCACTACTAATCATGATTCATCATATAAGCTTCAATTCTAATGTATCTCATCAATTCTAGATTGAATACATCTAAACCCACAATTTATCATTTCATGGTGTAAAACCCATTTATATCAATTCATCTTTATAGAAATGGGTTAGGCATGGTTGCATGTAATTTCATCCTGAAAACATGTAATTATATCAATTCTATCATAAACAACCATATCCTATCAATTGGATCAACATCCATAATACCCACAACATTTGAAGAAAACTAACTCAAATTGGGGAATTTCATCTTCTCAATTAGGGAAAACTTAGGAACTCCATGGATGGAAGGAATCTATGGATGAAAAGTGACCATACATTGATTACAAAGCCCATAAATTCTCAAGGAATGGATACTTGACCTTGATCCTAGCTCCAACTCTTTCTTCTTCTTCAAGTTCTACAGAGAGAAATATTTGAGAGGAAGACTTTGGGATTTCTTCTGGGTTTTGGAAATAATTACTTGAATGGGTGAGTTTTGCAGTTAAAATGACTCATATAGGCGTCCTAGGCTTGGTAAAATAACATAGCATTGAGTTAAAACATTTGGGAAAAGACCCAATAACCCCTGACTTAAAAGCTGTCTAATTGGCTCACGGGAAGCTCACCACGTGTTGTCATGACCACCACGTCCCATCAAATAGGTCGTGAAGAAATTCAACCAAGTAGTGCTTCACTATTTAAGGCATAACATTTTACTCTGAGATGGAATTGGGCAAACTCGGTGGCATTGGAAAGAGGACTCGTAGATCTTTAATTTTATAGGTCATTGGCCACCTAATTCGTTTTAAGCTAAAAGATATGATTATTTCAAGTTTAACCTAAACTCTAAGTCTAATGAAAAGCCCTTCACGGTCCATATGAGGCTTCATGGGCTGTTGTGATACCTGTTGCCCTTGACCAGTAGCTAGGTTTGCCACCCTTCTTCCCTTAAAAACCAACTCTTGTCCACAAACTCTCCCACAGACAAAGGTAGGGTCCCTATTTTGGGCAGCCTTGCCTAGCTACTGCCTAGCCCTCCATGAGTGTCACCATGACCTGTGGTCCACCCCCACCCCTGCCCTCACGAGGCATCATGGTGGTCGTGGAAGGTAAGGGCAGTGTTGTTACATACTGCCTAAGGTCTACGGGAACCACCATGTGTCGTGGTGCCCTTCACGACTCATGTGAACTTCATTGAGGGGTTCCAAGGCTAAATCCTTTGTTTGTAACCTCACCCTTGGAGTCATTCCCTCTCACTTAGCCATAATTTATCTTACTAGATTCTAAGGTGTTACGGTGTGATAATCAAAATGATGAAATCAATGCCTTTTCACAAATAGTAACAACATTCAATCTTATTTGTCTCATGCAAGCAAAACCAATGCGAACTTTTTGGAATAAATTCAGAAAAATAGTAACTACAAGGTGCACCAAGTTTAACAAACCCGCTGTTAGCTACCGGATTCATCAAGGTCTACTCCCATTTATACTTTTATTGTAATCAGTAGAAGCATTTTAAAACTAAACAATACATTTAAGTCTTATCAAATCATATTATTTCAGAGTTTAACCATCACAGGTCAAAATATCATTTCTCAAATAAGTGTTGAACCCTTTCAATAATGGTATTCATATCTTATAAAAATGAGATCATCTCAAATAATCTTTTCACTATCATATCAAACAAGAGACTTGTCCTCTATGCAAGTTCAAACATTTTGGTAAATCATTCACTTTATAAACTATGTATAAATCATAAAAGTTTTAAAAAACAAGTTATGGTAAGATTACTACTCACAATACTCATGCCGAAATACCAGGCATCTCACTCTAGTAATCCATATGAATTCCATTGATCAATCTATAATCGCATTCATAATAATTTTGTGTTAACCTCTTCATACATGCTTTTTCATAATAAATTATAATACTCAGCCTTAGAGGCTCCATGAATAACTCAAAATCTATTGAATCACCTAATTTGTGCTTTAATCACAAAAAACAACCTCATCTTTATTAATTTCACATTGTAATAAACCAACAAAACCTTATTGCCCATCAAATTTTACTTCATTTATGACAAATACCAAGGTTAATTGTTCAAATCATTAGTGCACTCCTTCAATCATGAGAATCTGACAATTCCCTTTATTTATTTATCATATGATTTCTTGAACTCTCAACCCCATTTCCATAGCTATGGAATATTAAGATCAAATCTATAACTAAGTACAAAAGTTAACTTCCTCTTCTGCTTCTCTCATTACATTTGAATCAAGATCTTGATTTTATTTTGTTCATTGCTTCTTTACTGGAACATGAGGCAACAACTTTAAAAAAAATTTCAATCGCTGCCTTTAGCCTTTCTCCTCAAACTTTAAGGTATTTTGCCCGTTTATTTTCTTGTTTCCATGTGACTTATGGGCTAAGGCCCATTAACTTCCTATTTTATTTATTTCAGTAATTGATTTAATAAAAACAAAAAGAAATAATTTGTCCATTAATAACTCTCTTTTTTTTTTCTTAATATGGGGTATTACACTTACGTGGATCCACTAGTTATGTCTTTCTAAGACAAACCTATGAGACACATAGTTAAGGACAAGGAGATTACCTACTAGAGACCCGACCTATACTAATGGGAGAGCCTCCATATCAATATCCTCTCGGTGCTAAGTAAAAATCTCAATGAAATAGTCATAACATAAGAAAATCATCACACATGGAAAAGCACAAAAAAGTTAATAATTCAAGTTTAAAACATCATAGAGTAGCTCCTTAAACCACGTGTGAGAATACCTTTATCCAATCATGCTTTAAAATCTTGAGAAAACCCTTCACAATTCATGCTTATGTAAAAAAAAAAAAAAAAAAAAAAAAAAAAAAAAAAAAACCGTTCACAATTTCATTGATGCTTATCTTAAGGCAACCAAGATCATTAAATATTCATTTTGATAAATCATGCATAACATCATGAAAACATCATTTATAGATTCATGGTTCATTCATAAATTCATGTCTTCAAGTATTTATAGTCAAAATAATGATCAATGCATGAGTCCATTTGATATCAATCGGAAAACATATAATTGAACCCAAAAAATCATCATAAGATCAAAATCAAACGACTGGATCAACACAACTAGAACCCATGGAGAATTGAATAAAACCCAATCAGTTTTAGAGAAATTAAATTTTGAGAATTGAAAAACCTTGGGGCACATTGGATGAATGGAGCCCATTGAAGAATCCCTACAAAACTTGCTTTTCAAAGGCCTAAACCAATGGTGAAAATGAGACTTCATATGGGAACCCTAGCTTCTTCTTCTTGAAGTTGAAAGAGAATTGTAGGGGATGAATGTGGATAGGATTTGAGGTTTTAGTGAATGGGGGATAGGGAATAGTTTTGGGTATTGAAGGGTATTTATAGGACTTTTAAATATGGGTAAAATTGCGTAGTATAGGCATTTAACGCCTAGAAAAACAGCCAAATACCCTTTAAAATATCTACTAGATGGTTCCTACAACTTTTACTTATGTTTCATAGTACTTCCTACGGTTCATACTGCTCAACTGTATAACAAACTTCACAAAACCAAAATTCATCTTTCCTTTCAGGAGACCTTTCTGTGGCCCTTCTTAATTCAAACGGTTCATAGAACCCACCCGTAAAAGCAAGTTTAAGTCCAAAATTTTACTAAGTCTAGAACCTTCCTATGGAACTGATCTACGACTCGTTAACCTCCTTATGGTTTGTCCTGTTTCTTCATAGGTTAAACTTTATACAATATTTCCATGAGCTAAACTTCATTTCTTCTAGTTCAACCTACAATTCCTAGAACCTTCTATACAGTATAGATTTTTCTAGTAGGAAACAAATAGTAGCCCAAAATTATATTTTTATTTTCTAAATTTGGATTTCCAACTTCCAAGGGGTTACAATAACTAGTCCATGCCAAAATCACATTAATGTCAAGAATATCAAGCAATATAAGGTCAACCTAGGTATCACACCCCTTGATAGTAACTACGCATGATAGGAAAACCTGATCCAACACTAATGACCCTACAAGGGTCAACACATACAATGATGCTGCTATAGGCTGAGAACTCATACCAATAAGAGAAGCATAATACACAGGCACATTAGAATATGTTAGGCCTGTATCAAATAAAGTCGAGGTAGGATGATGGCATAAAAGAATCATACTTATGATCACACCATTAGATGCTTCGGCTTTCACCTTCGCTGCCGTTCTATAGAAATGGCCCTTCCCACCTCTACTGTGGCCATCTCTCCTACAACCTGACCTTTCTCCCAAAGACCACCCTAAATAACCTTTTAGCCACTTTGATGGTCCGTACCCTGACCTCAACCCTTAGTTAGAGGTGTTGCTTGTTGAGTTGGTAGAGTTCAGGAAGCTGCTTGTGAAGCTGAAACAATCTACCAACACAAAGAGTAATCTCTGGCCCATTGATCTAACTAACAACAATCAAAGCAACCTGGAGACATCTACTTCTAGAAGAATGTCCACCTCGTCGTGAAGCATAAGAATAAGGCCCATGACCCTGATTGGAGATAATCTCTCTTGCTATATCAGTCACCCTCGAAAGTCTATAATGAGGCTAGAACTGGTCAACTAGGC
This sequence comes from Solanum bulbocastanum, assembly GCA_037074985.1. Taxonomy (NCBI): domain Eukaryota; kingdom Viridiplantae; phylum Streptophyta; class Magnoliopsida; order Solanales; family Solanaceae; genus Solanum; species Solanum bulbocastanum. Next base: position 14,544,776 of record CM073606.1, on the reverse strand, counting down.
TAACCCTACTAAAAGCATTGTCAAGTCCTATTATGGGCATATCTAGACTTGGAATGTGACCCCTTGTAGCTACCTACATATCTAACTCTCTTATATTCATGTCACTAGTATTGTTGTTTGTTAGTTATACCCTCTAGTTTATGGGGGAAATATGGGTGACATTGGTCATTTGTACCTTCTAGGCTTATGATGTCTGGTAAAGATATTGCTTGAATATATTTTTTCCAATGTTATTATTTTCTTTTAAGCTTATAGGTTTTGGACTTTAGAATTGTGGCAGTGGATCCTCCTGACCCTAGTTATTTCTCTTTGAACCTTAGTAGCTTGCGAGTATGGTGTTCCTTTTGTTCCAGATATGTTCTTGACTCTACTTGTCAGTCATTAAATTTTGTTTATATTTGTTGTCGTCTATCTACTTTAGGATCTCCTACTTAGTTACCTGAGTTGTGCTCTCTTTATTGCTTGTTTTTTGTATGCTTGTGTTATCATTTGAGCTTAGCAGCCATTGCCTCTTAACTATCATTTTTAGTACTCTCGGTACACTTTTTTCTTTCGGTAGATTGCAGTTTTAGTTATTTCCATTAATTTGGAGTTGTGTAGAGCAGCTTGGAGTTTTGGAGATTAAGGTGAACTCGTGTCGTCCAAAGCTACCAATTTTTATCTGTTTTGGCTAGGCTTAGTATTTATATTGTATTCAGAGACATGCTATACTTTTATTGTATTTGTAAAAGCATTATAATCTTATTTTGGATTATATTCTCAACTACTGAATGATGACATGTCTTGGGTAGTTCCTATATTGTTTTTATGTTGTTGTTTATCCTTTCTTTGCTACACATAACATTTTTCTTCTTATTGTTGTCTTATGCTTGGTAGTTCCTTGCTTATAGTTCCAGGCTAAGGGTTAGGCATACTTACTGGTGTGATGTAGTAGGTGCCATCATAATCTAAGAAATTAAGTCGTGACACGAAATTCCCATTTGACGCTCGAAAATCAAAATGTTGGAAAAAGTCAACCATACCAATATAATTTAACTCAAAAGGGGTCAACATCACCCAAAACTAACCCGATCACATTGGCGAACACTCTAACCTTTCCTAAAACACGAACAAAACATGGAGAAAATAAAGGAAAGCGAAAAATGGTCATTCCACAATTAAAAGCAAATCCTCCAGAAATGAGACATTACCAAAATATCCAACACAAAAATCATCGTAAGGACCTTCGAGATTCATTTGGAACCCCGTACACACAAACTGAATATGTAAATTAACTGTACTCGAATATTCCGACACAATGAAACCATCAAAGCTTGAATCAAAGTCTCCTTGACCCAAAACTCGTGAAAGTTACAAAAACTGAACATAACATCTAAAAATGTCAAATCAAGCTTGGGACCTTCGAAATTTCAACCAAGACCGCTAAGGCCTAAATTCATCAACCAATTTAAATGAATCTCTTGGAATATCAATCCGAGTATCCAACCCATTAATGCTGACCAAAGTCAACCTAAAGGCTAAAATTCATGTTCCGTCATGACTTGAGTTTAGGTCATGACACGAAATTTCCATCCGACTCTCAAAACTTAAGATGTTGACCAAAGTCAACCATACAAATATAATTCAACTCAAAATGGGTCAACATCACAAAAAAATTACCTGATCACATTGGGGACCACTCTAACCTTTCCAGAAACATCAACTAAGTATGGATATGCTAAAGAAAAGGGAAAAATGGGCATTCAAAATTAAAAGAGAACCCAAAAGAAATGAGACAATAAAAAAATATCGAACACAAACATCATCATAAGGACCTTTGAGATTCGTTTGGAACTCTGGACACAAAAACTTGATATGTAACTGAATTGTACTTGACGTTTCGAACACAATGGAACCATCAAACCATGAATCAAGGTCTCCTTCATCCAAAACTCAAAAAAGTCACAATAAATGAGCATAACATCTAAAAAGGTCAAAAATCAAGCATGGGACCTCTGAAAATTCAACCAAGACCACTTAGGCCTAAAATAATCCCCAAATTGCAACGGATCTCTCGGAATAGCGATCCGAGCATCCGAACACCTAATGTTGACCAAAGTCAACCCAAAGGCTAAAATTACACAAATTTCAAACTTAGAACCATAAATTCTCAAAAAGTTTCCAAATCTGTAACTGACAACTCTCTTAGACTTATTTCAAAATCTGGGACTATGGAATTGACGGAACTCTGTTTTGACACTGGAAACTCAAAAAGACACATAAAAACCACAACAAAATAGAATTTGTCTTATAATATACGTTGGAAAGGGAGTACATCATGTGCCATATATAATCCTAAAACATGAAAAATAAAGTGGACCAAAACAAGGTTGAGTTCATATTACTCAATAAGAATCAATCCCTCTCAATAACTAGAAGTTGGTACAAAACATCATTTGAAAAGAAAAATCAAGTGTAAATCTATTTCAAATCAACTTGAGCTTGTAAATTTGTCAATAAATGTTGTGCTCATACTTAAAATGATACAAATAAAAGATGAATTTAAAAAAATAACTATAGTTTAGGATTAAATAGAGATCTATAAATATGATTTACTTAATGACGATTCGTACCTACATGTTAAATGGGAGAGAGGCAAGCAAGTGAGGAGGCAAAGAATAGGGAGATCCAGATAGAATCGTAACCGATAAGAAAATTGTAAAATTAACTTTTTCAGTTATTGGTATTGAGTTATCATATTGTGTTAAAATGTTATATTTAACGGTGTATCGGTGCGAGGGTGGATTACTCAATTTCCTTTTTAGGTAAACCATTTATCCCGTCAAGATCTGCATACTTATACTTGTATCATAGATATATAAACTAATAAAGAACATATAATACTAACCAAAATGGCAAAAGCCTCATTTAATAATTTGTCATAATATACTGTTAGTCCTAAATTTAAAACATAAGAGCACATTCAATATCTCTTTTACTTATTATTATATTACTATTATAACTATTAATCCTAATAGTAATACTAATCTTCGGCTCTTGCTCAACTTTACTCAATGTTTTGGCCTACTCAAGTGTCAATCTTTACTGCTAATAAAATACATCGTTTGATAACAATCCAATAGTTACTAGTACCTTACCCAGTTAACTAATATCTTATTTGTTGGCAAATGTATTAGTACATTTAAAAAGTGCTATTTGATAAGACAAACCATTAAGCAAAACTATGTGTCCGCTAAGCAGCCCTAGTTATGAGAGGAGAGAGGCTAATAATATATATATATATATATATATATATATATATTAAACTAATATGTATGTGTATCAATGAATATAGTTGGATTTGAATACAATTTACCTCAATAAATCAATTGAATCAACAAATACAATTTTATCAATGTTGTAGGAAGTTGAACTTAATTAAAAAAATATATAATTGTATCAACAAGTACAATTGTATTAATGTTCTATTTCATAACAAATTGCAGTTGTATTTGTGTGTATTTGTATGCATCTGTTGGAATGTATTTCTATTTGCATTAGTTGTATTGTATGTTTGTATTATGTATCACGGGAAAGGAATAAATTCACTCTCAAACTTGTCCCCAAAATCAGTTATACACTTAAACTAATATGGCGACGTATTACACACCTTGGCTACTAAATATTGAATTTTTTACTTCCGAGACGTGTAGCACCCCTCTCACAATGAGAGGTGTATCAATCTTGTGCTGCATCAATATCATGTAAATGCCACATCAGATGTCATGTCAAATTTTGACTAAAATTCTCCATGCCATCCAATTCTTTCTTTTTCAATGAAAACCATCAAGAAATTACTACCATTGTCGCCAAAATACTACCAAATCTATATATTTTAACCATGAAAATAAAAATAGTCACCACAAATTTCACTGCCTATGATCCAATCCACATTCGCAATAATACTAACACAATTATCCCCACAAATATTATAAAGATACCACACAAAATATGACACCCATAAAGAAACTCATAACCAAAATTACATAATCACCATCAAAAGGTACAAACCACCACAAAATATCACTACCAGCATTGTTAATATCGATTTTTTCTTCTCCACCACCTTCAATTCCCTCTTGGTTGTCACCCCTCACCAACAAGTCCATCATTGTTTTTTTTTTTAAAAAAAAAAAAAACATATTCATAAATTTTATCAACCACCAAAAAAGCTGAAGAGAAAAATAAAATATAATGAAATGGTGAATCAAATAAGCATTAAAATATGATATGATGAGGGGTGGAAGGAGAGGATTTTGGTGGAGGTATAGTGGGGTGGATAGAAATTGGGTATGAAAAAATGCTGAAAAATATAAAGGAGATGAAGATGGTTGCCTTCGAAGAAGAAGAAAAGGTGTGGGGTGGAAGTGGGGGTGGAGGATGCGGGTAGGGTGATAATAGAAAGAAGAATTTTTTTCTACTTTATTCACTACCAAACGTGATTTTTTTTTATTTTTTGCCACGTCAGTTTCAGTGTGTAAAAAAAATATTTTTAAATAATAAAGATGTGTAATAAGTTGTACTAATACTTTAAAGCGTGTAACTGACTTTTTTCGCCAAGTTCAAGGTTAAATTTATGTCTTTTCCCTATGTATCACATAAAATGATCATTTAGTTGTTGCCATGTTGTATTGAGTTGGTTCCATGTGTATTTGTGTCACTCCCTAAGTGTACACCCTTGACTTGACCAGTACTCCAGTACCATTGTTGGTCCCAAAGAGCATCCTTGTCATGACTGACTAGGAAGAGGAAGACAAACTAAAGCATACACAAGCATTCAATCCAAAGAATTGTTTTAAATAATTTATTAAATTTCAAAGCTATATGAAAATATCGAGTATGAAACAAAATGTTTTAAAGAAAAGATCAAATTCTCTCTAAATTTGTCTATCTATGAAGGCTCTACTGTAAAAAGATGAGTGGCGGGACAAGAACTCCAACATCTCAAAATGCTACTATTAACAACTTATAGAACTTGAGTCCTCCAGAAGCAAAGAGGTCACACTTAAAACATGACGAACATATTAAGTGAGCACAACGAAATTCCTGTTGTGGATCCTACGTACATGATTCTGCATTATAAAAAGATATTGGTTGAAAGGACTGCAATAGTTACAAATATAGTATAAGTGAAATAACATAATGAAAGGGATTGCAAAAGATATAAATATATACTCAACTGAATGTAAAGAAATAAAGGAATAAAATTTTTTAAACTTTAAAAAATAGTTACCATCTCTGAACTTGACACATTAAGTGATTTGATAAAAATACACTTTTAAGTCTATTTGGAAGGTTCTTTAATCGACAACCATCACTATGAGCGACGAGATGATAAAACATCTCGCCCATGCTGCAAGAGTTGTCATATACTTTGATGGGATATAAAACATCTCAACTAAGTGGATCTACTAAACGTCTTCTCAGAAGAAATAAGGTGTCCTCTAAAAAGTATGATCTTTTATCTATGTTGGCTACATATTTTACGAGGAATCTGAGTTGTCTGATCTCATCTCCATTATGATGCTCTATACTATTCCAAATAAATATATATAAATCTTTGTAATTGTTCAAAATATCCTTTAAAAGAGAGAACTGCTTTGAAGTAACTCTGAACTCGCTAACTCATTTAGAATTTAAAATTTCTGTTTTCTCAATGTCTAAGGTGAAACATTTGGGAATACATAGTTCCCTAATACTCTTACTAAATCATGTTTAACACACTTTCTCAAAACTCATCATTGCTTTCTCAAAAAATCAATTTAAGATAAAAATGATTGCTTTAAAGATTCTCAAAAATAATAGCTCAAAATAGTGTTCATGTTGAAAAATAGACCTGAACAAATCAACCCGAGTATCTGAATAACAATATAGAAAATTGAATACTCAGAAATCAAGAACTTAGAACTCAATGAGAGTACTCATCTTAAGAATACTCAAGATCAAGGAATAAAAAAAAATATTACTCCTTTATTGAATTTCGATAGATGTAGGGTGTGAGAAAGAAATTAGTCCATTATTATGATAGCCTTACATACCTAATTATGAAGATATATGGTTGAAAACTTTTGTGCAGACTTATTTATCTTGAGCTTAAGGAGGAACATTAGCATTCTTGAAATTGTTGAACTTGGAATTTTGGGGCTTGACCTTGAGAGAAGAAAACCTTTTATGAAGTTCCTACAGTAGAGGAACCTAGGAAAACCTTTGATGAGAAGCTTCTCTTTGTATCTTGAATTTTTGACTTGAAGGTTTTAGGGCTCTTGATGGAGAAAAGGCACCCTAGGCGACTTGTAATAGAAGTTCAATATACTTAAAAGTTTAGATTGATTGATTTGATAGGAAAACTAGTTAGTTTAATGATATACTAACTTAAAATATTCAAAAAAACTTAGAATATGGCTAAAAACCTCAGGAAAGACCCACAATTGTCACGACCCAAGGGTATACCCTAAACGTCACATGGCGTACAAGACCCCGAGAGGCCCCCACTTAGAGTACATAGTGAAGATAATAGAAATCAAGAGATCAAAAGATAGTTTGAACATAGAAGAATTTTATAGAGAAAAATAGAAATTCTAAACATCATCTCAAATCCATCTCATACATAAGATTTTATCGAGACGTAACCCATACATCAAGTTCAAACTAAAATGAAAAGACATAATGAAATAAAGACTTGGTCTTCGAAACATGAGGCCTCACCAATCTTCAGTCTTCAACTACCAAAACATACTAGCTACGGAGGTGTGAATCGAAATAGTTGAACCCTACATTTGGGAAAATGTAGGCAAGAGTATGCGTTAGTATAAAAATACACAAGGTACTATAGCCATTCATAAAAGTATGAAAATAGCTAAAAGGACATTTTCTTGATATGGAAAGACCAAGTCAAAACATAAGATAAGAGGGTAAGAAAGCATAAAACGCAATCATGACTGACGCAAGTAAAATCATTTTTGAACACATGTGAGAAACTACTTGAAGTACCCTTAGATTCTTATTATTGTGGGAATTTTCCTTAACCGACATAAATTCCATGTGAGATATAACATGATCCCCCAATGTCTCCCACATCGAAAAGAGTTGTCCTACTTGCCAAGGTAGAACCATGAATCTAAGCTAAAGTGGATCTAAACCATCATCCTATGGGGGCACATAGGTAAGGGATGAGTAGATTTCTTCTCGAAACCCGACCTCAACATGGAAGAGCTTCCATCCCAATATCCTCTAGATGATAAGTATTAATCCGTCAAAGTAGTTATTAAGTCTTGACTTATCTTATCATTAAGGGACATGGCTAGTCGCCACATTTATTATCATTGAATAGCTCCTTAGACCATGTGTAAGAAAACCTTTCACTGTCCATGATATTTCATAATAGCTTTTAAGGCCCATAGTCATTCACTTCATGCTAGAGATGCCCCTAATACTAATGGAAATAATTATGAAATCGTTGCCTATAATAATTGATGGCATATCAGGATAAAATACTAATCAAGACCTAATTTAGTAAAATAGCCCAAAAAACATGAGGAAAAAATCTAGATGTCGTTCATGTCCTATCACCAAGCTTCATAGAACACATAGAGAATCTCATCTATAATCTTTTTGTGAGTCATAAGCATACTTTCATGAACATGCTTTCTTTTCATAAATTCATAAGCTTCATCATGTCTTCAGAGTCAATGTATCTTAAAATTCATTTAAATCTATTTTATAAAGAGAAGATATGCATATTTTCATAAATTCATCTTTCATAGTTCAAGACCCACAATATATCAACATAGTTTAGAAAACATGGGTTATGCATGGTTCGTGGGAAATCAACTTAAAAACATGCAGTTCTTCAATTCGTGCATAAAAGTTCATAAATCCATCAAATAAATAAACATTGGAAGGAACCCATGACATGGAAGAAAAATCCTAACTCAATTAGAGATTTCTAACTTTGTAAATTAGAGAATTTAGGAACTTCATGAAGGAAAGGGCTCCATGGATGAAAATTATCATACCTTGATACCAAAAGGCTTGGAAGGAATGGAGGATTAGGAGGCTTGATGTTGAAACCCTAGCTTTTCTTCTTCAATTTTTAGAGAAAGAAATATTTGAGAGGAGGAACTTGATCTTGTTTTGAGAATTTGAGAGAATGAATTGGGTTTGGTGTAATTTGGGGGGATACGACAAAATATTGATTTAAAACAATTGGGGAAAAGACCCATAAGTCCTTGACTTAAAATAACCGAATAGGCATCAAGGAGGCCAAAACGGGTTGTCATACACTACCACGACCTGTCAAACTGGTCGTGAAGAATTCTGCCTGACAGTGCTTCACTATTTTGGGCATAACTTTTTACTCCAAACTTGGAATTACGCAAACTCGGTGGCATTGGAAGGAGGACTCCTGGACCTTTAATTTGAATGGCCATGGGCTACCTATATATTTTTGTTCTATAAATATGATCTTTTGAAGTTGACCCTAAATTCTCAGTCTAATGAAACCTCTTCATAGATGACTTCACAGTCTGTATGGGCTTCATGGGCCGTTGTGATGCTTGTGGCCCTTGACCTGTAGCTAGGGGAGAGCCCCTTCTATCTTAACCTACTTGAGGACCACTTGTATGGTCTGCGATGCCCACCAGAGGCTGTCTAGGGGTCCGTGTGAGGGGAACCTTTTTTGAAAAGTTCTCAAATGACTTCACGAGCACCAAAACGGGTCGTGGTCAACTTTACGGCCCATCTAAGGCTCCATGGTCTAGCTTTGGGCTTGTGACTTGCCCGCTTGACCCCTTTACAATCTTTCCTGAATAAGAGGTGCCACAAAAATAATTGTGAAACACATGCTAGAAATTTTTTTAAAAAATAACTCTACGGTCCATGTAAATTTTGACAATTCGTAGCGCCGGTCGTCAAAACATGGATTGACTTACAAGGCTTCACTAAACTTTGCTTAAATTTTTACTTTGAAATCTTCAATGAGGCAAGCTTGGTGGAGTTTTAAAGAGGACTCATAGACCTTCAATTTCATATATCATGGGCCATTAATTCATTATAAAGTGAGATATATGATTTTTTGAAATGGACCTAAGTATAATTTTATTTGAAAACTAAATCGATAAGGAATATTTCAAGTCAACTTTGAGCTAGGGGATTATTGCAATCTCCAAATTTATTTGCATACTGAAGAATTGACCTTAAAACCTAAGAATAATTTAGGAATCAACTGAAAGGATCTCATATGCAAATGAAGGATGGTTCAGGTCTTAAATTAGAAATTTTTGGGGTGTTACAATATATCCCCCTTGGGATCGTTCCTCCTTGAGTGACAGCTAAGTAGAGAAAGGAAGGGATATGAGGTAGTATTACTATATATCTTGACTTCTAAACTTTCCTACTAGCATAGGCAGAAATGATTAATACAAATAGTTTTAATACTTGACTAAAGCACATAAATCACAAACAATATGGGTTTTAACATAGTCACGCTTTATCTGAAACTATATGACATGAAACAAGGATATATGGGCATGAAGTAAGAATATGACTACTATGCATGAAGCGATACGAATGCTATATTTAAATCCTAGCAAAACCTCTAAACCATGCCCTTTTTTTAATACCCCACGTCACTAGCTAGAACTAATAACTCTTTGAAGAGTATACTCTTACAAGATCTAAGTCAATTTTTTTGCTCTTACTGTGTTCAATCCTAGCACAAAGTAACAAGTTGCTAAACATAAGGTGATAATACTAATCTAAATCACAACATTCAGTTTTTATACCTCTATAGGGAATCTCAACCTAATAATACTCTTTTTTACCACCGAATTCAACCAACTTTGAGTCCTAATGAAAAAATGCTTAATGCATCATGTATTTATTGACATGTTAACATAACCACATTCAATCCTATTACTATAACCACTATATGGATTGCTGCTAATTAATCCATAATTCCTCTCATCACCTCTACAAACTCAAATTTCACACATTACTATAAGGAAAATGATTCCTTAATGTTATCAAACTATTACTTATTGTAAGTGCTCATTTATTTTTTTCCTCCATATTATAACCTTTGATAGAATGAGTACACCACTACTGCCACATTAAGATTCATCATTCTCCTATCTATCATTGCTAAACTACTATCGACAACATTGCTCATTTCTATCAAAACTGAAAAGGATCACTGAAAGAGCTTAGGGTGAAAGATCATAAATAAGATTCATTCAAGATATCTGATATAAGAATATGTATGGTGTAACAATATCGTTTTAAACATTCAAAGTGACTCATGAATTGGTGAGATTAGGCATACTATGAGAGATAAGTGTTTAACTGAATAGGTTCATATAATCAGGTTGATATCCATAACTCTATGGAGTAAGATTGAGATTAATGAGCTAAAGTATTTTCCCCTTATTCGGTGAAGTGAGTATTAGAAATATCAATAGGATGTTGTAATGGCTGAACTATGAAATGCTAGAGTATGAATGGATCGATTTATCACTTTAACTCTTTATGAACACATAACTATCTCATTCTCAACACTTGACTTTGTTTTTCATCTTATCATCTCCCTCTTAGGTCAGAAGATGATACTTTAAAGCTATGGATCTATTCCATCTTTTCTAAACTAGTCTATATTTGATTTACTCTCTTACTCAGGAAAATGCTATTGTGATGGCTACTGGACTCTCCACGTGCAAATACTATGACTCCTTTTAGGGCTTCTCCCTATGATGCTTCTCATAACCTCTTCACATTTCGATTGAAGTCTTTGTATAATTGTTACTCATATTGGCTTATCAAGCAGCTTAATCTAACTATTAATAGTTTGGATTCTCCTTCTTTGCCAACTAACGCCATCCTTCCAAGTTCATATCTACCTAATTGGAGAAAACTTGAATTGTATTTAAGAGGTTCATCATTGGCTATGTATGATACCCTCAACCAAACTCTTAAGGATAATAAAAAATTCTTCCATTAGCCTACCGCACATTGACAACTCAACTATACTATCTTGGCACACATGAAAGATTATAAATTTATCTATAACCTCATCTGGATATATATGTTCTCAGGTACACCTCTTAATTCTCTTGTTAATCTAATGACTTAGCCACACTTCTTTTCTCTCATCTAAGGGTCATAATATCACACTTGTACCACTCACATTCATTGCAAACTAGAACCTAAATTCTTCACCTAGATCAAATCTTAAAACTAACATCATCACCCTTGTGCTACTATCCTTTTTATTCGCGACACCAATCTCAAATTCAAGCTTAGTGTCTAGTACTAAACACATATATAAATATCATTGCTCACATACTATACTAGCTTGCAACTACTAGAAATAATTAAGAAACACTCAACCACTAAGACCATATGACATGTAGGTCAACACATATCTCAAGTCTACCTACATACATATTTTTCATAACCTACGTACTATTTAACCACTTGATATGCACCATTTCCTAATTAATTCTATAACCATCTAAATACCATGTAGCTCTCTTTTCAAAAACTATAATCCTATATTTGATCTATCACCTAAGGAATACTCTATTCTCTAGTTAAACAACTATAATTGGTCTTCACTAACACATTGGTACATCAAAATAAACTGCCTTCTAGTAAAAAGAAAAACTCTAACTCATCTTGAGCAGTAACTATTACTCTACATTCTATCATGAAATCCTTACAAAGTTACTATTCGTTAGCCAACATATAAAGGAAAACTCCTCATTAATGACCTGCTTGGTAGATGACTACCACTATACACTTAACTTAATAACTATCCCCATTTCTTAGGTTACTAAAGTTTGGAAGAAGACTTTAAGGGGAACTAACTCTATGTGGCTCTGGTTCAGTACTACTTCTCGCTTAGAATCTCTTCCAGCACACTTCTAACATTGAGCACTTTTACAACTACTGCTTATAACATAGTAATTAATATTGTCCATTCAAGTTAAAATACTACTAAAGCCCTAAACATAGTTTTCTTTTAAAGGGCATCACCTAAACCAAGGCTTAGAGAAGAGAGCCTGGGAGTACATCTCCTTTTTATCTCCAACATGTGATTCATATGAATTAGAGTGTGGTTTTTTGAATGCAAACACTTAAGATAACTCATGAGCTTCTCTCAAGCCCCTATGCATCCTCATCACTTTCGAAAGATTTTTGTTGAGAGTAACTCATCGATAGGGATCTGGGCTTTGCTTTTCAATCATCTTGAGTATGAGAACTGGTCAAATGGATTTGAGAAACACACGAGTTTGAATAAATTGCTTATGGCACAATTTTCGAAAAAAAGGAAACTATTGTTCAATGTATGTAGTCCCTCATTTGATGAAGGGGGGGGGGGGGGGGGTCCCAAACAACCATAAATAAGATCCTACTGGCTCGATTTTATATACACCCTAGGACACCTAAACTATGTTCTCTAATACCATGTTTTTCACGCCCCGAGCCTATACTTTAGACGTGGCTGGAACATGAAGACCAATTTTAGTCTACTGACTGACTATTAATGAGGTAGACTAACTCTAGCATATACAAGCATCAAAATAAGCAAATGTTTAAAATAGTCTACTGAATCTTAAAACTTTTGGAAAATACTAAGTACTAAACATAAAGTTTTAAATAAAACATCTAAATTTAAAAGTCTCTATAAAACTGTCTATCCATAAATTCTCTACTGTATAAAAATGACTGTCGGGACAAAACTTATGACATCTCAAAATGCTTCTAATAATAACTACAGTACTGGAGTCCTCCGAAAGGAAGGAGGCCTCACTTAAACGCTAACGAACGAAAGAAGTAATCTCAATGAAACCTCATGTTAAGGATCCGAAGTATCTGAGTTTGCATCATAAAATGATGCAGATCGAATAACATAAGTACATTAAATGTATAAGTATGTAATATAAACTATATTAAATAATTGAATGAAATGACTACAATATACACACACACACACACACACACACACACACTCAACTGAATGTAAAGAAATAAAAGAGTGAAAACATTTAAACTTTACAAAATACTTACTCATCTATGAACTTAACATAATAAGTGATATAATAAAAATACACTCTAAACTTTAGTTGGGAGATTCTCTAACTGTAAACCATCACTATGAGCAACATGATGATACAACATATTTCCCACACTACCAAAACTGTCCTATACCTTGCCAGGATATAGTACATCTCAATGAAGTGGATCCACTAAATCTTTGCTTGAAATTAATAAGGAGTAGTCTAAATAGTATTATCTTTAACCCATGTTGGCTACATGGTTTATGAGGAATAAGAGTTGTCTGAACTTATCCCAATATTAGCGCTCAATACTACTCCCAATAAATATATACTTATGCTCAATTTTCTAAAACATACACTTTCTCATTTTGAGGTAATTGCTCAAAATATCCTCTTAAAAGAGGTAACCACTCTGAATTATCTCTGAAATCACTAACTCATTCAGAAATCAAAATATCTCTTATTTCAATGTAAAGAGTTATAAATTTGTGAATACATAGTTTCTTATAATCTTACTCAAATCATGTTCAAAACACTTTCTCAAAACTCATGTTTTCCTACTTAGAAAATTGGTTTAAGACAAAAATGTTTCCTTTAAATGATTCTCAAAAATTATAACTCAAAATACGGTTCATGCTGAAATATAGATATTAACAAATAAACTCGTGGATTTCAATAACAATATAGAAAACACAATACTTAGAAATCAAGAACTCAAAGCTCATTGATACTGCTCAAGACTACTCAAGATCTAGGAATAAGCCCTAGATTACTATTTTACTGAAATTAGATAGATATGGGGCGTGCTGAAGAACTCAGTCCATCACTATATAGCCTTACATCCAAATTAGGAAGCTATCACTCTAAATACTTTGATGGAGAATCCATTTATCTTGAGTTTGAGGAAGAAGATTAGCTATGTTGGGGGAAATCTTTGAGCTTCATATCATGGGACTTAATCTTGAAAGAAGAAACACTTTTATGAAGTACTTAGAGTGGAAAAACTTGGGAAAGCCTTGGTAGAGGAAGTTTTTGATTGTATCTTGAATATTTTCTTGAAGGTTTTAGGGTTCTTGATATAGAAAAGAAACCTTAGGTGAGTTATAAGAGAATTTCTAAATACTTCAATTAATAGATTGTTGATTTTGAGAGGAAAAGTAGTTAGTTGAATGATATACTTAGTTAAAACACTCAAAAATGTCTTCGAATAGGGTTAAAAATCTTGGGGAAGAACAAAAATAACCCTGAAACATGTGAAGGAAATTTCTTTAAAAATTCACTTTGCAATCTGTGTGAAATTCTATTATTCATTGTTCCAGTAGTAGAACATACACTACCTGCTATCACAAAAATGGTTATAACATTTTACATCGAACTCTAAATGAGGCTTACCTGGTGGCGTTGGAAAGAAGACTCATAGACCTTTAATTTGATAGGTCATGGACCACCAAAATCATTATATGCTATATGATTGTTTGAAGTTTAGTATAATCTTATTTCAAAACTTAATCTATAAGGAAGCTTTCAACTCAACTTTGTGCTAGGAGATTGTTGTGACCTTAATTCATTACCAAAATTATCCCTACACTAAGCAAATTGACCTTTTCACCAATGAAGAATTTAAAAATCATACGATATGACCTTATATGCAAATGAAGAATGGTTATGGTCTTAGATTTGAAATATCTAGGGTGTTACAATTTGTATTTGTATTCACCTATTGTAGATTTGTATTTGTATTAACCTATTGTCATGTGTAATTGTCTTTGTATTCATTTGTTGCTATGCAGTTTGTATTAATATTTGTTGTCTTTTATATTTGTATTTGTTTTTATTACCTTTTGTGTATTTTTATTCATCTGTTGCCATAAGTATTTATATTTCATACCAGAGTAATTTCAAGCCTACTCTCTTTCTTACTCTCCAAATATAAGAGTTCTCTATTTTTGGAGATAACCAACTCCAATCAAATATCTATTTCACTCTCAAAAAAGGAATTTGATTCCCTCTCCTCAATAATATACAATTATTTCTGTTTAATTTTTATTTTCGTATCTCATAATATATATCATTTCTTTCTTTTTCTCAAAATAATGACCCTCTATAATCTTCTTGTAATATAATTTTTTTTCCTTTCAAATTCTTTATTTTAATTAATTTACAAATTATTCAAAAAAATTAAATAATATAAATTGCAAGAAAATATTTTATAGTATAGATTTTAATGGACAATTCAAATAAAAGTGAAATCATTAATGAAATACAATTACATAAACTTTATATAAATACTCAACTTTAAAGATTCTTATGT
This sequence comes from Solanum bulbocastanum, assembly GCA_037074985.1. Taxonomy (NCBI): domain Eukaryota; kingdom Viridiplantae; phylum Streptophyta; class Magnoliopsida; order Solanales; family Solanaceae; genus Solanum; species Solanum bulbocastanum. The sequence goes on along the minus strand of CM073606.1, from coordinate 14,529,371 downwards.
TGCTCCCATAAACGCTCTATGAATGCATTACATAGTTCAAAAAGAAGAGTATTGGCGTTAATTTTTCCTGTCCATCTAAAAAATTTACAAACAAGAGATTTTCATTTAATATTATGTGCATCATTCAAGTCATAATAATAATTAAAATTTTAAACTATATCACTTAAAGTGAATATTTCTGACCCTGAAATGAGGCTTCACAAGCTCTTCTATCATGGTACAATGATATTGCCTACAGAGAAGGAAAATGTTCATTGCTTTGTTCATGTGTTGATACTCGACCTGCGGATTGAGATCGAGTCCATGGTGTCAGCATGCTATTCCTTCTTCGATGTAGTCGACCATGCCCGTACTATGGAGAAACTCCATTTTGAGGGCCATGGGGGCAGTGAAAAGAGGGCTCAACATTAGGGAAGCTAAAATGGGTATAATTATAGACCTAATGGCTCCTATTATAGGCTTCACCATCAGTTTTAGTAGGGTTAGTCTAGCCTGAATGTTTAGGCCTCACTTACAGCTTCAAAGGTTGACCAGTATAGTCACACTAACGGTGGTTTAGGTAAGAGTTCAAGGGGTTCATAGTCAGGTTCTTCAGGAGGTGCTGGCCATTATTTTGAAGACTGGTTTTCACAAGGTGTCTATGACTGCATTGGGAGATTAATCATTAGTCTAGGGATTGTCCCAGTGTGTGATGATTGGACATACTCCACATCTAGTGAGACTTGTTGCAGCGGTAGGACCGCCAGCTAGAGGGGGTGCCCAAGGTCAAAATTGAAAAAACAATTATCAGGGAGTGATATACCGTGAGTTTACAATATTTTTAATATATTTCACTTAAGAGTTCTGTGTGTCTAGAGCTATTTTGTATTGGTATTAATGTGTTTTAATCATGTTTGTAGAAAATAAGTTTGGACGTGGAAGTAGAGAGACACAACTGAAGAATTGTGTAGAAAAGGGCATCTACGGACCATAGGGAAAGTCAAATTTCGTAGGTGGTAGGCATAGATGGACAGGCAAGGCTTGAAGGAAAATTCCCTGACTAAGTGTGGAACCACAATTACAAATGACGGATAGTAGGTCAACCTTTGGGCCGACATGCAGCTCCGTCAAATGATTCATAGAAGGGGGTTCTAGTACCTGATTTCGAAAGTTTAAGTATGGAGCAACGGAGGAGGATCTACGGACCGTGGATCAAACCATGGTCCGTCCTGCTGATCCATCGATTGTTACTGAGAGTTGGAGATTTTGAGTTTTGGAAAATTGCCCAACTCCCAAACCACGGAAGGGACCTACAAACTGTAGATCAGTCCACAGTCTGTAGGTAAGTGTCATAGATCGATACCACGTCTAGAAACTTTATTTCCTTATTTTGTTTCCTTTTTATTTGGGAGATGTTTCTCCATATATAGGCCATGTAAACCTCATTTTTAGGGGTTAGACACTATTACTTTAGTTCTAGTTTTTGGCTGTGGAGATTAACTTGCAACTCTAGCAATTCTTGATTTCCTAAGTTCGTTTTGAAGATTTTAACTTTGAAATTCAAGTTGGGTTTTTGGATTTTTTCTTCTCATTAAGTAAGTTCATAAATTCTTCTTCTACAAATATGAATTTTGTTCTTGCTATTATAGGTAACTAAATCCACAACTAGGGTTGTGGGAACCATGAGCTATTAACAAAGTATGAATATTAACTAAGTAATTCTTGAATAGTGTTATTACATGCATTGATAATTCTTTCGTTTAGAAGTCCTTTTAACGGTTGCAAACGTTAGAACTCGCCTTGTTCCTACTTGCCGGACCAAGGAGGTAGTTAATAAGAAAAAAATTATCAACATAGATTTAGTGTGATACTATCTAATAGACTAATGTCAATTCGTGGAAGGGTGAAAACTAAGTCATACATTGAAGTGATGTCTAATATGAAGTAAAGGTAAGGGTTAGTAAATTATACACACGTATCTGAACCAACGTGCGGGGTGAAATTCTCTATTTTCTGGACCAAGGATTTCGAGATACATAACTTATCACTTTGCATGTAATACACTAGGAAAGGATTACTATTACTAGGATTACCGCGTTATGAGCTTATGTGGAACACGTACACCCTATTTTCTCTCTCTCATTGATAACAACAAAATTTGAATCCTATTCACTTATTACCTAACTACAATCAAGTATTTGTTTCACAAAATCCCCCCCGTTTACTTACTTGTCTCAGAAATATGTTGACTAAACGAATATTATCGTATGTTAAGTTTAAGTCTAAAAATCATATTCCTTGTGGGATCGACCCCAACCTACAATTTTTGGGTTCTTTACTTGATAACGATCTCTTGTACTTCTTTAGGGAGGTGTAATTTGAGCATATTGGGGAGCTCGGGGTTGACCTCGGGGAGGTAAGTTTGGTGGTAGGACTGACACTCAGGCTAGATTCAAATATGCTCATATTTATGCAAAAGAGAAAATTTGGTAACAAATGGTGTCAGCTAAAAGGATCTCATGATTGTAGATCTATTGATTAAAGTTTGAAACCTAAGAAATTTAAAGAATGTGTACATATAATTTTGAGTCTGGACTATCTTTTCGAATGTTACGCTTATGATGTTTTGACACCTTGAATTTTGATTATGTATTTCTAATGTGTATTCATGCTTTCCTATATTCCTCTTAAAATTGTATTCACAATATTTTTTTGACACAATATAGCATAACTCTAAACGAAACACTATTGTGGACCCCAATGTTACATATTTTCTAAAACTTATGTACATGGTATGATAATTTGCTTCTGTTGTATATATGAAAGGAAAGTTTAAGCATGAAATAATTTTTCAAAAATATAACTCACGTACATGGTTTATCATCATATTATGGCATGTATGATTGACAACATCAAAGATATTTGTTTTTTAAGTAACAAATGAATATGTCCTTAAATATTGGTGTTATGCACTCATAGGCCAAGGAGAAAAGGTTAGACAGGTTTATGTGTGGCCTAATTGATACAATGCCCATAACAAACTTTTAGTAAAAAGTAAATCTCACATGTTTGATCAATTACTTGACGGATATACCAAGTTAATCTTTAACATCTATTTATTCATCCTCCATCCATAAGAATTACCACATATTCTCTACACCTTTTCATGAGTAATGCGACAAGGGCAAGGATATAACCAATTTTCCAGCCAAGTTTTTGCTAAATCTCATCGGGTATGCTTTCTATCAAGAATTTCATTTTAGATTATCATGTTTATAATCCTGATATGCGTATTGAATATATTTGATGGTAAATTTTGTGCTTGAAGTTTAAATTTACAAAGAAAGTTTATGGATATAACAAATTTTCCAACTATGCTGTCGCTAAGTTAATCTCATCGGGTATGCTTTCTGGCACGATTTCAATGTGAGAATATCATGTTCAGAATCTTGATTTGTATATCAAATATATGTGATAGTATAGACTTTGTGGTTGAAGTTTAAGTTTACAAAGAACGTTTATGGAATTATAGAAAGGTTAGTTAAAATCTTTTTTTGATAAAAAATATGATAATTTTTTTTTAACATTGATAAGCTACTCACTGAGAAAAGATATTTCGAATCAAGTAAATCTCTGGAACACCTCATAAAAAGAAAATTAAATTGCTCTAATGAATTTATTAAACATGCACTATCAATCAATCTAATCTTGCCCTCTTAATATATTATATCATGCCAAACAGAAAAATAGCTGGATGCCAAGATCATCCTCCAACATAATTAATTAATGACATACACTCTAATTAATTTATATTACTTACCATCATAGTGTCATAAACAAGGGGTACATCCTAGATGTAACATGGAATACAATATCCCGAGAGGCATCATATAGGCCACTTACCATTCATAGTCAAGATAATAGAAAATTGGTAAGATTTAAAACTTTTTTAACAATATCAAATTCTTTATAAAATTAAGTGGAAGTCTAATACACTTGTTTCAAAAACCATCTAATACAATTGAATCTTGCAATGCAGCCCAGACAACAATGTTCAACACTAAAATGAAAAGAACATAAGATAAATGGTTGTCAAATCCTCGAATGCTACTAGGACTCACAAATATTCAACCTTGCCTCTACTATAAATCCTAGCCACGGGAATGAGAGTTGGAAAGGCCGAACCCTACATTTGGATAAGAAATGTAGGCAAGAGAATGCGTTAGTAAATAAAATATGTACTAAATAAGATATCTTGAATAAAAATAACATAAACATAAGAGTTACAAAACATAATTCTTAAGGCATAATCAATGCACATAATAGATTATTTTCAACATATAAGGAATACTTCTTGAAGCAACCTCAATTCATACATAGCAAAGACATCAAAGACATCAGTAATCCTCCACCAGTCTTACTCATCATGGATGGCAAACTCAATCAACGATCTAAGCTCATCACCTATCATAAAATAGTCTATATTATCTTTTATAGACATGGTGAATCGACTCTTGCCTTACTATAAAGGAACCTAGGTAATCACCTCTTGCCCTTCTTAGTTTGGGATCATGGGTAGTTTCCCATGGTCCCTCTTACTATATGATCATGGGTACTGGCCTCTTGGCCAACACACTATAGGATCATTCGTACTCGCCTCTAGTCCAACACCATGTGACATGAGTATTCGCCTCTTGTCTTTCTATAAAGAATCATAGGTACTTGCCTCCAATTAACATTATAGGAACGTGGGTAGTCGCCTCTTGTTCAACATTAAGAAATAAGGGTAATCGCCTCTTGTTCTATTCTAAAGAATATGGGTAATCACCTCATATCCTTCTCATTTAGAGGTCATGGGTAATCGCCTCTAACCTCATCAATTTCTTAGTCTTTATCTTGGATTCATTTTAGGTGATAAATCATTTCAACCTAGGGTTTTGGGGTTAAAATCACTTATATAGGGTCCTAGTCTTGGGTAAAATGACATAGCTTTGTTATATAGAAATATAAAAATGAATCATATGCCCTTAAATTAAAAACTGACCCACTACCTTCACGAGCTTGGTGGCTGTCACGGGCCATGGTGCCATTCATGGTTCGTGAATAGTGGCTTGGCAAACCACCCCTTAAACTCTTCACCCCACACGACCATCTTCATGAGCCGTCGAGGCCTTCACGAGCCATCAAGTGACTCGTGAGAAGAGGCAACCTTAACATGCATACCACTTAGCCTTTCATGTCCATCTCCACCACCAGTGGTCCCCACCACGAGTTGTCTTGGTGGTCGTGGGATGTGAACATCACTTGGCTTGCTACTGTGAGCTACCACAAGCTGCACCACGACTCGTGGTTCCCTTCACTGCTTGACTGGGCCCACGTGAAGATTACCTAGGCTAACTCTTTGGCTCATGACTTGTCACTTAGCCCTTTGCTTAGTCTACTAGATTCCAAGGTGTTACATTATCTCCCCCTTGGGAACATTCGTCCTCAAATGGAATTATAGACACCTCACGAAAAAAAAGACTCAAAACTAGTAGCCCAACATGCGTGCAATCTCATAAACGCACATATCGAGGATGAAACATCAACTCCAAGCCAAACACACTCAATACAGCATAAGTAAGAGCTAGACCTAGCAACCCAATATGCATGAACTTTTAAGATTACTCATATTCAAGGAGGAACTACCATCTCCAAGATAAAAGCATGCTCAATATCATCTCATAAAATCTATATGAAACTCATACTAAATGCACAATAACATGAGTAAAATCAATCATGTAAACTAATTTTCTTTAAAAGCACAAGTTTTTTTTTTAACATGCATAAAATAAGGAAATCATGGAAATATCAAAAAAATATTACCCAAAACAAACAGCAAACCATGAGGAACTCATTACCCCAAGCTATAGTAGGAGAAGAAGGAAAAAGATGAGAATATCGGGACATCATATTGCCTCGGCCTCCAAAGTATCACCCTCAACTAATTGATTCCTCCCCAATGCTTTCACATAAATTACTTCCTTGTTTCTCAACTCCTTAACTTTCCGGTCTAAAATCTCAACTGGAACATCCTCACAAGAAATGATTTCATTAACTCCCTAAATTTCTAAGGTAACTATATATGTCGGATCTCCAACATACTTTTTCAACAAAGAGACATGGAAAATCGGTTACACAGATGCCAAATCACTAGGTAATTGAAGCTTATAGGCAACCTTACCAACATGTCTCAAAATTTGATATGGGCCTACATAACGGGGACTGAGCTTTCCTTTATTTCCAAATCTCATTACACCTTTCATAGGTGAGATTTTCAAGTAAACTCATCATGAACATCAAACTCAATATCTCTTCTTCTAACATCGACATAGGACTTTTGTCGACTTTGGGCTATTCTGAACCTTTCTCTAATAAGTCGTACTTTCTCCATAGCCTCATGAACTAACTCGGGTCCTATCAAGGCAACTTCACCCATCTCAAACCAACCTATAGGAGATCTACACCTCCTACCATAGAGAGCATCAAAATGAGCCATACCAATACTAGAGTGATAATGATTATTATAAGAAAACTCAATCAATGGCAAGTGGTCATCCCAATTACACTTGAAATCGATGAAACACGCTCCCAACATATATTCAAAAGTTTTGATTGTACGCTCTACTTGCCTATCAGTTTGTGGACTAAAAGCGGTGCTAAACTTAACTTTAGTGCCAAGACCCTTTTTGGAAGACTTCCAAAACTGAGAAATAAACTCAGTACCTCTATCAGATATAATATACAAGAGCACTCCATGCAACCTTACCATTTCCCTCAAATATAACTTAGCCTAGTCTTTCAACAAATAAGAAACTTTGACGGGAATGAGATGGATCGATTTCATCATTCGGTCTATTATAACCCAAATTGAATTATATTGTCAGTACGTACAAGGCAACCTTACTATGAAGTCCATATTCAAATCTTCCCACTTCCAAGTAGGAATACTAATGTCTTGGGATAAACCTCCCGATTTCTAATGCTCAACTTTCACTTGTTGGCAATTTAGACACTTAGCCATAAATCCCTCAATATACTTCTTCATCCCATTCCACTAATATACCTCCCGCAAATCATGGTACATCTTGGTATCTTCTTGGTAAATGGAATATCGAGAACTATGTGCTTCTGAATAGATTGCTTCCCTCAAATCATCAACATTAGGAAGATGCAAACGACCTTGACATCTAAGCACACCATCTCCCCCTTAGGAGAAAGCCTCGATGAACTCTCTAAGTACCGCTTCTTTCAACTCTACTAAGGTCGGATCAAGACAATGCTTAGCTTTCACATCTACCATTAAAGACAATTCTGAACTATTTTAAACTATAACACAATCCTTGGTGGATTACATTAACCGAACTCCCAATTAGGCCAATCTATGTATATCTCATACTAATTCTCTTTTATCCTCTTCTATTTGGGAAACACTAATAGTTGGCTAAGAGCATCTTCAACCATATTTGTCTTACCGTGGTGATAGAGAACACTCATATCATAATGCTTAAGTAACTCTAGCCACCTTATTTTGCACAGATTAATATATATCTCATTAAACACATATTTCAAACTTTTATGGTCAGTGAACACATCTACAAGCACACCATACAAATAATACCTTCAACTCGTTAAGGCAAATACAACCGCCGATAGTTCAAGATCACGGGTAGGATAATTCTTCTAACGAACCTTTAGTTTCATTGAATCATAGGCAACAACCTTTAATTTTTCATAAGCACACATCCTAACTCAATCCTCGAGGCATCACAATAAACAACAAAGCCATATGTCCCTTCTGGCAAAGTCAACACCGGAGCGGAAGTAAGTCAATCTTTCAATTCTTGAAAACTCTTTACACATACTTCAGACCATATAAATTTAGCCTTCTTTAGAGTCAAAGATGACAATGGAGAGGCTATCAAAGAAAACCCTTCAACAAATCTTCTGTAATAACTAGCAAAACCCAAGAAGCTTTTAATATCTAAAGGGGATAAAGGTCTAGGCCAACTATTGACCGCATCCATCTTCATAGGATCTACCTTAATACCCATTACTTGAAATAATATGTCCAAGAAAACCTACAAACCTAAGACAAACTAACATTTGATAAACTTTGCAAAGAGTTATTGGTCCTTGAGAATTTGCAACACAATCCACAATTGATTGATGCGATGTAACACTCCAAAATCTAGTAGGCTAATCTATAGCTAAATGTAAGGGTGAAAAATCATAAAGTGAGCTCCTATTGATTAGTAAGACATCTAGGGTTGAAGTGAGAGTTACAAGAGTTAAGGCCAAAGGGGAAAGTGCCAAGGCAAAGGGTCGTGCCAAGGCCAAAGGCCAAGGCTGCCCCGGCTTGGAGCACACTGCCCCAAGTTCATGGCCATAACCATGGCTAGTGGTCTTGACCACAGCTTGTGTGAGGCCTCGTGGAGTTGCCTTGGCCATTGAAGAGTAGCCACCAAGTGGCCTAGCTACTGCCTCAAGGTCCACGAGAGGAACCATGGCTAGTGGTCTTGTCCACGGCTCGTGGAGCCCCTCATTAAGATGCCTTGGGAAGTGAGCTTAAGGCCCCAAGTAGCATAACTACTGCCTCAAGGACCATGAGAGAGGCCACCGGCTCGTGGAGCCCCTCGTGGAATACCTTGGGATTGTGAGCTTATGTCACAAAGTGCCTAGCTACTGCCCCAACTTCTCGAGTAGGACCACCGATCATGGTCCTCACCACGGCTCATGAAGGTGGCTCCTAACACCTAAGCATGGTCCCTTAATGAAGGTCAATTAAGTCTTTTTCCTATTTTAGTCCAATTAAAGTGAGGTCGTTTTGGGTAATTTTGGGGTCACTATATAAGTTTTTTTTAAGTCAAAACTCCCTAAACTAAGTCATTTTTATCAAACACCCAAATCAAACTTAGAGTTCCTCTCCCTTACAATATTTCTCTCTCTAAATATCAAAGAAGATAATGAGTGGATTTGGAGCTAGGGTTGGACAAATTCAAGGTTTCTTCCTCAAATTTCTTGATGAATCATCTTAAGGTATGGTGGCTTTTCATTTATGGGTAGCCTTCACCCATAGAGTCCTTTCAAACCTAGATTTCAAAGCTTTCAATTTCCCCAAAAAGCTAGGGTTTCGATCTAAGTCATGGGTTCTCTTTCAAAATGTTTTCCATGGTTGATTTATGATGTCTTATGATTGAATTGATTATTTATTGTTGATTTATGATGAAATCCCCCCAAGAACCCTTGAATCCCCCAGATTACTAAATTGTGATTTCATGATGTGGGTTGATTGATTATGAAAGCATGTGAATGGATTATGTATATATTGATTTAGTTTATTGAATCATGACATTATCGATATCTAATGTAGTAATTCAAGATGTTTGGATTAAATGTGATTCATGGTCCTTGAAGGGCAAATTATGAGGGTTTTTATATGTCTATGAGAATTGTGGATGAGCTTATGATTCACTTAGAGAGTGAAGGTCTTATGACTATGGCGTAATTGTGGTATTGTTGAAAGATCATTCTCCCCATACCCTTATACACGACTATGCATGAAATGTCCATGACTATAATAATGTTGTTGTGTTGATTGAAACGCCATTCTCATGAATACACTATGAACATGGTGTGAAAGGTTTACTCACATGTTAATGATGATTCTAAGGTTGAAAGTCCATTCTCACCTAATGAGTCTATGAGCTATTTTATGAGTTGTGTTGGATGGAGGGTAAGATACTCCTTCATGCATGTAAATTCAACTCAAGACTTAACATATAATTTTGGGAAATAATGCTTAGCACCGAGTGGATATGGAATATGAGATAGAGGCACTCCCATCAATACAATAGGCCAGGTAATCTAAAGTAATCTCATGAGAAGGAAGCTCCCCTGTCAATACAACAGGTATAGGGTTTCTAGTAGCAATCTCCCTATCACATAACTATGTGCCCACATAGGTATTTAGCTGGGGGGATCCACCTAAAATCTAATACATTTAGTTCTACCTTAGGAAAGTAGGACATCTCTTTTCAATGTTGGACATGATAATGGATTCCATGTAGCTCAACATGGTCTATGCCGGTTAAGGTTATTTTCCCTACATAACAAGAATATGAACTATGACATGAACATGAACTATACATATGACTTCTCAATGAGCTTTACTTAGTGTGAGTGGGAGTATGGGATTTCACTTATACATTGTACAAGTAGACTTTGAAAGGGGTTATGGTGTGGGTTCCTTATGCTATGTAGGTATATGAACTTATGCATGTATGTTATGGATTGTTGCTAAGAGTGACTTTACTTGCTACGAGTTATGAACATGAATGTTTCCTTGTCTATGAGTATTGTCTGTGGATGAGGTTAAGGTATGATATGCATGAACATGGTGGCTGAAAAGTTATACTTAGTATTAGGTAGGATTATGGGATCCTATCTATGTATTGCACTAGTATAGCCTAGGTTTGCTTATGAAATGGTTTGACATATATATTTACAAAAATATGCATGTGCATGATTTCAACTAAATGTTCCTTTTTACATGTTTTAAGGATTTATATGCATGGCTTCCATACTTAGTGCAATTTTTGTACTAACCCATATTTTCTACATTTTTCTATAAGTGTAGGGCCCAGTTTTTGAGGTGTGCTTCCCTCTTGATCAAAGCTTGGATTGACTATTCTCCACGCTTTTGGTGAGTCTTCATGGTTCGAGGACAAGAGTTTTTCTTTTCTACTTTCTTTCTTACATTTTTCCTTTGAGACTATGTTGAAAAGGTATGTGACCCTTATTGAATTCTCAATTGTATTACATGGTTAATGAGAAAATGTCTAGACTTCTATTTTGATTTTATTGAAAGACTTCAATTGTAAAAAGTTTTAATTCTGCATCATTTTCATTACTTATGTTTATGATATGCTAAAGGCTTGTATGAGACCCCTTCGGGTTTGAGTACGCCGTGTTACTTCTAGGGGTACCCTTGGGTCGTGACAAACTTGGTAATAAGAGCACAAGGTTTAGAATGATTCTAGGATTATGTCTTATAAACCATGTCTAGTAGGGTCTTGTTCGTGAGAGTGAATCGCGCCACATATATGAATGAGAGGCTATAAGATGCTTAGAAAATTTCTCTTCTTTCATTACTCTTAAGTTGTTCAATAGAGTTGAACTCTATAAAGTCCTTTCCTAACCTACTATTGTGTCTTCAGAAAATGAATACACGAAGGATAGATGTTAGAAAGGTGGAGGAGGATAATGTGAACTAAGGAGTTCCTCAAGGCAATCCAGCTCCTCAAGATGAGCAATCTCTTGTTGATCCCCCGACTGTGAAGGATGTGGAGATTAGGTCAGCTTTTCTAACATTGACCCAAGCCATAAAGGTTCAAGCTTAAGTCGTGACAACTCAAGCTCAATCAATGATGGCCTAAGCCAACAGAGATGTTGGGCCTGTTGTGAACCCCAATGTGAACACCGTGGCTTCTAGATTGAGAGATTTTACAAGGATGAATCCTAATGTGTTTCTTAGTTCCAAAGTGGGAGAAGATTCCCAAGAGTTTGTGGAAGAGGTTTACAAGATAATAGATGCCATGAGGGTGAATTTGGTAGAAAAAGTGAAGCTAGCCACCTACAAACTGAAGGATGTAGCCCATGTATGGTATACTCAATGGAAGAGGAATAGGCCGGTCAAAGCAGGTCCCATAGATTTGGAGGTGTTCAAGAAAGCATTCCTTGATAGGTTTTTTCCCCGAGTGAAGAGGGAAGCAAAGGTGGAGGAATTTATCAACCTTCGTCAAGGTAGTATGAGTGTTCAAGAATATTCTCTAAAATTCACTAAATTGTCCAAGCATGCTCCATCGTTGGTGTCAAATCCAAGGGATGAGATGAGTCAGTTTGTGACGGGTGTGTCTGACTCGATTGAAGAAGAATGTCGTGCGGCAATGTTCCATGATAATGTGGATATCTCACGTCTAATGGTGTATGCTCAACAAGTTGAGGAGTCAAGACTTAGTAAGAAGAATAGGGAAGTGAAGAGAGCAAGGACTGATGATGGGAATTCTTCCAAAGGTATGTTTGAGGGTCAAGGGCAACCAAGGTTCAAGAGAAGATTCTCCAACCAAGGCTCATCCAGTTCTCCAATGGTCAACAAGGATAGGGTGTCTAACTCTAAGTCTCAAGGAGGCAATAGTGGTGGATCTTCCATGGTGAGGCCTACTTGTGCTATGTGCGGTAAGAAACATGATGGTGAATGTCTTACCAGCATGGGTGTTTGCTATGGTTGTGGTAAGAGTGGTCATCAATTGTAGAATTTCACAACACTTGTGGTCAAGGGGAGAGGAGATAAGCAAACTCCTCCCAGCAGTTCAAATTTTGATGCTCCCAAGAAAAACCGCTTTTATTCCCTTCAATCCTGAGGTGACCAAGAAAGCTCCCTGGATGTGGTGACCGGTATGTTACAAGTCTTTTCTATAGATGTGTATGAATTGTTAGATCACAGTGCTACTTTGTCCTTTGTGACACCTTTTGTGGTCATGAAAGTTGAAATACTCCCCGAGGTGTTAATAGAGCCTTTTTTTGGTTTCTACCCTGGTTGGTGACTTGGTAGTGACAAAAAGAGTTTATAGGAGTTATCCTATTTCTTTGTCCCATAAAGTTAGTTTTGTGGATTTAATAGAGTTAGACATTTTAGATTTTGATGTGATTTTGGGTATGGATTGGTTTCATGCATATTATGCCTCTATTAATTGTAGGACTCGGGTGGTTAACTTTCAATTCCCAAATGAGTCTTTGTTAGTATGGAACGGGGGGAATTCAATCCTTAGAGGTCAATTTGTTTCTTGTCTCAAAGCTAGGAAATTGATCTCCAAAGGGTGCATTTACTATATTGTAAGGGTGATGGATGTGCAGTCCGAAACCTATTTCCTAGAGTCGGTCCCCGTGGCGACTAAATTTCTGAAAGTCTTTCCCGATGACTTGCCCGGCATTCCTCCCAAATGGTAAATAGATTTTGGCATTAATCTGTTGTCATATACACATACTATCTCCATTCCTCTTTATAGAATGGCTCCGACCAAGTTGAAAGAGTTAAATGAGCAATTGAAGGATTTACTAGACAAGGGTTTTATTAAATCGAGTAGCTCTACATGGGGTGCTACGGTATTGTTTGTGAGAAAGAAGTATGGGTCCCTTAGGATGTGTATTGACTATCACCAATTAAACAAGGTGACCATAAATAATAAATATCTCCTTCCTAGAATTGACGACTTATTTGACCAACTCCAAGGGCCTAGTTACTTTTCCAACATTGATCTATGTTCGGGCTATCACCAACTGAGGGTGAGAGGTGTTGCAATTTCCAAGATGGCCTTTCGAAAAAGATATGGTTACTATGAGTTCCTAGTAATGTCCTTTGGTATAACTAATGCCCCGATACCATTCATGGATCTAATGAATAGGGTGTTTAAACACTACCTCGATATGGTTGTGATTGTATTCATCAATGATATTTTGATCTATTTGAGGAATGAAATGAACACATGGACCATTTGAGGATTGTATTGAAAGTCCTTAAAGACCACCAATTGTATGCCAACTTTAGTAAATGTGAAGTTTGGCCAAGGTCCGTAGCTTTCCTTTGGCATATTGTGTCAAGCAAGGGTATTGAGGTAGATCCAAAGAAGACGGATGCGGTCAAGAGTGGTCCTAGACCTCTAACTCCTACATACATTAGGAGCTTTTAAGGTTTGTCCCATTACTATAGGAGGTTTGTAGAGGGTTTTTCCTCCATTGCTTCTCCGTTGACGACTTTGACTCAAAAGAAAGCTAAGTTTGAGTGGTCAGAGGCTTGTGAGAAAAGCTTTCAAGAATTGAAACATAGGCTTACTTCTACTCTAGTGTTGACCTTAACTAATGGTACCGATGGTTTTGTTGTATATTGTGATTCCTCTAGAGTGGGTTAGGTATGTGTCCTTATGCAACATGATAAAGTGATTGCCTATGCTTCAAGGAAACTCAAGGTCCATGAAATGAACTATCTGAACCATGACCTTGAATTAGCAGTGGTTGTGTTTGCATTAAAAATATGGAGACAATATCTATATGGGGTGCATGTTGATGTGTTCACGATCACAAAAGTCTCCAATAAGTGTTTAGTCAAAAGGACTTGCATCTCCGATAAAGAAGGTGGTTAGAACTCTTAAAGGATTATGATATGAGTGTCCTTTACCACCCCCAGCAAAGCTAATGTTGTAGCGGATGCCCTTAGTCATTTGTCCATGGGTAGTGTGGCTCATGTAGAGGATGAGAAGAAAGAATTGGTACGTGATGTGCATAGGTTGGCCCAGCTAGGTGTTCAACTAGTGGATTCCTCCAAGGGTGGTGTCATGGTCCATAACGGTTCCAAATCATCCTTTGTGATGGACATGAAGTCTAAGCAAGACCTTGATCCTATATGAGTTGAGTTGAAAGAGACGGTACTCAACAAGTCTGTTGAGGCTTTCTCCCAGGGAGAGATGGGGTGCTTAGGTACCTAGGTCGATTACGTGCCCATGGTTCCCGGTATTCTATTCATCCGGGAGCCACCAAGATGTACCGTGACTTACGGGATTGGTGGAATGGAATGAAAAAGGATATAACAGGTTTGTAGCCAAGTGTTAGAATTGTCAACAAATTAAGACTGAGCACCAAAGACCGGGAGGCTTGTCGCAAGATATAGATATTCCCACTTGGAAGTGGGAGGATGTGAATATGGATTTTATTATGGGTTTGCCTCGTACTAAAAAGAAAAATGATTCTATTTGGGTCATTGTGGATATATGACAAAATCATCCCACATTATTCATGTTAAGGTTTTCTTTTCGGCGGAAGATTATGCCAAATTGTACGTCAAGGAAATAGTGAAATTGCATGGGTTCCTTCATCTATTATTTCGAATCGGGAAACTCAATTTACTTCACACTTTTGGAACGCATTCCAAAAAGGGCTTGGTACCAAGGTTAAGCTTAGTACCGCTTTCCACCCTCAAATAGATGGTCAAGCAAATTGCACCATTCAAACCTTAGAGGATATGTTGAGGGCATGTGTTATAGATTTCAAATGTAATTGGGATGACCATCTACCGTTGATTGAGTTTGCCTACAACAATAATTACCACTCAAGTATTTCCATGGCTCCTTTTGAAGCATTGTATGGTAGAAGATGTAGGTCTCCAATTGGTTGGTTTGAAATAGGGAGCTTTATCTCATTGATCCCGAACTAGTTTATGAGGCCATTAAGAAAGTCTGACTCATTAGAGAGAGGTTTAGGATAGCTCAAAGTCGACAGAAGTCTTATGCCAATATTAGAAGGAGGGATCTAGAATTTGAAGTTAATGATTGGGTCTATATGAAAATCTCACTTATGAAGGGTGTGATGAGGTTTGGAAAGAAAGGGAAGCTTAGTCCCCGGTATGTAGGCACATATCAAATCTTGAAACGTGTTGGGAAAGTTGCCTATGAGTTAGACTTGCCAAATGAGTTGGCCTCGGTTCACCCAATATTTCATGCTTCTATGCTTAAGAAGTGTATTGGTGATTCGATATCCATCATCCCCTTGGAAGCGTTGGGAGTTGATGAGCGCCTTTCATATGAAGAGGTTTTGGTAGAAATCATAGACCGGCAAGTTAAAAGGTTGAGAAACAAGGAAATAGTTTCCCTAAAGGTTTTATGGAGGAATTATTTAGTTGAGGCTGCTACATGGGAGGTTGAGGCTGATATGAAGTCCCGTTATCCTTATCTTTTTCCTTCTACTCCTACCCAAGCTTGATGTAAGTAGTCTCTCACTGAGTTTAGTGGTTGGGGAAGTCATGTGTGCTATATGTTTCCTTCATGATCAGTCCTTATGATATGCATATTCTTGTGAGACTTCATGTTTAATATAAAAATGAGCTTTCATGATTTAAATATTACTCATATTGTTGTGCCTTTTAGTATGATGATTCCATATTTTACTTCATGAGATTATTTGATGAACATTCTTTCATATGCTTATGACAAAATGGCCTATTGGCTCCATAATGTTGTGTTCAGTTTGTATTGAATTAGAGAAGGTACTTCCTCCTATGAATATGTGAAATAATGAGTTTTATGCATAATGGGTTGTTGATGTAGCTCCTACTTCCTTGCATTGCATTGATTATGTCGTGAGATGGAGTTGATGTAGCCTCCCTATGAATTGTGCATTTTGTTTATGCTTCATGCATGATGGGCTGCTAGTCTTGAGTCTTAACTTCCGTAGGATGTCTATATCATCATTCGAGAATGAATGTTCCCAAGAGGGAGATAATGTAACACTCCGGAATCTAGTAGGCAAACCTAGAGCTAAACGTAAGGGTCAAAAATCATAAAATGACTTCCTATATATTAGTATACCATCTAGGGTTGAAGTGAGAATTACAAGAGTCAAGGCCAAAGGGGCACTTTCCAAGGCAAGGGGCCAAGACAAGGCCAAAGGCCATCGCAGCCCCAAGCTTGAAGCACACTACCCCAAGTTCACGGCCATCACCACAGCCAGTGGTCTTGACCACGACTCGTGGGAGGTTGATTTTAACATTTCAAGGACACTTATCCAATTCTAAGCGTCAATGATCATTAGTCAGTATAATAACCTAACTAAATGAGTTGGGGTCAAATCCCACAGGAAGTAGTTTGTGTTTAAGATTCAATAGTAAAGTACAAATATTCTCCATTCACCCATAGGAATAGACATTTACGAATAAAAACATAATTCAAATTAAGGGATGACACGAATGTCAAATAAAGGGGGTTTTGGTTTTAATTATCAACTACAACAGAAGAAAATAATACGAAATAACAATAATGAGACGGGTTCTTAGGATGTGATTTGATTAAAGGCTAATGCAGACAAATGGATAATTGCAAGTGTTAGGAAATAGTTGTGAATTATTGAATAAGCTAGACTATAGAGGAGGTACTCGAACAATTTACCTCAAATCAATTAATTTCTCTCGAACATTGACAAGTATGCAAAATAAGAACATCCTACACCTTAGTCCATTCACTCTCTCAAGCTAAATGTGTGGAAAAGGGTTTAGGATTCACTCTCTCGAACTGAACCCATGAAAACCCAATACCCACAGACCATCAATCAATAATCTTGGTTTTATAACATCTCTCTCAAGCAAGCCAAAAAAATCGAAGGTAGAACTGGATTTGAACTAAAATTCTTTAAATTAAACCACAATTAATTATTAAAATCACTTCTACACAATATTTAAACTAACAATTAGCAATACCCATAAGTTAAATTAGCCCATAATCACATCAAGAATTGGAGTTTTAACTAGACATCATAAAAAGATAAAAAAATGTTACCAAATTGAGTTTCAATCAACAGGATAAGATTAATTTCATCTGTACAAAGGTCTAAATTGAAGAATCTTAAAGACCCACTTCCAATTTCTCAAAAATGGAAAACTTAAATTCTTCAAAGCTAAGAAAAAACATGTCTCAAAAACTCAGAGCTCATACTGAAAATTTACTCTAATGATTATTCAAAATAAAATTTGATACTAAACTTTATGTTTAAAAATGTATTTACAGTTGACAAAAATGTGCTGCGAATGACCATTCGCTGCAGTAAGTCGGGCTCGCCGATCAACTCGACAATCTACCCTTTGGTCCATTTCATCGCCTTCTTGCCTAGAACTTCAACATCCTCTAGGTCTATAACTTTGGACGATCTAACTTTAAATCGAGGAATCACTTAGAGATCCTCCGACTGCTAATTTCTCTCGCCAACTTGATTTTCTCCATCAGGGCTTAGCATATTGGAACTTTAGGTGGTCAACTAGCCACTCGATGACTCGCCAAATGGACTTGGCGATCACCAAGCTCTTTTTTCTTCCTTCTTATAGCTCACTTCATTGCTTTTTGCAATTAGTGTCCTTGCTTTGGTCCTCAATCCAAATACCTAAAAATCAAGGATTTTACATCAGTTATTTGCACAAAATAAGCATTTGAAGACACCAAATATATCCAAATAAAGCCCTAAATGAGTCCAACTCTCAGACTCATCAACACCCCCAACTTAAACTTTTGCTTGTCCTCAAGTAAAACTCAAGTTCAGCAGTTCAAAAAGGATGTCTCAAATAGTACTACACAAGACTCAATTTACTTATGCAAGGATCAATTGTGCACTCAAATATTAAAGTTGTGACTCACCGTTACCTAAGATTTTCAAGTTCACAATACTTGCTTCAAATACAAGTTCAAGCTCAACAAAGGTACTCAAATGCCCTCACACAAAGATGATTCCATATTCACACACAATTTGTTTTACAATTTATAGCTCTAGAAACACCAACAACTCTCACACTCGCAAAGATGAATACATGCATGACTTCACCCATAAGTTTGCCCTTCTTTTCCAATCAACATTCGTTTCAGTTCACTCAAGATCAAAAAGATCTTTTTAAGGCTTGTAACGAGTCTGAGTGTAAAGGTATGGTCATTTAGGCTCAGTGACTACTATCCTCATGAAATGTGGTATGAACACCACATCCTTTCCTTCTCCTCATCATTCTCTTTCATGCTCACAATTAACCCCATTATTCACTTTCCATGGAATACCGGACACCCTATTTATCTTGCAACTTTCACAACTTTATTTCAAAACTTTTTCATTCTTTTTATTTTTCATTTTTCTTTTCTTTTTCTCTCCTTTTTTTTTATATGGAGGGGTTCCATCTTTTTCACAACCATGGATAAAGGGCGACTTCTCTGCACTTCTTGATTTACCTTCTCTTTTCACCACGGCCCCAACTTAGGCTTTTGGCCTAAGTTGGCTATTCAAACAAACCACACTTCATGAGGATTATGGGTGAAGGGATAAACAAAGTTCACAATTTCATCAAGTTTGTTCCAATAAAAGGATAAGGCTCAAAGTGTATTCAAGAAAAGTTCACACACTCACAAGGTAAGCCACAAAAGAGGTATAATGTCAAATTATTTCACTCTTTAAAACTGCTGC
This sequence comes from Solanum bulbocastanum, assembly GCA_037074985.1. Lineage (NCBI taxonomy): Eukaryota > Viridiplantae > Streptophyta > Magnoliopsida > Solanales > Solanaceae > Solanum > Solanum bulbocastanum. The sequence continues at coordinate 14,510,318 of CM073606.1, read as the reverse complement.
TTAAGATCCTTTTAAGATCTCACATCAATTGGTCAACCGGACCAATGGGGCAAATTCTAGGCATTATCACATATGGTTCACAGTAAGCTCATCACACAAGGCATTGACACCAATATCAAACAAGACTCTACACTTACGCTAGTATGCAATGATCATCACAAGCGACTCAATTCAATAACCGGCTAATCACAACGAGATGAAAAAAGTCAACGTATTGTCTATGCAACTTCATTTGGCCTCATCGTAGCAGCACATTCATTTTTGTTCAATTGACAACACTATCCAAGTCATCGGTATTGATCACAACCGACACTCAAATTTGTACAAGAACAACCACATTCAAACACAATCAAAATGGTGGAAATTTTTTTTAAGAAGGGTCTAAAAACCATTTTCAATTAAAACATGGAGCCACAATCTCAAATATCCACAACATACTGCCAAAACACAATATATAGCACAAAATCCAATATATAAACATAAGCAATAATCACAAGAGGTAGGTATGTAAATACCTCACCTCACCACAAACAAAACAGATTTTGTCCTCAAATGCAATAAAAACATCCAACAATTAATAAAAGAAGAAAGAGAGGGAGGCAAAGAAAATTCTTATCTGCACGGTCTCTCCATCTTTCGGGGCATCAATGCCCGGTGTAGTAGCAACAACACTCGATCCACTAGGACCCGCCATAGACATCTCTATCAGCGATGTTTGAATTACCGATTGTACAATCGTCTCCACTAGATTTGGCAGGTCTCTATTTGTGCTCTCCTCTCTCACCTCTATCTTCTACTCATCGATCTCTGCCTCCAACTTCTCAACTACTATATCATCCCATTATACATCTCCAGTGGTGGCCGGAGGAATCTCAGAAGTTGCTGGAGCATCGACATCATCTGCTGCCTCCAATAGTGAAGTGAAGTCAATGGACTTCAAGCAGTCCACATCCTTCCTAACATCTGCAACCTTCACTTTCAACGTCGTCACCTCAGAAGACTCTCCTTGTCGATGCTCATAAGTCGCGACTCTCACAATCAAATCATCAATAGAAGTCCAAATGGGAGTCAGGCCAGCAAGGATGGCAATCTCGATCATCCATGGGACTGTAGCCTCTAATCAAGTAGCCCTCACATCAGCCGAATGGGTTAGGTGCCCATCTTCAGGATCATAGCCTAGGTAATTCGAGTGGGCTGGGAAGTGGAAAAAGTACCAGAAACTTAGGAGGAAGAAGTGGGAGAAGGTGTACGTGAAGGTCTGGTGGCCGAAGTAGGGAAAAATGCCTTTGCAGGTATCGTCTCAAGATCAATCTTTGGGAATGTGTCCACCGAAGCCACTCTCCTCCTGTCTACCACCTCCCGCGTGTACTCGGCCTCTATACACTGGATGTTAGTGGAGGATGAAGGAGTGATCTCAATATCTATCGTTGCATCCTGAGGAATTCCAACACGCCGCACAACTCTGTAATCAAGATTGGGAAGGGAAGGGACGTCTATCTCTGCTTGGCCTCATGGCCATCTCCTAACCTATGATAAGTCCCATGTCAATGCTCTTCCTAGATATGATCGACCCGAGGTAGCCCGTCATAGGATGGTGGAGGATGGACTCATTGTAGGACGGTATAATAGAGCTGCTGATGAATCCAAACCAATATTGTGCAGCTACATTTAGGTCCTTCTTCTCGATCGAGACTCCTTCCTCAATCCACCTAGGGGTGGTATCAAAGATGAGGGGAGCTTGCCAGCCTTTGAGCTCATCCAAAAGTGTCGTAGTGGTATTGAAATTGGGGTAGTCAAAGTTTGATCCTCTATCAAGTACTACGTTAATGTGATCACGACTACAGTGCACTACTGTCCCCCGTACCATGATAGACCCCACCAATCTAAAAGTACTTGCCTTTTTCTTAAATTTAGGAACTAGATCACCATATATTGAGTAAAACTCTCAGACCCATGTAGGGATGTATGGGCCTCGGGGCCTGGTAAACTGCTCAAAATGATGGTACTGGAGTGTCTCCTCACCCTAGAGTATTTTCCATCTAGGCCCTATTTAGAAAGTAGCTTCTCTTCAAGAATAGTCTACAGCCCATCGACTTTTAATTTGTTGAGTAGCCTGGGAGGAGGGACATGTACTAGTGGAATTGGGGCCACAGGTTGTGCTGGACTTGGTACTATGTCTTCTGGAGAGGAGGCTGCTGGAGCTCTCGAGGAGTCAGGCAAAGACCTAGAACAAATCTCTGCTTGCCTAGACTGCAACGACTGGTTATCATCCAACTCAAAGAATACTGCTTGGGAGTCAAGGGACTCTCCCTTGCTATCGGAGTTGTGCTCCGGAACCTCACTCATAGGCTTTTTGCCCTTGACCTTGCCTCCCATTGGAGGCACTGTTCTTCCCTTTTTAGGAGGAATTTCTTCCCCTTCATTTATCACTACGCCTCATGCTCTTTTACAGGGCAACATGTCGAGGTTGGTTCTAGCCATATCTACAAAAGCATCAAAAAGAGTTAGAAATAGTTCAAACAAAGTTGCAAAAAATATTTTGCAGACAGACTCGCCGAAATGGTCGGCGAACAGCTGAATCTCTTTAGCGAGCCAGATCGGGCTCGCCAAAAGTATTGGCTCAAAATTTCTCACCAAAATTGGCATTTCAGCATGGGAAAGGCCTTCTTGAGAATCACTAACACCATTTGGCGAACAAGGACTAGCCCGCAGAAAGTTACAGTGTATTTTAGCGGTAAAGGGCACAGAAAGGGCGATCGAAAAGGACTTTCGACGAGTCACTGAGTGCACTCGGCAAACTCAAGCTTCTCACCAAAAGTTACAAAATCCAAACTCAATTTTACCATGAAATTAAAGGCAATCAAGGGGAATTCAACAAACTACTGAGTGGTTCAGCGAGCTTGACCCAGCTCGCCAAACTACCCAACGTGCCTACTTTCAACCCCATCATCCAAATTCAACCCCGCAGCCCCCGAAAACAAAATCAAAACATACACTAGTTCAATTAGACTAAGACCCATGCCCTCGAGATACTCAAACTTCTCCCGAATTAGCCAAATTTGTCCATTTAACAATTTTAGCCCTTAAGAATGACCTCAACTGCTCCATCATTAGGCAAAGCACGTCATTTGGCACAAATGAGAGTTACTTAGACTTCACCCGACTAGACCTATTAACAACAAAACTCAACCCAACAACATTTTGATCAATTTCAGGCACAAAATATCGGGAAACTAATAATATGGCATTTTAGGCATAATATTCAAATTAAAAGAGGCACACAAGCACACAATTACATATCAGAGAAGCCCAGCACACTTCACCAAGATCAAAACAATTGCAAAAGAAATTAATTGTTAAATACGAGTCTGGGGTTCCAAAAACACACCTTTAATGTCAAATACAAGATTAGAAAAGCTAAGCGGCAAAGATATCCAACTCCAAACACACAATCGACGAACAAAAAGTAGTAAGAACATGAAAATATGGGAAAAACTAGTGCAGGTGTGATTTTGGAAAGTTGAAAAGTGATGGAATGTGAAAGATTTTGAATGTTTAAACCTTTGGCCTTTAAAAACCGTCCAATTCTAGCCCATTACATTAGTTTTTCTCTCCGAGTAGGTAATTACCTCGCTGAGTTTTACAGGACCTCCAGTTAATATGGGGGTCCAAACAGCTGACAAAGTCGGGATCACCAACTTGGTCGGCGATTCGCGAAGTAGTCCATGGGCACTCCGAGTTTTACAGACTTCAATTTCATCATTTCTAGAGTCCAATGGCGACCCAAGTCGGGTACGCCAATAGCTTTGGCGAGTCGCCAACTGGTCTTTTTCTCACCAACCTGCACTTTTCAAACATATCTTACAATTTAACCTGAAAAATCAACACATGATTATTTCTAAAATAAAATAAAGCAATAGAAATTTGGGTTGCCACCCAAGAGGCGCCTTAGTTAACGTTGTGGCATGACATAATTCCACACTATATTTTGATTTGCGGGGTAGAGACAAGACAAAACATGACCCATTTGGGTCTCCAGCAACTGAATAGTTATGGAATGGGAAGCAGTCATCTGATTCAGCAGTGAGACATTCTCTTTTATCTTATTCAATAATTTGTCGTGCTCCTCGACTTTGTGGAGAATGATTGAGAGAATCTCTTCTACTTGTCCGCCCTTGTACTCCTTGGACTTTCTATGCGCATAAAGGGGAATGAACAAATTTTCTTTTTATAGGGTACCTCCAATTACATTGTCTATCTAGCCACGAGATCCAGTTGAGTCAACAATGTAGCAAAAATATGGTCCTTCTCAATCTCCTTGTTGGTCTTAGCCATGTGATCAAGGAGCTAGGCTGCTATTGCATAGGGTAATCATGTAAGACCACCCAGAGAAATTTGGTCAGCCACTCCTCTGTTTTTTGGACCAAGACCTCAATAGAAGCAGTCCAATAGCATATTATCTGAGATTCCACGAGTTGGGCATTGCAGCAATAGTGACTTAAATCTCAACCACAACTCATGGATTGACTCACCCTACATTTTCGTGAAACATAAGAAGTTATCCCTAAAAATCATCGCTCTCAAAAGAAAGTGATCCATTTGGTCACCATTGCCACAAGACATGATCCTTTCTTTTGTTCTTAACAAGCAACATGAAACCCAAAACTAAAAGTAAGTAGATTCAACTATGACTAAAAAGAACAAAATTCAACTTTTAACTAAAGAATCTTAACCAACACCACTCCCCGGCAATGGCTCCATTTTTATTTAAACATTTCAAGGACAATTAATCTGATTCTAAGCGTCAACGATCATTAGAGAGTATAATAACCCAGCTAAATGAGTTGGGGTTGAATCCCACAAGGAGTGGTATGTGTTTAAGATTCAATAGTAAAGTACGAATATGCTCAATTCAGCCATAGGAATAGACATTTACAAATAAAGACATAATTCAAATTAAAGGGTGGCATGAATGTCAAATAAAGGGGGTTTTGGTTTTAATTAACAACTACAACAGCAGCAAATAACATGAAATAACATTAATGAGATGGGTTCTTAGGATGTGATTCAATTATAGGTTAATGCAGACAAATGGGTAATTGGAACTGGTAGGAAATAAATGTGAATTAGTGAATAAGCTAGACTGTAGAGGAGGTAAATTTTCTCTCAAACAATTTACCCTGAATCAAGTCAATTTCTCTCGAACATGGACAAGTATTCAAAATAAGAACAACCTACGCCTTAGTCCATTCTCTCCCTCGAGCTGAATGTGTGGAAAAGGATTTAGAATTCGCTCTCTCGAGCTGAACCCATGACAACCCAATACCCACAGACCATCAATCAATAATCTTTCTCTCTCGAGCAAGCCAATAACAAGAAGGTAGAACTGCATTTGCAACTACAATTCTTTAAATTAAACCATAATTAATGATTAAAATCACTTTTACATAGCATTTAAACTAACAATTAGCAATACCCATAAGTTAAATCAGTCCATAATCACATAATCACACCCCAAGAATTGGGGTTTTAGCTACACATCATAAAAGGATAAAAATGGTTACCAAATTGAGTTTCCATCAACTAGGTAAGATTAATTTTGTCTTTACAATGGTCTAAATTGAAGAATCTCAAACACCCACTTCCAATTTCTCAAAAATGGAAAACTTTAATTCTTCAAAGCTAAGGGAAAACTTGTCTCAAAAACTCATGTTCAAACTGAAATTTTAATCTAATGATTGTTCAGAATAAAATTTGATACTAAAATTAATATTTGAAAATGTATTTATAGTTGCCAAAAAAGCTTTGTGAATGACCATTCAGTGCAGTAAGTCGTGCTCGCCGATCAACTCGGTGATCTGCCCATTGGCCAATTCCGTAGCCTTCTTGCCTTGGCCTTCAGCATCCTTCAGGTCTGTAACTTTGGATGATCTGACTTTGCATCACGGAATCACTCGACGATCCACTGACTGCTCATTTCTCTCACCAACTTGATTTTATCCTTCAAGGATTAGCACACTGGAACTTTAGGCCATCAACTAGCCACTCGGCGACTCGCCAAATGGACTTGGCGATCACAAGGCTCTCTTTCCTTCCTTTTTTCAGCTTGCTTCGTTCCTTTTTGCAATTAGTGTCCTTGCTTTGTTCCTCAATCCAAATACCTGGAAATCAAGAATTTTACATCAATTATTTGCACAAACTAAGCATTTGAGGACACCAAATCTATCCAAATAAAGCTCTAAATGAGTCCAAATCTTCAACTCATCAAAGGCCTCATGGAGTTGCCTTGGCCATTAAGGAATAGACATGAAGTGGCCTATGTACTACCTTAAGATCCACGACAGGAACCATGGCTCGTGGATCCCCTCGTGATGATGTCTGGGGCAAGTGAGCTTAAGGCCCCAAGTAGGATAGCTACTGCCTCAAAGAGCACGAGAGGGACCACGACTCGTGGTATGGACCACGGCTCGTGGAGCCCCTCGTGGGAATGCCTTGGGATTTTGTGCTTATGGCACCAAGTGCCTAGCTACTGGCCTAACTTCACGAGTGGGACAATGGATCATGGTCCTTGCCACGGCTCGTGAAGGTGGCTCATGACACCTATGCGTGGTCATTTAATAAAGGTCAATTAAGTCTTTTCCTATTTAAGTCCAATTAAAGTGAGGTCATTTTGGGTAATTTTGGGGACACTATAAAAGTTGTTTTTACGTCAAAACTCCCTAAACTAAGTCATTTTTCTTAAACACCCAAATCAAACTAAGAGTTCATCTCCCTCACAATATTTCTCTCTCTAAAACTCAAAGAAAAAGAAGAAGAAGAGTCGAATTGGAGCTAGGGTTGGACGAATACAAGGTATGTTCCTCAAATTTCTTAAAGAATCATCTTAAGGTATGTTGTCTTTTCATCTATGGGTAGCCTTCACCCATAGAGTCCCTTAAAAACTAGATTTCAAAGATTTCAATTTCCCAAAAAAGCTAGGGTTTCAATCTAAGCCATGGGTTCTCTTTCAAAACGTTTTCAATTGTTGATTTATGATGGATTACGATTTAATTGATGATTTAATGTTGATATATGATGAAATTTGCCAAAGAACCCTTGAATCCCCCATATTATTAAATTGTGATCTCATGATGTGGGCTCATTGATTATGAAAGCATGTGAGTGGATTATGTCTATATTGATTTAGTTTATTGAATCATGATATTCTCCATATCTAATGTAGTAATTCTAGATGTTTGGATTAAATGTGATTCATGGTACTTGAAGGACAAATTATGTGGGTTTGTACATGCCTATGAGAATTATGTATGAGCTTATGATTCACTTAGAGAGTGAAGGTATTATGACTATGGTGTAATTGTGGTATTGTCGAAAGATCATTCTCCCCATACCCTTACACATGACTATGCATGAAATGTACATGACTATGATAATGTTGTTGTGTTGATTGAAAGGCTATTCTCATGAACACACTATGAACATGATGTGAAAGGTTTACTCAAATGTTAATGATGATTCTAAGGTTGAAAGTCCTTCCTCACCTAATGACCCTATGAGCAATTTTATGAGTTGTTTTGCATGGAGGATTAAATACTCCTTCATGCATGTAAATTCAATTCCAGACTAAACATATAATTTTGGGAAAAAATGCTTAGCACCGAGTGGATATGGAATACAAGATAGACGCCCTCCTGTAAATTCAATAGGCCGGTTCATCTAAAGTAATCTCATGAGATGGAAGCTCCCCTGCCAATACAATAGGTTTGGGGTTTCTAATAGCAATCTCCCTATGTTATAACTATATGCCCATATAGGTCTTTAGCTAGTGGATCCACCTAAAAGCTAATACATTTAGTTTAACCTTAGGCAACTAGGAAATCTCTTTTCGTTATGGGACATGTCACCGTATTCCATGTAGTTAAACATGGCCTATGTCGGTTAAGGCTACTTTCACTACGTGACAAGTATATAAACTATTACATGAACATGAACTATACTCATGACTTCTCAATGAGCTTTACTTAGTGTGAGTGGGGATACATTGCCCAAGTAGACTTTTAAAAGGGTTGTGGTGTGGGTTGCTTATGCTATGAAGGTATATGAGCTTATGCATGTATGTTATGGATTGTTCCTAAGAGTGACTTTACTTGCTACAAGTTATGAACATGAATGTTTCCTTGTCTATGAGTATTGGCTATGGATGAGGTCAATGTATGATATGCATGAACATGGTGGCCTAAAAGTGATACTTAGTATTAGGTAGGATTATGGGATCCTATCTATGCATTGCACAAGTTTAGCCTTTGGTTGCATATGAAATGGTTTGACTTATGTATTTACACAAATGTACATAATGACTCTTAAAGTTGATAAAGTGCATGATTTCAACTAAAATGTCCCTTTTTGCATGTTTTAAGGATTTTTATGCATGGCTTCCATACTTGGTAAAATTTTTGTACTAACCCTTGTTTTCTACATTTTTCTATAAGTGTAGGGCTTGGTTGTTGAGGTGTGTTTCCTTCTTGATCAAAGCTTGGATTGACTTTTCTCCACACTTTTGGTAAGTCATCAAGGTTCAAGGACGAGAGTTGTTCTTTTCTAGTTTCTTTCTTACCTTTTTCATTTGATACTATGTTGAAAAGGGTTGTGACCTTTATTGAAATCTCGATTGTATTAGTTGGTTAATGAGACAATGTCCACACTTCTATTTTGATTTTATGAAAAGACTTCAATTGTAAAAAGTTTTAATTCCACATCATTTCTATTACTTATGTTTATGATATGCTAATGGATTGTATGAGACCCCTTCGTTATCGAGTACGCCGTGTTACATCTAGGTGGTATAACTGGGTTTTGACATGTGGTCATTCTTATTTCTAGAATAAATTAATATATCATCTATGAACAGAATTACAAACATATCAAGGTGTTGACTAAGGTCAATGTTGGAAAAGTAACTCGCTCATTGGAGTTGGTCGAATAAATCATCTTTTATTTGAAGAGGATAGTTATTCTTAACGGTCACCTTATTCAATTGTCGGTACTCAATACACATACGGAGTGAACCATCTTTCTTCTTTAAAAACAAAACTGGAGAACCCCAAGGAGAGATACTCGGTCAAATAAAACCCTTATCCAACATATCTTTCAATTGCTCTTTTTATTCCTTAAGTTCTACTAGAGCCATTTGGTAAGGAGGAATAGAAATAGGTTGCATATCTTGGAGAAGGTCAATATCGAAGTATATTTCCCTTTCTAGATGAATATCGGGTAGATCATCTGGGACTACTTTCGGAAACTCATTAGCAATGGGGACCGAATTAAGAGTTGTTGTTTTGGAATTCATATCCCTTACCCTAAGTAGATGGTACAAGAAACCTTAGAAATCATCTTTCTAGCCTTAAGACAAGAAATAAACTGAACATTCAATATAGAATTTCCCCCCTTCCACCTAGTACCGGCTCATTTGAAAACTGAAATTTGACTGTACGGGTTCTACAATCGATAGAAGCTTAACAAGAGAGCAGCCAATCCATACCAAGGATAAAATCAAAATCTAGCATATCAAGCTCTATTAAATCAACAAGAGCAACTCAATGGGATAAGGAGACGAGACACTTTCTATAGACCCTCTTACCTATAGTAGAATCACAAACAGGAGTAGAGACAGAAAAATGATCTAATAGCACATCAGGAAGATCATCAGATCTCATAGACACATATGGCATCAAAAAAGACAAGGTAGCATCGGGATCAAGTAAAGCATAAACATCAAGTTGAAATACTTCAATAATACCTGTAAAAAAATCGGGAGAACCCTCTTGTTCACCATGAGTCTAAAGTGAATAAAACCTATTTGCTCAGGAGAATTAGTACCCAGACCACTTGGACCAGATGAAGGATAGGGTTGAGCCCTACGACAACTATCTCCCTCATTCTTAGCAACTAAAGAAAAATCTCTTATTTTGTGGTCGATCTTACCAGAACCAGAACAAGCATTAGAACCTAATAGACATTTACCTTTATGCTTTCTTTCACACTTAGCACAATTTAGCAATGAAAAACCACTACCACCTCCTTGATACTTAGGGTTAGGCACCCTCTCTTTGTTGAACTTAGGAGCTTTGGAGGAACCTTGCCCGAAAAACCTTTGTTGATTCCTAGTACGACCATATCCATCGGACCTTGCATGAGGATAAATTACAATCACTGGTTCTTGACTTCTTTGTCTCCCTAAACCTCTCCTTAAGTTTCTCCCCTTCAATTTTTTAGGCATGAACCATGATACAAGAAATATCTATTTCATGGACAAGCATAGCAGTACGACACTCTTTCACTACCAAATCGGGCACACCAAGAACGAACTTACTCATCCTTGCCCTAGAGTCTAACTAGTTTTGTTAGAGTTATCTAGGGGGCATGTCCCAGCAACTCAACTCAGTTAGAGGCTCTTTCAGACATATTTATAGATTCAGCTTGAGTTGTTAAGTGGTTGTGATATATCACTAAATTGTTAGTATGTTTTATATATTAAGACTATTTGGGTTTTGTCCTCACACCAGATATTTATTAATTTAGCTTCCACATAGTTCATGCTTTGCTAAGTTATTTTGATTATGCTTATGATATGCCAGACTCAGGGTTAGTTTGGGGTAACTCATGATCCTAGGTCTCGTGTTACGTCAAGGGGGTAGCCACAAGGTGTGGAAAACTTGGTATTACAGCATTCTGTTCAGGAGTCCTAGGATGTCTAAATGTCGGACTAAGTAAAGTCTCTTTCATGGGTGTGAAGCGCGCCACATCTATGAGGGGGAGGCTACGAAGAGTTTTAAGAAAAAGTTCACTTTCTTTGTTATTTTCTCATGCGTGGGTATAATCCATCTTCTCCTTTCTAATCCATTGTTTTGCATTTCAGATCTTGCCTCCTCATAGATCTAACACATGGAATATTAATGAACGCAATGATAACGCATTTCCTCCAGTCCAGAACTATGAGGTCAAGAATGTAGAATTTTGAAATGCGATCCAACACATGGCTCAGAGTTTGGGCAATCAGAACAATCAGCAGGTCTCAGTTCCTACTTACATAAATAGTTGATCAGTTGTAGGTAGTGTCATTCCCCGAGGCTACCCCTTGAAGTAACACGAGACCTAGGATCACGAGTGACCGCAAGCTAACCCTGCACTGGCATATCGTAAGCATACATAAAGATTTACTAAAAATAGAAATATTGTGCGGAAGCTTAAACATAATATAAACTAAAATGATGGGGAATACCCATTCTAAGTCTGAATATACAAAGGACTGAGAGTTTAATAACAACTGAAAGATCAAACTCAAATCTCAAACTGAATCTAACTATGTCTCAGATAAGCCTCTAATTGACTAGAGATGATAGGACATGCCCCAGCTAACTCTAGAAGAACTGAAACTAAAACAAAGAAAGACTAAATAGAAAATATGTCAATCGTCCTCAAAGAATGAGGACTCAGTACTGATACTGCTGAACTGGAGATTAGGAATCGATCTATGCGTGATTTGAATGTTAAGGACCTGAACCTATATCATGAGAAGATGTAGCGCAGGGTATGCGTCAGTACTTGAAAGGTACTGAGCATAAAGGATAGAATAAAGTTGAACAATATATACATAACTGAACAAAGCAATAAGAGCAATGATAATCTAAAATGAATGCAAATACTGAAATATATTGAATACTAAGCTAACTAGATGCATTGACCAAGTGCATAAAATGTTGATACTAACTACTAAACTATAACTGAAAATCTAGTCAAATGCACTAGATTGTGACTATGGGAGCTATTATTGACCGACATTAAACCACAAGAGCTATCAGTGGAGTTTGATGTATATGCCCCTTCGAGAGGACCCAATATACCTTGATAGGGTATATAGGCATAACTAGAGTGATCACTAAATATAATTCCCATAGAAGGGGCTTATCCTATGGGGCACGTAGTTCTGGGACTATGATGGTTACTGATCCTAGTCCACTCGGTGTTAGCCTACTCCCAACTAAATATGTAAGTAACACATTATAATTGAATTTTTGTAATACTGAATAGCTCAAAATACTGACATGCTAACTGAAAATGCAACATGAATGTACTGATAATGAAACATTCTTACTGGTCATGTCAATCTGAATAAACTAACCTAGCAAGTATAATTCATTAATTAGATGAATCTAAACGACTAGGGTTCTAAGTTTCATGCAAGACGCTAAGCAACAAGTCCTCTAAAACATGATAATCTGATTAGGATTAGTCTAATAGCTAAATCACAACACTTTTAGGGAACTAATGGGTGAAAGGAACCCACTAGTGAATCCCACATACCTGGTGACGAATTCCACAGAGAAATCTTTCAATTTTGGGACTGGAATTAGAGGAAACCTTATTGATTTCTTCAAGAGGGTTGGTCGACACTTTCTTCTTCTTTCGGATAAATTTTGGAGAATGAATTGGTTAGGGTAAGTTCTGATTTAGTTACTAGGCTAAAGATGACCAAAATGGCATAGTTTAGGGGTTAAATAACATAGTTTTGGTGTTCAACACATAGGGAAAATACCAAAAGACCCCTAACTTAAAAGCTGATGGGGCCAACCGATGGACCGTCAACTAACCTACGGTGTGTCCTATTCAGTCGTCGACTGGTTTCAGAGAACGGTTCTAAGGTGTAGACCACGGACCATGGTCCCACCTACTGTTCATAGGTCCTGGTGTGGTTTTGTACTTGACAAAAAATTTTAGGCTTTCTGGGGAAGGACTGCAGGTGGCCAACCACGGATACCACCTATGGTCTGTGGGCAAACCTATGGACCATTGGTGGCACCTGCAACTTCTGGAATGTTATGCATTTTTGGTTTTCTAAAATACAAGGTGTTACATTATCTGCCCCTTGGGAACATTTATCCTCAAATGAAGATTAAACTAGCTGAATATGGAGGGAAAGAGCTGGAAACCCTACCACTAAGTACTGGCAACTGAAATCTGACTGGAGTAAGTTCCAAGAACATGCAAATATGCTAAAAATGCAAGTATAATTGAAGGAACATGATACTAAGATTGGATCTACACATGAGTCACTAAAAGACTGGAAAGAAACTATTACCTCAAGTTGGAATGGAATCAGAAGTAAAGAGATGGGGACACTTGGCCTTCATGGCTGCTTCTGCTTCCAAATTAGCTCCCTCTACCGACTGACTCCTCCACAAAACCTTCACTAAAGTGACTTCTTTGTTTCTCAACCTTCAAACCTGATGATCAAGAATCTCAACTGCATATCCTCATAGGTAAGACTATCCTTCATAGACACACTTGCCAATGGTACTATAGATGTTGGATAACCCACCACTTCCTAAACAACAAAATGTGAAAGAATAGATGCACCGTTTCTAGTTCTACTGGCAACTCCAACTCATAAGACAATTTACCAATTCTTTTCAAATTCTTGTAAGGGCCTATATATCTAGGACTAATCTTTCCTTTCTTGTCAAATCTCATCACCACCTTTATAGGTGACATTTCAGGAAAAACAAATAATCAATTTGGAACTCTAAATCCCTTCTCCTTACATTTGCATAGAACTTCAGGCAACTTTGGGTTGTCTTAAGTCTATCTCTGATGAGCTGAAACTTTTCCATACCATTATGAACCAAATTCGGCCTTATCAAGGCTTCTTCACCTACTTCAAACCAACCAACTAGATATCTACATCTACGCTAATATAATGCCTGATAAGGGGCTATATAAATGTTAGAGTGGCAACTATTATTGTAGGTGAACTCTATAAGAGGAAGGTGATCTTCCAAACTATCCTTGAAGTCGGTCATGCAAGCTCTCAACATGTCCTCTAAGATTTGAATGATATGCTCTTCCTTACCATCAGTCTATGGATGAAATGTTGTATTGAGATTAACCTGATTTCCAAGACCTTTCTAAAATGACTTTTAGAAATGAGAGGTACACTGAGGACCTCTATCTAAGATAACAGAACTCAATGCAACTATATTATCTCATTAATGAAAAGCTTGGCGTAGTCCTCTGCAGAATCTGAAATATTGACAACCAAGAAATAAGCGGACTTAGTAACTCTCTCTACTATCACCTAAATGGAGTCACATTTTCTGCGAGTACGAGGTAAACCTATAATGAAGTCCATGTTTATCACTCCCCCCTTCCATGTAGGAATGTTAATCTCTTAAGTCATACCTCCTGGATTCTTATGTTCTACCTTCACCTGCTGGCAATTAGGGCACTTAGTCACAAAATTTACGATATTCATTTTCATACCATTCCACCAAAAGACTTTCCGCAGATCACGGTACATCTTGGTAGCACTTGGATGAATAGAATAAATGGAGTCATGGGCTTCTGTAAGAATCTGTTGTCTCAACTCACCCACCTTAAGTATATATAAATCACCCTGATATCGAAGCACACCATCTCCCCCTTGGGAGAAAACCTTAAGTTTTTGTTGATGAACTACACCCTTCAGTTGAAGCAATATAGGATCAATGTCTTGTCTTCCCTTAACCTCCACTACCAATGAAGATTCTGACCCATTCAGAACTATCACATTATCTCCTGATATTTTGATATGGCAAACTCCTAAGTGAGCAAGCCTGAGAACATCTTTTTCTAGTTCTTTCCGTTGTCCCTCAACATGTGCTATAGATAGTCTGCTAAGAGCATCTGCTACTACATTAGCCTTACCATGATGGTAAAGCACATTCATATCATAGTCCTTGAGGAGCTCAAGCCATCTCCTCTGGTGAAGATTCAATTCTTTCTAGGTGAACACATATTGAAGGCTCTTATGGTCAGTGAGCACATCTACGTGAACACCATACAAGTAATGTCTCCAAATCTTTAGGGAAATTATTACGACTGCAATCTCGAGGTCATGAGTCAGATAGTTCTTCTCATGCACCTAAAGCTATATAGAAGCATATGTTATAACCTTACCTCGCTGCATCAACACACAACCTAGGCCGACTCTATATGCATCACAATAGATCACATAACCGTCTGAACCCTATGGTAGAGTCAAAATAGGAGTTGTAGTCAACCAAGTTTTTAGTTCTTAGAAGTTCTTCTCACAATCATTTGACCACTGGAACTTAACCTTTTCTGAGTCAAATTAGTCAATGGAGAAGCTATGGATGAAAATCCCTCCACAAACCTTCTGTAATAAAACACAAAACCGAAGACATTTTTGATCTATAGGAGAAGTGGGACTATGACATTGTTTCATTGCCTCTATTTTATTAGAATCCACTCGTATCCATTCACTAGAAAGTATATGACTAAGGAAAGCAACCGATTGCAACCAAAACTCATATTTGCTAAACTTAGCGAATAGCTAGATTTGAGAGTTTGCAGGACAACCCTCAAATGAGTTGTATTTTCTTCCTCATTCCTAGATTAAATTAGGCTATCATCAATAAAGATGATAATAAACAAAAACAAATACTGCTTGAACACCATGAAAGTTGCAGGAGCATTGGTTAGTCCAATTAACATAACTACAAATTCATAATAACCATACTGAGTTATTTTCGAGAAATGACTAGCACCCTAAAGTTGGTCAAACAAGTCATCAATCATGGTGATATGATACTTATTCTTGATTGTGACCTTATTCAACTACTGATATTCAATGCACATCCTTAGAGAAGCATCTTTCTTTTTCACGAACAACACTGGTGCACCCCAAGGGGAAATACTAGGTCTAATGAAGTCGTTATCTAGAAGATCTTTCAACTTCTCTTTCAATTCCTTAAGCTCAGTTGGAGCCATTCTATAAGGAGGAACAGAAATAGGCTGGGTATTGATGAGTCTGCAATTTGGACTCTTTTAGGGCTCTATTTTGATAGATTTAGTGTCCTCAAATGCATATTTTATCTCAATAATAGATAAAAATCCTTGAGTTTCAGGTATTTGTAGTTAGAGACAAAGCATGGACACTATTGGGTAGAAAGGAACAAGGCAGCTAAAAAGAACGAAGAAAAGATGGCCTGAAGATCGCCTAAACCATTAGCCGAGTTACCGAATGGCTATGGTCTCACCTAATGTTCCAGTGTTCTAAGCCCTGAAGGATAATATCGAGTCGGTGAGATAAAGAACCAGTTGGCGAGTTGCCGAACGATTCTATGATGCAGTACATCATCGCCCAATGTTAAAGAACTTGAATTTGTTGAAGGACAATGCAGAAAGGTGATGTACCAAACCAAAGGGCGGATTGCTGAGTGGATCGGTGATCCCAATACCGCGCCAAGTGGTCCTTCGCAGCACACCTTTTGACAACTATAAATACTTGTTTGAATTTTTAGTTTAGTATACAATTAGTATCGAATTTTAGAATATCAAACATTATTTTCAGTTTTTAGAACTTAGAGTTTTGGAGACTTTGTTCCTTAGCTTTGAAGATTTTAAGATTTCCATTTCTAAGCAATTGGAAGTGGGTATTGAAGATTCTTCATCTTATACATGTGTAAAGACAATATTTATCCTATCCATTTGATGGAAACACTTTTCAGCATCAATTTCTATCTCTTTCCTATGTCTAGCTAAAACCCCAATTCTTGGGGTATGATTATGTGAATATGGGTTGAATTTACTACTAGGTATTACTAATAGATAGTTGATCTGTTGTTTAAAGGTGTTTTTGTTCAGTAGTTGTGTTTGAATTTAATGGGGTTGTAGTTTCAAATACAATTTTATCTTCGTATTTTTGACTTGATCAAGAGAGAGGTTTTAAAACCAAAAATACTAAATCGATATTTTGTCATGGGTTTAGCTCGAGAGAGTGAATCCTAAACCCTCTCCCACACATTCAGCTCAAGAGAGTGAATGGACTAAGGCGAAGGTTGTGCTTCATTGCTGCTTATTGGTGTTCGATAGAAACTGATTTGATTCGAGGTAAATTATTCGAGAGAAAATTTACCCCCAATAAAGACTAGCTTAGTTACCAATTTACAGCAATTTACTATCAATAGCATATACCCGGTTGTTTATTTTAGACCATATTCCTATAACATACCAAGAATCCCGTCTCCTTATTCATATTTCTATATTATTTGTTGCTTCTAGTTGATAATTGACTACAAAACCCCCTTCGATAATTGACATGTATATCACCCTTTAATTTGATATGTTTTTCTTCGTATAAGTCTTTAGCTATAATTGACTTGAGTGAAGTTCATGCTTTTCTCTTAATTCTCAATTACAAACCACTCATTTGGGACTCGACCCCAACTCACTAGTTGGGTTATATTATTATTGAACGACCGTGGACGCTTAGTATTAGATAAAGTACCTGGATACGTCAAACCAAAATGGCTCCACTGCCGGAAAGTGGTGTTAGGTAAGAATTTCTAGTTAAGTTGAATTTTCTTATTGTTAGTTATAGTTCTAATTACTTAATTCTTAGTTTTGTTTTTCTTGTTTGTGTGTTGAAAATAGGAAAAATGAGTGTAATTGATGATTGTGAACAAATGGATCACCTTCCAATAGAAGTGATGAGGTTCAGGGATAACATCCTGACCATCAAGTTGCTAAAAGGGGAGCTTTTTCATGAGTCGTGGCTGAGGTTTAAAGCATAGTTGATACAATGCCCAACTCATGAAATTCCCAATTTAGTTCTACTGGAATGCTTCAATAGGAGTCTTAATTTTGGGAGCAAAGGATTAATTGATCAACTAATCTTAGATGGGCTTATGAAACCACAGCCACACTCCTTGATCTTGTGGCCAACACTAACAAGGAGACTTAGAAGGACCAGCACTTGGTCATTTTGTTGGATTAGATGGATACCTTGGCCTAAAAGGTTGGGGAACTGGAGGTGTTGTCCAAAAAGAAAGGCAGATACATACCTCCTCATGAGTGGAGAAATTCTATGGACAATGAGAGTAGACGTATTGAGGATACACTATTAATCATTCTCCAAAAGCTCAACGAGTAAGGTAGAGTGCTAGAGGAGATAAGGGAAAATGTTGAAGTGCTAAATCAGATGATTGGATCTCAATCTAGATCTATCAAGCTAATTAAAAACCTCATGAGTCATGTATTGCCTCATCTCTACACAAATAGACAAGGGGGTTGCCTAGGGACACCATGGCCAACCCCGAAAATG
This sequence comes from Solanum bulbocastanum, assembly GCA_037074985.1. Lineage (NCBI taxonomy): Eukaryota > Viridiplantae > Streptophyta > Magnoliopsida > Solanales > Solanaceae > Solanum > Solanum bulbocastanum. Next base: position 14,492,158 of record CM073606.1, on the reverse strand, counting down.
AGGTTTAGGTGTTCACTTACGTCGTGCTGTGACGTTAACGAAGGCGCTATTTGGGAGGCAACCCAAGACCCCTTTTATCGCTTTATTGTTGCTTTAAGAAATAATGGTGTGTTTCTTATGTAGGACAAAGTGGGAAAGTTGTTGAAAAGTATAGGTTGGCAAGTAGAAAAGCTACTCGACGCATCGTTGAAGAGGTCAGCGACCCCAACCAAGACCACTGTTTGGACCCCCAATTTAATTATAGGTCCTGTAAAACTTGGCGAGATAAGTATCCAGTCGGTGAGTCGCCAAGTGGATCAGCGACCATGACTAATGTCGCCTACTGGGTGAGAACTAGACGGTTCATTAAAAGGATAAAGGTTTAAACTTTCAAACTCTACACTTTCCCTCACTTTTCATCTTCCAAACTCACACCTGCTTAGTATCTTCTATATTTTAGAATTTTTAAGAGTATTTTAATCGTCAAAGTTGTGTTCGGAGTGGATTACATTGCAGTCTAGCTTTTTAGTCTTTATTAATCAGCAACTAAGGTTGATTTTCTAAACCCCAAATTTATTTTTAGTAATTTTTACTCTTATGCAAGCAATATTATGTTGTTGATGTGTGTTGGGCCTCTCTAATAGGATTAGAATGTTTAAATGATTGATTTGAATTATTAATCTTGCTCGTAATGCTTATAGTGTTGATTTCCCATGTTCTTATGTGTTGAAATTGGTTAAATCTTGTGGGGTTGTTCTTTCATGTCGTTGGGTTTAGTTGGGTGAAGTATGAGTAGCTCGTATTTGTGTCAAATGACATAATATGCCTAATGATAGAGTGGGTAACAACATTATTAAGGGCAAATATCGTCAAATGGCCAAATTTGGCAAAATCGGGAGAAGTCTAAGTATCCCGGGGTCATGGGTGTTATGGGTCTAGTCTTAATTTAACTAGTGCATGTTTTGATTTTGTTTTTGAGGGTCACGGAGTTGAATTCAAGAAGTTGGGTTGAAAATAGGCACGTAGGGTCGTTTGGCGAGCTGGGTCGAGCTAGTCGAACCACTAGGCAGTTCATCGAAGATCCTCATCTCGCCATTAATTCCATGTTTTAATTGATGTTGGGCTCTATAACTTTCAGCGAGAGGACTGAGGTCGCCGAAGTGACTTGGCTACTCGCCAAAAGATTTCTTGATTGCCTTTTGTTTGCACCCCTAAACCCTTTTGCAGTGTAACTTTCGGCGAGCTGAACCTTGCTCACCAAATATTGTCGGTGATTCACCAAAAGGCCTTTTCCATCACTGACTTGTCGAAACTCTTGAGCCAATCCTTTCAGCGAGCCCGATCTAGCTCTCCAAAGTGATTCGGCGATTCGGCGACTCGCCGACTAGTTTGGCGAGTCTTTTTGCATCTGTGTTTCTATGAATTTGATTAAGTTATTTTCAAATTTTTTTTGATGTTTTCCAGGTATGGTAAGGAGAAGCATAGACATGCCACCTGGTAAAAGAGCATGTGGTATCATAATCAACGAAAGGAAATCGAATCCTTCAAGAAGAGGAATGCAACAACCTCTACCAGGTGAAAAAGAAAAAAGGAAAGAGACCAAGGTCTGACAGGGCTTCTACTGGCTCCCAGGCTGCTCTATTTGAGCCTGATGATGACTAGCCTCTACAATCCCGATGGTTTGATGTCTGAGCTAGATCTCACCCTACATCTACTAGAGTCCTTTCTACTTCCACACCAGCAGAATCAGTGCCAACTCCGGCACCTCCTATGGCTTATGTGACACCAGTTGTTCCTCAACCTAGTCTCATTAATAGGTTGAAAGGAGATGGTTAGCAAACCATCCTCGAGGAGACGCTACTCTTTATAGAGGGTCTGGAGGGCAAGTACCCCAGTGTAGAAGAGTTATTACAGTGGCACCAGTTTCAGATTTTTACCAGGCCCTGAGGTCTATATATTTCTTCATGGGTCCGTGATTTCTGCACAACATATGGTGAACTAGTACCAAAGAGTAAAAAGAAGGCTAGCGAGTTCAAATCGGTTAATTCAGTCACTGTTCAAGGTGTAGAATTGATTTGCAGTGAGGAGTACATTAATGTTGTATTAGATAGGCCACTAAGGTTTGCACTCTCATATGAAGGTCTACCTATGACACAAAATCTGGAGGATCTAAAGGGTTGGCTTGCCCCCCCCCCCCTATTTGTTATACTACTCCTAGGTGGATTGAGGCGGTAGTCAAGATCGAAAAGAATGATTTGAATATAGTTGCTCGTTATTGGTTCGGATTCATCAGTAGTTCACTTATGCCTTCACAAAATGAATCTATCCTCTGACATACAAAGGCAGCCTTCTTGGGGTATATCTTATCGAAGAGGCAGCTCAACTTTGGCCTTATCATAGAGCAGGAGATAGCCATGAAAGCCAAGCAGAGGTAGACTTCTTTGCCCTTCCCAGTACGGATCACAGAATTGTGTCAGTGTGCTGGAGTTCCCCGAGATGCTACTAGAGATCTTGATATTACCCCGTCCTCCTCAACTGACATCCTGCACATTGAGGCCGAGTATACTAGAAAGGAGGCTGACAAGAGAAGAGCAGCTCCAGTGGATACATCCCCAGAGATAAACATTGGTTCGATACCTACAAAGGCGTATTTTCCTACTCCAACCCCTGGCCCATCATGTACTCCTTGTGTTGTATCTTCTGATATCCATAGTTCTTCTGCTGCTGCACTTCCTCCTAGACCTACTACTACTACTGTCTCCAGGACTCTAATCACCCAGGCTTCATTACATCGAATGGGGCAACTTTCCCATTATGCTGATCGTCGAGCTACCAGACTCGAGGCCTCTATTCTGGACATGATTCAACTACCCTAGCTAATGTTGTGACACCATTGAGCGCTGCCATTAACGCCCTTGTGGAAAGGATAGCGGTGTGTGAGTGTGACCAAGGGGCTACCGATGAGGTGAAGGCCTTGAAGGCCGTTATAGCTGTGTTGCGGAGTGATGTGGATCAACTGAAGTCCACCGATATGACCATGATCTTTGTAATAGTAGAGATCCTAGATGTACTAGAGATGCCTCTGACTGCCACCGGAGATAAAGGCAGAGTTGAGGAATGAATTGATCCAGAGTCAGAGGCAGAGACTAATGAGGAGATGCTCGAGGTGGCTGAGGAAGCTTCATATGAGGGTCTTACTAAGACTAGAGAGGCCATGGTAGATACTATTGTGCATGCTTACTTCATAGATACTCCCTTGGCTGCCCCTAGTGCTACTGTTGTTCCTTCTGAGGTGAACTCGAGTACTGAGGCCCGAGACTAGACAGAAGCACCGAGCACTGATGCCCAGACAGAAAGAGCGACTATGTAGACAGGATAACTTCTTTACCTCCCTCTCTATATATGGATGGCCTCCGTGGGTCAAACCCCCTTGAGGCAAGATGAAACCCCAGACCACGGACCAACAGGACGGTCCATCACTAGACACATGGTCCGTGTGTCTAGGGCTGTGTCCTCACCTATAATTTTATATTTTTACTCAGCAAGGGTGATGGTCATTTGGTAAATTGTTTATTAATTGTTTTAAGTGTATGGATGGTGATTTTAAGTGTATTAAGATATTTTAAGAGTACTAAAATATTAAACCCATATTTTAGACTTCGTTATTCAAATATCCCAAAATCAAAACCCCTCCCTCTCCAAATATCTTCTCTCTAGAACTCCATTCAAAACCAAGAGAAGAAGAAGACTTAAGGCTTGAAGAGGGAGGCAAATTTAGTGGATTTTCATGGAATTCATCTATTAAGGTATGGCGATCCTTCACCGAGGGGTAGCATTCACCCCTAGAGTCCATTCAAAGTAGATTTTCAAAGTTTTTATGTTCAAGAATAACCTAGGGTTTTACTCAATCTCATGGGTTCTTTTCTCAAACGATTTCAAAGAGTTACTAATGTCATATTATTATTGTATTAGAGTTTAATTGACGATTTATGATTAAAGTACTCTATGAACCCATGATTTCTCTCAATTACTAAATTGTGCATTTATGAAGTGGGTTTGTTGATACTGAATGTATATGAATTGAATATGGTTGAATTGCTTTGGATTATAAAAGTATATCATTACCCATACCCTAATTGTAGTAAAATATTGGTGTGTTGGTGATTTGGAAGTATGACCCTTGAAGGGCAAGATATGATCAATTACTTGTTGAATTAGAATTATGAATTAGATATTGATCCACTTGAAAGGTGTAGGTGTTTATTTGCTATGTACATGGTGGTATTGAATTGATGGATATCTTCCTTGTATCTCTATTTATGAAAGATCTATGTATGATCATCATTTGAAGGATATACATGTGAATTCAATGATAATGTGATGATCATGATTAGAATGTAATTGTTCTATTATTGAAAGGCTATTCTCAATTATCCACTTATGAATGTTGATGATGAAATGTGAAAGGTTCTCCTATGTATTGATGTATATTGAATTGGTAGGCTTAAAGCATCATTTTCTTGTGTTGATGAATTTGTCCTTGAATGTTGTATCATGAGTTGGTAGGCTTAGGCATCCTCTCTTGTATAATTAGTGTGTATTGACATGATGACGATGAATCGATAGGCCTGTGGCATTCCTTTCAATAAACAACCAATGAATGTGTCTTGACTTACTGAACATGAATCGGTAAACCTATTATTGGTAACCCTTGCATGATGAGTCTTTGACCTATTCTAATATTGTTTGTTAGGATCGGTACGCTAGTGGCACCATTTCATAAATGAATGAATGATAAACCCTTGAATCAGTAGACCCAAATAATGGTAGCCTATTCATGTGTGAGATGATGACCCTTGAATTGGTAGACCCAATAATGATGGCACCCTTCTTAGGAAGTCAATGAGCTACTCTTAATGTACCTTGAATCGGTAGACCTAGGGATGGTGGCCCTATCTTATGTAATGTACTTTGGGTCAGTAGACCTAGTGTTGGTAGCCCTCTCAAGTACAATGATGTTAATGTGAATGAACTACTCTATGAGAATGGAGGCTAAGCACCGAGTGGATATGGTAAGATGGAAAATCTCCCAATGTTAGGCTAAGGTTCCAATGAATATCTTCCTATCCCATAACTATGTGCCACATAGGATATATATTAGCCAATGGTCTTCTTAACAAAGTTAAGATGTTCCCTAGTTCTACCTTTGGCAAGTACAACACCATTCTTCGATATGGGGTCATATAACACCAGATTCCATGATTTAGCTCTCAAGTATGAGATGATATCCATACATGGCATGAGTAGGCTTCAAGAGGGCTATAGTGAGTTCTCTAAGTCTTAATGACTAATGAATGAAAATCCTCTAAATGAAGTTATTGAAGAATGTTGAACCTTAAATGCTTAATGTGATAATGCATGCTATACTTGGGTTATATTATGAGTTATTCTCCCTTGTCATGTCTTATGAAATGTTATGTCTCTTATCTGTGGATATTGTGCAAAGGTGAAAAAGAAGGTATGGTAAGTTCACTGTTGGTGACCTTAATGTGGTGCCATAGTGTGGATGGTTGTATGGGACGCTATCCATACATTGCATAAGGAATAGCATGAGGGTTACTTAAGGTGAAGGTAATGGCTTACATGTTGATATTGTTTCAAATGTGATGTATGAATTGTATGATGATTACACTTGTATTTGATGTCTCTTATGCTATTGTTCATGATACTTCTAAAAAGTGGCATAATGCATGGTTTCCAACCAAAATGTCCCTTTCAAAGCATGTTTTTGTATGGTCCCCATACTTAGTACATTTTTGTGTGCTAACCCATTCTTCTATGCTTTTACTACAAGTGTAGGTTCCGGCAAGTGATTGCTTCTATCTAGATTGAAGTGCTTGGATTGAGATTTCCTCCAAGGCTAAAGTGGTACGTCCTCATAGATCGAGGACAAAAGTCTTTTTGAAGTTTCTTTTCTTTTTCACATAATTGATAATTCTAGTTGTTTCAATTGTAATGGAATGTGTCCCTATTTTGTTCAAGATTTTGTCTAAAATGTCCATGTGAGATATCGACTTCCTCTTGCATTTAAATGCTTTCTATTGTTAGATTGTATGGTTTTAGATAAAAAGTTTTAAATTCCATACTATTTCTATTATCTATGCAATGAATGAGCTGTGAGGCTTGTATAAGACCCCTTCGGGGTCCAGTATGCCGTGTCGCATCTGGGGTCTAGACTCAGGTCGTGAGAAATATAGTATCAGAGCACAAGGTTTTGGGAATGGTTTTTAGGTTGATGTCTCACAGGCCACGTCTAGTAGTGTTTTGTTCATGTTTGCGTATCGACACATTTATGAGCGAAAGGCTATAGGACGTTAGAAAGTTACACTTCATTCATATTCTTGAAGTTGTGCCTTGGAGTTTAGCTCTATAAGTGTCTTTCTCCTAACCCTTCTCTTGTGTTTGTACGATATGAATACAAGGGCTAACCCAAGAAGGATGGAAGAGGAGATTGTGAATGAGGGAGTTCCTCCCCAAGGTCTTCAAGGTGACCAAGTTCCTCTAGGCAATAAAGGAAATCAAGTGTCAGTGAATCCCCCGGATATGACCAATGAGGAAGTTAGGTCGGCTTTTTGGATGATGGCTCAAGCCGTTACTACCCAAGATCAAGCCATGACGGCTCAAGCTACTAGGGGTTTTGAGGCAAATGTGAACCCCAATGTGAGTACTATTGGCTAAAGTTTATATGAAAGAGATAGTGAGGTTGCATGGGGTTCCCCTTTCTATCATCTCAGATCGTGGTACCCAATTCACATCCATATTTTGGAGGAAATTTCTTGATGAATTAGGGACACAACTCACTTTTAGTACAGCCTTCCATCCACAGACAGACGGACAGTCAGAGAGGACTATTCAAGTGTTAGAAGACATGTTGAGGGCATATGTGCTTGATTTAGGAGGGCATTTGGATAAATTCATACCTTTGTGTCAGTTCTCCTATAATAATACTTATCACTCTAGTATTGATAAGGCACCATTTGAGGGATTGTATGGGAGGGGATGTAGATCACCCATAGGATGGTTTGAGGCTGGAGATGTATAGCCATTGGGGGTTGATTTAGTAAAGGATGCTCAAGAGAAGGTGAGAATTATTCAAGCTAAGCTTTTAGCAACCTAGAGTAGACAGAAGAAGTATGCGGATCATAAGGTAAGAGATATGGCATCTCAAACTGGTGAGAATGTTCTTCTTAAGGTATCACCCATGAAAGAGGTGATGAAATTTAGTAAGAAATGAAAGCTAAGTCTGATACATTGGTCTATTTGAGATTCTTGAATGTGTGGAACCGGTAGACTATAGATTGGCTTTACCTCATAATCTATCGGGTGTTCATACGGTATTTCATGTATCCATGTTGAAGAGGTATGATGGTGGTGGGGATTATATCATAAAGTGGGACTCGATTGTGTTAGACAAGGACCTCCAATATGAGAAGGAACCGATTGAAATCCTTGATTGTGATGTGCGTACATTGAGGACCAAGAAGATTAAGTCCATGAAGTTCAATGGAAGCATTGTCCAGTTGAGGAAGCTACTTGGGAAACTGAGATGGACATGCGATACAAGTATACCCAATTGTTCGTTGATTCAGGTACTACTTAATTCCTTCCTTAGCCTATTTTCCTATGTTTTGTCACTCTGGGATGAGAGATGGGTAAATTCGTACCTATTTTAACGACATGTTCCCGTTGTTATAGAAATGCCAATGGGGGAAAATTTGGGGCCAAAAAACTTTTTCGTAGTATTTAGATTTTCCCAACCTAGTCCAAATTTGGACGAACTCGGAGTCTTCGAGGTGCAGGGAAATATGGTAATAATTGAGTGAATCATTTATGATTTTGATTGCATAAGTAGTTAGATAACTTATTAAGGAATCCGTACGACTTTATAGAATTGAATTCGGGTGAGTAGAACTCCCAAAATCGATCTTAGTGTTAAGGGTATTTTCTGAGCGTCATTGGTTAGAGGTGTGTTGCGAAATGGAGATTTTGTCTTTCTCAAAATAGCTCTCTATTTCGTTCCAGCTGCTTTGGCACTGAATTTTGCTGATCTGGCGGGACTGCTACAACAGGATGATGGCCACTATGGTGGGCTCGACGCGACTAAGGTCATTAATAAACCCCTAAACGACCTTATTATGCATTTTTTTACTTTTATAGCCAAGGAACGAACCACAGGTGACTCTACTCATTTTTTACCATTCTTGAGGCTAAAGATAAGTTTTTCACTCCCCGAATCCATTTTTCGATCAGTAGAACGTAATAGAATGGCTGAATGTTGATGGGGAAAGGTTTTGTTATAGATTCTATGGTGGAAATAACGCTAAATTGGATAATTGGGATTATGGGTATGATCTAGGGTTCATAGAATTGTTAGTAATTCGGGTAATTAGTGATTATTTATTGATTCTCGTATTATATTGATTTTTTGTAGACCAAGAAAAGCAAAACAAATCCGTAAAGGGAAGGATCAAGTTTCTCAGAGTTTCAAGCTTGTTTCGAGGTAGGTGATGGTTGTGATTCTATGATTGTGTGATGTATGTTTGTTCTTACTTCGTTCTGATACTTGTATATATATAAATGTTGCAATGTTGATCACACTTGTTGTAAATGAGATAGATGAATGATGATTGCCATGAAATCATGACTGAGATGTATGATCTTGATGATATAGTTGCGATTGTAATTGTGGTGTGTAATGGATCGGTTGCCACGTTCTGGCATAACTAACTTGGATCGGTTGTCACGTTCTAGCATAACTATGGGATCAGTTGCCATGTTCTGACATAATTATGATATCGGACACCACGTTTCGGTAAACTAATTGTTTGGGTTTGCGTTCCATGATAGGACCAATGATTTGTAAGCTATGAAGTTGTTCGTTGTTCGTAAATGTTGATAATATTGTATATGTTGATATATATCTATATAATTATAAAGGTTGTCTTGACTTGCTTATGTTGCACTTAGTGGTATAGTTGAGTGATCCTACCAGTACACTGTGGTTGTGTATTGATATTGCACTTGCTCTTATTTTTGTTGAGTATAGGGCATCTTCAAGCGGCTAATGACAGACCTCACTTAGGAGATCAGTGATCGTTCGAATTCAAGGGTGAGCCAATTTTCTGGGCAGCCATGGTTTCTATTTCGTGTATGTCCACCATTTTTGGACTTAGACATTTGTTATAGTTAGTGAATTAGTTCATTAGATTGGGGTTGCATCCCTTCTTGTTTAGACTTGGTTCATTGTTAGAGGTTTTGGTACATTGACTTTCAGGTTAGGTTATTTTCTTCCACATTGTTAGTTCGTTGTTAGACTTTTGTTGGAGTTTATGGGAAATCCCTCTTTATTTCCTTAGTATTTAACTTGCTTCCGTAACTTAAATGTCTTAGTTTTTGTTTAGTTGCTTGGTTTGGGTTGTAGTAGTGGTCCTCCCACCGGAGATTTAGTGTGGGTGCCAATCACGACGGTCTAGATCGTGACACTCGATTTCCCCAACCCGTCACCCCTTGTGAGGAGAAAATCTGTGAACACATATATGTAATATATGTTCATAAATTTTCTAGTATTTCTTTTATGTTTTGTGTTTGAAGAAATTTATGCTTGCAATAATTTGAGAATCAAAACTAAAATTAAGTTTTGTTTTGGCCATGTTCCTTCTAATTTGTCTAAATAAAGTTCTTTGTATCGCAATATTTATCGTGTTGGTGTGATCTTTCATAAATGAAAACAGAATAAAACATTCTTAATAAAGGATTTATTTCCTTATGTTTTTTTTTTTTTTAATAAAACTTGGTTTGTGGGCCTTTCAACTAAATAAAATACAAAAGATTGATACATATACAGAAAAAATAATTAGGATATATAGATGTATCATTTTTGTTTAATATGTTCATCAACTAGGGAAGATAAAATAATTCTAAAAAGATCTACCAAAAGTAACCAACAGGAAAACTAGACTTTTATTCAATCAAACACATAACGATTACAAAATTTAGAAAATTACAACCGTAGAAATATTTAATTAGTAGACGATGGGTAAGGGTGAAAGATGGGGTCTTGTACAAATGATGTGACGAGCATTGGTACGAGTACCAGTGTAATTAATGAAAAAATTTATTATTATAATATGATAGATTGTAATTCGAGAATGTCAAAGCAAATGGGTATTAATTGATGTATTTAGTGACTTGATTGTTTGGTGTTGTTGTGTTTCCTTGTTGATTGTGTTTCCTTATTGAACCCGTATATTTGTGATAATTGAGGTGATTATGTCATAGCAATATTTGATTTATTGAGATGTTGCATCATCCCTTGTTTATTTATATCATATTGTGCACATGCATTGACATGACACTGAGTGTGAATAAAGGTCTAATACGTGGAAATTGTCCGTGTTGAGATCGAGTTATGATTATAATTTGGGCACGTGAAGATCATCCTCAAATATTTTGTTTGAGCGGAGTAGAATATTTAATAGAGGATTCAAAATATAAAGAAGTAAATATATAATGAAGTAAAAAAAATTTAATATATATAGTATATAAATCAGTCCTCTTTAAAATTGTTTCATTCTCATAGGTCACCCCTCATAGAAGGATGAATTTGCCACTAATTGAATAGAAATCTTCATCACACAAAGTCACACAAATAATTATCTAGATCTAAATACAATAAAAAAATCATTTACTTTACACCCTAACGAAAGGTCTCATCAAAGGACACCCCTCAGATAAAAGGATGTCATTTTGTTGTGAACAAGTTATTCAAGGATTAGTTATCCCCGAGATTAGCTATCTTGGGATAACTAATTCCACCATGTATAAATGTATAAATTATCTCATCATGTATAAATGTAGAAATTATTTCCTTCGTCACTATGGTATACATGTTGGGATAAGTTATCCCAAACATGGCAATCAAACAAGAAACAAAAATTTTATACCATCACTATTTATTTGTATCCCTCACACCAAATGATAATTGAATAGAAATCCTCCATCATATAAAGTTGCACAACTAATTATCTTGATCTAGATACAATCTTTATGTTTAATTTCCTCTACAAATTGTTCACCTTATTTTCACATGAACCAAAATAACAAGGTCATATATATAATATAACTCACTATTAACCACAACCTCTCAATGGCATTGAAAGTTATGTTGTTGTTGTTGTTCATCTTGTATTTTTAAGATACTTAGAACAAAACTTTGAAGAACTTGGTAAGAAACAACAAAGTTTAAACAGCATTTTCAAAACTAGAAAATTAAAATCAGTAGAGAAAATAGAACCAGAAACAGATTAGAAACAATATACAAAATATTTTTCTTAAAGAATAAAATCGAGCCCACTGAATGCACAGTGTCCCCTTAAGGAAATTATTCCCCTCAAGTACCCGAGGTTAATGAAATATATCCTCCCAGGATAGAACGATCTTACTTACCGATGTATCGGTACCTAAAACCACGGTGTCAACAAACCACTCAATGGCAGTAAAGTACAATTAGAATACTAGATTTAATAGTAATAGTAGAAGAAGTCCACAAAAAAAGTTAGTTCCTAAAATAAGAGGAAATCCCTCAATTATAGAAAACAAAAAGGTTCTTATTGTGCCTTACCGAAAATGTCAAAAACCTTTGGAAAAGTCACAATTTTTTGGAAAGGTCGCAACCTTTCATAAAAGTCATAACTTTTCATAAAAAGTCGCAACTCTTCATAAAAGTCGCAACTCTTCATTTTCAATTCACACCTTTTAAAATCCAACAATCCCCTGTATGAATGGGGAATGACTCCAAGACAAAGAAACAGACAAGTATGTGTACTTTACAAGAAAAATTAATTGGATCTGGATAAGTAGGTTTCCCCTTGGACTTTTCGTAGTGAACATATGTCAAATATACTCAGTCAATCAGTAGACGTGATATCTTTGAACCGTCAAGCTTTGGTGTATACCTAGACAACCATATGTCACAAAATTAACCCTTTACCATTTATGGTTCTTACGGTTGTGTTTGTTTCAGCCATGAACACCTCCTGATTTCATGAGTGTATACATAATAGGCATTTGACAATAATTCTCTTTGTGCAGCTTACACTTCACACTCACATAGGTGATTTCTAATCGTGTCATTGCATAGATACACTATTTGGTCAAGTCTGCCAAACTTAGCAAATCATTAAAAACTTTAAGCTTTATTAACTCATTAACAAGCCTTAATGTTTTAACCTCGCTCTTGAACATTGTCTTCATAATGAGAATTGATTGAGTTGATTGACAATGTCGAACCGTCAATCACAACTTTGTTTTTCTCTTTGAATCTAGCTCTTGGGATCTCTAGTCTGCTAGATAGAGTTACCACCATGATGACTTGTCCTAAGCCATAAACCCATTATCTTAGATGATCTTTCAATTTTCTCTCTAGTTAGGCCTTTTTTGTAAGTGGATCCGACACATTATCCTTTGACTTTACATAGTAAATTGTGATAATTCCACTAGAGAATAGTTGTTTTCTAACAGTATTATCTCTATGTCTTATATGACTAGACTTTCTGTTATACATCATGCTCCATGCCCTACCTATTGCATCTTGACTATCAAAGTGTATGCATACTGATGCTAATGGTTTAGGCTAAAAAAGAATACCTATCAAGAAATTTCGGAGTCTTTCAACTTATTCACCGGCCTTATCTAGAGCACTTAGCTCAAAGATCATTGTAGAGCTAGCGATACATGTCTTTTTGAAAGATTTCCAAAAGATTGATCCTCTACTAAGAGTAAATACATATCCACTCGTGGATTTTACTTCATTTGATCCCGATGATCCAATTTGCATCACTATATATTTTCAATATTGCTGGATATTTGTTATAATGCACGACATAGTTTTGAGTATGTTTTAAACACCCCAAAACTCTTTTCATTGTCATACAATGAGTTCGATTTGAGATCACTCGTGAACCGACTTAGTTTACTAATAGCACATACTATATATGATCGCGTACACTTCTTGATATATATCATACTTCCCAATACTCTAGCACAGTCCAATTGTGAGTCACTTTCGCCTTCACTCATTTGAAATGCAAAGCTCACATTTATTGGAATCTGACAATATTGAAATCCAAATGTTTGAACTAGTCAAGTATCTTTTCGATGCAATAAGACCCATGACAATGCTAAACATTATGGAGTTCTAACGATTCTTATACCTAAGATCACATCAGTAACTCCAAGATCTTTCATATGAAACTTGCTTTCTAGCATACGTTTAGTAGCATTTATGTCATTAGTGTCTCTACTAATGATCAACATGTCATCAATATACAAACAAACAATGACCATGTGATTTTAATGTAAACACATTTATCACTTCCATCATTCTTAAATTCATTTGCCAACATGGTTTGGTCAAATTTCTTATGTCATTGTTTGGATGCTTGTTTTAGTCCATAAAGTGACTTAACAGGTTCGCACACTTTCTTTTCTTTACTAGGAACCACAAAATCCTTGGGCTATTTCATGTAAATTTCTTCCTCTGATTCTCCATTTAAGAAATTTGTTTTCACATTCATTTGATGAATTTGGAGATCATATACCGCAACTAATAATATTAACATCCGAATGGATGTAATTCTAGTTACTAACGAATATATATTGACAAGATCAAGACCTTGTTTTTGTCTAAAGCCTTTGACAAAAAGCCTTGCTTTATAGTTGTCAACAATTCCATCGACGTTCATTTTCCTTCTGAAGATTCACTTTGAACCCAAATGTTTATTTTCTGGAAGAAGATCAACTAACTTCCAATATGGTTGCTCAAGATTGCATCAATCTCACTATTGACACCATCTTTTCAAAAGGATGAGTCTACAGAAGACATAAGAAATGTTTACAAAATCATATTCCAAGGAAGTAGATGTCCTTTTACATTTACTACGCATCTGAATCTCTTTATTAAGTATAATCTCTTTTTTTTTTCTTTTTAAGGTCTTTTAAACCCTTCACTAGACTACTCAAACCTAATTTTACAGTCCACAATCATAGGTCCTATTTTAATCCTTTTACGAATAGGAACTTGGACTTTAGTTAGACACCCACACACTTTGAAATATTTTAAGTTGGATTTCCTTCCTTTCCATTTCTCATATGGAATAGATTCTTTCGTGAGCAAACAAAATTGCTTTCTTTCTAAAAAGATAAAACTTTTTGTTTTTTCCTTTTGTAGTAAGGATAGTTCCTCCACACAAGTTTTGTGGTAAACCTGAACTTATAAGTAATGCAACCATCATTTTCTTCAAAGTTCGGTTTTTTTTTTTCATTCTGCAATTCCATTAGATTTAGGTGAATAGGACAGTAGTTTGATGGATAAATCCATTTTCCAAATATATTTCTGCAAAAGGAGATTTATACTCTCCCTCTCTATCACTTCTTATCTTTTTCTCAACTGATTTTCAACTTAAATATTATATTGTCTAGACATTTCTATTGCTTCATCCTTACCATTCAGCAAATAGACATAGTCGTTTCTAATGCAATTGTCAATGAACGTTATGCAATACTTTTTTCCACCACGAGATGGTGTTTGACTTCATATCACAAATGTCTGTGTGAATCAACTCTAAGGGATTAGAATTCCTTTCAACAGATTTATAAGAATGCTCAGCATACTTAGATTCCACACAAACATGACATTTGTATTTATTGCACTCAGAGTTAGATAAAACTTCTAAGTTAATCAGTTTTCCTTACAATGTTTTGTAATTGACATGCCCCAAGTGTTCATGTCACAAACAGTTTGACTCAATCAAGTAAGAACAAATAAAAATATTGAGTTTGAAAAGCTCTTCGCAAGGTAGCTTTTTCTCACAAATATTTTGTTCCTATTTCTTAAAATTTTGTGTGATACAAACATTGTTTAGAGTCATCACTTTGTCAAATGTCCTTTTCGGAAGGACCTTTCCATAACTTTCAATTTGATTGTTATAGAACTACCCATGAACAAAGTTTCATCGGGTCCAATAAAGGCAATATAGTCTAAATGCTTCTTTTACAATACATGACAAATGACTATTCACCAATATTCACGTCTGTACATATAGTTATATTTTATAGACATATATATTCATGAAAAATCACAACATTTTAAGTGACACTTTTCATAAAAGAACTCAATCATTTTGAACAAGTATACATATAATTTGGTAGTTTCATACTAGTCATACCATATACTAGTTAAAGAGAAACTCAACGACCACAATAACAAATATACTCCAAGAATTTTATGGTATAACATAATACAAAGTATCATTAAATTTCACATCTTGTGCTCCAAATTTAAATTAGACACGAAGTCTAATTTTAACGTTATCATAAGCAAACAATTAAAATATGATCTCAAAAATATTTTTCAAGTATTTGAAAATAGTTTTTCTACATATTTTTTTCTCATACTATCAAAATGTCATTGACAATATGAAACCTCTTTTAATTTATTATTCTACAAAATAATTATAGTTCTTCAATTCCCTTTGACAATCTTTACACAATATCAAAGTTCATTCAATAGAGGCATGAAATTACAAACTATAACTCACTTGTCTTTTTTCTATCACAATTAGACATACCACTTAGTATTTATAATACTAATAATAAAGACAAAAACTTTTGTACAATTTTTTTCTACTTAACATTGAAGTTTATAGAAAACAAAAAGTACAACACTGACTTATTAGATGAAGTTTTGATATTCTCCAAAACAATTGCATAGTCTTATTTATCTAGACTAGAAAACTACAAAAGTTTTTACTCTACAAAAATCAAATTTATAGGGAGTACAACAGTACAAAAGTTTTTGTTTTCTCCAAACGAAATAAAACATATTCTTAGATTATCATATAGAATACTTTTCTTTACAAATAGCCTACCAACTATAACATTTTGGCATACTATTTTATCAAACAAAAATGTGCATCTCTCATTCTGCAAACTACAGAATTTTAAAGGCAACACTATTTGCCAAGGAAAATTCATTCAAAAACATATGGTTTGCAGATATTTTTCCAAAGACACACATGATAAATGTCAAAAGAGTTAACTTTTAAAAACTATTTTCCTCCTTAGATAAATAATAAGAAGATTACCTGGTGTAATCTTTAACCGGAATACCACCAACTTTTCTGGTACATTCTCACGCCGACCTTGCTAAACAAGGCATCAAATTCTGAAGAAGTATTGCATTAATCTTCTACTTCCATGATTTGTTTCCCTCAATTAGTAGAATACAAGAAATATCAATATTATACTAATTTCCTTAAGATTGTTGTTCATCTTGTATTCCTAAGATACTTAGAACAATACTTTAAAGAACTTGGTAAGAAACAACAAAGTTTAAAGAGCATTTTTAAAACTAGAAAATTAAAATTAGTAGAGAAAATAGACCCAAAAACAGATTAGGAACAATATACAAAATATTTTTCTTAAAGAAGAAAATCGAGCCCATCGAATGCACAGTGTCCCCTTATGGAAATTATTCCCCTCAAGTACCCAAGGTTAATGGAATTATATCCTCCCAGGATAGAACGATCTTATTCACCAGTGTATCGGTACCTAAAACCACGGTGTCAGTGAACCACTCAACAGCAGTAAAATACACTTAGAATACTAGATTTAATAGTAGTATTTGAAGAAGTCCAGAAAAAAATTAGTTCCTAAAATGAGAGGAAATTCCTCAATTTATAGAAAACATATAGAAAACAAAGGGTAGTGTGAAAAAGTTCTTATTGTGCCTTACCGGAAAGGTCGCAAACCTTTGGAAAAGTCACAATCTTTCAGAAAGGTCACAATCTTTCATAAAAGTCGCAACTTTTCATAAAAGTCGCAACTCTTCATAAAAGTCTCAACATTTCATTAAAGTCAGAACTCTTCATAAAAGTCGCAACTCTTCATTTTCCATTCACACCTTTTAAAACCAAACAGTTATTGTTCCTTGCCATGTTTGTGTTGACAAAGCATAATGCCATGGCCCTAAACATTGACCCAAAATGTGCAGCATTTTGTGTACTAAGGTTCCCAAAAAAGCCGATATGCCTATGTTTGTGCCTTGTCAAGTACGCTATAACTACAATCACATATGAATCAGTTGATACTGAGGCTGCAAATGTGTTTGTAACGTTGGATGTTCTCTTGGTCATTGCTTCAAGTTTCTCATCAACTATGGTACCTTTTCTTCGTACTGATATGCAGAAAGTTACAATTTGAGTTTGACATCCCAAAACTTGTATATGATCATTGAGATTAGTTAATCTAATCCTACCAAAATAGATATCATGGAGAGGTCATATATGATCTTAGCTGGCTTAATCATGACATATTAATCTTTAATTATACGCATCAAACTTATAGTAGAAAATGTCTGAAGTTTTACCGTTTATTAATGAAAAGACATATTTTACACGGTTAACTTAATTGGAGTTTTGTTAAATGTTTTTTAGCGTTATTTTCTTTCTCATATATGATAAGTACTAATTCTTTTTATTATTTTATGTTAATTTTGCAGATAATGAGAAGTTTGGAAGTTGCATGACAAGCTGCAATGGGGACTATTGTATTAATGACAATATTATCGCTCTACCAAAAGCTTAATAAGAAGATGCATTAATTATGACCACACAGTATATTGTGTCGTCTATGACACTCTGCTAATTAAATACTTTTGGGGTTGTAATTTTCTAAATTATGTATTTATGTTTTGTATTGAATAAAACTTTTGTGTTTTAATATTCCTATATATTAAAGCACGAGAGAAGATGAATGTTACCTATCGTTTTGTAATTATCGTATTGTATTGTTTTAATTTTGATTATAATTTTTAATTAAACTGTATCATTTTTCTTCCTTACATAATATTATATATCAGTAATTTAAAACAAAAAATGTAAAAGAAAATGTATGATATGAAATAGAACTATTATAAAAACATAATAAAATTTGATGTATTGGAAGTGTCAATCTTTTTGAGTGAATTATATATCAAAAAACTCGAAACATCAAGAGGATTTTTATTCTATATGAATCTCTTTTGTGGTGGATAAATTGGAGATTTTGAATATATTTTTTTAATCTCAATTGTTTTTTTTTTAATCATACCAACCTGAAATTCTAAACACAACATCTTCAATTTTTTCTTTAAGTGAAATTTATGTTTTAAATATTAACTCAATTCATATAGTAACGAGATACTTGATGAAAAAATACAGATAAATGTTGTGGTACTAATTCTCTGGAACATGGGTTGAATAGATACAATCGGAGGACCTATAAATAATAAAAACACTTTCTGCCTATATGTTAAATATTTTTTTTCTCATTTAGGGTGTGTTTGGTATGAAGGGAAACATTTTTCGGAAAATGTTTTTAAATTTTTTCATGTTTGGTTGGGTTAAATGTTTTGGAAAATATTTTTCAAATCAATTCATTTTCCTCAAATTTAAATAAAATGGCTTCCCTTCAAAACTTAAGGAAAACATTTTCCAAAACTCTCATCCAACTTCAATTTACAATTTTTTTTGTTGAAAAAATCAATTTCTTTTGTCTCTATCCTTAACCAGCCCCCCTCCCCCTCCCCCCCCCCCCAAAAAAAATAAAAAATAAAAAATTAAAGCTTGTTTTTAAAAAATATTTTTAACTTCAATTTTTCTAACCCATCCTCACCCCTACACCCAGCCCTCTACCACCACCCCCTCCAAAAAAAAATTTAAAAGTTATTTTTAAAAGATATTTTTTATTTTTTTACCCCTCCCCCCACCCCATACTTAACCCCCCATCAGCCCCACACCCCTTAAAAAATAATTAAGTTTGTTTTTAAAATATATTTTCTATTTCAAATTTTTATGTTTTCACCCCTACCCTCGACCCTCCCCTGCTAGCCCCCCCCCCACCCCACCCTCCAAAAAAAACATTCAAGTTTGTTTTTAAAAATTATTTTCAAATTCAAAATTTTGTTTTTTCACCCTGATCCTCGAACCCCTCTCCCCTCCCACGGCCAGCCCCCCTACCAACCCCCCCTCCCACCTACTCCCCCCAAAAAAAATTGAGTTTGTTTTTAAAAAAAGAAAAAAATCAACTTTCAAATTTCATTTTTCACCCCTACCCTCAACCCCCCACCCATCCACGCACCCCCCTAACAGCCCCCCCACCCCCCAAAAAATATGTTAAGTTTGTTTTTAAAAATTAATTTCAATTTCAAAATTTCATTTTTTCACCCCTACCCTTGACCCCCCCCCCCCCCCCCGCACTCATCCCCTACCAGCGCCCCCTACCCAACCCCAAAAAAAATTTTAAGTTTGTTTTTAAAAAATAATTTCAATTTCAAAATTTCATTTTTTCACCCGTACCATCAACCCTCCCCCACCCAGTTTGTTTTTTAAAAAAATATTTTCAACTTCAAATTTTTATTTTTTCACCCCTACCATCGACCCTCCCCCCTCGTCCAGCCCCCCCGCCTCCCCCCAAAAAAAAATTTAAGTTTGTTTTTAAAAAAATATATTCAATTTCAAGATTATTTTCTACTTTAGTAAAAATAAAAGATATTTCTCAAAAAACATTTTTCATTCATAAACCAAAACACTAAAAATCTTTTCCAGAAAATATTTTCTATTCACCAACTAAATATAAGAAAATAAGTCAAAAATCTACTTGTTTTCCAGGAAAACATTTTCCATGGAAAACATTTTTCTTCACACCAAACACACCCTTAGTGTATGATATATACATAGAAATTAGACTAAATTTAAATTCATACATTATAATTTTTCGAGCAGATATATACATATAATAATATTATTATTATTATTATTATTATTATTATTATTATTATTATTATTATTAATATTATTATTATTATTATTATTATTATTATTATTATTATTATTATTATCATTATTATTTTATATATTTATCTATCTATGTCTATCTATTTTATATTATCTTGAAAGTGGGAAGCCCTTTAACTGAGGCGACCTTTTATTTATGACCTTGGTTTTAAAAAATAAAGAAAATAACTTTGCTAATGAAAGTAGAAAAAATAGAATATGTTTATCGTCTCCACTCACCCACTCGATTTCCCCAATCCGTCACCCCATGTGAGGAGAAAATCTTTGGATGCATATATGTAATATGTTCATAAATTTTCTAGTATTTCTTTTATGTTTAGCACCTAAAAATTGGATGGGAACATTGAAGCAATTTATGGTTCAATATGTACATTCCCTTAATGTCATCATAAGATTTTTAAATGGTCCAGATGATTACCTTATGGATTGATTGAAATATAAAAGTAACTAATATTCTCAAGTAAAGTTATTTTAAGAAATCTAATAAAGTGTGTTAAGTTTTTAAAACTTATTTGTCTAAAAAGTATAGATTAATTCAACGTTAGAGTTTTACTGTACATCATAGAAAAAAGTTTATCAAGTCAATAAACTATATATGAGATTTTTAAACAGTAGGAAAAGTTATAATTGATCCAAAATGAGTGGATTTAACACACCAAATCACAAGGGTGGGGTAGTGACAATATTGGCATAGCAAATGTAGTTTAGTTTTCTTATGCTTTTCTATTATCAGGCTTGCAATTGAGCGTGTTTTGATTCACCATTTTCAGTTAAAAGGAGCTTACTTTTAACTATTTAATCTTCGTTGTATCCCTTAACAATTGATTTGACTTTGTCATTGGACTTATTTTTCGTTTGATGATTGTCTCTAGGGGTGTAAAAAATGAACCAAACATAGGTAACCTGCTCAACTCGCTCAGAATTTTAAGGGTTGGGCTCAAGATAATTTGAATTGGGTTCAATCTCAACCCATTCAAGTCTAGCATATTTTAAGAGAATCCTCAATTGAGCCCAATTCAATCTTCAATTTCAACTTGTTTTAAAACTTTTTACTAAGATATGTTCATATATTAAAGGTATGAATTATTATCTATTTAACATCTTTTAAGGTTTATCTATCCATTTGTTACTTTTTTTAAAAAAATCTTGAGCTCGCATTGTGATTATAAAAGTTAAATATCACTATGTTAAAATTATTGAGATTAATCGGATCAAATTGAGCGGGTCAAGACCCAACCCATTTTTTAGCCCATTTGAAACCAACTCATTTGAGCCCAAAGTAAACTTGGGCGGGTCAAGACCCAACCCGATTTCTATTTCAACCCATTTTAATATCTTCAATTTCAACCCAACCCATCCATTTGACACCCCTACTTGTCTCTGTCATGGCCCTCTGTTATGGAACTAGTTATGGGACGCTGCAAAGATAAAATCTGAAGTTTTTTTCCTATGACCTACGGTGATAGTTTGTTAAAAGAGAACTTGCAATCTATAGAGTAAAATTACTCAAAAACTGAAATTACTGCTCTCTTCCATTTCCTGAGACAAATAGATAGTTTAAATACAACACTAAAAGATAACTACCCCTAGAAATTAGGACATGACTTCCTAACATTACTGCAATATAGCACTATTACTGGAAAATAACTACTACTAAAAAGAAATAACTACTGCTAAAAAGGAATAACTAATGTTTAACTATTGGATGACTAAGAATTTATAACATTACTCTCCTCATTCAAATTGCGCTTATCCTAAAGCGCTAAGTGTGGAAATTAGTATTTCCTTTTTTTTTTCAACAAACTCTTCCTCATCATCTATAAAGTCAATTCAGAATAATTTCTTGCATTGATGACCTCAAGTGAATGGTTAATCACAATTGAAACAAAGTCCCATAAGTCCCCTTTCCTCCATTCCAGATCTAGTAAGTTTCTTCACAAACCAAGCATGTTGTTGAGGTGAGAAATCTGTTATCTTAGATTTGCAAACATCTAACGATTGCAAACAAATTGTTATTCATTGCGTTCATAAAGTCGAGATAAGCTCATCACCGCAGCCAAATCGGGAGGATTATGCAACTCAACCTCAATTTCTATATAATTAGTAAGAACACCTTTTTTATCAGTAAGACCGCTGAAATAAAGTTCAATTTATTGCAACTGAGTGAGTGTATTAGACTGCAAAATTGACTACTCAAACTTTTCCTGGTATTTTTTAATAGAACTAATCTCGCATAACATAGCATAATTCTTACACTGACTTCTGATTGGTGGCCCAAAGTGGAGGTTACATTGATGTTTGAATTCATCACAAGATGGTTAAGGCATATCTATTAATTGAAGAAACCAAAGTTGTGGATTGTCTTCTAAATGAAAAGAAGCAAGTACAAAATTTTCTTCTTCTAGAGTTTGTTAATGTTGAAAGAAGTGTTCACATCTATTCAACCATCCCAAAGGTCCTTTTGGCCATTAAATTGTGGGAAATCCAACTTTGCATGTAGAGGAATGATGAAACTTCCTCCTACTTCTGATCCTCACCCTCCTGCCACTTTATTTTTTCCCTTCCAACCGCGATTCTGGCTTGTATTTTCATTTGAATCAGAATCAACCTTAGAATTCTATAACTCCTTTGTGAGTGCTTCCAAATGAGCATTTATTGCTTCCTGTCTTGCCAAATTGGTTGCATATTCTTCGTGTAGTAAGTTCACCAATTATGCTAGTTAATGTTGAACTTGGTCTCCCATAACTCCCGGCTCTAATACCAAGTTGTTATGGATCTAGTCATGGGAAGATTCAAGATAAAATCTGAAGTTTTCTTCCTACGATCTATGGTACTTATTTGTTAAGAGAAAACCTGTCATCTCTTGAGTTAATTGAAAATTCCTTTATAAAATATTTGTTATTTTTTTATTCAATTAGCACCTCACACTCTCCCTCAATTTTGCACTATTAGGGACTAGATTTGTATGATTTTAGAGAGCGGATCTACTATATTCGCTAATTCAACAATGACAAGCAAAAATTATGGACAAAAAAATAATCATGTCCTTGTATATATACAAATAAGGACTAGATTTTCTACTCTTTCCTAATCGTTGGTCCCTACTAATTTTTTTTGTAGTGAATATTACTGCATCCGGCATTCTTCCATTAACACTGCTATTCCATCTAGTAAAATTTATTATGGCATCATGTGTAACACCTTGGATTTCAAAAAGAGTTAAAGAGAGGTTTGTTCAAGTCAACCATCAGTTTCTAGTTGGGTCAACTTCAATCGACCATATCTTTTAGCATATAAACAGTTAGGTGGCTAATGACCTATCAAATTGAAGATATTTGAGTCTTCTTTCCAACGCCACCAAGTTTTCTTGATTTTGTGCTTGAAGTAAAAGGTTATGCCAGTTTCAGTGAAGTCTCTTTATTTAAGGCATTTTGTTCATTTTAGGAAAGGGTATTTTGGTCTTTTCCTTTTTCCACTAGGACTAACACGTTTTTCCTCACCCAATTAAGAGTCTTATCAGATGCTAAGTTACTTTTTCACGTTCCTAAACACTCAAAAAAATAAGAGAAGAGTTCAAGAGGAAAAAGAGCTAGGTTTTGAGCGTTCATCAAGATCCTGTCGATTTTCACCAAGAATATCATTCTTTCCAGGCATGTAAGGTTTCTCACAGTGTTGAACTTGTTCATCCTCATGTCATACATCTAATTTATCCATGAAATCATTGTATTCAAAGAGTTCTTGAGTAGTTCTTGATAGTGTTCAATTCTTGAACAATGGAGATTGCTAGTTCTTGTGGTTCTGAATCTTTAGTACAAGTTGGGTTTCTCAAAGGGATTAAGCTTAATTCTTCATTTATTCATGTTGGGTTTGAAAATAAAAAATATTTTAGGAGAATTTCTCCTATTCTAAACTAGTTAGGACCTTGTTTTGGCTTGAAAAATTCATCAGATTCATCAGATTTTCTAGGTATAAGAGGTGGCGCAACGCGCCACCCATAGTGCCTGGACTTTTGCTCTGTTGTTTGGGGCCTATGTCTCACGCCAGTCAATACGTTCCAAACATTGTTCAGTATTTAGGGGCTGGCGCCCTATGCGTGCACTAGGGTCGCCTGGTCCATTTTCTTTCCACGCTTCATTTTGGACGTGTTCCTTTGAGTCGTGATTACATTCTCTACTTTGCATTAGCTTCCATAAATTCCAATCACCTTTGAGAATTCCTACATGTTCAAATCACATGTCATAAATTTCATTTTGAATTAAAGTGAGTTTAAGAGGAAAGTTCAAGAATTCTTTTTGAGGATTCTTTTGTAATCAACAATGGTTTTGATCTAAGTTTTGATAAAGTAAATATGAGAAATGAGAAGAGTTGTTCTCATGTTTGGGAAATGATATAAGGGAACAAAGTATTCCAAAAATTAATACGTTGTTGCACCCCGTTTTTCTCAAAACGGGTTTTGGTGCACGACCTAACAACTCTTTTGGGTTTCGGAAGATTGAAGAGTTGCCACCTAACGAATTAAGGTGCGTTAGGGCACCTAACTAACCTAACTATGTCTAGCTAAGGTCAACGAACCAGAGATCGGGTAAGGGTTCAAGTTACCTCGAGGGGAAGGTGTTAGGCATCCCTCGAGGTCCACAAATGTGGGTCCCGGCCATATCTCATGCAATTATGTGGGGGGTTACAAGTAGCAATTAAGGTCACTTCGTTATTTAATATCTAATTAACATGCTTGCTAGGTGATAACGATAAACAATTAACATTATCTTAAAAAATTATTACTAAGTGATAAAGCAATATTTAACAATTAAGGACTTTAATTATTAATTTAAACATGCTAAGTGACAATAATAACAAAATAAATAATACAGCTAAAGAAGAGACAAGCGAGGAGACAGAAGTTACACAAGTGAATAGGTAATCAGATTTTATTCTTTTTATATTAAACTACCCCAAATAATTAGAATTAAACACATAAAGGGACTAAAAGGGAAGGGAGACTCTGAAGGACTTTATGGATCAGCACTCGATTTTTTTATTTATTTTCCAATAGGCTTCAGTGTAGGGACAGACAAAACCAAGGTTTGTTGCTTAAGCCTGAGTTGATGTCATCATATCCATAGGGCCTAAAACTACCCCTACCCCACCACTGCATGTTTTTCGTCCTAAAAGGTTCCTAGCGCCCCCGTTTAATGTCCAAGAGGCATTGGACTACTCTTAGGATGAGTTTTAGACAAAATAAAATATATAGGCCCACCTAGACACCAAGTCAAACAAGTTGGACGATCATTTAGCAAGTAAAGTCTCAAATTGGCCTCTAAATTTAATTATTAAACATGCTTGCAAACACATATAAAGTGAAGGTCTCATGCTAAGTGTGTGTGCTTATAAACGAGAAATATAGCCGTAAAAAATACTTAATTAAGAGTGGCAATCAATACAGAATGCAGAAATATATTAAACATTAACAGAGCAAAGAATAGTCATGCATAAATTAATTTTAATTGGTTGTAGCATGTTGGAAAGGGCTAGCTAATTTATTTTAACTGGCAGAAAAAATAATTGCATTGCAGAACAAGCTATATTTTAGAGCAGCGAGCAGTTTATAAAAAAAAAAAGGCAAGAATACATTACGGTAGCATAAATCGGTTTATTAGTTGCAGAAACAGATCAAATAATTGCTAATTAATATGCTGGGAAAGATATTAATTTATTTTAAACAGCCAAACATAGCTTATTTTAATACAAGAAATTACTTCTTTTGAGCAGAAAATATTCATAACATAATTATTTCATTTATTAACATGCTGAAAAATTTATTAGAAGCCTATAAAATGTTGTTTAAGTGATCAACATGCTGAAGTTATTCAAACTATCTCAATTTTATTTGCGAAGTCCTATGAGCATAATTTCTGAGGAATAAAATTTACAACCTATAGGCATGGTTTCTACACCCAAATCACATATTAAGCAAATTAGATCCTATAGGCATGCTTTTCTAAACATGACGTGAATATTAACTTCTAAAATTAAGCATACATTATAATTATTTAAACCTATATGCAAAAATACCATACTTAAAAGCATATTTAGAATTATTTAGATCTTATAGGTATAGCATCCAAATGACAAAAGTATTTCAATATTAAACATATTATGACAATATTCAAGATTTTATTTATTTAACATAACACTTAGCCGAGTGAAATGAAACAAGAAGCAAACATATAACGCTATTTTGTTAATGACTAAAAGGTGGTTAATATCAATCCAATAACACATTATACTAAGCAATTTGAACATGAACAACTTTTTACTATAATTAAAGATTAAATAAAATGATTAACTATAGTGACATATTTGTTTTATTTTAATTATATGTAAGACAGATTTGTTAAAATACGAACTAACAGAAAAATCACAATCCTATAGGCATGCTTTTCTAACACGAATAGTTGGCGATAAAGTAACATATAGCACGTATATCCCCTCCCCCTTAGACGATCCCCAAACCTTTCATATATATACTAGAGTTAGAGTTAGAGTAAAATTACAAGTTTCAAAGAATAATAAATAACATATACAACATTGAGATAAACTTGAACATAAGAATCTCTTCCAAAAATCTCTTCAAGGCGACTCTTGAACCTTGAACTTTAAGTTCAAAACCTGCTAAAGAATGACAAGAGATACAAACACATGTATAATGCCAAAGACACATAATATCATTTATTTGAGATATATAAGCGAATAAGACATACATTAAATCAAGTAGCAAATATAACAACACAACGACTATGACACATATCAAGAAAGGGAAAGAGAACTGACCTGGATGCTTCTTTTATTCATTTCCACACACAACAATAATTAAAATAATGCAGAACAAGACTTAACTAAGGGTGAAACACTAACCACTTAAGCAGAATATGTTTATCAGCAGTGAAGATAAGCTTAATCCACTATTCGACCCGAACACAGCAAAATCTATTGGAGAGCCCTCTTAGAGTTCACAAGACTTTTTTGATTTCTTTTCTTTTAGAGTAGAGAGAAATTTTGTTAATTGTAGAAGGTGTAGAGATTATTCGGATTATTTAACAATGAAAGGGGGAAATCTATTTATATAGTCACTAAAATATGGGCAAATAAGGAAAAAGAGTAAAGGGAATCAATTAGTATTTTTTCCTTAATTCAAAGGAGCCAAATCAGATTTTTAAATTACTTTATTTTATTTTATTTTAATTTAATTATGGAGTAAAACTGAAATCAGCAAAATCATTCACTGAACGGGTAAGAATTTCTAAAAATAGCGTAGTAAGAATCAAATCCAACCATAATTAAGGGGAGGGGGATCAATTACATTCAGATTTGCTCACAATCAAATAATTCACAAATTGATACGAATATATATATATATATATATATATATATATATATATATATATATATATATATATATATATATATATATATATATATATATATATATATATATATATATATATGGTAAGATTAACATTACACAATTCAGCAAGATAATCATATCCAATTAGCACATCATATCAATTTAAGATGATTTAGAGACCAAAATTACATAAGAAAGTATCCGGTAATTCCACAGGGAGATGAATAATCAGCGCCAAAAAATAATATTCAAGCTTACTCAAAATATTTATTAATAACCAAATTAGCGAGAATTAGTGACATTGTTAAAGAGATCCTATGAACATACTAAGCGGGCTAACTAGAGGAAATATTCACATACTAAAACGAAAAAAATGGCAAGCATCAACAACTAGTCTGTTAAATCAACAGCCCAAACATGCTTCAGTAATTGACATGCTAGTCATACAACTTTAAACGGACATTAAACAATGATAATATTACGAAGCTTGCATAATCATCCACAACAGTTCTAAAAAATCAAGACAAAGAGTGGAAACAATAACCATGAAATTAATTGAAACTTACTTGGACGGATCTGTTAAGATCCGTCTTAATAAACTCGAGAACATAAAAACATTTCACTAACTTTGCTGCTCGCCTAGTTGTTGGTTGAGACTGGTGCCGAGAGAGAAGAAAGGGTGTCGGAGCTGCTGTTGCTCTCGCGATGTTGTTGTTCGCCAGTAGTGCTGGTCGGCGTTCACCGGCTGCTGCTATCGCTGTCACAAAGCTAGGGTGGTGCCGCCTAGAGCACCTAGCCGAAGCTGCTACTGCTGTCAGAGTGGCCGACTCTTCGCTGGTTTCGCCAGATCTAACGAGGAGAGGAGAGAAAGAATGAAGGGAGAAGAAAGGGCGGCGCCGGGCTGCCGATCGTAGCTGTTGTCCCTGCCGACGCTGCTTGTCGGTGGCCGGTGTTGCTGGTTGTCGGCACTGCTAGTTGCTGATGTTGCCTTCGCCGGCGGCGTCTGGACAAAGAGGAGAAAGAGCAAAGGGAGGAGGGAAGCCGCTTGCCAGGGGACCCTCGCCGGCTGCTCGCCTCTCCGAGCTGCCGGTTGCAGATGTTGCATCTCGCCGGAGCGAGGAAAAGAAGAGAGAGAGGGGCGGCGGTCTTTTGAGAAGAAGAGGAAGAGTGAAGATGTTTGTAGGGCCAGGGAGTCTTTTTGGATAAAAGAAGGAAATTTGGGGGACTTGATCTGAGCCGTTGAGATCAAGTGAGATGAAGGGTCGAGATTAAATCGGGATTGGATGGACGGATGAGATGAAATTGGAATGAATTGGTTAAAATTGGAATCAATGGCCATAATTAAAAAGTGAATTTGAATTGGTTTGGCTAGAATTGAAATAACATAGAGTAGAATAGGCTAAGATTTAAGGTAAGAAATGAAATGCTATCCGATTAATAAAATACTACACATATTAAATATTTTCATATAATTAAATACATCTAAGAATCAAGCAAAGTAATTATTTCGATTTTAACTATCGATAAAAGTAATTTGATAATAATTACAAATTTTTTTATTTTTTTATTTTAAAAATCATGCACACTAAAATATATAATTTTAAGACGAAATTTATTAAAATTTTAACTCAAAAAAATATATTTTTTAAAAATACGTATTTAATCGAATAACATTCAAAAAATGATTAAAGGTCGGTCAAAATTGGGTGTCAACATACGTTTACATTTAAAAGAGAGAAACTTTGATTTCTAATTAAGTTTATGAGTTCAGAGATATTTCAGAGCATTACCTCATATAAGAGAATCTATTGAATAATTAGCTCTAATTGAGAAATAATTATGTTTTATTCATTTGATCAGGAGTTATATATTATTATGAGTAGTATTGAGCACCGATATTAAGATGAGTTCAGACAACTTACATTCATCATAAACCATGTAGCCAACATAGGTGAAGGGTTGTACTTTTTAGACGATTCCTTATTGCTTTTAAGCATAGATTAGTGGATCCACTTAGTTGAGGTGTTCTTATTCCCCGGCAAGGTATAAGAAAGTTCTGACAGCGTGGGCGAGATGATGCATCATCACATAGCTCATAATGATGGTTGTCTGTTAAAGAACCTCCCAAATAAGACTAAGGAGTATCTTATTGTATTTTTATATATCATTGAGTTTATATCTTCTGTTTAATGATGATTAAACATTGCATCTCTTATTATTGCTATTGTATTGGAGTTGAGTTGAGGTTAGTTTGTCTTCCAGTCTTATCAATTCAGTTATCTATGCTTTAAGTTTTCCCCTTAGATGCTTGTACATTCAATGTGTTGATGTCATTCAATCTGTATTTTTTCATGAAAGATACAGGTGCTCGGGGTCATCAAAAGGCGTTTCGTTGATACCAATTGCATTCCAGCTATCTTTGGTGAGCCTCCTTGCTTTACGGAGGGATTCACACTTATTTCTTGCTTGTGTTAGGTTGTCATGGGTTCTATCCCAACATCTATCTTAGCATTAGAGGTTTCATACATAGTTAGATGTTGTGGAGTCCGTTGTTATTTCCTCTTCCTGATGAGATGCTTTGAGATCTTGAGACAATTGATTTTATAACTTCATAAGTATTTCCAAATGTTCATTTTAGTTGAGTTTGATTTAGACGTCAAGTTTAATTATGCAATTAAACATCCTATTTCTATTTGAGTAAGTCTTTCACTAAGTAGTCAGTCAGGCCAAGGGTTCGCTTAGGTACGAGGGATGGTCAAAATGTTGCCAAAGGTCGTTTCATCAAAATATTGACAAAAGTCAACATTTAACAAAGAAACACAAACAAAATGCCAAAAGCTAGACACTCAACCCGATAGCTTCGGAACTGAACCAAAGGTCATTCTTGACCAAGATCGTCCTTTTTGAGCTAACCACACCGAAGGTATTTGATTCTAAGCACGTTTACCAAGAAAATTGACCAAAGTTAAACTTTAGGCAAGCTCTAAAGCTAAAACGCCTATTTGCACCAACTCCAACCGGAGCCTCAAAACCCGAACTAATCACATGCTAGACCAAAAAGACCCTTTTGGAAATAATGGAACTAACGGAATTCTGATCCGATGCCAAAATCTCTATATGTTGATGACTAAAGTCAACTCTTTCAATCTTAAAGCCTCCAAACTCAAAAACTAGAGCCAAATTCAACCAAACACCTCAGGAAGCATTCCATCAAACCCAACATCACACCTAAGCCATAAGAAAGCTACACGATGGGACAAAATGGTTAAAACATGTGCAACACAGAAATAACCCATGAGGGTCATTACAGGATAGCTTAGTGATAGAAAGACTCCATGAAGAGTCAGGGCCTGTGTGTTCGTAGGTTGGATTCTTTCTCACCGCAAGTACTTATGTTATTTTTCAAAAAGTTTTAATTAAGTAATGTCTCACCCTTGAAATAATGACAATTCATTACTTTCTAAATTTATTAATTAAGTAATTTAAATTGTTGATGAATTTGTCATTTTTGAATTGTAATTTATTAAAATAATTCTTTATTAGTTATTCATACAAGTTTTGAAATGTTTCTAACACAAGTGAAATGAATCCTACAATGTAAGCACAAATATAAGCAATCAAAATAACAGCAGGTTCAAGAAGCAAATCGTTAGTCTATGAGGTCCCTTGTTTTTTGTTGAAGCTTGAAAGTTCTCTCTTTGAATGAATGATCTAATTTGTAGTTTGTGATGTTGCATATATCAATCATAAAGAAGTATTAACCATTGGACAAACAACCTCGTCCATTTTGATTGGTGTAATACTCTGACGGCCTCACCAACCTCTGACGCGACAGCTTTCCAGCGGTATAGCACATGGACCTGGACGAACACACTCTGTAGAGGACCAGGTCCCTGCATTTGTGAGGAAACCATCAAAACATCTGGGAACAATAGTACTTATCAACATTTAAAAGAGAGAAACTTTGATTTCTAAATAAGTTTATGAGTTCAGAGGTATTTCAAAGAATTACCTCATTTAAGAGAATCTATTGATTAATTAGCTCACATTGAGAAATAGTTATGTTTTATACATTTGAGCATGAGTTATATATTATTAGGAGTAGTATTGAGCATCGATATTGAGATAAGTTCAGACAACTTACATTCATCATAAACCATGTAGCCAACATAGGTAAAGGTCCTTATTGCTTTTTAGCATAGCTTAGTGGATCCACTTAGTCAACAAGGTATAGGAAAATTCTGGCTATGTGGGCGAGACAATGCTTCATCACATAGCACATAATGATGGTTGTTTGTTAGAGAACCTCCCAAATAAGACTAAAGAGTATTTTATTGTATATTTATATATCATTGAGTTTTTATCTTCTGTTTTATGATGATTAAACATTGTATCTCTTATTATTGCTATTGTATTGGAGTTGAGTTGAGGTGAGTTGTCTTCCAGTCTTATCATTTTAGTTTTCTATACTTTCAATTTTACCCTTAGATGCTTGTATATTCAATGTGCTGACGTCATTCGGCCTGCATTTTTTCATGGAAGATGTTGGTGCTCGGGGTCATCAAAAGACGCTTCTTTGATATCACGTGCATTCCAACTATCTTTGGTGAGCCTCATTGCTTTCCGGAAGGCATCACACTTTTTTCTTACTTCTGTTAGGTTGTCGTGGATTCTGTCCCGACATCTATCTTAGTTTATTAGAGGTTTCATAGATAGTTAGATGTTGAGGAGTTTGTTGTTATTTCCTCTTCCTGTTAAGATGTTTTTGAGATCTTGAGACAATTGATATTATAACTTCATAAGTATTTCCATATGTTCATTATAGTTGAGTTTGATTTAGACTTTAAGTTTAATTATGCAATTGAAGATCCTATTTCTATTTGAGTAAGTCTTCCACTAAATAGTCAGTCCGGCCAAGGGTTCGCTTAGGTACCAGCGATGGTCAAAATGTTAACAAAGGTTGTTTCGTCAAAATATTGACAAAAGTCAACATTTAACAAAGAAACACAAACAAAATGCCAAAAGCTAGACACTCAACCCAATAGCTTCGGAATTGAACCCAAGGTCATTCTTGATCAGGATCGGCATTCCAAAGCTAACCGCACTGAACGTATTTGATTCTAAGCACGTTTACCAAGAAAATTGACCAAAGTTAAACTTTAGGCAAAGTTTTAAAGCTAAAACGCCTATTCGCACCAACTCTAACCGGAGCCTCAAAACCCGAACCGATCCACATACTAAACCAAAAAGACCCTTCCGGAAATGATGGAACTAACAAAATTCCGATCCGATGACAAAATCTCTATATGTTGATGACCTAAGTCAACTCTTTCAATCTTAAATCCTCCAAACTAAAAAACTAGCACCAAATCCAACCAAACACCTCGAGAAGCATGCCATCAAACCCAACATCACACCTAAGCCATAAGGAAGCTACACGAAGGGACAAAATGGTAAAAACATGTGAAACGCAGAAATAACCCACGAGGGTCATTACAGGATAGCTCAGTGATAGAAAGACTCCATGAATAGTTAGGGCATGTGTGTTCGTAGGTTTGATTCTTTCTCACCGCAAGTAGTTATGTTATTTTTCGAAAAGCTTTAATTAAGTAATGTCTCACCCTTAAAATAATGATAATTCATTACTTTCTAAATTTATTAATTAAGTGATTAAAATTGTTGATTAATTTGTTATTTTTGAATTGTAATTTTTAAAAATAATTCTTAATTAGTGACGCCAAATGAATGTGTTTTTTTTTTTTAATTTATTTTTTACTTTTCATTAAAATTTTAAAGAAAACGAAAAAGTAATGCTACAACTTTACCAAAATTGAAAGAGAAAATGGTACATAAAGAAATTGAAAAAAGATTCATTTGAGTCTACGTTATGTCTCGTTACTTTTGTTACCATTGCCAAAGGCTGGTGAAAATTTAAAAGTTAAGATTTTGATATTTTAAAACTTTTGGAGCATTTTCCAACGTAAAGAGTCAATCACTAATATGATATAGTTTGACAAAAAATAAATTTGGCGCATCCACTTTTCAAAAAAAATAAAATTACTTGTGACTTTGATATTCTTTGTGAATTTCGGGCTACGCCACTCACGGTGAATATACCTTTCAAGTTAGGGCTATTCAAAATCGAACTAAAACCGATAATTTGAACTGAAAATTTTTTATTAGCTTATCAATAATGGGTTATTGGTTTAACGATTTTGATAACAATTTTGATTTTTTTGGTTTAGGATTATCAGTTCTCAGCAGTTTGAAAATTTTTCTTAACGGGTTAATCGATAACCCAATAATAAATTAAATAATTATATTTATACCATTTTGTATATAAAGTCCTTGACTTAGAGTTTGGTTTCCTACTTTTATACATGGTTTTCTCAAACTCTTAGTTATTCTACAATGTAAAAATGTTTACTTTTGAACAAGATGTAACTTGTGAACTAATGTGCACGATTTTCATTTGGTTTGTCACTTTGTTTCTAAGTGATTTTCAATGTATTTTTTGTGTCAAATCTTGAAGGTTGAACCAATAACTGAACTGATAACGATCAATAACCGATAAACCAATAACCAATAAGTCAAGATCTTAATGGTACCATAACATTTTAGCATCTCTACAAATCGATAACCAATAAATCAAACCGAGAAACTTCAAAACCCGAACCGACCGATACGCAACTCGAAATATATCTCTAGTTGAATAAACTATTTAAACTTGAATTCGGGACTAATTGGCCACCATAAAATATTGTTTTCTTAATACTATAATAACAATGACTACTCACAAGTACACCAGTGAAAATATAGCTCAAACTTGAATTCAGCTCTAATTGGACATACACTGTCCTATGCACCAGTCATTTACACCTCCACCCCTCCTCAGTCCTCCTCCCTGAATTTATTGCAACTCCTTGAGAGCTATGCCAAGAAGGGCTCTCTCAGTGTCTTAGGATTGGGTATGTGGAACCTTATGAAGAATGCGACTACGACTCCAATTAAAGCAGAAATCCCTGGAATGAAACCTAGAGAAAATAGTGTAATGGAGAAACAAGGATATGTTGGATCACAAGGAACAGGATCTGCACCTGCATTATTCAGAACAAACCTCAAGTTAATATATCGTTAACCTGAATCAAATTTGTGGCGCATAACAAACCAACGTTAAGAGATGATAGACATTCGGAAAAGACTCTTTAAGTTCAACAAAGAAGAACAATGTCTTCCAGAAAATGTTATGAAAACATTTTTCCTTTGGTGATAGCAAATCATTATAACAAAATTTGAAAAGGGAAATATTATTACAAGGATTTTCATACATTATCCACTTCAAATGATCAATGAGCTTATAATGCTTAAGTTATTAGGTAAGTCTTGCAAATAAGAATATATTCTCTTCAGCATAATCAAAGAAAGAATTCAAGAAATGACCTAAGGAAAATGCATAATACAAAAATATATCATTTAATTTGACATCGCTTGCATCTATGCCTTCTAATTTTGGGTGTGCATAAATACACAATTAAACTTGTATAAAGTTGAATAACTAGATACACGTGCCCTACATAACATAATGCCCGTAGGACGCCACATAAGATGCTCCGTATGATGCAAATTGCCACATTGAACAACAAGTAGGATATGTGTATCTACTTGATCAACTCTATACAACTTTACATGTCTACATATACATACCCAAAATTGGAGTGTATATATAGTTGTTAGATGATGCCAAGTTAAAGAGACACTTATGTATTATGCCTAAGAAAATTGTTGTTTTTAAGACATGCATGGACATAGTAGACGGAGAGAGGGGAACCAGATGCTTACCCTCATATGACTCAAGAAAATACAAAAACACTCCACATAAAACTTTGTCAATAAAGCCCAATGATCCATAAACAAAAGCAGATCCATCAAGATCTTTATCAACTAGTTCGCTTTCCATCCCTATTGCTGTTACCTGTCATCAAAATGAAAAACTTCTATCATATAGCAACACACATATATATGACATATGAACCGGTTGGCATATCAACTCATAGTTACTTTGCAGCAAGAAGCGATGAACGCACTGATGTCTGGTAATCTCAATCGACTCACGACCAGTTTCATTTTTCTAGAAACTTAGATAAAGCATATAAAAAGTCTGTTTACTAAGACAATTGCTCCTTTATTGTCTATTTTCTTGTTTTCATTAAAAGAAAAAGAGATTCAGAATGATACATCACAATTATGAAATGTCTGATTAATTGCCTAAGCCAAGCTGGATAATTATTGATAGAAATTATACAAACAGGTTTTTGTTGCAATCTAAGCATGTGATATTTTAACATACAATAAACAGATAACAACAGAACTATACATACCGACTAATCAATCTAGAATTTTAAAAATGCAAACCTCACTTACCATCATCAACGCGTTTGCTATGCCAATAAGTATGGACAAGACATACATAAAAGAATGCATGTTTATTGGGAGGAAAATTACTACAGCTCCACAAAATAGCCAAAGGAGACCCCCAGGCCTTCAACCGTTCACCACTCCTTTGGAGCTCCTACAAGGAAATAGCAATCAAAATAGTTTATGCATGAACAGAAAAGTGTGTCTGGGAAAGAATTAAATATGAACTGAATGGTGAAGAGAACCTGCAGGAGGACAGACGCAACGAAGCTTGATAAGTAGATGATGGCAGGAATCTGTTCACATGAATAAGATTGATTAGTTAGAATAAATTGAAATTTTTTCCTCAAAAGAAGAGCCCCTTATTTAAATTTGATGGTAAGGCCCATACCAAGGCTTTTGAAGATGGGCTCATCCGTAGATCATTGATAACGTAAACAGCTAAGAAGGTCTGAACCAAAAAAAGAAAAAAAATACACATACTAAAAATTAGGTGACCCGAGCAATGCAATACTGTGTATTTGAGAGTTGAAAACTAAAAAAAAAAAAACAAAAGATGAGGTTTATACTGACCTGAGATACATTAGTCACAACTCGAGTTAACACATAGATGCTAAGTACTTGGTAATATAGGACTTTCTTCAACCAGTATGTCCACGAAGCTGTAGCACGTTTCCCATTAGATTCTTGTTTTAAACTGCACAAAATACAATATTTAACTGTCTGCTCAAGCAATAACGAGTTAATAGTGAGATAAATTAAACATAAACATATAATACTACCAAATGGGATTGGAAAAATATAGCAAACCTCGGTTCTGTAGTTCCAAGCTGAAATATAATCACGAAGACAGCTCCAATGAAAATCGAAATATAAGCCATCAATTGGTACTGCATGTATTATTTCTTTAGTCAAAATTTAATCCAATTGTAAAAACTTGAAAATATAGATGAGCATTTAATTAAAATTAAGTACCTGATTCTTAATGTCAACCTGTGAACGAGAAGTTTCCTTATTGAAGACGAAAAATGCGATCACATATAAGATTAGGCTTGCAATCTTGACCAATATTTTTCAGGGAAATGGTAAAAGAGGGAAAAAGGGATTAGTATACAAAGTATCACATAGAAAATATCGGTATCAGTAAATGAAACTGATCGTATAGAAAATATCCAACCATTGTAAAAGCATTGCGACAGCTAACACAGGCTACTCTGCTTGTTGAGTTTAGTGTGACTCCATTCACCATTGACATGCAATAAACATTTAGCCATGAGTCATTGTCCTGGATTTTTTCGCATAGATAAAAGTGGATTATCTAGTAATAGAGATAAGAGTATGTGCGTCACTGCGTGACAGAATACAAAAGTTTTTCTTATTTTCTAGCTCATGATAAAAGAAGAGATGGAAAAAAACCCCATAGAGAACTCTTGAAGATCGAAATGATAGTTAAAGTTTTTAGTTCTAGTCTTAGAAACATATAGTTAGAAAGAGAGGCAAATGGATGAGAAATCATATAGCATTCCGTACTACGCCAGCCATTTGTACAACAAAAAGATTGTAACACGTTGAAGTGGATAAACTGAGGAGATTACATGTGTGATATCTGAGTGCAAGACCATCCACTGCAGAAAATCACTGCAGATATGCAGTAACCAGCGGTTTGAACGACAGGTGAATCAGATCCAAGAATTTTGCAAGGGAGGCAACCACCGAAGAGTGATGTAAACGATAGAGAAACTAACAGGCATCCCATGCCATGCCATATTTTGAAATGACCAAACCTGTCTATCTGCAGCATAAAAGGAAAGAAAAGAGGCGGCAGGGTTAAATGCTCACTACAAAAAATCACGATTTTCACACTGAAATTTTCTACTGTAAAATGTTTGGTGGCAATTTTCACAAATATTTTGATTGAATCGATGAGAAAAAAAATAGTAAATTTTTCATATGCAAAAGTTAGGAAGTTCAATGATTTATTTTCACCACCATGCATTTTAGCAGTGACCTGGTTTAGAAATGTGTGGGGAAATCATGTTTTATAACACAAAAACCCTACTGATTCGCCGGAGGAGAAACCCCGTGTTTATATTAGTGACTCAAACTTATTTTTCTTGATCAGTAAAAGGAAATGAATTATCTATAGACCAAATGAGAAAAACTATTCTGTATATTTAATCAAGTACATAAGTTTCTTTCAAAATGGTGAGTTATAATACTGTTGAACAGTTAAAGAACAGATAATATAATGTACTTATCTGCACGGACATGGACAAGCTAAGTTTAACTAATTCTAGCACGGAATTTTAAGCTCAACACGATGGAGATAGAACATAAAAGGCAGTAGTTATTCTTCATAAATAGATGTAGCACATACCGCAAAGCATATATAAGAATAATTCTGTATAGAAAAGAAGGAAGATAAAATGGAATATATTACCAGTTCACCAGCTATTAAGGTCGTAAATGCATCAGCAAACTGACCAGTAAGTGTGACTGTTGCGGCATTGCTGTGAATTAGAGACGCTTAATTAACAGATGACTCTCAAAAAATAGGGGAGAAAAGACACATATTGAGTGAGTTAACAAATAAAGTAGGAACCTTGGGGACAATCCAATATCTGTCAAGTAGAGCAAGAGATATGTATACCAACAGGAAGATGTTATATCATTCAGCATGTGTCCCACACCGTAAGTAAACACAGAACACCTTCCTAGGGATTTTGGTTCATCATCAACCATTTCATTCACCATTATGTCCTACTTATTTGACGCCTGCATACACCAAACATTAGATGTCACTTCATCATGAATTTTAATTCAACAAGTTTGGTTCACAATATAAACATATATGATTTTTACTTGGCCTAACAATAGATTGTGTTTGCACTAAAGTGGTTCACAATATACACAACCTAAATTTAATTAAGTTGTATATTCTTCTAGTAAATTATCGCATTTATTTTGGGGAAAGATTGCACTTGTTCTTTCCCTTTGTATGCATTATTATGTTTGCAAGGAAAGAGTGATCAATCATTGCTTCATATACTCCATCTCTATACTTTTATTTGTCATATTACGCTTTTCAAAAGTCAATTTGATTAATTTTCAAAATCAAATTAGATTTTATTAATTCGATATTTTAAACAAAAACTTTAGATATTCAAAAACTACACAAAGAGTATTATAAATTACAATTTTTTGCATATTGAAAAAATACGTCATAAAATATTGGTCAAAATTTTTATCGTTTGATTCTAAAAAAGGAAATTATGACAAATAAAAATGGACTGAGATAATATTAAACAAGAAATGATGTATCACCTAAAATATCTGATATACTTAATTAAAAAAAAAGACTTTGGAAACGAAACTGACATTTATAACATTATTATAATTAAATGTCTCCATCACTCTCCAACTACTTCACTCATATGGAAAATAACAAAGTGGAGATTCAATAAAATAAACAAAAGGGATGTCACCACATTAAGAACATTTCCTTCCTATCTCTACACAAAAAGTTTTAATTGAAAACTAAATACTAAGATAGAAACAACAGAAGTTGAGCATTATTCAATAGTCATTACCTAGGTGATGAAGAACAAGAGCCAATTAACTCACTATGACTGTTTAACAAAAGAGAGAAAAAAAATTTAAAGATGAGTGGTTGCTCACCAACTTTTTCTTCATTTATACTGCACTGCTGTGCACTGCTCTGAAGATATGGTATGAAATGGGATGCTAATTTATTATTAGTATTTGGAAAAGTTGTTACTCTCTCCGTTTCACAAAGAGTGACCTGATTTGACTTGACATGAAGTTTTAGAAAATAAATTTTTTTTTGAATCTTGTGGTCCTAAATTAAAGTTATATCAAATGTACTAAATTGTCCTTCAATTTTGTGGCTTTAAATATGTCACGTGGAAAGCTGAAATTAATATGTTATCAAAAAAGGAAAGAGATCATTCTTTTTTAAACAGACTAAAAAGGAAAGGAGGTCATTATTTTTTAAATGGAGGGAGTATTATATAAATCACCAACAATCAGATATTGGTGAAACAGAGGCAGTGGCCCTATGCAGGGTTGTTGGAGCAATTGTTTTTTTCTGATCAAAAGAATTGTTTTTGATATCCTTTTTTGGAGCATTTGATTTGAAGACAATGAAATATTAAATAAATTATAAAAATCATGTTATCCCAAAAGATTTGCTCCCATTCCTATGGGTAACCCATGTTTCTTCTTGTTGGTGTATTATGCATTTTATTATTAAAATAAAATATTAAGTGCATAAGTTAGTGGGTGTAAATTGTGATAGAAGATGACTATTGGTTCTTGTAACTTATATGACCATTAGTTCTTGTAACTCTCATGGCCATTAGTTTCTTGTAACTCATATGACCATTAGTTTCTTGTAACTCATGTAACATCTATCACATTTATCTACCCGCATTACTACCCCTCATTCTACCTATTGATTATATGGAAGACTTCTTCAATTCTAAATAGCGGTGCTTTTTCCTTTGTGATGTATCTAAAAAAGATGAGAAGTGTGAAATAATATTGTAATGTGTAGTAGTGAAAGAGAGAGTTGAGACATAGAAAAATATTCTAAGTTTTCAACTATATTCACTATATACAAGAGAATATTTATATGTTGAAGGAAGGTGTTCTTATGTGGAGCTTTGGACTCTTCAATTAATCCGGAGTTGCTTGAGTTGTACACGTTGTTGGGTTGTTGTATCCTGGAGCAGACAAGTCATGAGACATACTGCAAGATCGGTGTAGATTATGTCGCAGTAGGCTTGAATCTCCTTAAAGAGAGCGAGATATCCGTGCCTCAGTTAAAGATTTGTTTATACATTGTTGTTCATTTTATTTCAACTGTAATTTATTGTATGTGTGGTATATTAGACCAACAATTTTAAGGAGATTCATGTTTTTGTTACAGTTTGAAAAAGTGAGGATATCAAGATAGGGATCTCAACATAATTCAGCTCAATGTTGCTCTCTTCATGAGATGTAAGAGAAGAGGTGTACAGTAAAGTGTTTTTCTACTTGATCAATTCAAGTGGAGAAAAGGTAAAGGAAAAAAAAATTACCTAGTATTTTTATGAATAAAGTGATACTACTTTTCATGAAAAAAATGATATTTAAATTCTTAAAATAGTGGGGGCTCATGAAATGAGAAAAAAGAAACCATCGTAAAAAAAATGATTTTTGCATCTTTGAGAAATGCTCTAAAAAAGAGTATTACAAGTACATATTGTTATAAAATATTAATATATTATAAGGAAAAAAATATAAGAGTAACAAAAGAACAAAAAGAGAGAGGAAGAAAGTAACTGGGAAAGGAAGAAAGTAATACATTTTCTTTCTCTGTGTATTAGTATTTTTACATTGTAGGGGTATTACCCCTTTTATAGGAGAAACACTTTCTTGGAGTAGTGAGTCTTCTACAGTAATGGGTCATGGGCCATGGACACATATATACATATATATTTATTTATAATACTCCCCCTTGAATGTCCATGTATAAATTAAAGAGAGGTACATAAAATTGTTTGTAATACACATTATTTATTGCCTCATTAAAAACCTTATCAGGAAAACCCACTGGAACAAAGCCTGATTAAGGAAAAAAGAGCACAATGCGTATTTACTCCCTCTGATGAAAACATCACTTGATATCTTGAAGATGATGCATTCCAATCTTGTATCTCAGTTTCTCAAACATTGAAGTTGGCAATGTCTTAGAAAACATATCTGCTAAATTATCACTTGAACGAACTTGTTTCACATCTGTTTCATCCTTCTTTTGGAGATCTTGAGTAAAGAAGAATTTTGGTGGAATATGTTTTATTCTATCTCCTATGATGTATTCTTCTCTTAGTTAAGTTATACATGCAACATTGTCTTCATATAATGTTGTTGGGGCATCTCCTTTTAAAGAAAGACCACATGTTTTCTGGATGTGTTGGGTTATTGATCTTAACCATACACATTCTCGACTTGCTTCATGGATGATTATTATCTCTCATGATTTGAAGAAGTAGCAACCATGGTTTGTTTTGTTGAACGTCATGATATAGTTGTACCTCCACATGTGAATAAATAACCTGTCTGAGATCAACCTTTATGTGGATCAGACAAATATTCTGCATCTGCATAGCGAATTAATTGTGAATCAGATTCCTTTGAATAAAATAGTCCTAAATCAATGGTCCCTTGAAGATATCTAAATATATGCTTAATACCATTCCAGTGTTTTAATGTTGGGGAAGAACTAAATCTAGCTAATAAATTTACAGAAAAAGATATATCTGGTCGAGAATTACTAGCAAGATACATCAATGCACCAATTGCACTAAGATATGGTATTTCAGAACCAACAAGTTCTTCGTCATTTTCATGAGGTCGAAATGAATCTTTATTAATATCAAGTGATATCACAATCATTGGGGTACTTAATGGATGTGCTTTATCCATGTAAAATCTCTTTAAAATATTTTTAGTATATGTTGATTGATGACTAAATACTCTATTTTTAAAATGTTCAATTTGTAGACCAAGACAAAATTTTGTCTTTCCAAGGTCTTTCATTTCAAATTCCATTTTCAAACATTCTACTGCATTTGAAAGCTCTTTGCGAGTTCCAATGATATTCAAGTCATCAACATATACAACTATAATGACAAATTCAGATCTAGATCTTTTAATAAATACATAAGGACAAATTGGGTCATTTTTATACCCTTCTTTTAATAGATATTCGCTAAGGCGATTATACCACATGCTTTTTTGAATTTTTATTGAACAACTTTCCCGAGAATTTTTATATATTTAGGCTTTTTTAATCCATCAGGAATTTTCATAAAAATGTTGTTGTCTAGTGAGCCATATAAATAGGCTGTAACGACATCTATCAGATGCATGCCAAGTTTTTCATGAACTGCGAGATTTATAAGATACCTGAATGTGATTGTGTCCACCACAGGAGAATATGTCTCAATATAATCAATATCAGATCTTTGCGAAAATCCTTGTGCCACAAGTCGTGCTTTATATCTTACGACTTCATTTTTCTCATTTCGTTTACACCCAAAGACCCATTTGTATCCCACTGGATTTATACCTTCAGGTGTTCGGACTATTGGTCCGAAAATTTTGCGTTTTTCAAGCGAAGCTAATTCAAGTTGAATTGCATCTTTCCATTTTGGCCAATCATTTCTCTGTGTACATTCCTCAATAGATTTTGGTTCAAGATCCTCATTTTGTTGTATTATTTCTATAGTAACATTATAAAAGCAAAAATATTGTCGACAATTATATTATTTTGGTTTCATATTTTTCTTGATGAGACATAGTTTATTGATATTTCTTCATAATTTTCAGCCACCTGAACCTCTTTCAAGGTTTCATCAATTATTATGTCTTCTTGCTCTTCTTAAGTAGGTTTTTTCATATTATGACCATCTTGATCGTTAGCTCCTTTTCTTTTCCGAAGATTTTTATCTTTGGAACCGATTTGTCTACCATGTTTTAAGCGTGGTTTAGACTCATTTGAATTAATTAATTGTCCCATCAGGACGTCAATTTGAATTGGAGCATTAGAAGCTAGAATATGAGATTTAGTAAATCTTGATAGGTCAATGAATGCATCTAACAGTTGATTTGCAATATTTTACAAATGGATTATCTTTTGAACCTCT
This sequence comes from Solanum bulbocastanum, assembly GCA_037074985.1. Taxonomy (NCBI): domain Eukaryota; kingdom Viridiplantae; phylum Streptophyta; class Magnoliopsida; order Solanales; family Solanaceae; genus Solanum; species Solanum bulbocastanum. The sequence goes on along the minus strand of CM073606.1, from coordinate 14,448,698 downwards.
TGTTCACATTTATTTGTACGAGGATCTAAATGAGATAGTGATAATGTATTCCAATCTATTTCCTTTTTCAGTTGCTTAATTTCTCCCCCTAATGCTAGGTATACTGATTCATCAAAGTGACAATCAGTAAATCTTGTCGTAAATAAATCTCCAGTCATAGGTTCCAAATATTTTATAATAGAAGAAATAGAAGGAGCTTCATACCCAACATATATCCCCAACCTTCTTTGGGGACCCATCTTTGTACGTTGTGGTGGAGCAATTGGAACATATACCGCACATCCAAATATTTTTAGATGGGAAATATTCGGCTCTTGATCAAAAGCCAATTGTAATGGGGAGACTTTATGATAGCTTGTTGGTATGTTCCACACAAGACTTCCTGCATGTAAAATAGCATGACCCCATAATGATTCTCATAAGTATTGGTCTAGCAATTAATTGGAGACGTTTAATCAATGATTCTACTAGACCATTTTGAATATGAACATGAACAACTAGATGCTCAACTGTTATCCCAGTTGATATGCAATAATCATTAAAATCTTGGGATGTAAATTCACCAGCATTATCAAGATGAATTTTCTTAATTGTATAATTTGGAAATTGTGCTCTTAACTTTATTATCTGAGCAAGTAATCTTGCAAACGCCACATTGCGAGTTGATAATAAGCACACATGTGACCATCTTGTAGATGCATCTATTAAAACCATATAATATTTAAATGGTCCACATGATGGGTGAATGAGCCCACATATATCACCTATATACGTTCCAGAAATGCTGGAGATTCAATTCCCACTTTGATTACTGATGGTCTAGTAATCAATTTGCCTTGAGAACATGCAGCACAAGAGAATTTCTTAAATTGAAGAATTTTTTGGTTCTTCAGAGAGTATCCATGTGAACTCTCAATTATTTTGTGCACCATATTAGAACCGGGATGGCCCAACCGGTCATGCCATATAATAAAATCATTTGATTTAGCAAACATTTGGTTTGCTATGGCATGTGTTTCAATCATGCTAATACTTGTGTAGTATAAGCCAGATAAAAGAGCAGATAACTTTTTAAGTACAAACTTCTTACCCGACATCATTGTAGTAATATAAAGATATTCATTATTTTCATCACTTGTAGTCTCAATATGATAGTTATTTTGACGAATGTCTTTGAAACTTAATAAGTTTCTTTGAGACTTTCTACAATATAATGTTTCATTGATTATCAAATTTGTTCCACCGATAAGTACTAAATTTGCTTTTTCGGAACCTTCAATCAAATTTGTACTACCAGATATTGTAAAAATATTTCTTATCTCTCAAAATAGTGTGTGTTGTGGCACTATCTATATGAAATATATCATCATGATTGATTTTGGATCCAACTGAAGATTGGGAATTTCCATATTCTTCATAAAAATAAAAGACATTATAAGTTTCACAAAATGATTAGGCATACAACATACACGTGCCTAATGATCTTTCATGCCACATTTGTGACAAATATTGATTTTACCTCGAGAAGGATTATTTTGATAAACTTTGTTATTCTCATGTTTATTTCCACCATAATGATGATACGTATTTCATCCTCTACCACGTCCTCGTCCATGACTACGACCATGAACACAGCCATGACCACGGTAATTATTTTGTCTTGATTCAAACTGATTATGTGCTGCCACAACATTCGCTTCAGGGAATGGAACAGACCTAGTAGGACAGGCTTCATGATTTTTTATCAACAAAGTATTATTCTGCTTAGCCACAAGTAGGCATGTAATTAATTTAGAATATTTCTTAAACCCTTTTTCATGATATTGTTGTTGTAACAATATGAAACTTACTTTATGAATAACAGAATTATACTCAGTTATAGTTTTAAAATCTTGAAATCGAATGTGTATCCACTCATATTGAGCTTCTGGTAACACCGTTTGTTTTAGGTGGTCATATTGATCCTACAGATTAATCCATAATTTAAGTGAATCTTTCACAGTTAAATATTCAAATTTTAATCCTTCATGAAGATGATGAAAAAGAAAAATCATGGCTTCGCCTTTTCTTGACTTGATGCTTTATTTCCTTGTTTAATACTATCACCAAGACCTTTAGCGTCAAGTTGAATTTTTTCATCAAGCACCCATGACAAATAATTCTTTCTGGTAATATCAAGTGCCACAAGCTCAAGCTTTGACAAATTTAACATGATGAAAACTAAAAGAGAAAATTAAATTAGAAGTAGCCAGATAATTAAAACTAAATTATGAATCAGATAAATTTAAATAGATCCACAAGATATTAAAACAAGTTGGTTAATGTAGTCACAATATAATGATATACATGATAAAATTGATGAAAAATTGCTAATTTTTTTTCATATACTATCGGCCAATATTTTCTTTGTAGACTAAGTTTTCTTTCATTTGTTCGTTTATTTTTTCAAGTTTCACCATTTCGCCTTTCTTGGTTCCCCGTGATTCTGTTCCTAGGTACTGCTGGGAAAGTAGATAAAATTAAAGGATTTTGTATTAAGACGATAAAGGAGAAATGCCCAAATTATGAATAGATTCTTTTACAAGATATATTTGTTAGAAATAGTAGGCTTATTGAAGCTTCATGTTTCTTTCTTGTATAACTTTGTGTACCTCGAATTTCTCCACATATATATTTAATCAATTATTGGGTGCACTTGTCAGAAAAGAAAGAATTTAAGGATCTATTGGTCATATATAAAAAAATTGTGAAAGTTGAAATTGGTCTCAATATTGATAGATTTAATTAATTAATAAAAAATTTATTTTGCCGCCACATACAACAATATATCTCTAATCAAATATACTTCTAGGCAAGCACAACTCAATAAAAAAAAAAAATCTCAAAATTACAAATTCCCGCATAAATGAATACAACACATTTAAATTTAATATAACCCAATAAATAATAACAGAGTTGGACATAATGAATAAAAATTATCAAGTTTAACTAATTGTAATTTAAATAAGTGAGCCGAAATTAAAAATAAAAATACATAATCCATGTCTATATGCAAATGTGATCTTCCTTAAGGCTCTCAAAATTTCCATCTCCAATGGCTAGCTTCACGCCTCCTCTCGATCATTCCCTATGATAGAAACAACTATTGCTAAGCATATAGCTTAGTGGTGTAAAAACTATAGGTTCGGCGCCTTCTAAATTTACCAAGCAATCTTTCTCAAGTCATGAGCAGCGCAAATGAAACATAATAAATACATCAAGTAATAATAAATAAGGAGTATCAAGTTAGATATTTAAAGATCCAAATGTCAAGAATGTTCAAAGCACCATTTTCCAAGAGATTCAATAACAAGACTCGCCTAATATATACATCATGTCGTCACACCAAGCACAAGCAAGTATCAAGAAGGGCCGACGCCCTGTGTCAAGAAGGGTCAAAGCCCAATAATCAAGAGAACCAAGAACCATATTAAAAATGGCTTTCTAGTTTGTACTTAAAATGGACAACTTCCATTCTTAAGACGGACTAAAAATCCAAAGTCAAGATGGCAAATGATCAAAAACAAGAGGCAGGCCAATAGTGACAAAGTCACAGCTACAAGAAGGACAAGGTCCCAACAAGAGTGCCAAGTGATCAAACAATCCGTATAAGTGGGCGAGTTGCACAAGCGTCTTTAATGTCTTAAAGAATACCAACATGACAATGCATAGTGACAAGAGGTAACCAAGGTACCAAGATCAACTTTCAGATATACCGGTAGTTAAAAGAGTGCAAGTACGAGCTTATACACAAACCTCAATATTTTATTGTGGAAATAGTCCACACAACTTCGCAAGTTTAAACTGTAGACCAACCAATGTATCAAGGTCCTCAACTTGGTCACGAGTGTATACAACCTTAAAAAATACAATTAAATAGCTTCTTTAATTCTTAGTATCCCAATAATGTCGAAGTATAACGGAATTATCATCATAAGTAAGCTTAGCCATTACAGAAACGACTCTGCTCCCAAAAGAGTGATTCTAGCCAGCCTAGTACCTCATGTTGCAACTTAGATTTGAAAATGAAAACGGAAAAACTAGACTTTATAACCTTCATGAAAGATGTAGGTACATCTCTTAAGGTTTGAAACAAACAAGAATCACTACAAAATCTATTTTGTACAAAAAGATATATTCAAAACATTAATAGTTGGCCATATAGGATTTCCAAACCCAAAATTTGGACAAAACCTGTCCTATGTTGCGTCCCATATTTCGAATCTATAACAAGAGTTTTACCTAAACATAAGAGTTGTATATACATTAATTAGCTTTCCAAATCATATTATTCACCAAAAGATGAGTTCTAGAGAATGAGATATTCTAAAAGTAATACACACTACTCAGCTACAATACAGATTTCGACTACTTACCAAAGAGCAGTATGTGTCTTGAATTCCAGCCAAAAGAACCAAGTTTTTCTCTTGTGACATTGTTGAAAAAATGGTTAATTAAGGTTCTAAGGTGCTTAGGCTTTGAAAGAACCGAAATTCTCTAGAGGAGATGTTAAAATATAGGCTCAAAAATGATATTTATTCCAATGCACAACTGTCTCTCAAGGCAGCAAAAATAGTGTTGTGTGCTGCCCAAAATGCATATATATACCCTTATATATATATATATATATCCTTCAGCTCCTTTTAAAATTATACAAAATTCTAATTAGACTATTACGCAAATACCCCAATACAAACCCATAAATTACGATACAATTTATGCTAAGCAAGCTAGCAATTATCACAACATTTCAAGTTCCCAAAATAAGAGTAAAACATATTGTAGTAATTAAGCAACTGCAAATCAACATGCGACTCTTTTTAGCATTTATGGGTGTTACAACTCTCTCCCCCTTAAAGAGATTTCATCTCGAAAGTTACCTTACATTAGTCCCGAAACAAGTGTGGATAATGGTCCTCATGTCTTCTTCTCTCTCCCAGGTAGCTTATTTTCCTGAATGGTTCCTCCAAAGTACCTTTACTAAGTGGATTTCCTTGTTTCTAAGTTGCTTCACTTCCCGAGCTTGAATTAAAATAGGCTCTTCATTATACATCAAGTCTGGATTAACCTCAATAGATTCAACTGGAAGAACATGAGATGGATCAAAATGGTACCTTCTGAGCATAGAAACATGGAAGACATTGTGTATCTTGTCCGGTTAGAAAAGGAAATCCAATTAGAGATAAGTTTCCCATAAGCGCCCAAGGAGTGGCAGATTTGGATGGAGTCTCCCTCATAGAGGAAGAGTACGCGCGCTAGAGCACCGTCTACTCATACTGTCACACCGGCAACGACTTTCACTAACTCAGGTGCCAAAGTCAAGTTATATGCAATTGATCCAACCCTTTCAAGTATCTCATAAAGTCCAATAAATCGGGGACTAAGTTTTCCCTTTTTGCCAAATCTCATAATCTTTTTCCATGGAGACACCTTTAAAAATACTTTATCTCCCACTTGATATTCAATGTCACGCCTTTTAAGATAAGCATATGACTTTTGTCTATCCAAAAAAATCTTTAGATGATCCTTGATAAGTTTTACGTTGTCCTCTATTTGTTGCACAATTTCAGGACCAATGAGTTTCTTGTCACCAACTTCACTCCAACAAAGAGGGGTCCGACATTTCCTTCCGTACAAGGCTTCATAGGGAGGCATTCCAATACTCGATTGGTAACTATTATTGTAAGAAAATTCTATCAAAGCCAAATGTTTGCCCCAACTACCCTCAAACTCCATAATGCAAGCTCGAAGCATATCCTCCAAAAATTGTATCACCCTTTCTGATTGGCCGTCTGTCTAAGGATTGAACGAAGTGCTAAATTTCTGCTTAGTACCCAAAGCTTCCTACAAGCTACCCCAAAATCTAGATGTAAACCTTGGGTCTCGGTCAGATACTATAGACATAGGGATCCCATGTAGTTTTACAATCTCATTAATGTACAATTCGGCTAAACGCTCAAGTGAGTAATCCATCCTGATTGCTAAGAAGTGAGCACTCTTGGTTAGCCTTTCCACAATCACCCATACTGCATCATGATTTATTTGGGTGCAAGGAAGTCCAGAAACAAAGTCCATAGTTATTCTCTCCCATTTCCATTTCAGCATCGACAAGGACTGTAGTAAACCAATTGGGACCTGATGTTCTGCTTTTACTTGTTGACAAACCAAACATTTAGAAATGAACTCTGCAATGTCCCTCTTCATACCATTCTACCAATAATTTTCTTTGATCATCTGGTACATCTTTGTACCCCCAGGATGCATGACATATGTTTAAGTATGTGCTTCTCTCAGTATGTCTTTCCTCAATTTGTCATCATTAGGGACACATAGTCTATCTTGATAAAATAAGACACCATCCTCTGTTAATGTAAAATCAAGTTTTTCCCCATTTTGAACTTCTCATGTCACTTTTACAAGTTTCTCATCTAACTTTTGTGCTTCCTTCACCTGTTCAAGTAATATTGGCTTTACTTGCAAATTAGCAATAACTGAACTATTTTAATCAAGTGTGAAACAAACATTCATTACTCTTAAATCAAGGAGCAAGGGCAAAGGACTCAAAGAAATACTTGCGAAGGATTTTTGACTTAAGGCATTTGCAACCACATTGGCTTTACTTGGATGACAATCAATTGTGTAGTCATAATCCTTGATAAGTTCAAGCCATCTACGTTGTCGAAGGTTTAGCTCCTTCTCAGTACCCAAGTACTTTAAGTTCTTGTGATCAGTGAATATATGACATTTCTCTCCATAAAAATAATGTCACCATATTTTTAAAGCAAATACTACCGCAACAACTTCAAGATCATGAGTGCGATAATTCAATTAATGTGGTTTTAATTTTCGAGAGGCATAAGAAATAACCTTCCCTTTTTGCATCAAAATGCATCCGAGACCATTGTGAGAAGCATCGCTGTATACTACATACTCCTTCCCTTTCATTGGTAGAGTAAGTATAGGTGCTTGAGTCAGCAAGGATTTGAGAGTTTCAAAGCTTTCTTGGCATTTGTCATTCCAATTAAACTTCACTTCCTTCTGCAAGAGTTTAGTCAATGGAGAGGCGATAATGGAAAAACCTTTCACAAATCTTCTATAGTATCCTGCTAAGCCTAAGAAACTTCTTACCTCGGTTTGACTTTTGGGAGGTCTCCACTCAACAACTGCTTGTATCTTACTAGGATCCACCTTCACACCTTCGGCCGATACAACATGCCCCAAAATGTCACTTCATCAAGCCAAAATTCACACTTGGAAAGTTTAGCATAAAGTTCCTTCTCCTTCAAAATTTACAAAATAATCCGAAGGTGTTTATCATGATCTTCTCTACTTCTGGAAAATATTAAAATATCATTTATAAAAACAACCACAAAGTGATAAAGATAAGGCATGAATACTCAATTCATTAGATCCATGAATACTGCAGGATCATTTGTCAACCCGAATGGCAGCACCAAAAATTCATAATGACCATACCGAGTTCTAAAAGCAGTTTTAGGAATATCTTTCTCTCTAACATGCAGTTGGTGATATCCAGACCTTAAATCAATCTTCGAGAATACTTTAGCACCCTTCAGTTGGTCAAACAAATCATTGATACTTGGTAGTGGTTATCTATTCTTGATTATTATTCTATTCAATTATCTATAGTCAATACAAACCCTGAGAGTGCTATCTTTCTTCTTTATGAATAAAACAGGGGCTCCCCAAAGAGAAACACGAGGTTGAATAAAACTCTTCTCAAGAAGTTCTTGCAATTGAGATTTCAATTCTCTTAATTCTGCCGGAGCCATTCTATAAGGAGTGATAGAAATAGGGGTAGATCCAGGAATAAGCTCGATTGGAAATTCAACCTCTCTTTCCTGGGGCAATCCAGGAAGGTTTTCTGGGAAGACTTTTGGAAAATCATGCACAACAGGTATGTCCTTGATACCAGGACTCTCCAACTGTGTATCAACTATGTGAGCAAGGTATGCCTCACAACCTTGACGCATCTACTTTCTTGCCAAGGCCGTAGAAATAATACTAGATGTCAATGATCTTTCACCTTGTACAATGATGTGTGAAAATGTAGAATCTTTAAAAGTCACATGCTTAGACCTACAATCTACCAATGAATGATATTTATAAAGCCAATCCATCTCGATAATAACATCAAAATCCTTGAAGGGCATTTCAATCAAATCAGCAGGGAAGACTAGATTTTGAATCATAAAAGGACAATCTTGATAAACTCGATTACACACAACTTGATAACCCAAAGGGCTTTCAACCAGCACATCAAAATTAAAGTCTCATAGACTTCACATTTTCAGGAAGAGCAAGTGATGAACAAAGATAGGAATGTGTAGAACCAGGATCAAACAATGTAAACACACATAAGCCAAATAAGTGAAATTTACCGACAATCATATATTTTCCATCTTGGTCCTCCCTCTGCCTCATAGCGTAAGCGCGTGCATTAGCCCTTGGTCCACTTGCTTTATTTGCTCCACTTGCCCCTACCGCTTGAGTATATTTATGTCTTGCACCTCATTAGTTCGAGGAGGATTAATAGAAGGCTTATGAACTAAGCCTTCAATTCTCACGGAAGGAGCATTATTAGGATTAGGACAGTCATTCACTTTATGATCAAAGCTCTCACAATTAAAACATGCACCAGAAGCTCTCCTGCAAGTACCATAATGATTCTTTCCACATTGTGGACAAGTGGGAACACGAGACCTGCCTTGGCCATGATTTGGAGTGCTAGCTGCAGAAAATTGTAATCTATTTTGCTTTTGCTGAGGTGGCCTGTTAACACTACCAGCCTTAGAATCATCAAACCTTTTCCTTTTGGATGGACCTCCAAAATATAGTCTAGGCTTTCAAAATTTGTTTTCATTTATACTAGCTTCTTCTTTATCAAGTCGTTCCCAAGTAAAAGCAGAAAACACTTACAACAGTTCTCATGTTGCAGGATCGCCACATTCTTCCTAATGGAATCATTTAAACCATCTTCAAATTCCCTACACTTGTATTTTTCCTCTTTAATAATACCTCCAGCATAATGAGAGAGCCTTAGAAACTTCTGTTGGTACTCAGCAATAGACATGCCTCGTTGCCTTGAATTCAGAAAAACTCTTTTCTCTTTGCATCACAATAAGCAAGTAGGACATATTTCATACGAAATTCCCTAAGAAAATCATCCCAAGTAAGAATAAGAGGTTTTACCTTGGCATTCAAAACATTTACCCACCAATCGTAAGCATCCTTTTGTAATAGTGAAATAACATACTTAAATTTGGCAACAGCTAAACACTCTAACTGCTCAAATACCGGCTGCATATGCTCCAGCCATTGTTCAGCATCCGTGGGATCAACGGTGCCTTCAAACTCCACTCCACCCATTTTTCTCATTTTCTCAAAGTTAATCCCGTTGGGATCATGCATCACTTCAGCCATGTGGTGGAAGAATACAACCATTTCTTGAAATGGAGGACTCATGACTTGAGTACCATAATTCATGTGAGGATGTGAACCAGCTCTTGTACCCTGATGGTTTCCCACTTCAGACCCACTAGTGTGGGGAACATAATGATCCGTGAAAGATTCTCCAACCTTTTCTAGTGCCTGAGGTTGGGAAACAGAGGCACCCGAACCTTCACGAGCAGCTTTCATAGGTCGACCAGGAGAAGAGGTCATATCTTAGATCCTTCAAAAGGGAAGATCACATTACATTATAGACATGTACATGATGCATATGCACTCTACATGCAATAAAAATATTATAAACCATATAAGTGAACAAATAATCCAAATAAAACCATTTTCGAAAGCGAACAAGTATACAATTAATTCATAACAAAAGTCCTAGAACCACAAACCTAGGCTCTGATACCAAACTTGTAACGACCCTTTTGAAATAACATAAGCCAACAACTTATGACATTTTTATGTGTATATTGTCCTCACATTAGTAAAATGATATAAAACCAATATTATCAACTTTCGAGTACCCAATCAAGTGGTTCATGCTTCATATAATCATTTAAAAACAAGTAGTAAAAATAATATATTACAAGACTTGGGCTTACACACCCAAAATGAACAAAACATGTAGCCATACTTATATTACAAACCATGGTGACCTGATCCGATTAGTCCTCAACGTTTCATGCAATTATACAACACATAGATCATGTATAAGTCCCAAAGTTTATATAAAATATAGATGCCTATATGCAAATGTGATCTTCCTAAAGGCTCTCAAAATTTTCATCTCCAATGGCCAGCTTCATGCCTCCTCTCGATCATTCCCTACGATAGAAATAACTATCACTAAGAATATGACTTAGTGGTGTAAAAACTATAGGTTCGGCACCCTCTAAATTTACCAAGTAATCTTTCTCAAGTCATGAGCAGCGCAAATGAAACATAATAAATACATCAAGTAACAATATAAAAAGAGTATCAAGTTCGATATTTAAAGATCCAAATGTCAAGAATGTTCAAGGCACAATTTTCCAAGAGATTCAATAACAAGACTCGCCCAATATATACATCATGTCGTCACACCAAACACAAGCAAGTATCAAGAAGGGTCGACGCCTTGTGTCAAAAAGGGTCAAAGCCCAATAATCAAGAGAACCAAGAACCATATTAAAAATGGTTTTCTAGTTCATACTTAAAATGGACAATTTCTATTCTTAAGACGGACTAAAAATCTAGAGTCAAGATGACAAATGATCTGAAACAAGAGGCATGCCAATAGTGACAAAGTCACAGTCACAAGAAGGACAAGGTCCCAACAAGAGTGTCAAGTGATCAAACAATCCGTACAAGTGGGCGAGTTGCACAAGCATCTTTAACGTCTTAAAGAATACCAACATGACAATGCAAAGTGACAAGAGGTAACCAAGGTACCAAGATCAACTTTCAGATATACCAGTAGTTAAAAGAGTGCAAGTACAAGTTTACACATAAACCTCAATACTTTATTGTAGAAACAGTCCACACAACTTCGCAAGTTCAAACTGTAGACCAACCAATGTATCAAGGTCCTCAACTTGTTCACGAGTGTATACAACCTTAAAAAATACAATTAAATAGCTTCTTTAATTCTTAGTATTTCAAAAATGTCGAAGTAAAATGGAATTATCATCACAAGTAGGCTTAGCCATTACAGAAACGACTCTGCTCCCAAAACAATGATTTTAACCAGCCTAGTACCTCATGTTCCAGTTTAGATTTGAAAATGAAAAGGACAAAACTAGACTTTATAACCTTCATGAAAGATGTAGGTACATCTCTTAAGGTTTCAAACAAACAAGAATCACAACAAAATCTATTTTGTACAAAAAGATATATTCAAAACACTAACAGTTGTCCATATAGGATTTCCAAACCCGAAATCTAGACAAAACTTGTCCTATGTTGTGTCCCATATTTCGAATATATAACAGGTAAATTAGAGTTTTACCTAAACATAAGAGTTGTATATATATGAATTAGCTTTCCAAATCATATTTATTCACCAAAAAATGAGTTTTAGAGAACAAGATATTCTAAAAGTAATACACACTACTCAACTACAATACAGATTTCAACTACTTACCAAAGAGCAGTGTGTGTCTTGAATTCCAGCCAAAATAACCAAGTTTTTCTCTTGTGATATTGATGAACAAATGGTTAACTAAGGTTCTAAGGTGCTTATACTTTGAAGGAACCGAAATTCTCTAGAGGAGATGCCAATATATAAGCTCAAAAGTGATATTTATCCCAATGCACAACTGTTCCTCAAGGCTGCCCAAATAGTGTTGTGTGCTGCCCAAAATGCATACATATACCCTTATATATATATATTCTTCACCGCCTTTTAAATGTATACAAAATTCTAATTAGACTATTACGCAAATACCCCAATACAAACCCTTAAATTATGATACAATTTATGCTTAGCAAGCTAGCAATTATCACAACATTTCAAGTTTCCAAAATAAGAGTAAAACATATTGTAGTAATTAAGCAATGGTAAATTGACATACAACTCTTGTTAGCATTTATGGGTGTTACGATGAAAGCCATGTTGAGTAGCCATTTAACATGAAATGTTTTGGGTGAGGAAAAAAAATAATTCTTGAAATAAAGAAATACCATTAAACATGAGATGCATTTTCCTTGTCGAGTCACATAATCTTGAAAAGTTTGTGAAATATAATTTTGTTGGTTGTGTGAGTCTTGCAACTCCTTTTGATTCAATTGTGTGAGAAAGTTGTGACAAAATAAAAAAAAAAAAAGGGAGTTTGCTGGTCTAATAAAAGATATGAGCTAAAAATGTGACTAATTACACTTTATATGATATTGTGTATAAAGTATAGCATATACAAGCAAATCAAGTAAATTTACTTAGTACAAATTTGATGGCTTGTTTTATGAAAAAGAAATATTATGCTATACTTAAAAATTTTGTTGGTGCAGATGAAAAAATTTGGTGCTATTTGTTGGAGATGAGAAAAGCAAATTGTATTGCTTGCAAACTCTACTATGAAGTTTGAAGTAAAAAATTAAACTTCAACTAGTGAAAAAGTGAAATTGATTTTACTATATCAAACACTTTATTTCTAGAAATTAATTTTTCTAATTTTTGATTATTGTGATAGCACCAATATAATGGTAGAGTATAAGATCGTTATTAAAACGGTAAATTCATACTCATTAGGAGAAAACACAATTATTGTGAGATCATATTGATCATTGGTATACTATCAACATTGTGTTAAAATTTGTGACAATCTTGCAAATTTATAAACTAAGGCCTTAGCAAGATAAAGAGTCCGAAGCAAATCGATGGGGATGAAATTGAAGCGGATAAATCTGAATCATATATGAGAAAACCCAACCTGGGGACTAGAGATCACATAACCAGGTTCTATGGGAAGAACAAATCATATGATGACTCGTTATGAAATGCACTATGTATTTATTTTTATTCAATCCCTATGATGTGAGTGCATTTATCTTATAATGATTTGTGGAGGTTGAGTCTTTGAACTCTTAGTGAAATTTTGTATCTTGTATGAGTTGGGTGTCAAATTATAGGAGCACTCTTGACAGATTTCACCTATGTGAGTGTGTAAGTAGGTCGCTTTCTATGAGAATGAGCTTGTTCTCAAAAACACTAATGAAAATCGGGATAGCACAAGGTCGTAATGTGCTGGCTATTAAAGCTTATGTCAACAACTTGATTATTGTGCGTAAGCAGTAATACTTTATTCCCTTAAGCAGTCATAGTTCAAGTCTGAGACCACTACTGACTCTGGAGTAAAGATTATTGTTTTACTAAGTGAAGGTTCAATGCAGAGCACACCTTCATTATGCATAATAGTCTCCCTTCAACTAAATTGGTGAACTCTCTTATTTTAATATGAAAAAGAGTGGAAGAATGTTGGTGTATTGTGCATTTTATTATTAAAATAAAATATTAAGTGCATAAGTTAGTGGGTATAAATTGTGGTAGAAGATGACTATTGGTTCTTGTAACTTATATGACCATTAATTTTTTTAACTCTCATGGTCATTAGTTTCTTGTAACTCATATGACCATTTGTTTCTTGTAACTCATATGACTATTAGTTTCTTGTAACTCATGTAGCATCTATCACATTTATCTACCTGCATTACTACCCCTCATTCTACCTATTGATTATATGGAAGACTTCTTCACCTATAAATAGTGGTGTTTCTTCCTTTGTGATGTATCTCAAAAAGATGAGAAGTGTGAAATAATATTGTAATATGTAGTAGTGAAAGAGAGAATTGAGACACAGAAATATATTCTAAGTCTTCAAATATATTCACTACATACAAGAGAGTATTTATATGTTGAAGGAAAGTGTTCTTATGTGGAGATAGCACAAGGCTGTAATGTGCTAGCTATTAAAGCTTATGTCAACATCTAATTGTTGTGGGTAAACAGTGATACGTTATTTCCCTTAAGCAGTCATAGTTCAAGTCTGAGACCACTACTGACTCTGGAGTAAATGTTATTGTTTTACTAAGTGAAGGTTCAATGTAGAGCGCACCTTCATTATGCATAATAATCTATCTTCAATTGAGTTGTGAAGAACTCTCTTACCTTAATATTAAAATGAGTGGGGGATTGTTGGCGTGACATTTTAATATTAACAAAAATGTATTATATGTCACATTATATATCATGTTATGTCTATTGATAGACAAAACATTTTTACCTTTGTACTCTCATCAATTGTGAAAAAAGTAGTTGTCACGCCTCGAGCTACCCCCGAGACGCGAACACGAGACCTAGGATAACAAGTGACCCCAAGCTAATCCTGCTAGCATAATCATAAGCATACTAACGATAAACAGAGTAATAAAGTTGATGCGGAAGCTAATCATAGGTAAATCTGAAATGATGGAGAATACCTATATACTAACTGAATATATATGATTTGAGAATTTTAATACAAATAAATATCAAACTCGAAAGACTAATCTAAATCTAACTATATCTAAAATAAGTCTCTAAACTAGCTAAAAGTGCTGGGACATGCCCCAGCTACATATACCAAAACTGAAACTAAAAAATTGAAATAACGAAAAGATAACATGACTATTGTCCTCGAAGAATGAGGACTCACCACTAATGTTGCTGAACTAGAGATCGGGAACTGACCTAAACGTGATCTGGATGCTGAGAATCTGAACCTACATAACAAGAAGATGTAGCAAAAAGTATGTGTCAGTACTTGATAGGCACTGAGCATGCAGGATAGAGTAAAGCTGAAATAATATCATAACTGAATAGATCAATAAGTCAATGATATAATTTGAACATGATATAGATATTGAGCTAACTGAATGCAATGACCAATTTATAACATGCTAAGACTGAATACTGACTATACTGAAATGTGGTCAATGCATTGGAATCTGACTGAACTGTAGGAGCTGCTAATAACCAATAGTAAAACCACATAAGCTAAATGTGGAGTCCGATGTATACGCCCCATCGAAAGGACCCAATATACCTTGCTAAAGGTATAGAGGCATGCTGGCTGATCACTGAAATGATGCCTAAAGAGGGGACTTACAACCTATGTGGCTAGTAGTTCTGGGACTATTTGGGTAGGCTGAACCCTAGTCCAACTCGTTATTATGCTACTCCCAATGGAATAAGTAATTAGCACATTATGACTGAATTTTTACGGAGGGAAGAAAAGAGGTGAGGGTACTTGGACTTCATGGCTACTTCTGCTTCCTAAGTAGCTCCCTTTACGGACGGAGTCCTCCACAAAACCTTGACTGAAGTGACTTCTTTGTTTCTCAACCTTCTAACATGACGATCAAGAATCTCAGCTGGTACATCCTCATAAGAGAGACTATCTTTCACGGCCACACTCTCTAATGGCACCACGGATGCTGGATCACCCACACACTTCTTCAAAAGTGAGATGTGGAAAACATGATGCATTGTCGCTAGTTCTGCTGGCAACTCTAACTCATAAGCCACTTTACCAATCCTTTTCAAAATCTTGCAAAGGCCTATATATCCAGGACTAAGCTTCCATTTCTTGCCAAATCTCATCACTCCTTTATAGGTGTCACCTTCAGGTAAACCCACTCATCGGCTTGGAACTCTAGTTCCCTTCTCCTTACATCTGCATAAGACTTCTAGCGATTCTGGGTAGTCTTAAGTCTATCTCTGATGAGTTGCACCTTCTCCATAGCATCATGGACTGAATCTGGTCCTATCAAGGCTGTTTCACCTACTTCGAACCAACCAACAGGAGATCTGCATCTACGCCCATACAATGTTTCATAAGGGGCCATTTGAATGTGGAATGGTAGCTATTGTTATAGGAAAACTTTATAAGAAGAAGGTGATCATCCCAACTACCCTTGAAATCGATCACACAAGCTCTCAACATGTCCTCTAAGGTCTGAATGGTACGCTCTGCGTGACCATCCATCTGTGGATGAAATAGTGTGCCAAGATTAACCTGAGTACCAAGACCTTTCTGAAATGACTTCCAGAAATTAGAGGTAAACTGAGGACCTCTATATGAGATGATAGACAAAGGAACCGCATGCAACCTTATAATATCATTAATATAAATCTTGGCGTAGTCCTCCGCTGAATCTGTAGTCTTGACCACAAAAAAGCGAGAAGACTTAATAACTCTGTCAACTATCACCCAAATGGAGTCATGTTGTCTGCGAGTACAAGGTAAACCTATGATGAATTCCATGTTGATCACTTCCAACTTCCAAGTAGGAACATCAATCTCTTGAGTCATACCTCCTACTTTCTGATGTTCTACCATGACTTGCTGGCAATTGGGCCACAAAATCTGCTATATCTCTTTTCATACCATTCCACCAATAGACTTCCTGCAGATAGCGATACATCTTAGTGGCGCCTGGATGGATAGAATATCTGGAGTTATGGGCCTCTGCAATAATATGTTGTCTCAACTCACCCACATTAGGAACAGATAATCGACCCCGGTAGCGAATCACACCATCCCCCCCTAGAGAAAACCTCAACTCTCTGTTGATGGACTGCACCCTTGAGTTTGAGCAATATCGGATTACTGTCTTGCTTTTACTTAACTTCCACTACCAAAGAAGATTCTGCCCCATTCTGAACCGTTACACCACCATCTGATATGCTCATAAGACGAACTCCTACGCGAGCAAATATGTAAATATCCCTTGCTAGCTCTCTTATTTCTTCCTCAAGATGTGCTACACTACCCATGGATAATCTGCTAAGAGCATCTACTACTACATTGGCCTTACCCGGATGATAATGCACGCTCATATCATAATCTTTGAGGAACTCCAGCCACCTTCTCTGGCGAAGATTCAACTCTTTCTAGGTGAATACATACTGGAGGCTCTTATGGTCAGTGAGCACATCTACATGAAAACCATACAAGTAGTGTCTCCAAATCTTGAGTGCAAACACCACCGCTGCAAGCTCGAGGTCATGAGTCGGATAATTCTTCTGATGTACCTTAAGTTGTCTAGAAGCATAATCTAAACCTTACCTCACTGCAACAACACACAACCTAGGTCAACCCTGGATGCATCACAATAGATCACATAGCCATCTGAACCCTCTGTAGAGTCAAGATAGGAGTTATAGTCAACCTAGTTTTCAATTTTGTGAAGCTCTTCTCACAATCATCTAACCATCAAAATTTAACCATCTTCTGAGTCAACCTAGTCAATGGTGAGGCTATGGATGAAAATCCTTCCACGAACCGTTTGTAATAGCCCGCTAGACCCAAGAAACTTCTGATATCTTTAGAAGAGGTAGGTCTGGGCCATTGTTTCACTGCTTTTATCTTCTGGGAATCTACTCGAATTCCTTCACTAGACACAATATGCCCAAGGAAGGCAACTGATTGTAACCAAAACTTGTACTTGTTAAATTTTGCAAATAACTGGCGATCTTTGAGATATTGCTGAACAACTCTCAAATGACTCACATGTTCTTTCTCATTCCTAGATTAAATGAGGATATCATCAATAAAGACGATAATGAACAAGTCCAAGTACTGTTGAACACTCTGTTCATCAAATCCATGAAAGATGCAGGAGCATTGGTTAGTCCAAATGACATGACTATAAACTCATAATGACCATACTGAGTTCTGAAGGCTGTCTTCAGAATGTCACAATCTTTGACTTTAAGATGACGATATCCCAATCTGAGGTCTTTCTTTGATAAATGACTAGCACCCTGAAGTTGATCAAACAATTCATCAACCCTGGGGATGGGATATTTATTCTTGATTGTGACCTTATTCAACTGCCTATAGTCAATACATATTCCGAGAAAACCATCTTCTTCTTTACGAACAATACCGGTGCACCCCATGGTGAAATACTAGGTCTGATGAAACCCTTATCTACAAGGTCTTTCAACTGTTCTTTCAATTCGTTAAGCTCAGCTGGAGCCATTATGTAAGGAGGAATAGAGATAGGCTGGGTATCTGGAAGGTGATCAATTCCAAAGTCGATTTCCCTATCAGAAGAAACTCCGGGAAGTTCTTCTGTAAACACTTTTGGAAACTCATTAACCATAGGGACTGACTTAAGAGTTGGGGTTTCGGAGCTTGAATCCTTAACTCGAACTAGATGATAGAGATAACCCTTAGAGTTCATCTTTCTATCCTTAAGGTAAGAAATGAATCGACCCATAGGCGCTAAGCTACTACCCTTCTATTCTAAGATTGGTTCATCTGAAAACTGAAAATGAACAATCCTAGTTCTACAATTGACTGAGGCATAACATGAATGTAACCAATCCATGCCTAGAATGACATCCAAGTCTACTATTTCTAACTCTACAAGATCTGCTGAGGTGACTTTTTGGGAGACGGTTACAGGGCAATTTTTGTGTACCCGTCTAGCTATAATAAGGTCACCGACTGGAGTAGAGACTGAGAAAGGTTCTGGGAGAGTTTCTAGACTAACACTGAATTTAACCACTATAAAAGGAGTTACAAATGACAAAGCAGCCCCTGTATCTAACAATGCATAAACGTCAAGATCAAAAACTCGTAACATACTAGGGACTACATCAAGAGAATCTTCCTAATCTTGGTGAGCCTGAAGAACATATAACATGTTCTAGCGCTGTCCACCACCTGTACCAGATGAGTTACCCTACTGAGTCGGGCGACCTGCTGGTGCTGCTGAAGTTGTAGACTGAGATCTACCATTATTACCTCCTTGACCCTTTCTAGAAGGACAATCCCTCAAAATGTGACCAGACTGACCATACCCAAAACATCTTTCTTTTCCTGCAAGACACTCGACTGGATGATTCTTACCACACTTAGGGAAAGTTAGGATGATTTTGGTGCCTGAAATACTACCTTGAGACATAGAGCCTAATGCTCCACCTTTCTAATTATTCCAGAACTTGGAGGATGGAACATTGGCTGATGAAGGTGCTGGAGTCAAAGACTTCTGCTGAAAATGCGAGCGATTTCCATAACCCGATTTCGATTTGGAATACTCATAGTTGCCTATTCTTGCTATCTTACTCTCCTTAGCTTGTTCCCTAAGTTTATCACCCTCAACCTGTTGAGCGTGACTCAAGAGCCTAGAGATGTTCATGTCTCCCAACAACATAGCATTTCTACACTCTGTCTTCACTAAGTCTGACACTCCATATAGAAACTTATTCATCTGAGTCCTGGAATTAGCAACCATGTGAGGATCATACCTGGATGGTTAAACTTGAGCCCATACTCTTGGACCGTCATGTTACCCTACCTTAAGTTCATAAATTCCTGGGCCCTTGCTTCTCTTAATTCTATGGGGAAAAACTTGTCTAGAAAGGTTTCGCTGAAATAATCCCAAGTAATAGGAGTTGTATTTGTACCCCTACTCTCCACTGAGTATACCAGATATGAGCTACATCTTTCAGTTGATACAATACTAACTCAACCCGATCATTCCCAGTTACCTGCATCACTTTAAAGATCTTTTTCACCTCCTCAATGAAGTTTGGAGATCTTCTCCAACTTGCACTCCTAAGAACTCTGGCGGATTCATCCTAACAAAGTCTCTCACTCTAGCTACAGCTGCATCAACATTGGCATTTGCCTTAACTGGAACCCACTGATTATTCTGGTTGGCCACACTCTGAGCCAACATCTGAATGGCGTTCCTGAATTATATATTAGAAACTTCCTGATCTGGGACTGGAGGAGTTGCGTTTGCATTCCTGGCATTCGTATTACTGGCGTTAGCTCTACAAGGAGGCATGATCACTGAAACATAGAACATCGAGTTAGAATAGAATTATATCATACTTTACGCACGATAAGAGTAACAAGAAAATGAAGTTTTCCTAAATCACTTCGTAGCCTCCCTCTCATTAGATGTGGTGCATTTCACACCCATGAAAAGGACTCTACTTAGTGCGGCTTTGCAGACATCCTAGGACTCATAAACCTGGATCTGATAACAAGTTTTTCATGCCCCGAGCTACCTCCGAGACGCGAACACGGGACCTAGGATCACAAGTGACCCCAAGCTAACCCTGCTGGCATAATCATAAGCATACTAAAGATAAACTAATAAATAAATATGATGCAGAAGCTAATCATAGTTAAATCTAAAATGATGGGGAATACCTATATACTAACTGAATATATATGATCTGAGAGTTTCAATATAAAGAAATATCAAACTCGAAAGACTAAGCTGAATGTAACTATGTCTAAAATAAGCCTCTAAACTGACTTAGAAGTGCTGGGACATGCCCCAGCTAAGTCTAGCAAAACTGAAACTAAAAGACTAAAATAATGAAAAGATAACATGACTGTTGTCCTCGAAGAATGAGGACTCACCACTAATGCTGCTGAACTGGAGATCGGGAATTAACCTAAATGTGATCTAGATGCAGAGAATATGAACCTACATCATAAGAAGATGTAGCATAAAGTATGCGTCAGTACTTGATAGGTACTAAGCATGCAGGATAGAGTAAAGCTAAAATAACATCATAACTGAATAGAGCAATAAATCAATGATATTATCTGAATATGATATAGATAATGAGCTAATTGAATGCAATGACCATTTTATAACATGTTAATATTGAATACTAACTGTACTGAAATATGGTCAATGCGATGGAATCTAACTGAACTGTGGGAGCTACTAATAATCGATAGTAAAATCGCATAAGCTAAATGTGGAGTCCGATGTATACGACCCATCGAGAGGATCCAATATACCCTGCCAGAGGTATAGAGGCATGTTGGTGTGATCACTGAAATAATGCCCACAGAGGGGACTTACAACCTACGTGGCTAGTAGTTCTGGGACTATTTGGGTATGTTGAACCCTAGTCCAACTCGATATTATGCTACTCCCGATAGATTAAGAATTAGCACATTATGATTGAATTTTTGTAAGTTACTGGATTGCTCAAATTGAACATGTAAACTGAGTATGCAACAATTAAACTGATATTGATGCATTAATAACTGAGGCATGTATAACTGAATAACTGAAATATCTTACCTAGCATGTATATTTCAAGAATTAAAGAAATACATAGCTAGGGTTCTGGACTTCATGCAATAAATTGAATATTAACATACTATTCTGATTTAGATCGTTCTAACTGCTAAGAATGCAATAATTCTATCATTCAAGAAACCCTAGGTCTATTCATAATAAGGGAATCAAGAAACTGACTGAAAACTAGGCATCTAATGGGTGAAAGGAACCCATTAGTGAAATCCCACATACCTAGGCACCTTTGAATTCTACGGAGAATCTTTTGATTTCAGGGTAGGAATTGATGGAACCTTGCTGCATTCTTAAACTAGGGTTCTTGACTTCTCTTCTCCTCTTACGCTCTAATTTTTCTAAGTTTTGATTAATGAATTGACTTAGGTAAGTTGTAGTTATGTTTCTAGGCTAAAACTAACCAACAACCACGTAGTTTAGGGTTAAAACGACGTAGTATAGGGGTCCAACACATAAGGAAAAGACCAAAAGAACCCTGACTTAAAATCTGACTGAATTTCTGGGGATAGTTGCAGATGCGAACCACGGACCACCAGCATAGGTCGTGGGTCACCCTACGGTCCGTGGGTGGCAACTATGGGTTGCACCTGTGACTTCTGGAAATCTACATTAAGTTCTGTTTTTAGATGTTGGGTGTTACAGTGGACATTAGTTTTTAGTAACTTATGTAACCACCAACTCTTCATTTCACCCATTATTCCTTCTTTATGTCTTGTGGCTTATGTAACATTTGGGCCATTCATTTGGCAAATTTACTACCCACTATCTTCTTATTCATTGCAAGGAAGAATTTGTCACCTATAAATAGTGTGGTCTTCCTTGTGTTATGTAGAAGTAGAAACAACAAAAGATGTACAAGAATATATAGAGTGAAAAAGATGAGTAGTATTGTATTGTGTTTATATTAGTGTAGTGAAAGAAAGAGTTGAGACATAGAAAAATATTCTAAGTCTTCAACTATATTCACTATACAAAAGAGAGTATTATATATTGAAGGAAGGTGTTCTTTTTGTGGAGCTTTGGACTCTTCAACTAATTCGGAGTTGCTTGAGTTGTACACATTGTTGGGTTGTTGTATTCTGGAGGGGACAAGTCAAAAGTGATATTGTTGGATCAATGTAGATTATGCCGCAGTGGGCTTGAATCTCCTTAAAGAGAGCGAGATATCCGTGTCTCAGCCTAAAGATTTGTTTATTCATTTTTTGTCATTTTATTTTCAATTGTAATATATTGTATTTTGTGGTAGGTTACACCAACACTTCTTTAGTACTTATTAAATGATATTTTGTTTCAATTTGTTTGTCTCACTTTTTTTTAGTTTCTTTTTAAAATAATATTTCCCCTCTTCCTACATTCTAAGGGCCAAAATCTAGATAGTGTACCAGCAAGGGTTTTGATGGAGCGATAAATACTCCTTCATCTTTAACAAGAGGTCTCAAATTCGAGCCTTTTCGGTATGGAGTCGCCTTTGTTAGGGAGTATTGTACGGTGTTTAAGAAAAAAATAACACTTTTAAAATTTGTGGTCTAAAACAATCCTTAGATATTTGTATGGTTGTAAATCATGTCATTAAATGTAAAAGAAGAATTTGAAAGTTAAATTATTTTTAGTTTTAGTAAGGTAATATTTTTTTGGGGATGGATTAAAAAGGAAAGGATGTCACCTAAAATGTGACGGGGGGAGGGGGCTTAGTAAAATGATAATAATGAAAATAAAGCAGACAAAGATGACACAAATTAACGTGGTTCGATTGGTGTAACCTAGTCCACATGCGGAGAAGATCAATTTATCTATAAACAAAGAGTACAAAGAACACAACTATTCTAATTAATTCCAAATACTCCAAGAGAATATGTCATAAGATCACTCCAATATGGGTTTGCACAAGTGTTTTTAAACACTTAAGGATCATTTGGTACAAAAATTGATAATGCATGGATTAGGAACGCATGAATTAGCAATGTAGGGAATGCATGGATTAGTAATGTAGGCAGTATTTTTTTTTATCAAATGTTTGGTTCATTGTTTTCCACTTAAGCTAAATGTTTGGTTCATTGTTTTCCACATAAGCTTGTATTTGATTTAAAACTCTAGAAAAAGTTTCTTTCCTATTATACCCTTGTCTTATTATGAGATTATTTATTTCATGCAATTGGGTCAAGGTAGATAACCGCCGAACAATATTATCGTTTTTGTAAGATTTTCTATTTTATTTATATATATATAAAAAAATTGTTATAAATTTTGAGGTGTGATGTACCATTAAGAAGAACCTTGATGGCACAGTGTATTTCTATTTTTTTGTTGGTAAAATATATCTTAAATTTAACGTAGATTTAAGGCTACTTAAATTGTTCAATACCTAAAACTCATTTTAAAATAAAAATAAATAGTTCAAGTGGTTAATGACGACCTACATTGAATAACAAAAATTCAAAAAAAAAAAAAAGAGAAAAAAAATATTAGTGAAATCATCAAATTACACTACACGAATTCGGAGAATTAGAATTAAAAAGAACATTTATAATCATTTCAATATAAATAAAAAGGAAATCAAAATAAAAAAAGAAATTTAGAAAAAGGAATATGAGGATAGTTTAGTCATTTAGGGGTCTTATCTAAGGATTGTTAAACCTTAAATTAGTTATACCATTTTCTAGGGATAAAATATGATCACATATGGTGTATAACTAAGTCATGGATTAAATTAAATAAAGGAACCAAACATTATTCTTACCATATTACTCAAAAAGAAAGACAAAAAAAAAAAAAAATGTTTTCATGTGCTTTAAGGTGTCTTACAATTGATGGCCAACATTTTTATTTACAGGGATGAAATGAACTTGTTGATGTCCGAATGAAAGATACAAATTTCAACTTTTCAATGTGAATACAGATCAATTTTTACTATAGTCAAATATCTTGTACTCCCTCTGTTATGTGACACTTTTCATTTTTTAAGAGTCAAACAGTTTAAGTTTGACTAATAATTTATGCATAGAATCTTCAAATTTTTAGAAATGAAATTTATATATTTATAAACTACGCAAAAAGTAGGATAAATTACAATAATTGACAATTCAAAATATTTAAAGGATGTATGAAAGATTTATGGTCAAAGATAAACTTATTTAAATCTCGTAATTTGAGAAGTGTCACATAAATTAGAACGGAGGGTCAGAAATCTTTCACAAAGGAAACAAAAATTGCTTTCTTAAGTTATGATATCAACCATAAAAAGTTGAGCATACACAAAATTCACATTACAAATCTCTACCTGGACCTGAGTTTGGTGAATATTATATATTTGTTCTATCCTTTGTCAATATCTGAAGACTCGAGTCATATCTCACCTACTATAACTCATGACTAGTAGGTAAGTTAACCCGTATTCTAAAACGGCAAGTAACAAGTATAAATAAAAACTAACTAAGAAAAGTCAAGAAAAATAATTTAGCTACTAGTGGAGTACACTCCCTCTAGTTTATATTAAGTGAATTGTTAGAAATTTTTTCATAATTCCAAGTAAGTGAATTTTTTTGAGTTCAAGAGAATTGTTGAGATTTTTTCACCAATATTTACCTTTCCTTATTTTTATAGAAATAATCATAAAGATAATAGTGAAAAATAAACTTTAATTAAGAAAAGAAATTAAAAAAAAAAAAATACGGAGCTGATATATTTCTATTTATTTCCCTTCTTTCTCAATTTTTTTTAAAAAGGAATTGTGTCAAAACCTAACAAGCAAGGTTCGAACTTCGAACCAAGGACCTCAATGACTTAAATGAGCATGCTTACCACTAGACTACCACCTATTGTGTTTAAGGATATTTAATTTTTCGGCGAAAGGTGTTCGACTGACCACCCTTGTAGTTCTGCCCCTGCCTTCACTTATCTTACAACTCTTCATTATCCATGTCTACAACTCTTCAACTAATTTTCAATTGGAAGATAAAGCATTTACAAAGCAATAATAGCGATTAGTTGTTAATATCCAAACAAGTTAATAGATTACCACGTGTAATTCAGCCAACTATAGTAGCTTTTCATTGTAATTAATTTTTCTTTATTATTAAAATATAAATTGATTAGATGTTTTAAAATATTTTAATATTGAGTAGGGGTATTATGGTAATTCAACTTTGAACATAGAACCTTCTCAATTTTAACATAATTAGTCTATATTGGAAATGTATTTTTCACGTTTATCCCTTATTATTATTAAAGTAGAAAGCTAACCAATACACATTTACACAAAATAATTCATGAAACATATATGAATCAAAGACATCTATAAATAACGAAGTTACACAGTAGTAGCAAAAACAGAAGAAGAAAATTAGGATATGGTAAAAAGATGTAAATAATGAAGATACATAATAGTAGTATAAAAAAGAAGAAAATAAAGACAAGGTAAAATGTTAGCCTATGATATTGTTGATTGTAGTGCGGCAAGTGGAAAAAAATAAAGAAAGAGAAATGTGATACAAAGGAAATATATTGATATGCAATTTTACAGTATAAACTAAGGAATAAGGAATATAAAAAATAGCAAGGGCATGTTTAGCCTTGTAGAAGATAAAAGAACTAAACAGACGTGTGCTTTTTACATATATAATTATGAACATTTAGGACCCGTTTGGTAGGAGGTATTAGTCAAAAATAGTTCATGGATTAAAATTTAGTCCAACAAAAATATTATTTGGATACTTTATTTAACCTAATCTATGGATTAGTTATACCCTCATACAAGGTCTTATTTTATCTCTAGAAAAGGGAGGGATAACTAATCCAAGGTTTAACAATCCTTGGATAAGCCCTAAATGACTAAACTATCCCCAAAACTTTTTTCCTAATTTTTTTTTTTTTGTAATTTAATCCTTTTTTTTTTTATTATTTATATGAGAATATTTATAACTATTCTTTTAAATTCTCCAAATTCGTTCCATGTAATTTGATGATTTCACAAATTAATATTGTTTTTCTCCATGTTTGATTTGTTATACTGAGTTGGTTTTTTCGGTTTTTTTTTTTTTTAAATGTAGTTTGTCGATTGACCACTTGAACTATTTTTTTTTTAAAAAAATAAGTTTTGTGTATTTGAACAATTTAAGTAGCCTTAAATCTATGTTAAGTTTAAGGTTAATATACCGTGCTATCAAGGATCTCTATGGTGGCATATCACACCTCAAAATTTAATAATAATTTTTTAAATATATTTTAGTATTTAATTTGACAAATTAAATGAAATATAAAATCTCATAATAACTCAAGGGTATAATAGAAAAGAAATTCTTTTTAGAATTTTAAACCAAACATAAGATTAAATGAGAAACATGAACGAAACACTTGATAAAAATTAATCCCTGCATTACTAAATCCTGCATTACTAATCTTTGCATTATTAATCCTTGCATTACTAATTCATGCATTAGTAATCCTTGTATTTATGCATCTTTGTATCAAACGACCCCTTATAGTTTAGAGAGTTTCTTAACAAGAAAATCAAAAGTTCAAATTAAATTTACAGTCTTAAGTCCTTAGATCCATAGCGTAGAATATTATTTATTTATTTATTTTTCTCCGTTTTTCTTCTATTTTCCTAATTACTTTAATTAAGAAAGTCAAAGTTTTTTTTTTTTTTTTTTTTTAAATTATTTTGATTTTTTCCACTTTCATGTCTTTACCTATTGTAAATTAATTTAGGATGGTAATTAAATATAAATTAGCTAGTAATTTATTGGTCAAATCTATCGGTGACCCTCTAAAGTTAACAATAATTTTTATTGAGAAAATGGTCTAAAACCCCCCCAACCTATATCCGAAATCCCAACTACACACTTCAACTTTACGAGAGTCCTATCACCCACCTGAATTGTTTAAAATTGTAATAACTACACCCCTAAAAAGCCACAACCAGATCTGTGTTGACTAGTGAACTGCACGTGCTTTACAGGTAAAAATTCAATTAATTTTTTTTTTTTTCAATTTTTTTATAATTCCTTTCCACTTTTTCCTATACTCTCCCATTTTCTTCAAATCTCTAAAGCAACTTCTTCCCCCAATTCTTTCAAATTCCTATGGAATTGTGAGGAACAAAGATGAATATTGATCTGGGTATATTTAAAGAATCTATCTCAAATATACCCTCAGTTCAAATAACAATATTTTTGATAACCCAAAACAAAAAGCAATCACTCATATACAAATACTACATAACTTTTTTTTTTAAAAAAAATAAAACGGAGTAAAGAGATGCACTGCAAGAGGTAGGAGGATCTTTCTGGAGATCCTTGAGCTCTTTCAGAATCCTCTTGGATGCCATTTCCGTACAAAAAATCCCTAATTACAACAACAGCAGCAACAAAACCCTAAATTAATTTTGATTTTTTTTTTTTTGGAAATGGTAGAGTTTTTGGTTTGGTGAAACGAAGAAGGATTTTATAGGCACAAAGGAGAAGAAAATTTTAGGTACAGTGAACTCATTTGGTAACTGAAAGTTTTGCTTGCTTCGCCGAGCTCGCTGGTTGGAGTAGTGCAGCCGCAAGGTTTTGTTGTTGTTGTTGTAGTCGATCTTGTTGTGAGAACAGAGGTAGGTTTTCATGGTGGTTGTCTCGGAATGGGAGAGAGATAAGATGAGAGGGGAAGAGGAGAACGGGGTTTTGTTAGTGGTTTGGGTTTCGCCGGAAGCGACGACAGTGGTGGCTGATGGTTGGGAGGCTAGCAATGCCATTAATGGAGGTCAAAATTAACCTTTTAACGCGCCTAGAGGAGGTGAGAACACCTCCCATGACAGGTCAGCATTTAAGTGTGTAGAAAATAGAGAAATATGAAGTTTAGGGGGGTAATAGGACACCCGTGAAGTTGGAGTGTGTAGTTGGAATTTCGGGCATAGGTTGGGGGGGTTTTAGACCATTTACTCATTTTTATTTAAACACTTTAACTAGGCTTTATTGATTTTAAACACTTCATGGCAAACCCTATTGTGTCATTTTGATACTTTTATCACTAGCACAAGTTGACTCCAAGCGCATGTTAACCAAGCCCATCCACATGGATTAGATGTCCAATTATATCATGCCAACTCATTAAAATTATATCATATTAAAGAGAAAAAATAAGAATCAAAATATATGACAAAGCAACCAACAAATAAAAGACATGTGGTCTTCTTATCAAAAAAATTAAATAAAATATTTTGAGCTTCCCAAAGTCATCTTCTTCATTGTATTATTCCATTTTTATATGGGTTTGATTTCTTGTTTATTTTGGATCTACCTGCGCTTGGAGTACGAAATGTAAATTAAAATTATTACAACAAAATATTTAACCTCCATTGAAGTGATTTGAACTTTGAAAAATAATGGGAGTGATAGTGGATGTAAAATGGAAAAGAAGATGAGAAAAAATAAAATAAAATAGGCTAAAGAAGCCCCCTCACGCGTCAACAGCGAGTGTATTAACACTCACATTGACATGTCAGCGGAAAGTGTCAAAATGACACAACGAAGCTTGACATGAGGTGTCTAAAATGAACAAAGCCAAGTTAAAGTATCTAAGTGAAAATTGCTGCCAACTTTAGGGGGTCACCAATGGGTTAGACCTAATTTATTTGAACGAGTAATAATTTGTATTATTCACAATTCCCATGTAATTTTTTTTTTGTAAATTATGTGGGCCAGAGAACTGAAGATAAAACATGAAAAATTACTTGAATAGGTACCTTTTAATAAATAATTACTAATTTTAGCGATATTTTTTTATTAATTATCATTTATTTAGCAATATATAGCAATATTATGATAAATTTGTAATATGTATTAAAAGTGAATTATGTATGCAATATATATGTATTATAACTGTTTCAAAATATATTATGTTTGTTTGGCAAGAAATTGATACATTGTATTATTAGTGTATTAAAATGTGTGATAAATGTATTATATGTGTTTTATAAATTGTACTATGTAATATGTATTAAAATTGTATTATAAATGTATTAAAAGGGGAAAAGGCATAAATTTACCCTTGAACTTGTCTCAAAAAGTCAGTTATACGCTTAAACTATCATGACAACCTATTACACACCTTTACTCTTTAAAAATAAATTTTTTTATCCCCTAAAACTGACGTGGAAAAAAAAAAAGAAAAAAAACGCGTTTGACAGTAAATAAAGTAAAAAAAAATTAAAATCTTATTTTTACTATCACCCTACCCCCACCCTCCACCCCTATCCCCCATCCAACACCTCTTCTTCTTCTTCTTCACAAGCAAACCATCTTCTTCTTCTTCTTCTTCTTTATTTTTTTCATCATTTTTTTCATACCCAATTTCCATCCACCCCACTATACCTCCACCAAAATCCTCTTGCCCCACCCCCCCATCATATCCTATTTTAATGCTAATTCAATTTCACCATTTTCAATATATTTGTTGATTTTTTGAGACAAATTCGGGGGTGAATTTATGTCTTTTTCCTATTAAAAGTGATCAAGTGAAAAAAATGTTATTGCTATAAATGATAAATATTTTCTAAATATAGCATATTTATGTAAGTTTCCCATAAAAACATTACTCAACCCGTTATTGGGGTAGGGTTGAGATAGGATTTTTCAAGCCCATTTAAAACTAGGGCTTATAAGCCCAACCCATATAAGTCATTGGCCCTTGAGGCTTGATCGGGGATGGGTCGGGATCAATCCGTGGTCCGAAACTATTTATTTAAGGGTAACTTACAACAATCTTTCTAGTATATGAACTAATTACTTAAATGCATGTTATGCTGTAATATTATGAATCTTACCAGATTTTAGTACATCTAGATACTTGTAATTTCAGGATACATGGACTCAAAATTAGGTTAATTTGTTCTAGATACACTCAACCCAAGTGGATTCGCATGTATCTAGGATACATAAACAAATTCCGTGTCCTCATCTCCCTCTCATCTCACTTGCCACTCCATTATCTCGCTCGTATTTAGAATGCATTACACTATATACATGTATCTCGCATATCTAGTATTCTAGATACATGCTAATTACACTTATTTTTTTGCTAGTGTTATTGAAACAATACCATTGTTTGCCATATTTGATTTGAAAATCTTCTCATTTTCTTGATGTTATAGAATTTTAGGTTTGAAAAGAAAAAAAAAAAAAGAAGGGCAAGCCTGCCCTCGGGCCTTCTAGTGTTGGGTTGGGTTGAGCATTTTTAGGCAATTCCAAATAAAGGGCTGACCCACCCTCGCCCTTCAAATTCCTTGTCCCACGAGGCTTGGGCTGGGTGGGGTGTGCCCGACCCTTTTTGACATCTCTCTCTCTCTCTCTCTCTATATATATATATATATATATATATATATATATATATATATATATATCATTAATTGTGAAGAACTTCCAACTTCAAAGTTCAATTACCATTTTGCCCCTACATCAAATTAAAATATTACATTTCTAATTACTTAGCTATTAAATAGTTACATATTATCTTTCTTCCTTTTCCTAATATTACCTCTTTTATTTTTCATCTCTATTTCAATTAATTTAAAAGGTCCTTAATACTCTATTTAAGAAATATTGCAGTTTCATCATCTTTGAGTATCCGGTAGGAATTTTTACAGTTGCATGGAAAGAAAAAAAAGATTCATATTTAATTTTTTTATTCGATTCATGTTTGTATACAATTTTTTCCATAATAATTTCTTTGGGAATACCAAGTATCACATTATCAAAGTCGTTGCAACATTATCAAATAAATACTATTCTCTCCGTCCCATTTTATGTGGCAATATTTGACAGAGCACGGAGTTTAAGAAATAAATAAAGACATTTCAATGTTTATCAAATTGCCCCTTTAAAAATAGTCATATTAAAAAGTAGACTCACTTTTCTTTTTCCTCATAAATGTATTGGAGTACTATTTTTAAGATTAATTGGAACCAACAAGGATAAAAGAAGAATTGTACCTTTAAATACTTACCATATAAGGATATGTGACATTCTTTTTGGGACTGATCAAAAAGGAAATGATGCTACATAAAATGGGAGGGAGGGAGTATTCATTATGACTGCATTTACCTGGATGACTTTATTTTTTTCCTCTCATTTATGTGTTATATTAACCAATCCAAAAAATATAATTTTTCTATTAAATAATTTATATTATAAATCAGTTGTGAGTCTTTTCACATCCTAATTACTCCTATATATATTTCAACCAAATATCCACTGTTTGTCTTATTTTTACAGGGAGAATGCATAAATATCCTCAATCTATGCCCAAAATCTCAGACACATTTATACTATGCTAAGGTCCTATTACCCTCCCCCCAAACTTATTTTATAAATAATTTTTTATCCCTTTTGGGCCTACGTGACATTATCTTCTGGGCCCAGCACATGTTGACAAGTTTTTCAAGCTATCTGGTTGATAGTGCCACGTAGGCCGAAAAGGGACAGAAAATTATTTATAAAATAAGTTTGGAGAGTAATAGGACCTTAATATAGTATAAGTGTGTCTCTGAAATTTTGGGCATAGATTGGAGTACTTATGCATTTTCCCTATTTCATAGGCAAGGTGGAGTAAATTTTTTATTTTTCTCCTTATATTTAGGTGAAAATGTTTTTTACATTATTTTCTACTTAAAAAAACAACAAACTCACTGAACATGAGTTATCTCAAGTGGGAACATTATTTTCGAGGTCAAAACCAAATATTATGTTGCGGGATGAACACTAGGGGGTGAAGATATGTGTTATATTTGAGGTCATGTTGAAATATATATTTTCTTGAAGTCTGGTTAAGAGTATTTATATGCATTTATTAATTTTAGAGTAGGAATTCATCAATATATTTATATCATGAGAGATTATTTTATTTTGCGTAGCTTTACATATTTTTTGCTAGATTGAAAATTAGCCATCCCATTGCAATAGTTTTTTTAACTAACAAAATTTAAATAATAAAATAAATATTTTTTATTGTAGAATAATGATTAGAGGAAAAAATTAAAGTGGTTTCCAGAGACTAGTATATATAATAATAATAACAACTAACATAAAAAAAAACTTGTATTTAGTACATGTATACTTGTAAAGAATTTTCAATTTCTTTCTTGTGCCAAGTGTAGGTAGATTAATGTTTTCCATTCTAGAATTCCTCACTTCAGTTATTGAAGAACATTGTTCTGTGATTCCCTATCATGTAAAGGTTTAGATATTACATAACATCATCAACTTGGATGTGCAATTTCTACACTCTATACGCCAACCATCCTATCACTTGTGATACCTGCTAGTTAGTACATCTTTCTTCTCAGATAATTGCCATAATAATTTTCCCATAAATGCTATATTCCACATGCTGTAACTTTTGATTTTAAGTCCTCCAGATTTCATTGGGACACAAACCTTTATCCATGAAACCAATGCCAACTTCTTTTTCTCCTCAAAACTCCCCTCATAGGTGATCTTTGATTTTCTTGTCCACTTTCTTTGACATACTTTGAGGTAATATTCCCTCTGCTCCTAATTACTTGTCCGCTTTTAAATTGACACACTTATTAAGAAAACAATTATTGACATAGTGAGTTTATCATTTTACCCCGATTAATTATGAAGTGAATGAATTAAAAACCTAAGATTTTCAAGAAGTTCTACATTTTTCAAAGTAATTAATTGAGGGCATAATAGGTAAAAAAAAATTGTCCTTTCTTGATTTGTCAGAATGGACAAGTAATTAGGGACAACTAGAAAAGGAAAAGTGGACAAATAATTAAGGACGGAGGGAGTATCAAATATGAACACAACTCCTCAAAAGTTATATATGAAAAATAGGTTGCATTGATGAGCTCTAGAGAGTGAGTGGGGTAAGGCATAGGCTTGCCTTCATGCGGCAAATGGGTGTCTGAGAGGAACCCATTTGAAACGGGGTAAGCTGCCCGAGAGCGAACTTATTTCTAGCTAAAGCTTAGCCTAGTCACTATTATCTTGAAAATTTCCTATCAAAAACATGTACCGAATGATTTATACCAATATATATTGCGGTAACATCCTAAGAACTTATCCCCGTACTTGAATTTTCTCTTTATTTTTGTTGTTATAGCAATGCTTGTGACAAACCCCCATTGATATTTGACACTTTGGTGTCACCCCCATTAATTTGCTATGCATTCACTCGTGAAAATCTTTAGCTACAATTAGCTTTACCACATTTATGCTTAACCACTATTTTTCACCCGCACACCCTTGGGACTCAACCCCAACCCTTGGTTGGATTATTATACTATTGCACGATCATAGACATTTGCATTAGAAGTTGTGTCGTTGATTACGCAAACATCAAAATGAGGTTACTAAAACTTCAAAAGGTGATTAGGAAAAGGAAGTTGAGGTGACCTAAAAAGTTGTTCCCATGCCTAGCCCTCCACCTCCATTTTCACAGAGATTGGTGAAAATGACTGAAGAGGGCAAATACCGCAGGGTCATAGCTATATTGAAACAATTATCCATAAATGTCCCATTAATGGAAGATTTGGAATAGATGACTGGGTATGTGAAATTCATTAAAGACTTTGTGACCAAAAAGAGGTCCGTCAGCTTTGAGAATGAAGAGAGGCTGCAGCTTTGTAGTGCTATCGCTACTAGGTCACTTGTGTGAAAGAAAGAGGACCCTGAAGCTTTCACTATTCCTTGTACCATTGAGATTTTACACTTTGTGAAAGCTTTATGCGATTTAGGGGCCAACATTAATATAATGCCATTGTCTATTTATAAGAAATTGGGTTAAGGAGCTCCAAAAAGGACTGTGATGCGTTTACTTATGGCCGATAGAACTGTGATGAGGCCTATTTGAGTGCTCCAAGATGTCCTTGTGAAAGTGGAGTTGTTAATCTTTCCGGCAGACTTTGTGATACCTGATTGTAAGGTTGATTTTGAGGTTCCCATTATGTTAGGGAGACTATTCCTTGATACCGGGCGTGCCTTGGTCAATATAGAGAGAGGGCAGATGAAGTTTCGATTAACAATGAGGACGTAACTTTTAACATCTGTAGGTCTATGAAGCAGGAAAGTGATCCTAAGTAGGTATCAATGGTAAATAATATTGTGGAGCAAGATTCTGAAGTTTCTATTGAAGAGAGTTTGGGTATTGATGCACTACCAGTGGTAATGATAAATTTTGACAGTGAGGGTATTGATTAGTATGATGAGCTAGTTGATGCACTTGATAGTTTCGAGTCCCCACTTGCAAAACCGTCTTTAGATGAGCCTCTAAAACTGGAACTTAAGGTTTTCCCATCCCACTTGAGGTATGTATTCTTAGGGAAAAGTTGCACTTTACCAGTAATCATTGCTGCTGATTTGAGCGAAGAGCAAATAGATTTCTTAGTATCTTTATTGAAAAGGTTTAAGAGAGCTATTGGATGGACTATTGAGGATATTATTGGTATTCCACCGTTCATTTATTCTCACAAAATTCAAC
Organism: Solanum bulbocastanum; assembly: GCA_037074985.1. NCBI lineage: Eukaryota > Viridiplantae > Streptophyta > Magnoliopsida > Solanales > Solanaceae > Solanum > Solanum bulbocastanum. Next base: position 14,414,105 of record CM073606.1, on the reverse strand, counting down.
TCTTGCCAGATAGTAAGCCAAGTATTGAGCATCAAAAGAGATTGAATACCCCTATTCAATAGGTTGTGAAGAAAGAAATCATTAAGTGGTTAGATGCTGGAGTTATACACACTATTGTTGATAGTAGTTGGGTTTTCCCAGTTCAGTGTATGCCAAAGAAAGGAGGAATTACTATGGTACCCAATGCTAAAACTGAGCTTGTTCCAATGAGGTCGGTGACTGGTTTGATAGTGTGCATGGACAACCGTAAGTTAAATGCATGGACTGAGAAAGACCATTTCCCAATGTCGTTCATGGATCAGATGCTAGATCGTCTCGCTGGTAAGGGTTAGTGTAGTTTTCTAGATGGGTATTCGAGCTACAATCAAATCTCCATAGCTTCGAAAGACCAACAGAAGACCATCTTACCATTTGGATTATGTAATGCTCCAGTTACTTTCCAACATTGCATGATGTCGATATTTTCAAATATGGTGGAGGACATGATTGAGGTATACATGGATGATTTCTCTGTGGTAGGTTACTCATTTGATGGCTTTCTGATGCATCTGGCTAAGGTGCTAAAACAATGTGAAGAGTGCAATCTTGTGATCAATTGGGAGAAGTGACACTTTATGGTGAAAGAGGATATAGTTCTGGGTCATCGAATTTCGTAAAAAGGTATTGAGGTTGATAGAGCCAAAGTTGAGGTAATAAAAGAATCTGCCACCACCTATCTCTGTTAAATGTGTTAAAAGTTTTCTTGGGCATGTAGGTTTCAACCGGAAGTTCATAAAATATTTCTCAAAAATTGCACACCTATTGTGCAAGTTACTTGAAAAGGAGTCTAAATTTAAGTTTGATGATGCTTGTCTAAGAGAATTTAACGAGTTGAAAAAGAAACTAGTGTCAACACCTATCATTATTTCAGTGGATCGAGGGCAACCGTTTGAAGTGATATGTGATGTGAGTGCGGTAGCGCTTGTTGTGGTATTAGGACTTACTATGCTAGCAAAGCTCTAAATATGGCTCAAGAGAAGTATCTTGTGACTAAACAGGAAATACTTGATGTGGTGTTCGCATTTGAGAAATTTAGATCCTACTTGCTTGGTACTAAGGTTATAGTGCATACTGGCCATTCTGCATTGAGGTATCTAATGGCTAAAAAAGATGCAAAACCAAGGTTGATTAGATGGGTGCTCCTACTGCAAGAGTTTTACTTTGAGATTAAGGATAGAAAGGGAACAGAAAATCAAATGGCTAATCATTCATCTAGACTGGAAGAGGAATCTATGATCAAGCCAAGAGATGGAATTGATATAAATGATATATTCCCTGATGAACACATATTGGCTGCTTCTTATGATTTTATCCCTTGGTTCGCAGACTTTGCTAACTACTTGGAAAGAAATTTGGTTCCATCAGATTTTTCATTTGAAAAAGTTTATGCCTGATGGGAAGAAATTCTTTTGGGATGAGCCTTACTTGTTTCGAGTTTGTGCTGATGGGATTATTTGTCGCTGTATACCCGAGGTTGAGATGATGAGTATACTAGAGGCGTATCATTCATCGCATATTAGTGGGAACCATAGTGGTATTTGAACTGCCCATAAGATGTTACACCGTGGGTATTACAAGCCTACCATCCACTAAGATGCTTAGGATTTCGCCAAGTCTTGTGATTGTTGCCAGCGTGAAGGATGAATTGCAAAAAGGCAAGAACTACCTATGAACCAAATACTGGTAATTGAGATTTTTTATGTTTGGGGTCTGGATTTCATTGGTCTATTTGTAAGTTAGAATGGAATGAAGTACATTCTTGTAGCGGTTGACTATGTATCTAAATGGGTGGAAGCAGTTGCACTTTCAAATAATGAGGGAAAGAGTGTCACCGCATTCCTGAAAAAGAATATCTTTTCCTGATTTGATACACCAAGGGCAATCATAAGGAATGGAGGTTCTAACTTTTGTAATAAATTTTTTAAGGTGTTGCTTGAGAAATATGGTGTTTGTCACAGCGTAGCAACCCCGTATTATCCGCAGTCAAGTGGGCAAGTTGAAGTGTCAAATCGCGAGATAAAGCAAATTCTCACAATAACTGTAAATACTAACGGAACTAATTGGTCAAGAAGGCTTAATGATGCTCTATGGGCCTATCGCACTGCATTCAAAATATCCATAGGTATGTCCCCCTACCAACTTTTATATGGGAAGTTCTGCTATTTGCGTGTAGAGATAGAGCATAAAGCAATATGGGCGCTAAAGAAGTTGAAATTGGATTGGGGCGCCGCATCGAGTGAATAAATGAATGACATAAATGAGCTTGATGAGTTTCTCCTTAAAGAATATGAAAGTTCAGCCTTGTACAAGGAGAAGATGAAGAAGTACCATGATCTAAAGATCAAAAAGCGTGAATTTGTTGCTGGTGATTTGGTGCTATTATTTAACTCAAGGTTATGTTTGTTTCCTGGCAAACTCAAGTATTAATGGACCAGGCCATTCAAAGTATATCAAGTATTTCCATATGAAGCAGTTGAGCTAGATAACAAGGAAGGAACGCGGTTCAAGTTGAACGTACAGAGGAAAAAAATCTTCTTGGGGAAATCTGACAGTGTCAATAACGTAATAGAGGGATGGGATCTTAGTGAAGTCTAAGTAACTAAGGTGTCTGCATTATGTCGCACCGTTAAATCAAGTGCTTCTTTGGAGGCAACCAAATATGTAAATTCTAACCAACTATAGGAGTTTTTTTTCGATATAGGGTGTTTTTTTTTTTTTTTATAAATTTGTAGCTTTCTAGATATGTCTTTATTAATTTTTATTTTTAGTGTTGGCTAGAGGTAGATAGAATAGGGTCCGTGTCTAAAAAGTGTCCAGAAAATGTAAAAAGTAAGTCCTAATGTTTGCTATGTGTGCAGGGACAAAAAAGAAAAATTTGTAGAAAATAAGCTGATGCAGTGGTCTAACGGTCTGTCATTCGATCGATGGTATGTAGGTACCCACCATAGGTCACCAAAATAGCTACAGCCCAACACTTCTAACAATTTTTGTCTAAGTCTAATAGGTGTTCTAAAATTGCTTCTTGGGTCTTTTTGTGATTGTTACCTACTAACTCAACTTCCACATGTACCATGGCTCCTAAGCAAGCTCCAGTTCACTCCAGGAAGGGAAAATCAAAGTTTGTCGCCCATTCCTAACATATGATAGAGGAGTCGAGTGGGAACGGTGTAATACCCCGAAAACTAGTTGGATATACTAGAGATTGATGATAGGGTAAGAGTCTTAAATGTACCTCCCTGTACCTAAAAATATAGGGTTTCGTGTTAGAATGTCAAGGTACAACCCCTAAGGACAAACAATGGGTCCTTGAGAAGGACACCAAAAATATGCCTGGGCAGTGACCCACGATGGCCATTCACGCCCCGTAGGCCCCCCCACTCCTATGGGTGAGAGGTCGTAGGTCAAGGCTCCAGGAAGTAATTCCCAAAACAACAATCCATGTTCACAAGCATGGGCCATGGATCCAACCACGGTCCGTTAGTAGTGGGGCGTGTGTGAGACCTGGAACTACTTTTTGGGGTTTTCCATTTTTAATTAATATTAAGTGACTTCGTTTTACACTAAATTAGACTAACTATATAAGGTTTTCAATACACCAAAATAATTCATCTTCCTCATAATTCAAAATTCCAAAAGAAAAATCCAAACCCTCTCCAAAATTTCTCTATTTAGAGCTCCAAGCCAGAAGAAGAGGGAAGGTGAAGCTAGGGTTGAAGGTGCAAGGTTTTCTACTCCATTTCATTGAAATTCATTGCTAAGGTATGGTAGCGCTTTATCCATCAATAGAATTCATCCATGGAGCCTCTTCAAAACCCCCAATTTCAAAGTTAGAAATCCCAAAAGTTAGGGTTTGACTTCAATCTCATGGATTCCTTTCAAATTCATTTTTAATAATTTAATTATATTTTTATTATGGATATAACGATGATTTTCTATGGTTTTATTTGAATTACTCAAGAATCTATGAATTCCACTATTTTCCTAATTTGGATCTTAAAGTGTTGGTACTGATTGATGCAAGTAGAATATGATAGAATTATGCATAAAGTAATTGAACTACTTGAATTATGTTATCATCCATGTATAATGTAGTAATTCTAGATGTGTTGATGTATTATGATCTATGGTCCTTGAAGGACAATGTATGAGAATTATGCATGATTAAGAGGGTTATGTATTTTCTTTAAGAACACTTTGAGAGTAAAGTAAATATGATTATAATCTAGTTGTTGTTGTGTTGGAAGGTTATCCTCATATACACACTTATGTATGATTATGATATGATGTGAAAGATTTTCTCACGATATGATGATTCTAAGGTTGAAAGGTTATTCTCACCTATTAAATCTATGAGCTATATGATTTATGTTTGATTGGGTGTCAAGACATTCTTCCATGAATATGAACATAAGTTAAGACTTAGCATGTGTCTATGGGAATTTATGCTTAGCACCGAGTGGATGTGATTATTAGATGGAAACTTTTACACTAGTTGAGTTTGGATTTCCAAATGCGTTCCTTCTACCTTAGTTGAGTCTGGGTTCACAAAGTATGTATCTCATGAGATGGAAACCTTCTACCTTAGTGGAGTCCAGGTTTCTAGTATCAATCTCCTTATCCTATAAATTATGTGCCCTCATAGGTATATAGCTAGTGGATCCATTATGTTTCTACCATAGACAAGTAGGACAGCCCCTTTTCAGTGTGGGGTAGATACCGGATTCCGTGGTAAGCTCATATGGTCTCTATCAGTTAAGGCTAATTCCCCATTATGATAATATGAACAAGAAGATGAATTATGAACTATAGTTTCTCAAGAAGATTTACTTAAGCATGTGTGTGATTACGGGATCTTATTCATGCATTACACAAGTATGCTTTGAGGGTATGTATGACATGTTCCTCTTATGGTATGATGATCTATGAGTTGATTATGCTTATGACTTCTGTTTTTTCCATTATCTTCAAAATGATGCTTTAACTCAGTAAATTACATACATTCAACTAAAATGTCCCTTTTAACATGTTTTCATAGTTTTATGCATGGCTATCATACTCAATGCATTTTTGTACTAACCCATATTTTCCTACATTTTCCCAAGTGTAGGGTCCGGTTCTTAAGGCGGTCTTCATTTTGTTCAAGCTTGGATTTGATTATTCTCCTAGCTTGTGGTGAGTCCTCATGATTTGAGGACGAGTGTTTCATTTGTAGTTCCTTTCTTGTATTTCCATTACAGATTATGTTGTAAGGGTTGTGACCCTATTTGATTCCAATATTGTAATAGATGGCTATATGGAGACAAGTCTAGACTTTCGCTTTCCTTTATGAAAATTTTGGACTTGAAATGCATTTTTATTTTTATTGTTCTATACTTATGTTATGATATGCTAAGTGACATAGATGGTGCCTTTAGGGGTTCTATGTGCCTTGTTACATCTAAGGGGTACCCTTGGGTGGTGACAAACTTGGTAATCAGAGCACAAGGTTTAAAATGATTGTAAGATGATGTCTTATAAGCCACATCTAGTAGAGTCTTGTTCATGAGTGTGAATCACGCCACATTTTTGAATTAGAGGCAATAAGATGTTTAGGAAATTTCACTTCTTTCATTATTTCTTAGGTTGTGCCTTAGAGTTTAACTATATAAAGTCCCTCCTATAATCATCCTTTTGTGTCTTCAGGAAATGAATACACGAGGGTCCAACACTAGAAGGATGGAAGAAGAGAATGTGAATCAAGGAGCTCCTCCTCAAATTAGTCAAGCTCTAGTTTATCCTGTGGTTGAAATGTTACTCATGTGGAGTTTAGATCTACTATCCAAATGTTGTCTCAACTCATGGCGGCTTAAGAGAATAGAGAAGTTTTAGCTCCGGTGAATCCTAATATGACTTGGGATGCTTCAAGGATTAGGGATTTTGATAGAATGAACCCTCCTAAATTTCATGGCTCCAAAGTGGAAAAGGAACCTCAAGAATTTTTGGAAGAGGTTTATAAAATACTTGACATTATGGGGGTGACTTCGGTAGAGAAAGAAGACTTTGCTGCTTACCAATTGAAGGGAGTTTCTCAAGTATGGTATACTCAATGGAAGAACAATAGGCATGTAAGAGCGGGCCCGATAGGATGGGAATTGTTCAAATCAGCATTTCTTGGTAGATTCTTTCCCCGAGAGTTGAGGGAAGCTAAGTTGGAAGAGTTCATTAACCTTGGCCAAGGAAGTATGAGCATGAAAGAGTATTCCCTAAAATTCACTCAATTGTCCAAGTATGCTCCAACTTTGGTGTCAGATTCGACGGATGAGATGAGTATGTTTTTGATGGGTATTAATGATTTGGTTGAAGAAGAATATCGTACGGCAATGCTCCATCATGACATGGATATCTCAAAGCTTATGGTGTATGCTCAACAAATTGATGAGTCAAACTCAAGAAAAAGAATAGAGAGGTGAGAAGAGCTAGAACCGGTGATGGGAACTTCTCTAATGCTAGGTTCGATGGACAAGATTGACCAAGGTTTAGACGAGGGTTTTCCAACCAAGGCTCCTCTAGTGCTCCAAGGGTCAACAATGACAGGGTTTCCAACCCTAAACCTCAAGGAGGTAATAGTGGTTATTCTTATATTGCTAGGCCTAGTTGTCTAAAATATGGTAAAAAGCATAATGGTAAGTGCCTAGTTGGCACCGATGGGTATTTTAGTTGTGGGAAGATTGGCCACAAGATGAGAGATTGTCCGATGCTTAAGGTTAATGGAAGGGAAGATAAATATGTTCCACGAAGTGGTTCAAACTATAACGCCCAAAAGCAAACCCACTTTTATGCTCTTCAATCCTGAGGTAACCAGAGAGCTCCCCAAATGTGGTGACCGGTATGTTAAAAGTCTTTTTTATTGATGCATATGCCTTGTTAGATCCCAGTGCTAATTTGTCCTTTGTGACACCTTATGTTGCCAAGAAGTTTGATATACTCCTCAAAGTAATCTTAGAGCTATTTTAGGTCTCTACCCCGGTGGTGTCTCAGTGGTGGCTAAGAGAATTTATAGGAGATGTCCTGTTTCCTTATTAGAAGCTTCTTGGGTTTGGCCGGTTACTATAGAAGGTTTGTTGAGGGATTTTCCTCTATTGTTTCTCCTTTAACGGCCTTGAATCAAAAGAAAGCTAAGTTTGTATGGTCGGAAGCTTGTGAGAAGAGTTTCCAATAATTGAAAGATAGACTTACTTCCGTTTCGGTGTTGACCTTATCGAATGGTACAAATGGTTTTGGGGTATATTGTAATGCCTCTAGAATTGGGTTGGGATGTGTGCTTATGCATAATGGTAATGTGATTGCCTATGCTTAAACAAAACTTAAAGTTCATGAGAAGAATTATCCTACCCATGACCTTTAGTTAGTGGCAATTGTGTTTGCCTTAAAAATATGGAGGCATTATTTGTATGGGTCCATATGGACGTTTTCACTAATCAAAATATTCTTCAATATGTGTTTAGTTAAAAGGACTTGAATCTTCGCCAAAGGAGGTGGTTATAATTATTGAAGGACTATGACATGAGTGTCGTTTATCACCCCGTCAAAGCTAATGTGGTAGCGGATGCACTTGGTAGATTGTCCATGGGTAGTGTGGCTCATGTAGAGGATGAAAAGAAAGAATCGGTTCATGATGTGCATAGGTTCTCTGTCAGGTGTTCAACTAGTAGACTCGGAGTCATGGTTCATAATAGGTTTGAATCATCCTTTGTGATGGATGTGAAGTCTAAGTAAGACCTTGATCTTGTTTTGGTAGAAATGAAAGAGGTAGTACTTAAGAAATCTGTTGAGGCTTTCTCCTAAGGGGGGGATGGTGTTCTTCGAAACCAAGGTTGTTTATGTGTTTTGGATGTAGATGGCTTAAGGGAGCAAATTCTAGAAGAAGCTCATAGTTCTCGGTATTCTATTCATTCGAGAGCCGCCAAATGTACCGTGATCTACAGGAAGTCTATTGGTGGAACGAAATGAAGAAAGATATTATGGGTTTTGTGGCCAAATGTCCGATTGTCAACAATTAAAGGTTGAACATCAAAGGCCAGAAGGCTTATCGCAAGACATGGGAATTCCCACTTAGAAGTGGGAAGAGGTGAATATGGATTTTACTGTGGGTTTGCCTCGTACCAGAAGGCAACATAATTCTATGTGGGTCATTATAGATCGAATGACAAAAAGAGCCCTCTTTATTCCCGTCAAGGTTTCTTTTTCGGCGAAAGACTATGCCAAGTTATATATAAGAGAAATAGTGAACTTGTATTGGGTTCCCTTATCTATTATTTTCGATCGGGGTACTCAATTTACTTCACACTTTTGGAAGTCATTCTAAAAAGGTATTGGTACTAAGGTTAAGCTTAGTAGGAATTTTCATCACCAAACGATGGGAAAGTGGAGCATACTATCAAAACAATAGATGATATGTTGAGGGCATGTGTTATTGACTTCAAGGATAATTGGGATTACCACTTCCCTTTAATACAGTTTGCCTACAATAATAGCTATCACTCAAGTATCAATATGGCTCCCTTTGAAGCCTTGTACAGTAGGAGATGTAGGTCTCCAGTTGGTTGGTTTGAGGTCGGTGAAATTGCTTAAATAGGTCCTGAGCTAATTTATGAAACCATTGAGAAATTTTGGCTTATTAGAGAGAGGTTGAGAACGGCTCAAAGTAGACAAAAGTCTTATGCTGATGTGAGAAGAAGAGATATAGAATTTGAAGTTAATGATTGGGTCTATCTAAAAATCTCACCTATGAAAGGTGTGGTGAGGTTTGGCAAAAATGGAAAACTTAGTCCCCGGTATGTGGGGAAATACCAAATTTTGAAACGTATTAGGAAAGATGCCTATGAGTTAAATTTGCCAAATGAGTTGGCCCCGGTTCATCCTGTATTTCATGTTTCTATGCTTAAGAAGTGTATTGGTGATCTGGTGTCCATTATTCCCATAGAAGGGTTGGGAGTTGATGAAATTCTTTCATATGAAGAGGTTCCGGTAGAGATCCTAGAACGGCAATTCAAGAGATTGAGAAACAAGGAAATATCTTCCATAAAGGTTTTGTGGAGGAATCACTTAGTTGTGGGTTCTACTTCATAGGCCGAGGCTGATATGAAGTCCTGATACCCTCATCTCTTTCCTTCTAGTCCTATTCATGCTTGAGGTAAGTAGTTCCTCTTGAGTTTTAGTGTTTTGGGAGTCATGTGAGTATATGTGTTTTCCATGATTTCCTTACGTTATGCATGTTCTTGATAAAATTCATGTTTAGTAAGAAAATGAGTTTTTATGATTGATTTTCCTCATGTTGTTGTACATTAAGTAAGAGTTGCCTATTTGACATCATGACATGGATTGATGAGCATGCTTTAGTATGCTTTTGAGAGTAATTGCATATTGGCTCCATGATATTGTGGTGAACATGCTTTTAGTTGGAGAAGGTAGTTCCTCCTATGATTATGAGAAATGTTGAGTTTTCATGCATAATGGATTGTTAGATTTAGTTCCTATTTCCTCATGTTGCATTGATTATGTTTGAGATGGAGTTGAAGTTTCCTCCTTTGAATTGTGCATTATTTTGATGTTTCATGCATGATGGGCTGCTAGTCTTGAGTCTTTAAGTCCATAAGGTGTTTAGATCATCATTCGTGGATGAATGTTCCCAAGGGGGAGATATTGTAACACCTCGAAAACTAGTAGGCTAAACTAGAGCTTGACGTTAGGGTAAGAGTCTTAAATGTACCTCCCCGTACCTAAAAATATAGGGTTTTGTGTTAGAATGTCAAGGTACGACCCCCAAGTTCCAATAATGGGTCCTTGAGGAGGACAACAAAAATTTGCCTGGGCAGTGACCCACGAGGGCCACTCACGCCCCGTAGGTCCTTCCAATCCTAGTGGGTGAGGGGTCGTAGGTCAAGGCCCAAGGAAGCAAGTCATAGAACCCCAACCCACATTCACCAGCACAGGTCGTGGGTCCAACCACGGTCCATCAGTAGTGGGGCATGGGTGAGGCCTGGAACTGCTTTTTGGTCGTTAAGTGTAGAGGCATTTTAGAGTTTTCCATTTTTAATTAATATTAAGTGACTTCGTTTTACACTAAATTAGACTGAATATATAAGGTTTTCAAGTCACCAAATAAAGTCATCTTCCTCATAATTCCAAATTCCAAAAGAAGAACCCAAACCCTCTCCAAAAATTCTCTCTCTAGAACTCCAAGGAAGAAGAAGATGTAAGGTTAAGTTAGGGTTGAAGGGGCAAGGTTTTCTACTCATTTTCATTGGAACTCATAGCTAAGGTATGGTAGCTCTTCATCCATGAAGCCCCTTCAAAACCCCCCAATTTCAAAGCTAGAAATCCCAAAAGTTAGGGTTTGACTTCAGTCTCATGGATTCCTTTCAAATTCATTTTTAATGATTGAATTATGTTTTATTATGGATATAATCATGATTTTATATGGTTTTATGTAGAATTCCTCAATAATCCATGAATTTCCTTATTTTCCCAATTTGGATCTTAAAGTAAGGGTATTGATTGATGCAAGTAGAATATGATAGAATTATGCATCACTACAAGAAAGTGGAGATACAACGACATTTTCTAAATTTCGTATTATGATGTTTAAATGTCACAAAATTTTTTACCAACATTTGTTTTACATTTGGACCAAATGTCATAAATTTTAGTGTTGGGGATTTTTCCGACATTTAGGCAATTGCCAGAAATTTTGTGACATTTATTTTGTGACATTTAGGTAAATGTGGAAAAGAATTTGCATCATTTATTTTGCAACATATATGTAAATGTTGGTAAGATTATTACGACATTTATTTTTTGACATTTATGTGAATGTAGATAAGAAATATATGACATTTATTTTTGACATTTAGGTGAATGTCAGTATGAGATATATGACATTTATTTTCAACATTTAGGTAAATGTCAGTATGAGATATATGACATTTATTTTCGTCATTTAGGTAAATGTCAGCATGAGATATATATGACATTTATTTTCGATAATTAGTTAAATGTCGGTATGAGATATATGACATTTATTTTTGACATTTATGTAAATGTTGGTATGAAATATATGACATTTTTTTTGACATTTAAGTAAATGTCGATATGAGATATATGACATTTATTTTTCCGACATTTATGAAATGTCACTTAAACTTTCTGACATTTAGATTAAATGTTGGGAAAACAAATTTTAAGACATTTACTTGTGACATTTATAAAAAGTCACATTGTAATTTCTGACACTTTAGTTAATGTCAACAAATGCTACTATTGAATGTCATAAAAATTAGTGACATTATTTTATATTTTGATAAATGTCATTTATATTCTAATGTTGCTACCAAGTTTCTTTAAACATCCCAGAAAAATCTATATATAGTTTTTCTCAAGACACAAATATATACAAACAATCCGTGCATTCAAAACTATCTTCTTCATGATACGCAAGAAATATTATATAAAGCAAATGTTTTCTAATATTATAATCAAAGAAAAAAATAGCAATATAATAAGTTTTCTGTAAAAGTAAACAATGCCAAAACAAATTATCTTTTCTATCTCAAGTAAAATTGAGATCTAACTAAATGTAATAATCTCAACATAAAACCAACTAATTTGCAATAAATCTTTATGAAATCATCAATCCAAAAGTTGAGCATGCTGAAGTTGATACTTGACCTCAATTTCCTTAAAAATTCTACACAAGAAATGCACATAAGAAAATTTATAACTATATAATAATAGAAATTAGATCCCCATTAACTAGAACAAATTGGGATATAAAAAATGACTAATTGAATTTTTCTAAAAACAAACATATCAAGGAATTGATGCAAAAGCAGTAATTATATACATGAAATTTTCCTCCTTTTGAAAGAAAAGAAATATCTTGTAGCTTTTTCAAACATACCCACTTCTTTTTATTTGTGCCAACTGTGGTGGTTCCAGTCTTCTTGATCATGTTAGCCTGAGAAAAAACATTAAATTCATTATTTTGATACTTTACGAAATACAAAACTTAACATTTCATTGAATACATAAGTGTGCCAATTTTTCGAGAAGGAAAATAAAAAAAGGAAGATATATGATTGCTTCAACAAAACAAGAATCTGGTGCTGGGACAAAGATACAAACATCATATAATGTAACTAATAGTGTGATAGCATTAATATGCATTCACCATCTCATATGAAAGTTCAAAACATTCTCTGATGCTTCTTCTAACTTATCCATGTCCATTTCCCAAAAAATCGTCAATTTTTCCAACCCAAAAATATGAGCATCCTCATCAATATTGATAAACTTTAAATCTCAAAGACCCAACTCAAATCACTTGAAGTTCATTTTACAAGCCACTCTTATCTTCATTTGCTGGAATGTGTGGAAAAATAGATGTGCAAAGAAGTATGGGGGAAAAATTCAAATATGGCTAGAGTCAAATTCTCATTATTCAAGGATACTTTCAATTTGCTGCACACAGTTTTTCCTTACATTAGTTAGCCCTCAAGCTGGAAATCAGTGGTATCAATTACTGAAAATTGTATCTACGATGCTAAGGTTACTCTTGTCCAATGAATCAAACCCCAAGCTCAATGGGTCAAACTCAATACAGATGGTAGTGCATTAAGTAACCCAGGTAGAATTGGGGCAGGGGGAATACTCAGAAATTCAAGGGGGGAAATGCTCTTTGCTTATGTAGTTCCACTAGGGGAAGGAACTAACAACCAGGCAGAGGTGGAGGCTGCCCTGTTTGGTATGACCTGGTGCTTACAACTGAATTACAATTAGGTAATTCTGGAGGTTGATTCCCAACTTCTGGTGGATTGGATCAAGGGTAATTACAGTCCTCCATAGAGCATTAATTCTCAAGTACAAAGGCAACACAACATCATCCAACAAATCCAAAAATTTGAATGCATACACACTCTCAGGGAAGCCAATTTTGCAGCTGACACTCTCTCAAAACATAGTCATCAGATTTCTAGCCCCCAAGTTTATTTCAACATGCAGCAGTTACCAAAGGAAACAACACCATATTATCAACTAGACAAAGTGGGAATGGCAAGTTTCAGAAGAAGAAAACTTAAAAGAATAAAAAAATGGCAAGTTTCAGAAGAAGAAAACTTAAAAGAATAAAAAAACCTCCCTGATAGTTAAAAGGCTCATCCCAAGAAAACTCAAAGTTCCCAAAAATAGCAGATAACATAAACTACTTAATGAAATAAAAATGTTCATTATTGTAAGAACCCATTCCCAGGCCCCACTAGTGGGATCACGCTATGTGTGTTGTTGTTTATTGTAAGAACTCATCTTACAATAAGTTAAAATCTCCAGCACATAGATTATATAGCACACAATAAACAATATAAGACCTTACCAGATTTACATATTCAGTTAAATTATTTACTTTTCCAGAAGGAAATGACCCAATCTCTAGAACTAACCACATCTTTCAGTCGCATGCAACAAGTTCATAAAACTAAATACATATTCTAGTACATTATTACCGACATCTACATTGGTACTGCATGAGCTTCAAATATACTTGAATTAATCTTAAAATTATATTAATACACATCAAACAATATAAGACCTCCAAAACAAGGTCCCAAATCTAATGTATGCAGATCCAGACTGCCCTAAAAAAATCTATAATCCGTTCTAGTTATAACTTGACAACGACAGATTCAGTAAAAACATATAGAGAGTTCAGTGTCACATTTTCATTGTTGCACATTATTAATATTCAAACTTGGTCTATTTAGACACCAAAAAAAAAAACCTGGAAACATTTGAACAAAACTACATTAGAATCATCTGGTAATAAACAAATACGGAGGAATCATGCTATTTGCTTCGACTAATTTCCTGGACAAGGCAATAAGAGAATCTACAAATTAATTGAAACAAGCTCACTATTTTAGAGAAATAGGACAGATGTGAAGCAGGGTAGCAATGTGCAAGAGGTGCAAACCCATAATCAGCAAAATAATGCCAAAAATAAGGTACTTCCAGTGCTTTCAGCTTATACTTTGACACAATCTTTTGCAGCTAAATTGAGGCATAATGATGATTCAAACATGGACTCAAGGCGAAAAAAGGAACAAAAATAAGGGTGATCAAGTAAGAACTGAACAACAGAATATGCAGTCGAGTGACAGGAAAATAATACAACATCACAGATAGACTCAAGGTAGCATCATTACCAAGAAGAAGAGCCAAATCAGCAGGAAGAACAGTGGCAAACTCAAAAAAAGAAGAATAACAAAAATAATACAAACAATGAGGAGAGACCTAAGACACCTCAAAAACATATGAATCAGGCCAATTCCTAGAAAAGTCACAGTCATAAAAATATTATTGCTCATAACTCTTATATTGACCTTGTTTAACCAGATCTGTCAAACAGTTCAGGTATAGGCAAAAATCATCATGAAGACAAGGCATAGGCTGGGAAAACACAAGCCAAACTAGGGGAAGTTTATGTGTTACCAACCCCTATATCCCAAAATCCTCCCTCTATGCCTAATGTACTTGCAGGTATGGACAAATAAGGAAATACAAGGCCTCTAATAACACTCAAAAAAAGAATCAGAAAAAAGAATGTTCATTAGAGAGAATAGGAACAAAACATACAAGACAGTGGGGGTACAAACCAAGGGCAAACTATCAATAATAAATCTCAGAGCAAACTAAGAGACAAGAAGAGAGATGACATCAAAAGAAGGCAACAACAAGCAGCAGGGACAGAAGAGAATAAGGGGCAAGAGCTACAGGTACAAGTTGGTCAAAATGAACATAGCAACATCAGAAATATAGATTATGAAATGATACATTCTGAGGATGAGTATGATTAGAACACACAGTCTTTGGTGCAAGTTTTTCAATTTTGGAGGCTTAATGCATGAAAGAGTCAACTTTTGTAAACATCCAAAGATTCTGATGTCGGATCAAAATTTCGTCAGTTCCACAGCTACGAATGGGTCCTTTTGGTTTAATGTGATGTTTGGTCGGGTTTCGAGGCTTCCGTTTGGAGTGTGTACAATTAGGTGTTTTAGCTTTTGTGCTGAAAACTAGAAATAATATGATAACTTAACACAATTTATAATTTCACTATACCAACTAAAAAAACAACAACAAGAACCAAAAGAAAAAGATGATCACTTAGACTGTTTATGTGTACATGACGCACAATTAACAGTTTGTCGATTAATCCATATTAAACAAGAAAGAGGAATTAGTTGATCTCATGATCATATAAATTTTAGGATTTACACAATTAAAGTAAAATTCAAAATTTTAATGAAATTTTCTCTAACCTTTCTTGTGTGAACACCTGAAACAAAAGATGATGGTTGTTGACAATCTTCAAATGGGTTATCAGGAACCTATTGCAAAAGAGGAAGACTATTATAATTAAGAGAAACTAAGTTTTAATATAAAAAAAGTAATTTTTTGTGAGCAACACAATTATTTCACCTGCTCTGATTTTAAATTTGGATCAATATTAATTCCCAAAGACCGTACATATGCTTGTATTCCTTCCTTCACTTTTTCCGCTATAATTTCTTCCATATCCATTTTTGCTTCCGATAATTTTCTCTCCATCACTTCGTTATTCTCTTTTGCTTCCTCATTCACTTCTAACAACTTTTTATCCATTGCTTCCATCTCAATTTTCATAGCTGAGGTAGCTTTTTGAACTTTCATCTCAACCCTTGTATCAAAATCTCTTTTTTCAGCCTAAGATCGTTTATATATGGGGCCATATACTAAGCTAGGAGATGCTTCTTTTCCTAGAGTTCGGACAATTCCATAAGTGTCTGATCCCATTACTTGGGGGTACACATCATTAGAAGAGCTTCCAGGGACATTCAACTCAGGATTCACCTCGGCAAGATCATCCATTTGTTTGTTTTTGAAAGAAAGGTAAAGTAATGAGAAGTTTTTTAAAGAAATTGTAACAGAAAGAAAATACCTATATATGTTTAAAGAGTAAGAGTTTACCATAACTTCACCAGCTATCTCATTTACTGATTGTTTATTCGCTCTAATGTGAGTTTTTTTTGAGCACCTCAATACGAGTTGGCTTTACACCATTATTCATCTTTGTCATCCGTTTGAATAGTAAGAGATTGACGTTAAATATTCATGATAAGTATTATTTAATATATAAATTATAGAAAATAAATAGTGATTACTTTGTACATCGTCTATAATTTGAGAATGACTTTTTCTCCCTGATGTGTGCGGTATAGTCAATTTTTTTTGACTTTCTTTGCTTCTCTCACTCTTTTCCTAGAAATTTGAACACAATAATATATAAGAGGACATGCACAATCTTGAATATATAAAATAAATGGCCAAGAAGAAATATAAAAAAGCAGCATAGTTGAGTTTCACACAGTGCACTCAATTTCTATACAAGAACATTTTGTGCAGGTTGGCAAACTGGACATGTACAACAACGTTATTTCTGCCAATTAGAAGAAAGGGACAAATCAAAAAGAACTTCTAGTTGTTCTACAATAAGAAGTATAATCAGGGAAAACACAACTTTAATAATTTATGACAACTTCTATGAAATTCTCATTTAGTAGAGCAAATGAAGAAATAGAAATCTAGCACATACCTTTGCTTCCTTTGAGCTCCAATAATGAACTAATGAACGCCACTGATCTTCTTCAACTCTATCTGGACAATGAGTTAAACACTCAATATCAGTGTTATATGGGTCATATCCAATGGTTTTTGCTTCATGCATTGATTCTTTCCATTTAGATCCAAATGACATCATCAGTATGCGCAACATGTCATCAGTTGCATCAGTATTTTCCTGTACATATATTTAATACACAACTCATTTATAAAATAAAATATAAAAACAAAAACATCTTAGTATATAGGTTTTGTGTATACTAAGAACCTTGATATGCGCCCATATTCTATCCTTGTATATACTAGGTACAAGCCTCAAATCTTTATGATTCAGTGGCGCTAAAATGCCATTTTGTGCTAGCACACCATGTTTTGAACTCAATCTAGTTCCTTCTGACCCAATATCTTGACCATGTTCATTCAATTCAATATGTAAATTTCCACCATCTTTTCCCCATCCCGAGCTCGTCATAGTGGGACCCCTTGTTCGCTTAGATTGTTCTTCACTCTCATTAGAATCTATAAATAATCAAAGATAAAAAGAGGCAAATTTATTATTTAAATAAAAATTATCTAACTACTTTATACTATGAAAGAAGAATAAATATCATGAGATTTAATACCTGGAAGATTTTTTGTATTAAGTGATTCATCTCTCTCATTTTGTGGCCAATTTTGGGGCGGTTGAGGCATTGACATACTTCCGATTTGTTGTTTTTGTTGCTTAGAATCTATAAATAATCAAAGATAAAAAGAGGCAAATTTATTATTTATTATTTATATAAAAATTATCTAACTACTTTATACTATGAAAGGAAGAAAATATCATGATATTTAATACTTGGAAGATTTTCTGTATCATGTGATTCATCTCTTTCATTTTGTGGCCAATTTTGGGGCAGTTGAGGCATTGACATCCTTTTGATTTGTTGTTTTTGTTGCTCTGAAGAATCATATAAAATCTCACCTTGACTAGAATTTCTCTGTCTTTTTCTTACCATTTCAACGAAGTTTCTCAGCAGCTATGAATCCTGCCAAATTTAAAGTAGTTTCTACTACACAGAAGTATAAAATAATATCTAACTATCATGTCAAATAATAAGACATATAAACATATGAGATTTTAATAGCTGAATGAAGAGTAAAAACATCAAAGTCATTATTGTTCAACAATCAATTGTACTGAAATAGTGATTATACTACTATAGTAACAAAAACTAAGATATGTTATCATCTTCATCATATGCTTCATTACTTTCCAAAGTTTCTGGGTCAATTTCTAATCCTGGTACTCCTTTTTTAACCCATTCAATGTCTTCTTCAGTTTCAAATGTTGTGTCATCCAATTGTTGTTCAGGTCACAACTCCATATGTCCTTCCTTATGCTCAATTGTTGGTGTGTCATCAACTAAATCATAGAAACCTCTTGGCTTAAGTTTAACAACCATTCGCCACTCATTTTCCATAGGATGATCGACATAAAACACTTGTTGAGCTTGAGAAGCAAAGATGAATGGTTCATCTGATAACTGATGTCTTGTATAGAGTAGATGATTAAAATTCACAAGAGTAAATCCATAATCATCTTTCTCAATAAGCCCCTTGTTATTGTTCACCCATTTACATTTAAACAATACAAACTTGAGATTCTTGGAATAATATAACTCAATTATGTCTGTGAGGATTCCATAAAA
Source organism: Solanum bulbocastanum (assembly GCA_037074985.1). Classification (NCBI taxonomy): domain Eukaryota; kingdom Viridiplantae; phylum Streptophyta; class Magnoliopsida; order Solanales; family Solanaceae; genus Solanum; species Solanum bulbocastanum. The sequence continues at coordinate 14,395,686 of CM073606.1, read as the reverse complement.
GAAACCTCTGCCAGTATGGGATTTTTATCTTTTGTGCTTGCATAACGTTGAGTGATGGCCTTTAACATGATACCACTATTTTGAGTTTTTTTCTTAACATCACCAGACTCTGTTAAGTATCTAACTCCATCACATATATAGACAGTTATTCTTTTTGCTTGTGTTAATGGGCCAATAGCTAAAGTTTGAATATCCTCAGATATTTTTTCACCAGCCATATGCATCTTCTCGACCTAGCATTCAAAAATAAAGATGTGATCTAAAAGTTATAATTACCTATATAGTAATATATGAGCAAATATTTTAGCTAGTTGATACTTACATGATATCTAAACCATAGTTGAAATCTTTCATTATGAATTCGATCCACATTATGTCTTGATAGACGAGGATTTTCCTTCTTGATTTCTTCTATATGTTCACTACGGAAGTAAAACACATAACTATTTAATAAAAATTTGAAAGAAAATTATTTAATAATTAATTACTAAGTATAAACTATGATTTAATACTTACTCACAATATGAAGTTGTAAGGTAGAATTAAATAAAGCATATTTGTGGGCTTGAGCACGTGTAATGTCATCAAGCTTAAATCCGGTCTCTCTACTTCATCAACGACCCTCTTGGTCTATTGTTTCATTAGATAAAACATCATTTCTTAAAGGTGGATTAGACTTAGTCTCGACGTCATCTAAATACCATGAGCAAAACATCATTAACTCGTCTATCCAACGTCCCTCTACAATAGCACCTTTTGGATAACGTCTATTCCTTACGTAGTTTTTAAGACAAAGCATGAACCAAAAATAGACAAATTTTAGAATACAAATACAATTTCTTGTAAGTATGATAAAAAAATAACAAAATGATATTGTTCGACAAATCACATTGAGCGATATTTGAAGGTCCTCCCAACATTGCTTCTTCAACTAAATTGATAAGTAGATGTTCCATGATATCAAAGAAAGATGGAGGAAATATTCTCTCCAAATGACATAGAGTTATTGCAACTCGATCTTGGAGTTTTTCTAAGCCGCCTATCTTCAGATCTTTTGAAAAAATGCCCCTAAAGATTTTACTTAATTCAATCAATGGCTTAAGTACATTCACTGAAAGGAGATTCCGCAAGGCAATAGGAAGGAGTTGTTGCATTAAAATATGGCAGCCATGACTGTTCAACCTATGCATTGTGTGTTGCTTGAGATCAACACAACTTGAGATATTTGAAGTATATCCGTCTGGCACTTTCACATATTTTAACACTTGTAAGAGGATGTCTTTTTGTGAGTTTCTCAATGTGAAATATGAAGGAGGAAGATAATATTTTCCATTTGCCTTTTTCTTAGGATTCAAAGCTTTTCGGATTCCCATCTCTTGTAAATCTAAATGGGAATTTAAATTATCTTTTCCTTTTCCATCAACATTCAATAATTTCCAAAATATATTGTCAAAGACATTCTTTTTAATATGCCTCGTATCAAGATTATGACGAATCATATTGTCTTTCCAATATTCCAACTCAAAAAATATGATCTTTTTGTTCCATATATTTTGCACCAAATTATCAACATCATCCCATTTCCTTTTATGAGATTTGGCCAATAGATCTTTACCAAATTTATTTTTAATATTATTCAATTGCTTAACAATCTCAAATAATTTTATATATATCCATTATAAAGAAAATAAATAATTTTATTAGGTACTAAAATATTGTAAAAAGAACAATAAGATAAGTAAAACATAGTAAAATTTGGGTTGGTTTGAGTTTTGACTCGTTCTACAACTCATTACCGGACTTGACTCAAGCAAATTTGAATTGGGTTGGGTCTTGACCCGTTTGTTGTCTTTATCCTTTAAAAGACTCTATTGGGACTCGCCTATAAGACCTTAAGTATTTATTGTTTTTATGATAAATATAATTTTCTATTAAGAATTTACATTTTATAAATACATTTTTTATTTATGAATATATTATAAGTTGAATTTATTTGCGTAATTATTATGTTTATTTATATTTTGATTTCTGTTAAAATGTTCACTTCACTACTAAATTACATATTTTTCATTAAATAGTTTGTTACTCACTTAAAAATTATATTTTATCTATAATTAAAATGTAGATAACTGTAATAATAAATTTTCTTTTACTTTAATAAACTTAAAATGAAAGTTTTATTTTTATGCTAAATAAGATGAAAGTTTTATTTTTATGCTAAATAAGATGAAAGTTTTATTTTTAAGCATAAATAACATAAATAAGATGCAAATCTTATTTTTAAGCTAAATAAGATAAAAATTTTATTTTTAGACTAAATAAGATGAAAGTTTTATTTTTTAAGCATAAATAAGATAAAAATCTTATTTTTAAGCTAAATAAGATGAACATTTTTTTTTAAAGCTAATAAGATGAAAGTTTAATTTTTAAGTTAAATAAAATGAAAGTTTAATTTTTAAAAATATACGGCACAATCATGGAAATGCACACACAAAAATATTTAAGCTAAATAAGATGGAAGTTTAATTTTTTAAATATACGGCACAATCTAAAGCTCATTCACCCATAGTGCCCTAGAGTTAATTGTGTAGAAGATTTGGGATCCTTTAGATTTTGTATAGTATCTTTTCCTTGGATTTTTATATTTATGTTTTGAAGAGTTTTTACCTGAATCTATAGTAGATTATGTCCATAGGAATTTACAGTTAGACACAATCTCAACACTAGCAGATATTCCTTGGTGGACCAAATCTAGTTTCGGAAACTTCACTACAGGAAGTGCTTGGGAGTTAGTTAGAGAAAGGAATCAGACAAGAGAGGAGTTTTCCAATATCTGGACAAAAGGGGTTCCCTACAAAATCTCTTTTTTCCTGTGGAGATTGTGGAAATACAAATTGCCCGTGGATGAAGTTTTGCAGAGAATGAAAATTAATTTAGTATCAAAGTGTAGATGTCGCGAGAATCCACTAGAAGAAACAATTGTCCATCTCTTTATTACTGGTGATCAATTTGCATCATCTATTTGGCATTACTACACTGGATCAACAAGTATACTTGGACCTTTTGTGCAATTACAACAAGCAATTAAGAAGTGGTGGAGTATGTATTGTAGTGCAAAGTTGCAACCAATTTATCAAGCTGCCCTAGCCTTCATATGTTGGCAACTTTGGAAAATGAGGAACTTGATATTCCATGGGGGAGTGATGAGTAGAATAAAGGTCATTCAAGATATCAACAATAACATTGTCAATTTTGCAAGATTGAGATATCATTGGATGAAGGACATACCATCACAATGGCATCAACTGATACAATATTTAGAGGATTATAGACCTCAAATAAATTATTAATTAGTGAAGAGGGAGAAACCAAAGATAGGGTGGTTCAAGTGCAACACAGATGGGGCCATTCGAGGAATTCGGGAGAAAGTTCTGCAGCTTTCTGTGTTAGAAATTGGCATGGAGAATTGGTATATGCAGGAGCAAGGAGATTATCTAATACAACTAGCATGATTGTTGAGGCAGTATATAGCTATACTAAACAACATATAGTTTTGCATTCCACAACAAAAGACCCCTGTTTTGATGGAATCACACTCTTTGGCTATGATAAACATCCTAGAGGATAGATGGAAAACTCCCTGGAGCATTAGCATGGAAGTGGCAAGAAACAAGAGTTGGAGAAATAAGGGATTAGTGCATTTTGCTCACATCCCAAGGGAAGGCAATGCACTAGCAGATTTTTTAGCTAACTTGGTTTTTGATTTTGCAGGTACAATCAGTTTCAACACATTTCAGGATCTACCTACTCAAGCAAAAAAGCTTCTTAACATACACGAACAACAAATACCACAAATAAGACACATCACATACAGGACCCGAGAACCAGACTGAACAACACAACAAAAACTCAAAAAAAGGGCTGGGAAAATCGTGTCATACTATAACAGCTCATTCAACACCAAATTAACAGTACATGTAAGAGATCACCAAATGCAAAATACAAAAACAAAAAAAACAATTGTCAGACGTGTTTTGCGATTTTTCTTTCAATTTATTTTCTTTTAACAGATGTATTAGCTCCCTCGGAGGCTCAACCTATTGATGAATATATAATATATAGAAGAGAAGTCAAAAAACACTACACAAGATTCTATCTGTTCGTCATAGAAAATTCATGAGAAGCTAAAGCATTACCACTTGTCTTCGATCTAAGCAGCTCAAGACTCAATCTAAGAAGGTTCTTCGTTTGGGATCTAATACCACAGTGCCTGGAGAGCTTTGAGGCTGCTAACAACGGAATCAACCCAAAGGATTTGGGACTATAACTCCAAGATTGAATCTTTAGAGGTGTCCTTAGCAAGAGCACGAAAAGTAAACAGATCAAACGAAAATTGAAAGCTAAAGGAAGAGAGTATGAAGAGAGTATCTCGAAGATCTGGACACCATTGGAGAGAGCTGTCAAATTCCGACGAGGCATAGATGATCTTCCTCCTTCCAGAGTCTTCCACTTAACTCTTCACTTTCCTATTCTGGTCTTTTTGGCTTTTGTTTAGTTAGATTTAGATTATGTTTGTTTGTTTCTTTATTTTTATTTATTTAAATTGATATATAAGCTTAATTCATTGTCTAAATTTGACAATTATAATTTTTAAGTATTAAATCTCTTATTATAAGAATGTTATTTTTGAGCAACCTAATAGATCAAAAAAGGAGTATGGGAATATAATAAAATGGAGCTATTCTCTTAATTAAATAGTTCAAAGTTGAAGAGGATTGTTTGAATTTTTTTTTAATTTTTCCCCCTATCTTTAATGAAGTTTGATATTTTCTTGTAGATAAATTGCACTATTTACAAAGTTATATTTATGATTTCACAAAGAGCAATAGTGGATAATAATATCTAAATTATATCCTTAAATATTTTTCTAAATAAGTGTGTATTATCTCACAAATTCAAATAATATTTATGGAATATAGGGAGTAATTTTTACGAATGAAATATAGAAATATCAATTAAATAGAATTGAACACAAATAAATAGATTGACTGTTTTTTTATCCCTAAAACTAAGAAGCCTAAGATGCAATGGTTCGACCTCTAATAAAAAAAATTATAGGATATTATTTTTAGAAATACAAAATTTAGATTTTTTTTATAATTAATTTTAAAATTTGAAATTATCGGAATTTATATATTTTTACAATTTGAACCACATTTTCGTGCTATTATATACTTTAAAATTTTAACGACAAAAAAAAAAGAAAACAATACAATGCATTTGCCGAAAGAGTTTACCATAAAAAAAAATAAAATTTTATGAAGACTTTTCAAATGACTCTTCCGCATGTAAAAATATAGTGTTGCTACAAAATTTGTGATTCATAATCCTATAAAAGTATAAACTGTAAAAGTAATTGTTTGGAAGTTTTACATCATTATTTGAATTTATTACAAACCATCAAAATTTAATTGATTATTAAAAAAAATAGTAACTTAAACTGCTATATAGAATTTAAAATTTAAATTTATTATTTAAACTAACTAAAAATAATTAGTTTTAATTATAAAGAATTACTGATTTTTTTTTAATTTTTATTGTTATTATTGTTGTTGTTGTTGTTGTAAGGATAGTTATGTTTGTAATTTTAATTTTAATTTTATTTTAATTTTAAATTTGAAATTATTCCTTAAAATTCTCCCCTAATTGAAATTGTTCTTGAAAATTCACCACTAAGTAACGTGGTGCATTTTAAAAATAAAAAATAAAAATGTTAAGTAATTTAGTAATCTGTATTAAATAAGTTTAATATATAAATAATAATAATAATTAAAATGTTTATTATTATTTTAATAAAAACATTTATTATTGTATTATTATCAAAAAAACGTTTATTATTATTTAAAAATGGAAATAAAAATATGATAACTTCCCCGAAAAATGGAAGCACACACCCTATATTTTAGAACTGTTTTAAAATTATTTATGGATTAGTTTTAATAATTAGTGTAAAAATCATTTTGAAAATAAAAAATTTATTAAATTGAATTTTGACTTTTTTAATGTGATTTGAAGCAAAGTTTTATAACCAATTGATCTTTATTTGACATGTGTGTTTTTTATTTCAAATTTCAAATTTTGAATATTTAATTAGTTATATAATATATTTAATTATTTATAATTTAAAATTCTGAAATTTTTGGTCCCTAATTTGGGACAATCTGAAGATGTAAACTTCAGTTTTACTTTTTAAAAAAATAGCAAGTTTTTTAAAGTAAAAAAAACGTGAAAAATAGAACTGAAAATTAAAAAAACAAAAAAAGGAAAATATAAAAGGCTAATTTCAGGGAACTTGCCACTGCGCCATCAATTTCTCTTTGTTATTGAGGAGGTTCAAAGTATATATATCTACAGAAATACAGAAAATTTACCCTATATATACTGTGTAATTTTTTGCCGAGGGGGTTCACGAACATACGTGGGTCTACCCCTAGGTTTAACAGTACTTTTCATCATATGCCATAAAAATCAATGACATATTTCAACATATGACATAATATATTCAATATTTGTATAAAAATGTCATTGTTTAAGTGATATTTTAACTATATGTTGATCGAATCAACGGCATTTTGCAATAAATGTCATAATATATTCGACATTTGTATTAAATGTCACTATTTTAGCTACAGTTTTGCTAAAAAGTCGCTAAAATCAATGACATTTTACGACAAATATCACTTTTTTAGTGACTTTTTTTCTAAATGTCACTTAAATCAATGACATTTTGCAGTAAATGTCATAATATATGCGACATTTATATTAAATGTCACTATTTAAGCAATAATTTTTCTAAATGTCACTAAAACCAATGACATTTTGTAACAATGTGGGGGGTAGGTCGGAATTTGGTCTATGTTTAATTTTTGTCATAGACTTTTTATTAAGTGAATGTTTTTTTGTAATATTCATCTTCTTTTTCCTTCTTATGTAGAATAATTTGGGCTCCTTCTATAAGCATTTTTAAGTATTGTAGGTCTTGTGTTTTAAAATACATTTCTAAATATGTTTTTATAATTTGTTCCCATGAATCTATTTCAGTTGATATTTCTTTCCATAGTTGAAAATATTCTTCGTTAATCATTTTATGTTAATCACTATTATAGTCTGATGAGTATATGTAATCTAAATAATCTGTACTTTGTATTATATTTACTACTCTTTTTGCTCCTACTTTATGATTACATGGTGTTGTTAACCACCAGTGTGTTTTAGTTATTACATGTGGATAATATTTTTCTAAGAACGGTATTCCTAAAATTATATCTTTAGTGGGTAAATCATAATTATATATTTCTTCTATCTTAAGTATCTTATCCCATATTTGTATTTTTATGTCTTTTGTTTTATAATGTATTAAACTTCCTTCATTATTAAATCCTTTTACTATTATAGGTGTTTTTAATTTTATCCATTTATCCTTTGGTAAACAGTTATATTTGCATATGTTAACTTCTGCTCCTGTATCTATCATTGGTGTATAATATATATTATAATATCCTTCTATTATTATTTTCATAAGTACATGTATTTTCATATTATTATTCTTTTTATTGTTATCATTTTATTTTTATAAGTAATGATTACATGAGTAGATTCTATTTTATAAGGTTTTAATTCTTCTAACCATTTTAATCCAAATATAATATCTGCTTGTAAAGTTTCACTAATTTCTAATTTTATTTTCATAGGTATATCTGCTATTATTATTTCTTTTTCTATTTCTAATTGTGCTACTATTAGTGCTGGTAAACATTTTTGTTTTGTAGCTTTGTTTATTTCCATTTCTTCTTTATCCAATAATTTATCTATTATATAATTATCTTCTTGTTTAGTATCTATTAATATTAAATGTTCTTTTTCTTCTATTACTCCTATTATGTAATATTTATTTGGGATTATATCATATGCTATCTTTTTTGTATATTCTCTTAGCAATTTTTTAGTTTTTCTAGCTCTTCCTATTCTTTCCTCTACAATTTCTAAATTTTCATTAGTGTCTATTTCTTTATATGAATAATTGTTATTATCTATTATTTTAACAAACTGTTCAAATGGGGTTTCTATCTCTATACCTTTTATTTTACTTTTTGCACTTATCTTGTGTTTAGTAGTTAGTACATATAAATTTTTACATCTAGCTGTACATATTTTACTTCCTGGGGTTAAGGTTATTCCATTAATTTTCCAATATAATACTAATGCTTTATCTATATTTTGGTCTATTAGTGCAACTGAGTAATTAGTGTTTACTGTAAATTTAAACTTTTGGTAAATCAAATTTCCTCTTACTGCTGTTATTACGCTTTTTTCTATAGGTTCTAATATTCTATCATCTGTTAAATATATTTCTATTGGTGTATCTATTCCTTCTTTAAAACAGGCTTTTATAAGTATTTCTATTTCTCCTAAATGCACATATTTAATTTGTTCTTTACTCTTTATTTTTTGTACTTCTTTATTTAATTCTCTTTTATTTATGATTGGTACTTCAACTTTTCCTTGGGCATATTTACAATCTATAATATGTTCTTTTTGGCTAATTATATAGAATTCTTCTCTATTTCTTTTAAAATGATTCTTTATTAGTGGTATATTAAATATTTTTTCTACACTTAAGTCAATTTCTTTTCCTTTTACTTTTTCAAATATATTATTATCGAATATTATTTTTTGTTCTGAATAATCATCTGTCGTATATTCTTCTTGTATAATTTGTATATTTTCTTCAGTCATCACATTGTTCTATTTCATTATCTATTTGATATTCTTCTTCATTATCAGATATTTCATAAATACTATCATCACTTTCTAATTCATAATCTATGTATTCTAATTGTAAGCAAATTTCTTCTTCTATAATTATTTCTGATATTTGTTTTTTACTAGGATTTTTTGATATTTTACAGTCTTTTGCTAAATGCCCTAAGTTTCCACAATTACAACATTTACATTCACTTATACTTTTCCTTTTTTTATATGGGCGTTTAGATTTTGTATAGTACCTTTTTCTTGGGTTTCTATATTTATGTTTTGATTTTTTATATTTTTTAAATCTTTTCTTTTTATATTTTTTGTAATATTGGTCATTACAACCAAATTGTGGTGCTATCTTATCTCTACAACATGCTACATTTTTTCTTATTGTTTTTTCCATTTTTATTTCTTTTCTATATTTTTCACATATATTTGCATACCATTGTTTAACAAATTTTATTCTAGCTCCTAATGTATCTTGTAATTCTGCTTCTTCCCATGCTTTAATTATTTTTGAACTAAATGGTTTTGGTAATTTTGTAAAATATAGTTGCCTTATTCCTGGACTTTCTTGATTATTATAAACTCCTTTATAATAATATTCTTTGTATGCACAAGTATATTCTTCCAAATAACACATATTACATATTTCTAATTTATTCATTAAATTTCTGTTTATCATCTTATCTTTTTGACGTTCTTCTTCTTCTGTTGTCATGCTACTAAATTCATTTCTTATAGCTGTTTCATATTTATAAAGTATGTCTAATGTTGATGTCGTTTCTTTAGCTTGCATATCTTTATTTGATCTTAATGTCTTTTTACTTTCTTCTTCTAAGTTTAAAAACCATAATTTTACTTCTCTTATTAATGTTCTTTCTATGTATCCTGGTACTTCTGTTATACTAATTTTATTGTCTATAATTTGTTTTGATATATGACCTATCCATAATTGTATAGTTTGATTTATATCTACTACACAGTCTAGATCTAGATATTCAGGATGTTCATTTATTTGTCTAGGACTCCATTTTTGTATATTTAGTCTTTTATTCCATAAAGTTTTTTCTCTATCTGAATTCGTATAATCTAGGGTAATTAATTGTGGTTTTTTATGTTTTAGATATACTCTTGGATTACTGCTACTACTAGGTTCTTCTTTTATTTTTTCATCATAGTTTACTTCTACTTCTGTATTTTCTATTAATTTCTTATTCTTATCTATATTAGTTATTATTTCTGTATATGTTTCACTTATTTCTGATTCACATATATCTGAATTTTGATCTATTTCCATATTTTCCTCTTCTATAGTTTCTATACGTAATTCCATTTTATTTTCATTTTTATTTTCTATTTCGGTATTTTCTTGGTTTTCTGTAAGTTTTTGTTTATATTGTTGTATTTCTGTTAATAGTTTTTCTTCTTCTTTTCGTTTGCATTGTTTTTCATATAATTCTTTTAATGTTTGTAATTCTTTTTCTAGTTCTTTAATTCTATCGTTTCTTGTATCAGTTATTTGTTGTATATTTTTTATTTCTTTTTGTCTATCTATTTCTTCATTTTCTTTTGCTATTCTTACCATAGCTGTCAAACTATCTTCTAATTTCTTCTTTTTCTAACATTAAATATAATTGGTTACCTATCTTCTTATATTTTCTTCCTAGATTTGAGAATACTATTTTTATTTTTAGTCCGTCATAATTTTCATATGTTTTTTCATTTATTGCAAATTCTTCCTTATTCATGTTTATGTATGTTCTAATCTCTGTTTTAGGTGAATAATATACTTATATTCTAATGAGGATATTTTTGTGATTAATTTATCTAGTTCGTGGATTTCTTCTGTAGTTTTGATTATTTGTTTATTTAATCTTTTGTATGTCATATATAAAGATTTTAATTCATGTTTTATCTGTTTATAAATTAAAGTGTTTTTATGAGGTCTTCTCATCTGTTAAATTTTATTAAGTTTAGCTCGGTGATTTTATAATTATTTTTAATAATTAGCTTTTTAATTTTGTAATTGACTTTTTTAATCATTAGCTTTGATACCAATGTGGGGGGTAGGTCGGAATTTGGGCTATGTTTAATTTTTGTCATAGACTTTTTATTAAGTGAATGCTTTTTTGTAATATTCATCTTCTTTTTCCTTCTTATGTAGAATAATTTGGGCTCCTTCTATAAGCATTTTAAAGTATTGTAGGTCCTGTGTTTTAAAATACATTTCTAAATATATTTTTATAATTTGTTCCCATGAATCTATTTCAGTTGATATTTCTTTCCATAGTTGAAAATATTCTTCGTTAATCATTTTATGTTAATCACTATTATAGTCTAATGAGTATATGTAATCTAAATAATCTGTACTTTGTATTATATGTCTTATGTCGTCAAACCATTCTTGTTTTAGTAAGTGATTTATCTCGTCTTCCTCGTATTTTAATATTTTTTCCCATATTAATTTTCTTAGATTAGGTTCGTTTATTTTTTCTAATATTTTAAAAATAAGTGTTTTATAATTATCGTCAAAATAATTGTTATCAACTACTATGGTTATTGGATTTGTTATGTTCATATTTATTATTTTTGCTCTTATCAAATTATTTATCATTCCTGCCTTCCATGTCTACCATATGGTACTCTTATGATAGCTTATTATGACCTAAAGTATTCATCTTTTATTATCTTGTCACTACTAGCATGATACCTTTTTCAGATATTATCTTCCTAAACAGCGCCTCAACAATTAGGTACTCCCCTAACACGGCCTTCTTGCCTTCACCGGTTTCCCTCTTTTGGATGGCATAGTTCTGGAAGTTTTCTCCTACTTTTCTCTATGCTAGTAAACTAGATAACAAAATATTGAATAATCTTAAATCATAATAACAAGCATAAGCATATCACATAATATAATATGGTTGACAGGAATTAACTAATTTAGCTAAGCATATTTATCAATATCATAATTATTGTTATCATAAATAAATATCAATATATATTATATGAATATCATAATATTATAAGTAAAATGGCATGAATATGATCATACCTGTGATAGGTTTGCATTTCCTGCTAAGTTTTGCTCCATAACTTGGGGATTGAAAGATAGGTTTTTATTGATAATATAAATTTTTTACAAACTTAGAAATATTAGAGAGTTTTTGAGAGGATTGTTGGATTTCCCGATGATCCTTTCTTTACAAATGGCTATCTATATATACAAAGCTCCTAAGGACTAACAATGCAAAATAAGAAAGATAATTTACTATGTTAGTCCTAATTATTTACATGTCAGTCCCCGACATATCTTTTCTACTTTAAGTCGCTTTCTTTATCTCTTTATCCTTATCTCTTTGTCTTTATCTCTTTTTCTTTATCTTCTTTTAGTCATAGTCATCCACTTGTTTTTGTCTCTTTCTTCCTTTTTCAAAAGTAGATTCTTCCATCAATAAGTGATTCCTTTTTAATTATCATCCGTCCACGTATCTCTATTTCTTTTAATCTATGTTGACTGCTGGTATGTAGTTGCTTATTCCGCTGCATCTGCTACATTCATGTTCCGTATATTTTGTTCCAATAGTTTTGCAATATTGCTCTAAGCTGTCTTCTGAAATAAATCCTTTTCTGATGGATTTTGTAACTGGTTCATGCTCCGGCTTAAGTAGTGATATAGCCCATTGTTTAACTTCTAATTTATCCATATACCGAAATTCTTTTGCTGTAGAATAAATTAATAAATGGTTCCTTGAATGATACTTCCATATATAATTTGTTTCGTCATAAGCATTGGATAACTCCGCTAATATAGTGCTAAGTCCTATAATTCTTTTGTTTGCATAAAAGTCTGGTATCTCGTTTTTCTGTATAATTGGTTGTTTTGTAATTTCTTCTGGGATAATATAATCCTTTGTCATACCTATCTTTATAACTGTAATGACAGGTTTTATCTTGTCAAATAATATTTCCGCTGGTGCCGAATAAAATTTGATGTAAAATAGCTGTCCTTTTGTAACTCTTTTGTAGTTCATAAATGCTTGGTATAATTCTGGTATATGTACGAGCTCATTTCCAGTAGTTGTGTATACTATCGATATAAGTCCATATGAATAACATGTTGCCACTAAATTAGGTTTTGTTCCTGGTAAAGCAATTAATTTATTGTAATTTTGTAATTTATTAGTAATGTATCCTTGATGGTTTTTTAATTTTTCTGGTGATTCAATAGGTTGGGTGTTTAAGAAAGTTTGTATTTTATCAAGATTTTCTATGTAAGTTCGGGTTATATGGTTGTATGTCTTTTTTGTCTGGCTAATTGAAGTTGCATAAGTATGTATCTGAGGTGGTACGAATAATTCGTTTTTTGGTATGTTTGGTGGCACATAAGGTTTATCAAATACCTTATTCAAGTTGTAATTTTTTCTTTTGGTAATAGTTGTAAATGATTCTTTAGTATCTGCTGTACCTGCATCAATAGATAGTTTGTTAGTAAGTTGGATTTTTAGGTGTTTCCCATCGTCACCTTCTAGATCTGGTTTTTTAGAGTGCTCCGACTGCACTACTAGCTCTGGTTTTTTACTGTGGTCCGACTCCACATATCTTTCCTCCATGAGGGATACTCTGCTGTTAAGCATCGTAATTTGTTCTAATAACTTTTCCATAAGTATTGTGTTTGTAAGTGTTTCTTCAAAATCTGTCTGTACTGCCTTGTCTTGATAGGTAGTCTGCAATAACATTCTTGTCAGTCTTAATTACTTCAATAGTAAAAGTAAAATTTAAGATATTTAATACTAATCTTCTAATTTCCTTTGTTGTAACTGAGTCTTGTACCTTTTTTGTTAGCCACCATTTAACTTGTGTGTTATCTGTTCTAACAATAAATTTATTATATACAATATATGGTTCAAACGGTAATAAACATTTATATAAGGCAAATAATTCTTTTCTATTAATTTCCCATTTTACCTCTGGTTCCGTAAATGTTCCTGTATAATATCTGCAGTGATGTTCTAATTTATTATTTTCATATTTATATTTTAATACTCCACCGTAATTATTTTCACTTGCATCTGATTCTACTATGTAATTAAATTTTTTGTTTTCATCTGGAAAACATAATTTTGGTAATTGTTGACATTTTTCTTTTATCTTTTTAATATGTTTTTTATCTTCTTCATTATATTCTATATCTTTTTTCAATTTTCTTTGTAAAGGTTTTAAATATTCAGCTAATCTAGGTATATATTCTCTTGCTTGGTTTACTAATCCTAAAAACGATTGTAATTTCTTTTTTGTATCTAATATTTCTTCTGAATTTATAATTTTTTGGACTATATGTTGTTGCATTTTAATTCTATTTTTATCTACTTGTATGCCTAGGAATTCTATTTGATTTTTCATAATTTCTGCTTTATTTTTACTTAAACTTATACCTGATTCTTCTACTATGTTTATAAATTGTTATAGTAATTTTATATGTTCATCATATGTTCTTGAATATAATAGTATATCATCTATGTATACTATGCAGTTATGTAATCTTGTGAAATAAGTATCCATAAAATGTTGAAATCTACCTGGTGCATTTTTATATCCAAATGGTAATACATTCCATTCATAAAATCCTTGTGGTACCGTAAATGCTGTTAATCTTTTAGATTCTTCTTCTAATTTTAAATGGTAAAATCCTAATTTACAATCAAATTTACTAAAATAATTATATCCTTGTATTTGTCTAATTTTAGTATTTTATTTGGAATTGGATAATTATAAGTTTTAGTTTTTGCATTAAAGTTTCTATAATCTATAACCATTCTACTTTTTCCTCTTTTTTGTTCACTATGTTTATTAACAATAAATGCTAGGCTAGTATGTTTACTATTACTTTCTTGTATATATCCTTTTTCTAGTAATTCTGTTATATGCATCTTAAATTCCTTTAAGTCATCAAAATTATATTTTAAAGGTTTCTGAGTTATTATACTATTTTCATCTATTAGTTCTATTTTTATAGTTGTTTTATGTTTATTCCATCCTTTTAATGGATCTTCACTATATAATTGTTCTAGTTTATTTTTTATTGGACTCAGTTTATCTATTGTGAATATTATATATTCTATATTATTGGTATTATTTGGCATATTTTCTAAACCAAATGTCATTGTTTTTACGACATTTGACATCAAATGTCATTGTTTTATGGCATTTTGTTCTTAAATATCGTTAAATTCTTTATTTTCCAACATTTGTTTCAAATGTCCCCAAATTAATGTCGTCGTATGTACATTTTCTTGTAGTGGCATGTAGTAATTGAAATACTTGAATCATGTTATCATCCATGTCTAATGTAGTAATTCTAGATGTGTTGATGGATTATGGTCTATGGATCTTGAAGGGCAATGTGTGAGAATTATTCATGATTACGAGGGTTATGTATATGCTTTAAGAAAACTTTGAGAGTAAAGTGAATATGATTATGATCTAGTTGTTGTTGTGTTGGAAGGTTATCCTCATATACACACTTCTGTGTGATTATGATATGATGTGAAAGGATTTCTCACGATATGATTATTCTAAGGTTAAAAGGCTATTCTCACCTATTAAATCTATGAGCTATAGTACGATTTATGTTGGATTGAGTGTCAATACATTCTTCCATGAATATAAACTTAAGTCGAGACTTAATATGTAATCTATGGTAATTTATGCTTAGCATCGAGTGGATATGAATATGAGATGGAAGCTTTTACACTAGTTGAGTCTGGCTTTCCAAATGGGTTCCTTCTACCTTAGTTGATTTCGGGTTCCCAAAGTATGCATCTCATTAGGTGGAAACCTTCTACCTTAGTTGAGTTCGGGTTTCTAGTAGCAATCTCCTTTTCCCATAAACTATGTTCCCTCATAGGTATTTAGCTAGTGGATCCATCTAAGCTAAGAGTATGGTTCTACCTTAGGAAAGTAGGACGACCCCTTTTTGATGTGGGGTAGAAACCAGATTTCGTGGTAAGCTCACATGGTTTGTGTGGGTTAAGGCTAATTCCCCATTATGATAGTATGAACAAGAAGATAAATTATGAACTATAGTTACTCAAGAAGCTCTACCTAAGTATGGGTGGGATTATGAGATCTTATTCATGCATTGCACAATTATGATTTAAGGGTATGTATGACATTTTCATCTTATGGTATGATGATCTATGAGTTAATTATACTTATGACTTATGTTTTTTCCATTATCTTCAAAATGATGCTTTAACTTAGTAAATTGGATGCATTCAACAAAAATGTCCCTTTTAGCATGTTTTCATGATTTTATGCATGGCTGTCACACTTAGTGCATTTTTGTACTTACCCATATTTTCCTACATTTTTCCATATGTAGGGTCCAGTTCTTAAGGTGATCTTCATTTGGTTCAAGCCTGGATTCACACTATTCTCCTAGATTGTGGTAAGTCCTCATCATTCGAGGATGGGTGTTTCATTTGTAGTTCCTTTCTTGTATTTCCATTTTGGGATTATGTTGTAAGGGTTGTGACCCTATTTGATTCCCCTATTGTAATAGATAGCTATATTGAGACAAGTCTAGACTTCCGCTTTCCTTTATAAAAATTTTGGACTTGAAATGCGTTTTTATTCTTAATTGTTTTATACTTATGATATGATATGCTAAGTGGCATCTATGTTGCCTTTCGGGGTTCTATGTGACGTGTTACATCTAGAGGGTATCCCTGGGTCGTGACAGACGAATATGTCCTGAGTCCTACCAGAGTCTCCCCCACTACCCCCGAACCACGAGGAATAGGTTCCAGCAAGTTATTACATCTAGTGACAAGGTCGAGGTCACTACCCCCCAGTCTGAGGAGGGGGCTTCATGTGTAGGAGTGTCGCACTCCAACTTCTATTCAAGAGACACGTCCACTTCATCTTCCACTTTCGATCGCACAAGGGATGCACATGTACCACCTAGAGCTGAGTTAGTTCCTAGTGCCACCGAGTTAAATAAGTGGTATGTTGAGGGTATTACCAGATTTCCATTGAGGGGAAGGCCCTAAATAAGTAAGAAAAGGTAGCCCGTCCAATTAATGATGAGCGGCGGGTTTTCACAGGGAGTCTACACACTATGCCCTCCATCTATGCCTTATTTCAGCAACACTTATGCAACTGGATGGCTGAGAGTCTAGGGCGATATAGAGACGAGATGGCGCATGAGTTCTACGCTTTATATGCTGCCACTATCACTAGTGCCTTGCCATCACAAGCTAAGGCTTTAGCCCAGCCAGGTCTTGTGACTACCACGGTACAGGACCTGTCGGTTGACATCTCGAAAACCACCATCCACAATTTTATTTACAACCAACACACACTTTTCATATCAATACGATGGAGTACGATTACAGGATGTTCATCGTTCAAGGTTGTTCTTTCAAAGACTCCAAGTAGAGGGAATCATTACTTAGGTGAATGACCCGCCAAATTATTGAGGATGGATAGAGCACCGAGTGGATGCAAAATATGCAGTTGCCAATCAGGAAAGTGACTCGTAGTTTTGGGGCCAACTTTTGGTAGTCCATCAGTCGTACCAGATTGTCCCCCACACAGGCAGACAATGACATTTCTTAGGACCGGGCAGTGATGCTTGTTGTATTACTAGCGGGATTGGAGGTTGAATTCACTCGAAATATTTTTCTCATGATCTATGAGAGAGCTTTCTAGAGGACTATGACCATACCCTTCCCACGCTTGATCTATTGGTTATGCAGAGATTCTACTGTGCCAATATGGCACTGTAATAGATTGATCGAGGTGACCAAGACGGTTGATGTAAGGCTCATCCAGGTTGATACTAACCCCGCTACCCTGCGTCAGAGTACACTAGTTATCGTTCCTCCCCTGGGTGATGATTTAGTTTGAGAGGTTGAGCATGTTGCAGCGGCATGGACTGATGATACTTTTGCCCCTCCTACTACCACAGATACATAGTTTTCCCCTTCCACCGCCACTAGCCAAGTTGTTAGGTCAACCTGAGCCACTCCTTATTCTAGTGCACTTTAGTTCCTCTGCCCGAGTCCAAAAGTTGGAGACCCATATAGAGATCCTATTGTAGCACATGAGGCTCTGCATGCAACACTCTATAGAGGAGTCCAAGGCTCGTATAGATCAAATGATAGATGGGAAGATTTAGGCAGTCCATAAGCGCTTTGATGCATTTGAGCTGAGTGTTTTATATAGGCCTTTCCCTACTATTTATTTCACCACCTTCCAGATGGAGTTGGCTAGCCTCTGTGCTGATGTTGATGCCCTGTTATCGCTGAGGTTTTACCAGAGAACCATCCGAGGTTGTAGAGGATGAGGTGGTGATGTATGCTCTTTTTGGCGATACTATGCCACCACCTGACCCTTCTCATATAGTTGGGAAGCATCAATGTTCCTCCGATCACACTTCTGACACTGAGGATACACGACGAGTGAGGAAGAGGAAGTGCCAGCAGTTGGAAGCAGCGCAGAGGCAGTCTATCATTGATGAGAAAATGCAGCCGCAGCGTGCCCGTGAGATTGGTGTTGGCCCGTCAGGTTTGAGGGGCGCTACTGTGGGTGCTCCTATTGTTAGTGAGGGCACTACTAATTGTGTCCCTAGTATTGATCCAGCAAGTTTCGGAAAACCGGACCCACCATCTTCTTGATGGGTCTTCGGCGCATATGTACCACAAGTTTGCTTCACCCTATGCTTTACTTTTATATTTTGTGCACTGAGGGAAATTGCACCATATTTTTTTAGGAGTGGGGTAAATGTGTTGTGAGTGATAGGGTAAAATCTGAGTAACCCAACTTATAACCCTCCCTTGGGGTTTTCTTGCCCATAACCCTTCCTTGGGGTTTTCTTGTCTGTGTTCTTTTTCCCCAAAGGACTAATTTACTTTTATGTTGAACCGACATGTTTAGGATTGTATTTGTAGAATTAAGTAGAACAATGAAAGCATGATGGAATAAGAGCATAAAATTGATTCCTGTCCAAAATTTTAAAATGTGCTAGATCTATGGGTTTAATAAGTTGAATGTGTTAAATCTTTATGTGACATGATAAGGAACCGGTATGATAGCATAACTTAAGCTGAAAAACTTGAACTGGGTGATTCAACAATCTAATAATGAAACAATGTGCCAAGAGTGTGTGAGTAGATTTTGTATGGTCATGGAGTACGTGTCAATCTAGAACTTGCCGTGTTGGTCTTGCTAAGATAATCTAGGCTAGAAGTTGGGAAATGATCATAGGCCCTTGTTCAAATAAGTCCACTTAACCTAAAAGTCAATCAAAAGAAATAAATGCTCCTTTGATCCAAATATTTGAGCCTAACGAATACCAATTCTTTCAATACACCTAACTCACCTTCCCTAAAAAAATTGTTTTGGCCCTGGTCCCTCCTTTGACATGTGCGCCTTGATATAAGCCAAAAGCCTAAGCTGAGGGTGGCTAGTTCAAAAGTTACCTTAATGTTTTCCCTGATCTGACCTCGGATATTGTGCACCTTAACTCATATAAAATACATGAGTTGAGGGTGGCTATGAAAAATGAAACCAAAAGAAAAGGGTATGAAATGAGATGTGTGTAAAAGAAGGAAAAGGATAGAGAAAAATGTGACTGAATTTTAAAGGAACAAAAAGAATGAAAAAGATGTCAGAAAACAATGAAAGAAGAAGTAAAAGAAAAAGAAAAAGTGGAAAAAGGTGAATGAAAAATTCAAGTCACATCTGTGCTGATGAAAGTCAAAGTCAAGGAAAAGAGCAAAAACTAAAAAAAGTCGAAATTGGTTGAGAAAAGAGATAAATAGCCAATGTAATGTCAAGGAGGGCAGAAAAGTCACTAAAACTAACCAAATGTACCCTACCTTACCCTGAATCTATGTTACAATCTAATAAAGTCTTGTAGTGATCCTAGTGACTAGATTGAAAAGTTTGTGCAGTGAAACTAAGGGCAAGCCTATGGTATTTAGCACTGAATATATTTGAAGTCACTTTTGAGCGTGAGTGTTGAATGAATCCTAAAATATGAAATTCAGATTTATTGTGTGAAAAAGGATTTCTTTTGAAGTGAGGGTACTAGTTACATTGTTGGAGAATTGGTACCTTGGTGATTGTTGAAAAGTGTATGTTGTGATTTCTATTGGTTTGTCTATGTCATATGTTGATCCACATGAGTTAGCTTGTTGAGTCTAGAAGAAAAGATTTGCACTAAGTGATGGAATTGACTGAGAAAGCCATGTGGTTACTCGAGTTTTTATCTTTTCTTCTACATGAGTGTCTTTTTAGAGTTTTAGTGTGTCGCTTGAGGACTAACAACAAGTTTAAGTTAAGGGTTTTTATATACTATGAGTTTACAATATTTTTGATGTGTTTCACTTAGTGTTTGTGTGTGTCTTGGACTATTTTATTATTAAAATTTATGGTTTTCATCCATTCTTTGTAGGAAATTGGTTCAGAAGTGGTTGAGAGAGAAAAGCACTGAAATGGTAGCAACAACAGTCAACGGAGCCAAACCATGAACCGTAGTTCTATTTACAGGCCGTAGGTGGATGATCGTAGGTCTTGATCAGAAAGTGGATTTTCAGTACTCGAACCATGGTGTGACAGGAATCCACTGATCGTAGGTGGGACCGTCGCTTGAAAGTGTTGAAATATTTTCTAAGTGCTGAACCACGGAGGGGAACCACAGACTATAGGTTTATCCACGGTCCGTAGGTCAATGCCGTCAATCAAAATCTGAATCTGACCCAATTTTCCTTATTTTGTTTTCCTAGTTGGTTTAGGACTTTAGTACAATAAATATTAGTTTTTTTTTTTTTGGGGGGGGGGGGGGTTAGACATTATTGTAAACTTTTGGTTTTGGTGTTTTGGAATTAATTTTCAAACTCATAGCAATTTAATTTCAAGAAGTTGTTTTATACAATTTCAGTTTGATTTTCAATTCAAGATTTAGGTTTCATCTATTCTATTCATAAGTTAATGAATTCTTTTACTTGAAATATGAATTGTGAATTCTCAAGCGTGAGTAGCTAAATACACAACTAGGGTTGTGGGAAGCATGAGCAATTAACAATGTATGGATGATAACTAAGCAATTCTTGAATAGTGTTCATGCCTATATTGTTAATCTTTTTGTTTAGAAATCTTTCAAGCGGTGCACATTGTTAGAACTCTCCTCATTCCTACTTGACCTTACCAAGGGGGTAATGAATGAAAAAAAGATTTCACAACAGAAATTTAGTTAAGGATTTATTGTTATCTAATAGTCTGATTTTAATCAATTGATGTTAGGGTGAAGACCCAACTAAATTGACACGATGAGTTATATGGGGTAAAGGTAAAGGTTAATAAAGCACACATTCGTAGATTTACCAAATCGCAAGCGAAAGTTCCTATGATGATTACCAATCACTTAGGGTTACATAACTTATTAGCCTTGCATGTCAAACAATAGGATAGGATTAGTGTTATTAGGATTACTGTCTTAAGAGCTTGTGGGGAACACGTATGCCCTAGTTTCCATCTTATATTGATATCTCAAATTGTGAATTTTGTTCACTTCTTACTTAATCATTTGAATCAACAATCTGTTATTTATTTGCAATCTCCCCTATTTACTTTCCTCAGATATAGTTTGACTAAACGGAGATAATAATGAGTTAAGTTTACGTCTGAACCATATTCCTCGTGGGATCAACCCCAACCTACAAGTTGTGTTCTTTATTTGGCAACGACCGTTTATACTTCTTTAGGTAGGTGTAATTTTGACGTATCAATAAACATACTCTTTCTTAGGTTTGAGATTATTGCTCAAACTATCCTCTTAAAAGAGGTGTCTGCTCTGAAATATCTTTGAAACTCATTGCTTATTTAGAATACATAATTTCTCTTTACTCAATGTAAAAATACATTCTGGGTTGAGATAATTACTCAAAAGGGTCTTCTTTAAAAGGTAACTGCTCTGTACTCAATCTTTCTTTAATCTCTTTTAACTTTTCTCAAAATAATATCCTCTTTCGTCATGTAAAAATGAAACAATTGAGAAAAACTTAGTTCCCTTATTCTCTTGCTTAAATCTTAGTTAAGCACTTTCTCAAACTCCTCTTTACTTTTTCAAAACTTAGTTTAAACAATTATATTTTCTTTAGAAGATTCTCAATAAGAACTCAATGAATACTTAGAAAATAGGGTTAATGCTTAAAAATATACATGAACATTCAACTCAAAAATCTCAATGTAAGATATAGCAACTCAATAATAAGAAATAGAATTCAATAATTAGTAACTAAAGAACACATAATTCAAGAAAAACAGCTGGACCCTGCAGGAACTAAAAATTCATGCTACAAAATGATAAATATCCAAGTAATAAGAAGATAAATTTTTCCAAGACTATTTTCAGCAAAAATATATTTTGAACATGGATATACATGCAGCAGATTCAACGGTAGCTATGTGTACTTGTTTCTAGCTACGTGGCATAAATTATCAACCACATATGGTCATTATCAATTGTGTGTAACAGTTAGTAGCTATGTGTAAAAAGAATAATTGTGTAGTAGTTTATTCACACATGTAAAATATATAACATAAAAAGTTAGATTAGTCAGCACTGGATCTTCGATATGCTCAACTATATCAATGAAAATTTCTTTACTAATGCTGTTAATGACATTGATGGAGTTGTCTTAGCAGGTGCAAATTGCACCACCAGATCCACAATTCATTGAATTATTACTATTGAACTATGCATCTTATTAAATTGGTCAAATTCACTAGGACTCCTTTCAAAAAAAAAAAAGAACTAGTTTGATTTTTATCAAGGATTAAATATAATTTATTTTTACTTTATCTTTTAGTTCTAACATATTTATCTTATCCTTATTTTTATTAGGGATCCGACAATCTGTATCATGGTGTCTAGTTTTTCCGCAATTCCAACACGTATTAGTGTTGCTATTACTTTTATAATCTAATTTAAATATTTTTATTAATGAGGTTTGTCATGTTTATTCCTATAATATTTACGATGGTATTTACCCTTTTTAGAATCTTTATTTGAAGGGGCAGATAATTTGGTATATCCAAAGTCTTTACAAAAATCTCCTCATTCATTTTGTGATAATTACTATCATTTTTTAATTGATATTTAAATGTCATATTTGTATATAATTTTAATTCAGTAATATTTATAAAACTTATGAGGTCACCATCGGTTAATTGATTATACAGAATTTTCCCCTGAAACCAGTCTTTAAATTTTATCCTAGCCCTTTCAGCAAATAGTAATAGTAAACAACTAATAATTTTTTTCCTTGCAATAGTCATGATTACAGTCTTTTCTAACAATAGCTTTATTGAGTAAAATATCTTATATACAACCAAAAATTGTCTAACTTTGGACAAGATAGATTAGATAATATTTCTAGACTTTTATCTAGAAAGAGTCTAGTTTAACCTATAAAATGTTTAGCTATAATATAAATTAAGCTGGTGGCATCTTCCAAGATTTGATTTTATATGGTTTTCCTCAAATATTAATTCCTAATAAATGGGTTAATAGTTTTAGCATTTAATATTCCTTTCCTATTATCTTTCGAGAAATAATTATTGCACCAGTTTTTTGATGTGCCAATAAACCCAAATGTAATTAATATGGTGCGGTCGGTATAATAAGTTTGGATTTTGGTAGTTACTGTTCTTCCACTTATGTTCTTAGTTTTATTCCTTAAAGAGGAGAAATGAGGGAAGATTCATGGTGTTCATCGAAGGTTGTTTCTCCAAGGGTTTGATACCTATGAGGTATGCGAGTTCTCATAGTGTTGGGTTTGTTCACCCACTTGCCAATCATGCTATTTTAATGAAATTTCGTTCTCATAGTCGAAGGATTTGAGTTCTTGATGAGTTTTCTTGAAATTTCATTTGTAATCTTAATTGCTCGGATTTTAATGAGTTCTTGAGATAAAAGTTAGTGATTTGAGGGTGGTTTTAAGTAGATTATTGTGTAGCTATGTTGGGTATTCGAATCTAAGTTATTTGGGAAGAAACCATTCGATTCTAGGAGAATTAGGGTCAGAAAATGAGAAAGAAATTCATTGGAGTTTTAAGGGCAAGGGCTGGCACGTCGCCCCACCAATGTGCCAGCAGAGGGTGTCTCTAGGATAAGGGTTGGCGCCCTACGCCACTCAGTGCGCCATGGTCGCCTGCCCCACCCATTCTTCGTCGTTTAGCCACTCTTAATTCATTCAAAGTGTACCTTTGCTCCCTTTTGATTCTAACTACTCTAACCTACTTCTAAAAATCTAGAAATCATTCATAGCATGAATCATGACCTTAAATTCATAATTCAAATTCATGGTAGAGCTAAGAGTCAATTCTTGAAAGTTCTTCGAGTCATTTTAAAAAGTCTTTTCACAATCTCTTAAAAATTATCGTAAGATTTGGGCATTTGAGTTTGAGGAAGAGTAGAGTTGAGTTCATTTTCTTTAAAATGATATATGGGAACTAAATATTCCCAAGAGAAATGTTTTTGCATTTAAGAAAAGAAGAAATGCGAATTTCCAAAAGAGTTCATGAGCATTTTTGAGTACTATCTCTTTTAAGAGAAACATTTTGTGTAATAATCTTAAAATAGAGGAAGAACAAATGTTTTCTTTAAAATATATGAGCTAAGCTATATTTTGGGAAAAGTATTGAGCACCGATATAGAGGAGAGTTCTAACAACTCACAACCCCCATAAACAATGTGGCCAACGTGGGTAAAAATGGTCATACTTTTTAGAACATTCCTTATTGCTTTTTAGCATAGATTAGTAGATCCACTTAGTTTAGGGGTTCTACACCCCGACAAAGTATAGGACAGTTTTGGTAGCGTCGGCGAGACGATGTATCATCACATAGCTCATAGTGATGGTTGTCGGTTAGAAAATCTGTCAAAAAAAGTTTACCTTGTATTTTTACATACAAACTGAGATATATTGTATTTTTCAATACATTGAGTTGCTATCTATAGTTAAAAAAGCTTTTCTTTATATCACATTATTTTTATTGACTTTATATTGAAATGAGTTGATTTGAGACGAGGTATGTTGTTTCTTCAGTTCCACTAAAGCTTATGTCATGTTTACGATTTCCCTCTACATGCTCGTACATTTCATGTACTGATGCCATTTAACCTGCATCTTTTATGATGCAATTACAGGTAACCAGGATCAACATCTAATGCTTCGTTGATCCAGTTGAGTTCTAAAGTTGTTGGTGAGCCTCCTTGCTTCTGGAGGATCCGTTATTTTCTTTCATTTATTTAA
Source organism: Solanum bulbocastanum (assembly GCA_037074985.1). Classification (NCBI taxonomy): domain Eukaryota; kingdom Viridiplantae; phylum Streptophyta; class Magnoliopsida; order Solanales; family Solanaceae; genus Solanum; species Solanum bulbocastanum. The sequence goes on along the minus strand of CM073606.1, from coordinate 14,370,544 downwards.
GTTGTTAGGATGATCTAGGGTCTTGTCCCGACATCCCTCATAGCATTAGAGGCTTCATAGATAGATAGACATAGTTTATGAGTCTTTTCATTTTCAATTGCTTATGTTGAGACTTGAGTTGCCTATTTGGCTATTTGAATATTTTATTTCTATAATGTTCTGAATGTTTCTTTGAGACATTGAGTAAAGTTATGCTTTTGATTTTATCTTATTAATGAGTAAGTCTTCCGCTAAGAGTTAAGTCAGGCCAAGGGTTCATTTGGGGCAAGCAATGGTTCTCGAGTGCAAGTAGCATCCTGGGTGTAGGCTCGGGGCATGCCAAACTTGGTATTAGAGCCCCGAGTTCAAGTGTCCTACGGTTTCTATGATGCCATGTCTGTTGAGTTCTAGTTATCGGTTTGAAGCGCGCCACATCTATAATTAGGAGGTTGCGATATTTAGAAACTATTTCACTTCCTTCATACTCCTTTTGTGTGATAGAGTTCATCTCTATAAAATTTTCTTTCTAACTCATGCTTGCACATATCCTTAAGATCATGCCTCTATGAAGACCTATTTGAGGTCGTCCTTCTAGGAGGAATGTCGATCTAGAGGATCAAGGGGTACCCAATGCACCAAAAGTTCAACCCCAAGGAGAGGTCAGAAATGCGGAATTTCAAGATGCTATTCGGATGTTGAGTCAAGTTGTGGCTAACCATGATGGGCAACAGAGAGGGAATCGATAGGATGTGGCTCATATATACAGTATATGTGAGTTCTTAAGGATGAATCCTCCAGACTTCACCAGTTAAAGTGCCACTGAGGATCCAAAATATTTTATAGAAGAGTTGCATATAGTTGTTTAGGTTGTGCATGCTATTGATGCTGAGCGAGTGAAACTAGTTGCATACCAATTAAATGGTGTTGCTAGAGTATGGTACGATCAATGGAAGAAGAGTTGAGCTACGGGTGCACCAATTGTGAGATGGGATTTTTTAAAGAGGCCTTCATGGGGCATTTCTTTCCTTGTGAACTAAGAGAGGCAAAGGTAAGGTAATTCCTCACTAAAGCAAGAAACTATGAGTGTGCATGAGTGTAGCCTCAAGTTCACCTAACTTTCCTGCTATGCTCCAGAGATGGTTGATGATATGAGGAGCAGGATGAGTTTTTTTGTTTCTAGGTTGTCTCTTCATTCAAGGAAAGAGGGTAAGGCAACTATGTTGATAGGATATATAGACATAACAAGACTTATGATCCATGTGCATCAGGTTGGGGAAGATAAGCTGAGAGATAGAGAAGAGTTTCGAAACAAGAAAGCTAAGACTATTGGAAATGAATCTGGACAACAGAAGAGTAATGTGAATCGGTAATCTTTCCAAAAAAATAAAAATGGACCTGCTCCATCGTCTTCTAGTTCACCTGCACCAAGGAACAAAGGTGAGTCCAAGAATCATAATTCACAAAATTTTAGAGCTAGACTTGCACAGTCTGAAGGTAGTGTGGCACAAGGAGGTAATGAGACTCTTGCATCTGCTAAGTGTGGTAGGAACAACCCAGGAGTATGTCTTGATTGCTCCACTGGTTGTTTCAAGTGTGGTCAGAATGGTCACCTATGAGAGAGTGCTCTAAATACAGGTAGGAAAATGTAATGGGGAAATAGAGCTCAATCTTCTTCAGGGGCTCTGCCAGACAGAGCTGAAACTAGAGGAGCCACTTTAGGGACACGCAGAGGAGCAAACCATCTATATGCTATCACATGTTTCCAAGAGAAAGAGAATTGGCAAGATGATGTCACTTTTATGATCAAAGTCTTTTCTTTTGATGTATACACATTGCTAGATCCAGGTGCAAATCTATCCTTTGTGACTCCATGTATAGCTATGAGGTTCAATATTATTCCCGAACAACTTCTTGAGCCCTACAGTATTTCTACACTTGCTGGTGAGTCTATTCTGGATGAGAGAGTTTATTGTGATTATGTCATTTCTATCAATTAAAAGGACACCATAACTGACTTAGTCGAGTAGACATGGTAGATTTTTATGTTATTCTAGGTATGGACTGGCTTCATGCCTAGTTTTCCTTAGTCGATTGTAGAACTTGAGTTTTTAAGTTCTAGTTTCTTGATGAGCCACTTATAGAGTAGAGTCATTTTATTTCATACCTTAAGGCAAGAAAGTTAGTTTCCAAGGGGTGCATCTGCCACTTAGTATGAATTAATGACTCTAGTGTTCAGAGACCACCTGTTCAGTCAGTTCCAATTGTGAGTGAGTTTCCAAAGTTTTTTCCAGATGATCTTCCCAGAGTCCCTCCTCGGAGAGAAATAGATTTCGGTATAAATATTCTTCCTATACACGTCCTATGTATATTTCACTATATAGAATGACTCTTACTGAGTTGAAAGAGTTAAAAGTGTAGTTCAAAGACCTCCTTGAAAAAGGCTTTATTCGAACAAGTTTCTCACCTAGGGGCACTCCAGTCTTATTTGTGAGGAAGAAAACTGGTTCTCTTAGAATGTGTATAGATTATCGTCGGTTGAAGAAGATCGCTATCAAGAATAAGTATCATCTTTAGAGAATTGATGATCTCTTCGATCAACTTCAGGGTGCTACTTCTTTTTCTTAGATAGACCTCAGATCTGACTATCATCAGTTGAGAGTAAGAGAAAGTGACATCCTTAAGACAACTTTTCAGACCCGCTATGGTCATTATGAGTTTCTAGTCATGTCTTTTGGTTTTACTAATGCTCCTGCAGCATTCATGGACCTTACGAACAGAGTTTTTAAGCCTTATCTCGATATGTTTGTTATCGTATTCATTGATGACATTATAATCTATTCAAGAAATGAGGAAGATCATGCTAGTAATCTCAGAATAGTTCTCCAAACCCTAAAGGATAACGAGTTGCATGCCAAATTTTGCAACTGTGAATTTTGGTTTGAGTCTGTGGCATTATTAGGCCATATTATTTTTGGTGATGGAATTCGAGTCGACACTCAAAATGTTGAGGCAGTACAGAACTGGCCTAGACCTGATACGCCCAAAACACCTTCTTAAAGACTATAAGAGGTCGTTGCCTAATAAAAAACCCAACTTGTAGGTTGGGGTCGATCCCACGAGGAATATGGGTCAAACTTAAACTTAACTCACTATTATCTCCATTTAGTCAAACTATTTTCGATAAAAGTAAAAAGGGGCGATTTTGTAAATAAGTAATAGATTTGAATGCTTCAGTAACAAGTAAACAAGATTCACATTTTGAGTTATATATGAGATGGAAACTAGGGTATATTTGTTCCGCACGAGCTCTTAAAACAGTAATCCCAATAATAGTAATCCTCTCCTTGTGTTTGACATGCAAGGTTGGTAAGTTAGGTATCCCTAAGTGATTGGTCCTCCAAGTAGGGAATTTCACCGTGCATGATGGTCCATCTACGGGTGTATGCTTTACTAACCCTTATCTTTACCCCCAAATTAGTCATATTTAGTTTAGTTTTCTCACTTTAAATGAAATCAGGCTATTCGATAGCATCCACTAAATCTCTGTTGTTTAATCCTTTTCTCATTCATTACCTCTTTGGTCCGGTAAGTAGGAATGAGATGGGTTCTAATGTTGGACATCGTTAACAAGACTTCTAAATGAAAGGATTAACAATACATGCATAAAAACTATGCAAAAATGACTTAATTATTATTCATACCTTGTTAATTGCTCATGGTTCCCACAACCCTAGTTGTGGATTTAGCTATTCATGCATGAGAGTTAACAATTTATAATTACGTTAGAAGAATTCATGAACGTATAGTTAGAATAGATGAAATGCGAAATCTTCAATTGAAGTTCAAAGGAAAAATTTTATAAACCAACTTCCGAAAATTAAATTGCTAGTGTTTGCAAAATTAATTCCGAAAAGAATAAAACTAAAACCTTATAATAGTTTCTAACCTCAAAAAATGATCATTATATCTAATATTTATCGAAAACAAATCCCAAACTAAATAGGAAACAAAATAAGGAAATAACTGCTCAGACTCGTTTTTGATCGACGCTTCGACTTACGGACCATGGGTCGGCCTAAGGTCCATAGGTCACACTTCGTGGTTCCACACTTATGGATTATTCCAGTGCCTTCAAACGACGACTCCACCTACGATTCATGGATTGAACTACGCTCCATCTTGTCACTCTGTGGTTTGAGTACTAAAAATCCACTTTCTGACCAGGACCTACGATTGCCCATCTACGACCCGTCAGTGGACCTACGGTTCGTGGCTGGGTCCTGGCTACTTCTACAAATTTTAGCTCGCATCTTCATCAACCACATCGAAGCCTATTTCCTGTAGGAATTACACACAAAATATTATTTCTAATAAAAAACTAGCCTAAGACACATACAAACTTTAAGTGAAATGCATCAAAAATACCGTAAACTCACGGTATATCAACACCTTCAACTTAAACTTGTTGTTTGTCCTCAGGAAACACACTTAAACTATAAACAATACTTATGTAGAAGCAAACATACAAACTCAAGCAATCACGTGACTCTGTCAATCAATTCCATCACTAAGAGCAAATCTTTTCATCTAGAAGAACAAAACATGACATAGACTAGTAGACATCCCAATGTACACTCTTCTCAATCACCAAGGTACCAACCCTCAAAAAATGTAACTAGTGCCATCAATTCAAAAGAAATCCTTTTTCACACAATTATTCTGAAGTTCAGGTTTTAAGGATTCATTCAACACTCATGCTCAGTGGTGACTTTAAGTACATTTAGTGCTCAATACTATAGGCTTGCCCTTATATTAATCACATAGACTCTCCAAACTAGTCACTAGGATCACTATAGGACTTTCTTAGCTTGTAATGTAAGCTCAAGGTTAGTTTGGTACATTTCTGTACATTTAGTGACTTTTCTACCCTCTTGGACATTACACTGACTTTTTACCTCTTCTCTCAACTAATTCTGGATATCTTTTAATTTTCAACTCTTTTTTTTTTACCTTTTCTCTCAACCAATTATGGATATCTTTTTATTTTAAACTCTTTTCCTTGATTAACTTCAACACAGATGTGACTTTGACTTTATCGCTCTTCTATTTCAACTTTTTTTTTTCTTTTTCTTTTACTTCATATTTCTTTTTCTTTTAGCATCTTTAACATTCTTCTTTTTGAATTCAGTCACATCTTTTTCTATCTTTCTTTTTTCTACACACAACTCTTTTCATACCCTTTTCTTTTTGGTTATCTTTTTTCATACCCACCCTCAACTCATGTATTTAACATAAGTTGGGGTACACACTATATGATGTCGGACCAGGGATAAGACTGAGGTAACTTTTTTAATTAGCAACCCTCAACTTAGGCTTTTGGCCTAAGTCATGGTGCACATGTCCAAGAAGGGACCAGGGTCAGAACACTCTTTTAGGGAAAGTGAGCTAGGTGTATTGAAAGAATTGGTATTCGTTAGGTCAATCATTTGGATCAAAGGGGAGCATTTAATTCTTTTGGTTGACTTTTAGGCCTAAGTGGACTGATTTGATCATTTTCCAACTTCTAGCCTAGATTATCTTAATAGGACCAAAAGGGCAAGTTCTAGATTGACAGATACTACATGAACATTAAAACTTTACTCATACACTTGGCACATTGTTTCATTACCAGATCATTGAATTACCTAGTTCAAGTTCTAGCTTAAGTCATGGTATCATATCGGTTCCTTATCATGATTTATGAAGATCCAACACATTCAACTCATTAAGTATATAGATCTAGCACATTTCAAAAGTTTTGGACATGCATCTATTTTATAGTCGTGTGCATCATGCTTACATTCTTCTACTTACTTCTACATTTACAATCCTAAACATGCCGGTTCAACATAAAAGTAAAAAAGTCCCTCGAGGAAAAAGAACACATGCAAGAAATACCAAGGAAGGATTATGAGTTGGGTTACTCAGACATCACCCTATCACTCACAACCCATTTACCCCACCCCCAACAAAATAAGGTGCAATTTCCCTTAATGCACAAAATAAAATGTAAATCATAACGTGAAGCAAATCTTTGGCGCAAATGCACCAAAGACCCATCAAAAAGTGGGTGGGTTCGATTTCTCGAAACCCGCTGCATCAGAACTAGGAACACCATCAGTAGTGCCCTCATCAGTAGTTGGAATACCCTAGTAGTGCTCAATAAGCCAGATGGGCCGACATCCACCTTACGAGCCCGCTGCTACTGCATCTCCTCATCAATGATGGGCTCTTTCTAGGCTACCTCAAACTGCTGGCGCTCCCTCTTTCTCGTCCATTGAACCTCCTCAGTGTCGGAAGTGTGATCGGAGGAGTGGTGGCACTTTCCAGTCGCATGAGAAGGGTCCGGTGATGGCATGGAGTCACCAAACAAGTCAGTTACCACCATATCATCCACCACATCCATCGATGCAGTCTCCGGGATAGTCTCAGCATGTTCCAAGGGGCATCAACATAAGAACGGAGGATAGCTAACTCTGTTTTGAATGTGGTGATATCAATAGCAGGGCTAGAAGTATCCAAAACTCGTAACTCAAATGCATCTAGGCACTTATGATTGGCGTAAATCTTCTTATCCATCATCTGTTCTATCCTAGCTTCAGACTCTACTTTAGACTCCTCAACAGAACACTACATCCAAGGCCTCATGTGCTGCAGCAAGGCAGCCACATGGACCTCCAACTTTTGGACTCAAGCCAGAGGAACGATAGTGGACCCTGAAGGAGGAGCGACTTTAGATGAATTCGCGACTTGACTAGCAGTGGCGGAGGAAGGAGCATGTGCATCTGTGGTAGTGAGAGGAATGGAAGTATCAACATCCTCTATCCGCTCTGCATCACCGGCAAGATCAACACCCAAAGGAGGTAGGTTAACCTGGGGGTCTTTTCGTGGTAAAGCAAGGTTGGCATCATCTCAAATAAGGCCAATGCTCACAGTCTTGGTGACCTCTATCAAACTATCACAATGCCAAATAGGAACCCCCACAACCCTTCACAAATAGAATATGAGACAAGAAAAATACAAACTTGTGGTGGTCTCGAAGGCCCTCTCATGTATCTCTGCGATCAAAATCCAAGCGATGTCCACCTCCAGTCATGCCAACATCACAACCCTATCCCAAGTAACCACATTGTCTGCCTGAGTTGGGGACAATATGGTACGTATAATGGTCCAAAAGAAGTTTGCAGTGAAGCTTAGGGTGACCTTTTTGAATGCAAATCCATATTCTGCACCCACCTGGTACGATCCCCATCATCTGCAATATGATGGGCCATCCACCAAAGAAATGTCTCTATCTGCTCAGTATCTTTCTGAAAAGCCCTGCTCTGCACCAAGCCCATCATGTAGTCATACTCCATTATATTGATTGGCAGAGTATGGGCTGGACCATAGATAAACCGGCGGATAGTCGTCTTAGAGATATCAACCGAGAAGTTCCGCACTGGAGTTGCCTGATGTGGAAGCTGAGCTACTTGCTTAGCCTATTTAGAGATAGAGTTATGGAAAATGGCAGCGTAGGAATCATAAAACTCTTAAGCCATCTCCTCACTAAATTTCCCCGAACTCCATGCCATCCACTCGTACTTGTGTCTCTTGACTAGCTCCTCAATAGTGGGCATGGTGTGCAGGCTACCTGTAAGAACCCGGTGCTCCTCCGTAATAATGTGGGCCATCTTCTAATGCTTATTAACAATCTTGGCATCGCAATAGATTTGGTATTGGCCCTTAACGCACCACATGTTTGGCTCAGTGGCACTAGTGGTTGGCTCAGCTCTGGGAGGTATCAGGATGTCTCCTGAGCTATTGGCCTCAGATGATGAAGTGGAGCTGCCACTGAAACGTTAGTTGGATTGTGACTGAGAGCCTGAATAGGACTCTCCTATATGAGAAACCCCCTCCTCAGACTGAGGGCGATGACCTTGACCTCATCACTCATAGAAATTACTGTTGGGACTAGCTCCTATTGGTCTAGGGTGTAATAGGGAGTCTCTAGTGGTCTTCGAGATGTACTCCTGATCGATGTCCTTATGTAATAGGCATCGAGAAGGGGTGACTGACTTGGACTTTCCCTTCCTTGAGTAGATGGGAGTTTTTTTCGGGGCCATGGTCCTTGTGAAAGCTTAGTTAGTACCCAAAGAACACAAAAAAAACCCAAAAAAAAATTTAAAACAAGAATCACACTTAGACGAAAAAAATCAGTAATTCTAGATAGTACCAGGTTTGGTCACCCATGGTGGGTACCTACCGTCCGTTGATGGATTTACGGCCCGTGGATCCCCTCCGTAGGTTAAAGTGCCCATTTTTGGGTCTCTGATGTTGGAACCACGGATGTGCAGAACGGTCTGTTGATGGAACGACGGACTATAATCCACACTGTGGTTCACAACTTAGCAAGATTTTTGAGCAGGGCTAGTGATGGGCAACAACCTACGGTCTATTGGTTGTGGACGTTGATTAGTGTTGTGCCAGGCATGAAGTTCAACTTTCATTCAACCATCAATTTCAACAATCACTCAAAAAAGTTGAGTCTACACATGCATTTCAACATATTTTTCAATAGTTCATCATCCATAGGGTTTCAACTACACATAATTCAACTTTCAACATAACTAAAACAACAAAACCCTAAGTCAAAACTTCAAGCAAGACCTAGCAAACCTATTTATTCAATTAAAATTACCTACACCCTCAAACAAAATCATTCCAAGGGTATTATCTAACTTATATTCAACAAATTATACTGAGATCAAGTTCATCGTTGTGCCTTCAATTTGAAACAATGCAATGTTCAAATTCTAGGAGAAATCGATTTACCTTACAAGTAAGCAATGATGGTGAGTGTGTTATCACGTGCAAATGCTCCTAGACCAAGGGTGACACTGAACCTGGATCATGAAAACTTTGGGAGAGAAAAATGGAAGTGAGGAAGAAAGTTAGGAGTATGGGATAGGAAGAAGGATTTGGAATAGGAAATGGGAGTTGGTTTTAGGATTGATAGGAAGGTTTTAATGAAATATGATGGGGTAAATGGAATGTTTAAAATAGTTGAGGGGAGAAAATGGAAGTGGGAAATGAATTTTAAATGAACGGTTTTATTTATTTGGGGTCCGGGTCGGGTCACGCAGAAACCCTAACATGGATCCACAATACCTCATCGATGGTCCATGGGTCGACCTAAAGTTTGTAAATGGAGTCCGTAGATCACTATAACACTTGGAAAAATTTAGAAACTTACCTGAGATCTACAAATGCCATCCATAGCCCATGGATTGACTGACAAACTGTCGATGAAACCCATAGACTACTTCAACAACTTATTTTCTGTAGATTTTGCCTTTTCGTCCCTACACACGTAACAAACATTAGGCCTTCTTTGTAAAATTTTCTGGAAACTACTTTTAGACACGAACCCTATTCTATCTATAGCTAGCCAACACGGAACATAAAACATGATAAACAGCTACAAAATTGAAAAGAAAACTCCTATAGTTGGCTAAATTGTACATCATGGGTTTTTTTTTCCAAGAATCACTTGATTTAACATCGTAGCACGACGCAACACTTTAATTACTCATACTTCATCAAGGTGCCAAGCCTCTATCACCTCATTTATACTCTCAGATTTCCCCAAGTAGATTTTTATCCTTTGTCCGTTCACCTTGAACCTTGTTCCTTCATTGTTCTTGAGCTTAATCGCTCCATGCGGAAATACTTGAGTTACTTTGAATGGCCAGGTCCACTTAGACTTGAGCTTTCCAGAAAACGAGCGCAACCTTGAATTAAATAAGAGCACCAAATTAGCGACAATGAATTCATGGTTTTCGATCTTTTTACCATGCTACTTCTTTATCTTCTCTTTGTTCAAGGCTTACTTTTAGGAAAAACACAATCAATATGGCGCCCCAATCCAAATTCAACTTCTTTCGCACCTACATTGCTTTATACTCTAGCTCCACAAGTAGATGGCAAGACTTCACATATACAAGTTGGTAGGGGGACATACCTATGGGACTTTTGAATGCAGTGTGGTAAGCCTATAGAGTGTCATCAAGCCTCCTAGACCAATCAGTTCTATTAACATTTACGGTCTTTGCAAGAATTTTCTTTATCTAATGATTCAAAAATTCAACTTGCCCACTTAACTGCGAATGATACGGGGTTGCTATGCTTTGGCAAACACCATACTTCTCAAGTAACACCTTAAACACTTTATGAAAAATTTGAGAACCTCCATCGCTTATGATTGCCCTTGGTGTACCAAATCTGGAGATGATATTCTTTTTCAGGAATGTAGTGACACTCTTTCCCTCATTGTTTGAAAGCCCAACTGCTTCCACCCATTTCGATATATAGTCAAATGCAACAAGAATGTACTTTAGCCCATTTGAACTCACAAAAGGACCTATGAAATAATGACCCCAAACGTTAAAAGGCTTAATTACCAATATTGGGTTCATCAGTAGTTCTTGCCTTTTTAAACTTCCTCCTTCACGTTGGCAACGGTCACAAGACTTGGCGAAATAATGAGCATCTTGGTGGATGGTAGGCCAGTAATACCCACACTACAAAATTTTATAGATAGTTCGGATCCACTATGGTGCCCAACAACAGGTGATGAATGACACGCCTCTATTATACTCATCATCTCAACCGCACACAAAGACGAATAATCCCATCAGCACAAACACAAAACAAGTAAGGCTCATCCTCAAAGAATTTCTTCACATCAAACATGAATTTTTTTTCGTTGGTGGAATGACAAATTCGACGGAACTGAAACAGTTGCCAAGTAGTTAGTAAAATTTGTGAACGAAGGGATAAGATCAGAAGAAGTAGCCAATACTTGTTCATCAGGGAAGACATCATAAATCTCAACTCCATCCTCAAACTTGTTCATAGCCTCTTTCTCTAATCTAGACAAATGATCAACAACCTTCTTTTCTGTCCCCTTTCAATTAATTACCTTAAACTCAAACTCTTGAAACAAAAGTACCCATCTAATTAACCTTTGTTTTGCATCCTTTTTAGCTATCAAATACCTCAATGCAGAACGGTCAGTATGCACTATGACCTTAGAACCAAGAGAGTATGACCTAAACTTCTCAAATGCAAAAACAACAACAAAGAGTTCCTGTTCAATCATAGTATAGTTCTTTTGAGCCATATTCACAGCTTTGCTGGCATAGTAAATCGGATGAAGAATCTTCTCTCGCCTCTATCCTAATACTACCCCAAGTGCCACCCCACTTGCATCACACATCACTTCAAATGGTTACCCCCAATCCGGTGAAATAATGTTAAGTGCGGAAGTTAACTTGGCTTTCAACTCCCCAAATGCTTTCAAACAAGCATCATCAAAATAAAACTTACACTCTTTTCCAAGCAACTTGCATAATGGATGTGCAATTTTCAACAAATCTTTTATGAACCTGCACTAAAAACATGCGTGCCTAAGAAAACTCGGAACACCTTTTACAGAGATGGGTGGTGAAAGCTTTTTTATTACCTCAACTTTGGCTCTATCAACCTCAATACCTTTCTGCGAAATTCGATGACCCAAAACTATACCCTCTTGGACCATGAAGTGGAATTTTTCCTAATTGAGCATAAGATTGCACTCTTCAAAACGTTTTAATACCTCGGCTCGATGCATCAAACAACCATCAAAAGAGTCATCTACCATAGAGATATCTTCCATAAATACCTAAATTGTGTCCTCCACCATATCTGAAAATATCGACATCATACAGCGTTGGAAGGTCGCTGGAGCATAACATAACCCAAATGGCATCCTTTTGAACGCGAAAGTCCTATAAGGACAAGTGAAGGTGGTCTTGTCTTGGTCTTTCAGAGCAATGGAGATTAGATTGTAGACTGAATAACCATCTAGAAAACAGTACCAACTCTTACAATGGAATGGGGAAATGGTCCTTCTCATTCCATGAATTTAGCTTGTGGTTGTCCATGCGCACTCTCCAACCAGTCACTGGCCTTATTGGAACAAGCTCATTTTTAGCATTGGGAACCACAATGATTTCTCCCTTGTTTGGCACAGAATGTACTGGGTAGACCCAACTACTATCAGCAATAGGGTATATCACTCCAGCATCCAACCACTTGATGATTTCCTTTTCACAACTTCTTGCATTGAAGGATTTAATCTCCTTTGATGCTCAATACATCGCTTATTGTCTGGCATGAGTTTGATTTTGTGAGAAAAAATTCCCGGTGGGATCCTAATAATGTCCTTCAATAGTTCATCATATGGCCCTCTTAAACCTCTTTAATACAAATACCAAGGCCTCTATTTGTTCTTCACTTAAATCAACAACAATGATCACAGGTAAAGTCCTATCTCTCCCCAAGAATACATACCTCAAGTGGGATTGTAGAGCCTTAAGTTCCAGTTTTGGAGGCTCATATACAGGCGCTATTGTAGGCAAAGAGTCTTTATTCTTTTTATCTAACTCCATTCTTTTTGGTTTGGAGTGGAACTCGAACCTATCAAGTGCAGTAACTATCTCATCATAGGCATCAATACCATCACTATCAAATTTCATCATTATCACTGCTAGTGCATCAAAACCCAACCTATCTTCAATAGATACTTCAGAACCATGCACCACAGTATGATTTGTCACTGATATTGATTTAATATCATTTTCGTGCTTCATAGACCTACAAATGTTAAAAGTCACCTCCTCATTATTTAGACGGAACTTCATCTGCCCTCTCCCCATGTCAACTAAGATGCGCTCTGTAGCAAGGAATGGTCTTACTAAGATTATGGGAACCTCAAAATCAACCTCATAATCAAGTATCACAAAATCTATTGGAAAGATGAATGACTCCACTTTCACAAGGACATCTTAGAGCACTCCAATAGGTATCTTTAAAGTTCTATTGGCCATAAGTAGATGCATCGCAGTTGGTTTTGGAGCTCCTAAACCCAAGTTCTTATAGATGGACAATGGCATCAAATTAATCTTAGCAGCCAAGTCGCACAAAGCTTTCGCAAAGTGTAAGATCCCAATGGTGCAAGGAATAGTGAAAGCACCAGGATTCCCTTTCTTCTGCGCAAGTGACCCAGTATCTATAGCACTACAATGCTGCAGCTTCTCATCATTCTCAAAACTAACAACCCTCTTTTTCTATCACCAAGTCCTTTGTGAATTTAGCATACCCAGGCATTTGCTCCAAAGGTTCTATCAACAGGACATTTATGGACAATTACTTTAACATAGCTATGAACCTACGGTATTTTCCCTCTTCAGTCTTTTTCAACAATCTTTGTGGGAATGGAGATGGAGGTCAACACATGGGAACAACTTTTTGGATAACCTCAGCTTCCTTTTCTGTATCATCTTTTGAAATTTCAATAACCTCAGTCTCATCCACATGTTTCTCTACCACTCTTACAACATTAGATGGCATGGGGGGATAAATAGTCTATTTTCCTCTTCAGTCCTAACTATCATACAATGCCCATCATTCTTTAGATTCTGGATGGTGTTGCTAGGAAGTGTACCACGCTAGTATGGATTTAGAGTAGCGGACAACTGACTAAACTGCTGCTCAAGTTTCTTGATTGACACTGCATAGGCATCCACCTTTTGACTGATTCCAGACAAGTTGGTACACATCTCTCTCACTTTCTCAAATGTTGTATAAAATATCTTCATCATCTTTTTCATCATATCCTCAATGCGAGTCATATTATTACCAGCATCTCTTTTACCAGGGGTAACATAAGGCCCAACCTTATCATTTTTGTTACCATAATTATTCTAATTGTAACTGTTATCACGATTGTAGTTTCTATCCTGGACATAGTTTCCCTCATGGTTGTAGTTTCCATAGTTCCAACCTTGGTTTTCTTGACCTTGGCACCAATTATTCGAGTTGGAACCTTGGGTTGGTTCAAAAACCCCTTGTCTAATCATTCACCAAATTCACATCCTTGTTATAGTAGTACTTCTCAATTGGTTATGGTGGAGATCTAGTTAGATAGTTTACAACATTCACTTTTTCTACATTTCCACTCACGTGTTACAATACCAAACCCATTTATATCCTCTTTTGAACCATCTCATCTTGAATATCATCATTAAATTGGTCTAATACAGTTTGGACAACGAAGGTGCTCCTACCAGTATTGGCCTTTCTAATGCTCTATGGTTTATTGTTCTAGGAAATCCATTCTAGTTTCTTAGTGATTTCTTCAAAAGTGCACTCACAGTATGATCCTCAAGAAATGGTGTCTAACATAGCTCTTTCATTGTCATCTTGTCCTCTATAAAAGCACTCCTTCAATGACTCATCATCTATGTAGTGATTCGGAACACTTCTTATGAACATAGTGAACCTATCCCAACAACTGCTTACTGACTCTCCAGGTAGTTCTGCAAAGTTATTCAGTTTATCTTTATGATTTAGCTTCTTAGGCATTGAGAAGTAACTTGTTATAAACAACTTATGTAACTGGTCCTAGGTGTAGATAGAATTGTATGGGAACTCAGAAAACCACACAATAGCATCACCGATCAATGACAATGGGAATGCTCGAAACCCTATCACATCCATATCTAATTCTGGTTGTCCCACAGAACTATTGTAGAAACTAGACAATTTATCCATGTGGGCATATGGATCTTTTTAAGGCAGCCCAGCAAAAAACTATCTTATTGTAAGCATTTGTAAAAGGCTACTGGTCACCAGGAATGTATGTTCTGGAGGTCTAATCACATCATAATCGACCCTGAAGTGATCATGAAACCTCAGTGCTGGCAGATTCTGCACCCCTTCTGTATTTTCGACCAGACTACCACCTTGAACCAGAGTGTACACATTAACAACTCCGGTAAGTTGAAATTCAACTTCTTCTTCCTGATCCTCTACAATTGGATTATTATGAACCCCAAGATTTGTCATTTTCTCAAAGTTCTTCTTAGTTCGGGATCGTATGGGGTCAATGGTTCACCTCGACTCTGTATACTTGGCATATACTAGAGTTGAAACCTGTGGAGAACAAAAATGTAAAATTAGGAAATACTTGACAAAATTTCAACAATGTAGTTAGTTTAATATAGAAGTCATATTCCCTGGTACTGGCGCCAAAATTTGATACGCCCAAATTATACCTCCCTAAATAAGTATAAGCAGCCGTTGCCAAATAAAGAATCTAACTTCTAGGTAGTTTGGGGTTGATCCCATGAGGAATATGGTTCAGACTTAAACTTAACTCACTATTATCTCTGTTTAGTCAAACTATTTCCAAGAAAAGTAAACAGGGGGATTTTGTAAAACAGTAACAGATTTGAATGCTTAAGTAACAAGTTAAAAAGTTTCACAGTTTGAGTTATCAATATGAGATGGAAACTAGGGTATATGTGTTCCCCACGAGCTCTTAACGTTGTTATCCTAATAATAGCAATCCTCTCCTAGGGTTTTGACATGCAATGTTGGTAAGTTAGGTATCCCTAAGTGATTGGTCCTCCATGTAGGGAATTTCATCAATCAACTTGGTCTGTCTACGGGTGTATGCTTTACTGACCCTTACCTTTACCCTATATTAGTCATCATATCAATTTAGTTTAGTTTTCACCCTCACTTTAATTGAAATTAGACTATTAGATAGCATCCACTAAATCTCTGGTGTTTAAACCTTTTCTCATTGATTACCTCCTTGGTTTGGCAACTAGGAACGAGGCGGGTTCTAACATTGGCCATTATTAAAAAGACTTATAAATGAAAGGATTAACAATACATGCATAAACACTATTCAAAAATCACTTAGTTATTATTCATACTTTGTTAATTGCTCATGGTTCCCACAACCCTAGTTGTGGATTTAGCTACTCATGCTTGAGAGTTCAAAATTCATAATTAGGTTAGAAAAATTCATGAACCTACAATTAGAGTAGAAGAAACGTGAAATCTCCAATTGAAATTCAAAGCAAAAATTGTATAAACCAACTACCAAAAATTAAATTGCTAAGTGTTTGCAAAATTAATTCCCAAAAGAATCAAACTAAACCCTTACAATAGTTTCTAACATCCAAAAATGAGAATTACAACTAATATTTATAGAAAACAAATCCCAAACTAAGTAGGAAACAAAATAAGGAAGTAACTGCTCAGACACGATTTCGATCGATACTTCGACCAATGGACCATGGGTGGACCTACGATTCGTAGGTCACCCTCCATAGTTCCACACTTATGCAATATTTTAGTGCTTTCAAATGATGACTCCACCTATGATCTATGGATTGGACTACGGTCCGTCCTATCACTCTATGGTTTGAGTACTGAAAATCCACTTTTTCACCATGACCTACGACTGCCCATCTATGGCCCGTCAATGGACCTACGGTCCCTGGCTAGCTTCGTCGTAGTCTACTTCTACAATTTTCAGTTTGTATCTTCATCAACCACATCCAAGCCTATTTCCTACAAGAATTACCCACAAAACATTATTTCTAATAACAAACTAGCCCAAGACACATAGAATCTTTAAGTGAAATCATCAAAAATATTGTAAACTCATGGTATATCAAGACCGACATCTCCAACTGATATTAGGAGCTTTTTGGGATTGGATGGTTATTATAGAAGATTTGTTGAGGGGTTTTCATCTATTTCATCCCCATTGACTAAGTTGACTCAGAAAACAGTAAGTTTCAATGGTCTGAAGCTTGTGAGAAAAGCTTTACGGAATTGAAAACTAGATTGACCACTTCCCTAGTATTGGCGTTACCAGAAGGTACTCAAGGTTTTATGGTATATTGTGATGTGTCAAGAGTAGGACTAGTTGTGTGTTTATGTAGAATGGCAAAGTTATAGTTTATACCTCTAGACAACTTAAGGTTCAGGAGAGAAATTACCCAACCCATGATTTAGAGTAGGCTGATGTAGCATTTCTTTGAAAATATGGCGTCACTATCTTTATTGTGTTCATGTAGATGTGCTCACCGATCACAAAATTCTTCAGTATGTATTCAATTAGAAATAGCTTAATATCAGATAGAGAAGGTGGTTAGAGTTACTCAAGTATTTTGACATGAGTATTCTCCATCACCCAGGTAAGGCTAATGTTGTTGTTGATGCTTTGAGCAGGTTGTCTATGGGTAGTACTACCCATGTTAAGGAGGACAAGAAAGAGTTAGCCAAATATGTGTACAGACTTGCACGATTAGAAGTCCGATTAATAGATTCCAATGAATGTGAAGTGGTGGTGATGAATGGGATTGAATCATCACTAATGTCCAAAGTGAATGAGAAAAAAGACCAAGATCATATTGTTCTTTAGTTAAAGACAAATGTCCATAAGTAGAAAGTGATGGCTTCTAAACAAGGGGGAGATAGTGTATTGAGGTATCAAGTTAGATTTTGTGTGCCAAGGGTGGATGAACTTTAAGAGAGGTTTATGGAGGAAGCTCATAACTCCAGATAGTCTGTCCATTCGAGCTCCACACAAATGTATCGCAACCTGAGAAAAGTCTATTGGTGGAGTAGTATGAAGAGAGGTACTACAGAGTTCTTTGCTAACTGCCCAAATTATCAACGAAGTCAAGGTAGAGAACCAAAGGCCTAGTGGTATGGCTTAGATCATAGACCTTCTAGAATGGAAGTGGGAGATGATCAATATGGATTTTATTACTGGCTTACCGCGGTCTCGCAGGCAGAATGATTCGATTTGGGTGATTGGAGATCAAATGACTAAATCAGACCATTTCTTA
The DNA here is from genome assembly GCA_037074985.1 of Solanum bulbocastanum. Classification (NCBI taxonomy): domain Eukaryota; kingdom Viridiplantae; phylum Streptophyta; class Magnoliopsida; order Solanales; family Solanaceae; genus Solanum; species Solanum bulbocastanum. The sequence goes on along the minus strand of CM073606.1, from coordinate 14,352,785 downwards.
CCAGTAAAGACTACTTTTACAGCAGAGGATTATGCCAAGTTATATATTCAAGAGGTAGTCAGACTTCATGGAGTTTCGGTGTCCATTATTTCATATAGAGATGCGAAATTCTAGAAGTCTTTCCAGAAAGGTTTAGGTTCGAAGGTGAACCTTAGTACTTCTTTTCATCCTAGATAGATGGTCGAGCAGAGCACACAATTCATAATTTAGAGGATATGTTGAGGGTGCCTGTGATCAATTTCAAGGGTAATTGAGATGATTACTTACCTCTAATAGATTTTCTTACACCAATAGTTATCATTCTAGAATCCAGATGGCTCCTTATGGGGCTCTTTATAGGAGAAGATGTAGATCAACTATTGGATGGTTTGAGGTTGGCAAATATGGATTGATAGGACCATACATGGTTCTTCAAGTTATATAGAAAATGAAGATTATTCAAGAAAGGTTGAAAATAGCACAGAGTCATCAGAAATCCTATACAGATGTTAGGAGAAGAAACTTGGAGTTTGAGGAGGATGATTGGGTTTACATGAAGGGTGTTATGAGGTTTGGCAAGAAGGGGAAACTCAGTCCCTGGTATATTCGTCCTTACAGGATATCCAAAAGGATTGGTAATGTACCTTATGAGTTATAGCTACCATCAAAATTAGCAGTATTCCATCCGCTATTCCACATTTCAATGTTGAAGAAGTGTATGGGCGATCCTTCACTTACTATACCGACTGAAAATATTAGTATTAAGGAAAACCTATTTATGAGGAGATTCCCATTCAGATTCTAGATCGTCAGGTTCGCAAGTTGAGGACCAAGTAGGTAGCATCAACCTAGTTTTTATGGAGGAATCAGTTTGTTGAGGAAGAAAATTAGGAGACTTAGGAGGATTTGAAGAAGAGATATCCACATCTCTTTGAACCCAGAGATACTCCCAATGAAGGTACTAATTCTTTTATTAGTACTTTATAAGTTGAAATGTTGTGTTAATTAGTATGTTAAATGATTGAGTTGGGTGTTAAATACTTCCACCCTTAGTTCTACTTTAGAGTGATCTCATTCGAGGATGAATCTTCCCAAGGGGGAGATATTGTAAAAATCCCTCCTTACAAAGAGCTACAATTAGAAAGAACTAATTTGGAAAGAAGCTAATTTGAAAACTTTCAAGTTATGCTTAAGTTATGAGTTTTGGATCAACTTCAAATGACCATAACTTTCAGTACATGATAAGTTCCAAAAGATATCAAATGAAATGTCTTGGAATCCTTTTTCCAACACCACTAGTTTGTGAAACTTCCATCACGTATGAAGGAGATATACCCATTTGAAGTCACGCTGTCCAAATAAGGAATGTTACAAAAAAGGAGAAGGAGGGAAGATTCAAGGCTTTCATTGAAGGTTTTTTCGCCAAGGGTTTGATCCCTAAGAGGTATATGAGTTCTCATAGGGTTGGATTCGTTCACCCACATTCCAATCATGCTATTTTAATGAAAAATTCATTCTCAAAGTTGAATTATTTGAGTTCTTGATGAGTTTTCATGAAATTCCATTTGCAATCTTGATTTTTGGGATTTTGCTGAGTTTTTGATATAAGAGTTAGTGATTTGAGGGTGGTTTTGAGTAGATTATCATGTACTTATTTTGGGTATTCGAATCTAAGTGATTGGGGAAGAAACCATTCGATTCCAGGCGAATTAGGGTCATAAAATGAGAAAAGAAATTTGTTGGGGCTTTCTGAGCAAGGTTTGGCACGCCGCCCCACCAACGGGTCAGCAAAGGGTGTCTGTAAGATAGGGGCTGGCACCTTGCACCACAAAGTGCGCCAGTGTCGCCTGCCCCCACCCGTTCTCCATTGGTTTGCCCGTTTGCGTTCTTTCAAATGGTATATTTACCCCCTCATTGATTCTAACAACTCTAAACTACTACTAAACATATAAAAATCATTCATAACTTTGAATTCAAAATTTAAATTCAAGGTAGAGCTAAGACACAAGTCTTGAGAGTTTTATGAGTCATTTTAAAAAGTCTTTTTACAATCTCTTAAAAAAACTAAGACTTGAGCATTTGAGTTTGAGGAAGAGTAGAGTTGTGTTCATTTTCTTTAAAATGATATATGAGAACTAAGTATTCGCAAGAGAAATGTTTTTACAAAAAATAAAAGAGGAAACACCGATTTCTAAAATAGTTCATGAGTAGTTTTGAGTATTATCTCTTTTAAGAGAAACCTTTTGAGTAATAATCTCAAAGTAAAGGAAGAGGAAATTTTTTCTTTAAAACATATGATCTAAGTTACATTTTGGGATTAGTATTGATCACCGATATGGAGAGTTCTAAGAACTCACAATCCCCATAAACTATGTTGCCAACGTGGGTAGAAAGGGTTATACTTTTTAGATGATTCCTTATTGATTTTTAGAATATACTAGTGGATCCACTTAGTTGAGGAGATCAATACCCCGAAAAGGTATAGAATAATTCTGGCAGTATGGACGAGACGTTGTATCATCACATAGCTCATAGTGATGGTTGTCGATTAGAGAATCTCCCAAAACGAGTTTATGTTATATTTTTGCATACAAACTGATATATATTGTATTTTTCAATACAATGAGTTGCTATCTACTATTTAAAAAGTTTTTCTTTATATCAAATTATTGTTATTGCTTTTATATTGAAATGAGTTGAGTTGAGTTGAGGTAAGCTGTTTCTTCAATTCTAGTTAGATGATCGAAGATCTTGTTCGGACATCCCTGATAGTATTAGAGGCTTCCTAGATAGATAGACATAGTTCATGAGTCTTTTGATTTTCAGTTGTTTATGCTGAGACTTCAGTTGCCTCTTTGGCTTATTGGATGTTTTATTTCTGAAATGTTTTGAGTGTTTCTTTGAGACATTAAGTACAGTTGTGCTTTTGAGTTCATCTTATTTATAAGTAAGTCTTCTGCTAAGAGTTAAGTTAGGACAAGGGTTCACTTGGGGCCAACAATGGTTCTCGAGTGTCAGTTGCATCCTGGGTGTAGGCTTAGGGTGTGACAATTAGATCTAAAGAAGATTAACACTACTAAAGAGGACCCAACATATCCATGATTTTTTTAGTGTTATGGAGAAATTCATGACTACCCCTAGTGATATCAATGTTCAATTTCCCACACCTTAGACTTTACAAAATTTGTGAACCTTTGCTTGCTTAGAGATTGTTACAATTGTGAGCCTAAATTCATGTTGGTAAATTTGGTGGAATCGTCCACTTATTTGCCCTTTTTACTACATTAAGATTAGTTGTGATTTAAGTCCCTAATGGAATCCTTAACCTCACACCATTCCTTTTGGTATTCGACCCTGACTCTTAGTTGTGTATTTCAATTGGCACCAAACACCTACTCTTTTGATTAGATTTGAGGAGTAGTTTGAGCATTTAATAAAGTGGCGCCGGTTAATGGGGAATGGTATCTAAAAATTCAATTTGAGAAGTAATTTGAACACTAATTTGTTTTGTAGGTGAACAAACGTAGTCTTAAACCGCTTGTTGTGTTCTTTTGTTAGGTGAAACAATGAATATATATAGTGGTGATGACTCTAGTCACCATGCTTAAGATAATGAAATTAGAAAGGCAGAAGTGGTGATTTCTCATATCACCAATGAAGTTGGAGAAATTTTTTTACCACCGGTACATAAGGATATCACATTTGTCATAACAAAGTCCATGACGTAACCTAGTCTATGTTGCAGCTTAGTTGGGAGCATTATTTTGGGGTTTTGAACATGAAGACAGTAATGATCACTGCCACAAGTTTGTGAATGTGTGCAACCCTTTTTGGCTAATGGTACTTCAAAAGAGTCACTGTGGTTGAGGTTATTCCTCTTTTCTTTAACAGGGGAATCAACTAGGTGGTTGATTGAGTTGACGAGTAAGTGTATTACCTCATGGGAAGAATTGATTGAAGCTTTCCTTGAAAGGTTCTTTCCTCCATCTAAAGTAATGAAATTAAGGAAAGATATTCAGAATTATGAAAGATTGACTAGATAACCCGTACATAAAGCATGGTTACGTTTTAAGAAAGTGTTGTTATTATGCTGAAAACATGGTTTTCCTTATAAGTTATTGTTACTATACTTTTACCAAAGTCATGATGTTGTAAAGAAAGGATTGGTTGATCATCTTGTTGGGAAGGCATAGTTAAGCAACCATTCATAGAAGCATTAAGGGTGCTTAATGATATGACAAAAAATAACCAAGCTTGGTACACGAGCGAAGATTATGTGTCACTTCCACACTTGGGAATTTTTAAGGAACAAGAACAGAAAAACCAAGAGCGTAACAAAAGTATTGGTTAATTGATTGCTCAACTTGAAATATTATCCGAGCGTGTTATAGGATGTGGGGAAAATTCAGTGAATACAATGTCCTAGAGAATGTATGGTGATGGGGCTCACATGAGAGGTAGAAAATCAGAGGGTTTGAGGCTAAGCTATCCAAGACTTTTCGAAAATCAAAGTTTGACGAAAAATAATGACGAAAGTTGGTATCAAAGGGAATGTGAAGATGCTAAATGTGTACCACCTTTCAATCTTCATTATACGACGAATAATCCAACTGATGATTTGTTGACTAAAATTCTCAACAAAATGGAGGGCTCCGATATTATTTTGCAAGAAATGACGAGTGACGTTTCATCTTTGTCCACCACTATAATCTCACAATCATCCTCCATTAAGTTTCTTGAAGAAAAGATGGGGCAGCTTACTGTTTTTGTGTATAGTAATCCCTATGAGAATTCAATGACTCATGTAAATGAAAATAGTAAGTTTGCTATGCAAGTTTCGTCTATAGTTACTATAAGTGGCAAGACTTTGAAAGAAATAACAAGGCCTGATAATGTACATGCTCAAGGGGGTGATTTGCAATGATGAATCGCCTAAGGTAATCGGTAAGACATAAACAAAAGAGCTTGAAGGTAAGCCGGAGTAAGATGTGAAGGAAGATGGTGTTGAAGCCTCATCCACATTTCTTCAAATCAATATAAAGTGTCATTTTCCTCAAAGATTAAGGAAGAAAAATGACAACGCAAAATTTCAAAAGTTCGTGGAGATAGTGAAAAATTCAAAGGTCAATATTCCATTGGTTGATGCCTTGACTGAAATGTCGGGTTATGCAAAATATATGAAAGAATTGGTGACAAAGAAGAGTGTGATAGATTGTGAAACAATTGAAATACCGCAAACATGTGATGCAATGATGCCGAAGAATACAATCCATATGAATGATGATCTAGGAGCTTTTGCTATTCCATGCATTATTGGTGCATGCACTTTTGCAAAAGCCTTGTGTGATCTTTGTGAGAGTATAAATTTGATGCCGCTGATGATATTTTATAAGATTGGGATTGATGAACCAAAACTGAGAAATATGAAGCTCTTAATGATTGATCATTGGCTGGTCTATGATGTTTTGGTGAAGGTTAACGAATTGGAGTTCCCCACCGATTTTGAAGTGCTTTATTGTGAGATTTATATTGATATATCGGCTATCTGTGGTAGACGATTATCCGTGGTAGACTATTCATGGTCACAGGCAAAGCTTTAGTTTATATGGAAGGCGGCGAGTTGAAATTTTGAGTTAATGACAAAATAGTGAGCTTCAATATTCATAGATCGTTGAAATATCCAAGTGATATGCACATTGTATCACATTTGGATAAGATTTATGAAGCTATGACATGTATTGGGATGTAGCATTGTCACTGTCCAATGTATACCCTAGGCGCAACATGACGTATAGGATCTTGAGAGGCCCTACACAAGCCCTTTAGCATGAATCATACAAGATAATTGAAATAAATACTTTAAAAGATACAATTCTAAACATCTTATGAGTTTAACAAAGCGGAAGTCTACAAGAGTCTCAAAAGTCATCTAAAGCATTATGATAAAAATGATTAGGACACAACTCATACATCACATACAAAGTATGAAACTAAAGTACAAGAAAGCAATAAAAGAATCTCGGTCCGTGGAACATGATGACTCACCCATCTTCAAAGTCTATGGAGGATCAACTTGCCACAAGTATGGGAGGTAAGAGCATCGGACACCAAATTAGAGAAAAAATGTAGGCATAAGTATGCATTAGTACATTGAATGCACCAAGTATTAGGTAATATTCATAAGCATTGGCATGATAACATGAATTACTTAAAATGTGTAAACATGATGATAATAAAACATTTGAAAGCTTTTAGAGAAAAAGTGGCATAAAAATCATAAAACATAGTCAAAAATACATTATCATAAAGGACATAAGAAAAGCTTGAAGAAAACACAAATATTTTATGGGACATTTTCTTTAACCGACAATAAGACCATGAGAGCTATACCATGAAATCCGGTATATCCCTTATGCTGAATGAAGGGGAAACTATTTGTTTAGATAGAATTTGTATATATGTCATCATTTGTAAAAGTTGATCCACTAGCTAGGTCATTTATGATAATTCTACGAGGGCACGAGTTAGGGAATCGAAGTTGCCAATAGAGACTGCCCTATTTGAGCCTCCACCTCAAAGCTATCTCGATGCTAAGTCTAAATCCCAACAAAACAAATAAAATTCAAATATCATTTTAACATATGAAATGTAATGATCAATACCAATGCACACTTTTGAGATCAAAACATAGAATAGCTCCTTAAAATAATCAACATGGATGAGAAAACATTTTACCCATGTGAATTCATTTGTAAGAAATACCTTTCACAATCATGAGCATCATAATAAGTGAGAAATCCTTTCACAATAGCATTGATACTTTCCTTTCAAAGCATCCCCAAATCATTTATATTCATTTCATAAAAACATGCATATATTTATAATTTCATAATTCATAGATTTATGGGTTTATCATAGGATCAAAGTTGAAAAATATAATTTGAGCATGAGTCAATGCAATTCAAAATAAATATCATGGATTAACATCGACTCATACATTAGGAGACTTATTTAACCATAATCAATAATAATTAGTTAAAATACACATTCATCAAATGTAAACCTTAACCAAGTTAGTTTTACTTCTAACTTACCAAATACAGTTATGAACTGCAATTTGGTTGAATGATATGGGGAGCGAGACATTCCAAACATTAATTAGACAAGAATGATAAAGTTTTTAGACTTTGATCCCAATGTAAATAATTTATTGTCTCTTCCTATACCCAAGTGATGTGGCTTCCGTAAGAGAAGGATCGACAAGAGAAAATGGTGACCAGGCAGATGATCTTGATGATTGTCGTTGGACTTCCATGACTGACTGTAAACATTGAAAAGCGAGTTTGTAAAAGGAGTCAAAAAAGAAACATGTTAGGGAAAAGATGAAAAGAGATCCAAAACAAATACTTTGATTGTGCACTCAAAGACGGAATAAATAAAGGTGCACCACTGCCAAGTGTTGCGTCAACCAATTACATTAGGAGATATTTGCCAAGTTGGTTTTACACTAAGTTCGCATGTGATGTCACAAAAGCTCTATGTTTAAATGTCCATGAGAAGGAAGCGAAAGATGCAACTCTATCAAGTCCATCACCAAAACATGCTCCAAAGTCATTTCCTGAAGGTGAGAATGCATGCATGGCCAAAATTGCATTATATGACGATGATCTTCTATTTGGTGACAAACTTCATAATCGCCTTTAATTCATGGTTGGTTTTGCACATGAGAAAAGGTTAAACAGAATCCTAGTTGATGGAGGATCTTGAATTAACATCCTTCCAATTTGCATAGTGAAAGAATTTGGGATCTCAACTGCAGATCTTTCTGACAGTCACTTGATGATCCAAGGACTCAAGCAAGGAGGACAAAGGGCCAAAGGGATCTTCATAATAGAACTCACTATCAGAGAGTTGCAATCAAACATATGGTTACATCTAATTGATACAAAGACTTCATACATTATTTTACTTGGTATGTCGGGGGTACATGAGAACAAAGTAGTCTCATCTACCTACCACCAATGTTGAATGTATTATGAGGATGGAGTTGCAAAAAGGATTATTGCATAAATTCGGTGTTGACTATGGATTTTTGAAAATTCTCCTATCGACTTTGGGCGATCATGTTGCTGCTTACCAAATTGGAGTAAAAATTCCCCTACGCTATTGGTATAGTCCACGGTCATCCCTTGTTTGGCAATCCGCTGAATAACTCAACGCTCTCAATTCTCACTCATTTAGAGAGTTCCTCCATGTACGCTTGATCATATCATTTCTTTGCATTGAGGAAACTACATTTTACTTTTTGGTGGGGTTAAGCCACTTCTGCTAATACTCTCCTTTGATGTGTTTGTTATTTTGATGTTGTTTCATTTACTTTGTTCTCTCTTTACCCTGCTCTCCCTATGAGTTTTGAAAATAATAAAATGTTTGAGTTGTCACTAATAATAATTTGAGGATTGATTGAGTTCAGTATTGATGTCTTGAATAGTAATCATGATGAGCATTGTGTTCCAAGAACAAAATCGATGTGGTTGCACTTTTGGGTGATCTTCTTGAATCTTTTATTTACTAGCTATGTTTCGATGTGAGCCTTGCAATGAACATCACACGTATAATTTTGTACTTTCGGACTGTGCTAAATGAGTGTATTCGAAGTGTCATATATGGTTTGGTCTTACCTGAAACCATATATATGGAATCCTATAATTTTCCTTGTTATTCTAATTGTCTAAACCTTTGTAAGTGTAAGGCATAGTCTTACGAAAAATATTCTAAAAAGGAACCCAAATTTTCATATACTTTGTGACTACCTTGTCAGGGTGTGCATCCATCTTGGCACCAATTGAGCCTAAACTATTTGTTGACAAAACCACATTGAAACCTCTTAAGCCTATATTGTCCCCACATTCTCATCAAAAATCCTTTTTGAAGCATTAGTATAATTTAATACACAAATTTGGAGTGTGGAAAGGAAGGATGAATGAATGCCAAGTGAAGGGAAAATAAAGATGAAAGAAGACTCAACTTTGAAGTTTGTTACAAAAAGAAGCAAGTAGGAACCCCTCTTTAAAAAAATAATTTTTTAATTTTGAAAAATTGAAATGAAAAAGAGAAGTTGATTAAATAAAGGGGATCCCAAATAAAGTGGGTGACAAATTAAAGTTTAAGTTCTCAAGTGAAAAGTATGAAAAGAACATGAGAGGAGGTGAAGATGATTGCAACAATATTCTAAAAAGGTGAAGTCACCAAGACAAATTTATCATACCTTAACCTTCAATACCATTACAAGCCTAAAAAAGCCCTTGAGATCTTGCATTAACTAGGTTGTCTGATGATTGGAAATATGGGCAAACCTATAGAATGAAGATTGCATGTGTTTCTCTTTTAAGAGAGTGATAGTTGCATTGACTCCTTTTTAGTTTGTTTATTTGCTTTGTGAGAGCATGAAATCTTTATTGATGTGAAGTAAATTGAATTCATTTGTTGAAACATGGTCTTGCATTAGAAAAAAAATACTATAGTGATCTTGAGCATATGCTGAAACCGGCTAGTCATCATTGGAAGCTTCTTGATCATGAATGATTGTATTATGTTATTGAGAATAATCTTGTAATGGAACATGAATCTTAGGACTCATTATATACTATTGTAGACACCCTTATTGAGCTAATTATGTTCTTGATTTACTTAAGGACAAACAAAAGGCTAAGTTGGGCGTGTTGATCAGTGGTAGATTTGCACTCATGTGAGGACTATTTGGATCAACAATTATTGTTCTCAATGCCTAATTATGTCCTACTCTAATGATATTTTGATGATCCGCAACTAAAAAGGCTAAAGGATATGACAGGGTTGAATGTGTGAAAGAATAGCCAAAAATAATGAAAAGAAGTGTAAACTCCACATTATGTAATCACCTATTGAGAAGGGCGAATAATCAAACATGTACGATAGCTGCCTATTTGATAGTACATTGAGCCAATTACATGAGGTTGGATGGAGAGCTTAAGGAGAGATGGAGATGTGCCAAATGAAAAAAGCAAACAAGGTGAACAATGTTGTTTTTGACAGTATCGAGTGACAAAATGGCAGTTTAAAAATTGGTGGTAATCGGTGATTCCCTGAACAAGAAAAATATACTCAAATAGGATCGCCGACTGAGGTTCAAACATCTGAATCATGAAGCAAGAAGACGGTGAGCTGAATAATGACTGGCAATTTATCGAATGAGCTTAGTGAGCCTAACTAACATAATCGAGCGAGTAACATATAAATTTTTGGGTTGAATCTTGGGAAACTATGAATAGCCTAAAGGACAGATAAAAAGGGGTTCGAAAATTTTGGGAGAGTTCTTAATATTTTTGAGAGAGAATTGCTTCCTATTTAGTGAACAACACTTTTAGTTTTTGGGGTTTTAAATTTTGTATCTTGAATTTGATAAACTAAAGTTGAATTTGAAGTGTGTTTTCTTGTAATTTCACAAATTCATGTTACCCACAATTAATTTCATGCAAGGTATAAATTCTCTACACTTTGTGATGTGAGGCTAAACCCCCAATCTCTTGGGGTGTGATTATGGGGTTGGGTGTTGATTTAATGTAGTGAAAATTTTGAATTTCTCTATTTTATAGTTGTTAATCATAGATTTGAATTGTCATCATGTGGTTAACTCATGAATCAAGGTGGTCAACTTGATTTTAGCTATGATCTAGCACTGGTGCTAGAAAGCGACCAATATGAGTAGGTAATTAGTTTGATGTTTGCAATTTAGTTATGTTTAATTGTAAATCCAAGGTAGTGGTTTGAATTGAAAATTGCATGAATGAGATCGAAAGGAGATTTTCATGAACTAGTGTTATGATATCGAAAGAAGATTTAACACTATTGAAGATGATTGAACCTATTCATGATTATTTAGTTTTATTGAGCAATTCGACACTACCCCCAGTGATATCAATGTTCAATCCACCACACCTCTAGATTTAACGAAATTTGTGAACATTTGCTTGCTTAGAGGTTGTTACAATTGTGAAATCAATCTATTTACCCTACTTACTACATTGACATTATTTGTGGTTTAATACCCTAAGTGAATTCTTAAGTTCACACCATTACTTGGGGGATTTGATCCCCACTTTTAGTTGGGTATTCTTATTGATGACGACTGCCTACTCATTTTATTAGTTTTGAGGAGTAGTTTGAGCGTTATCATGTTCCTCGAGAGGTTCTTCCCATTATCTATGATTTTACGGCTGAAGGACAAAAATGTTTTAGTGGCATAACCCAAGGTACCCTTAGGCGTAAAGTGGCGTATCTGGCCCGAGAGGCCCCATACAAGCTGCTCAGCATTCATAACATAAAATATAGAAATTAAGATATTTAACACACAATTTCAATTTATCAAAGTTTTATAAAGAAAAGAGTAATTTTGAATAGTTATCTCATTAGCCATCTTATACATAAGAATGAAATTTGGCCTAGCCTATATATCATGTCCAAAAACTTTAAGTAAGAAAGAAAAAATAAAACAATGAAAATCCGTCCTCAAGGAATGAGGACTCACCAAAGCTCGAAATCTCTCAAATCAATCTCTAGCCACGAAATTGAGAACCATGACTGTTGGATTTTACATTTGGGGAAATGTAGGCAAGAGTATGTGTTAGTATAATCATGTACCAAGTATGATATTCTTGCATAAAAACATTTAAAAACATGCTTAAAGGGAAAGATACCTTCATGAGATACAATGACCAAGCTAAACATGAGATAAGGGGTTACAAAACATGGGTCATAAAACATGGTCAATGCACATAGTCATCATCTTAAAATATTTATGAGATACTTCCTTGAAATAACTTTAGTTCATCATAACTTTCTTGTGGGAAATAGCCTTAATCGAAATATAAGACCATGAGAGATATTATCATGGAATCCGGTGTCTCCCACACCAAAAAAAGTTGTACTACTTTCCATGGTAAGGACCATTAACCTCCTAGCTATTGTGGATCCACAAGCTAATATCTATCTAGACAATCCTATATCAGTACATAATTTATGAGACATGGGTAATCGCCACTTGTCCACTCAGTTCTAAGCTTAACCTCCACAAAATAGTTCTTTTTCATATTCATTTTAGCTCTTAAATGAACATGGGTAATCGCCTTTTGTCCTTGCATCATGTGACATGGGTAATCACCTCTTGTCTCTATATCGTATGACATGGGTAATTGCCTCTTGTCTTTCACGTAGAGTGCATGGGTAATCACCTCTTGTCTCAACATTATCACAACTTCTTACTTATCGGTTCATTTAAGGTGAGAAAAACTTTCAACCCGAAGAACCCTTATTATGGGAAAAATCCTTTCAAAAATAGTGTTTTCATGTGTATATGAGAAATCCTTCCAACAACACAACAACAACAATATCATTGATACTTCCCTCTCAAAGCATTGTTAAAGCATTTGCATCAATTTCATAAGAACATACATAATTCCATAATTCACCTTTCATAGTTCAAAACCCACTTTCAGGCATCAATATCTAGAAATGTGAGTTAAACAAAGGTTCATGGAAATTCATCATAAATTCATGTAATTCTATCAATGCATGCTTGATTTCATATAATATTCTTTCATAATCCAAAACCCACATTATATGATCATAACTCGGAAAACATGGGGAATCATCATCAAAACATGAGATTAAATCAATTCATGCATAGAATATCATAAATGCATCAATTAAATCAATAATCAAGAGAACCCCCAACATAGAAGAAAACCCTAACTCAATTGGAGACTTATATCTTTGAAATTAAGAGAATTTGGGAACTCTATGAATGGAAGGAATCTGTGGATGAAAACTATCATACCTTAATGCCAAAATCTTGTCTTCAATGGTGAAATTTGAGACATTCTTTGAAATCCTAGGTTGAACCCTTCTTCTTCAAGTTCTTCTTAGAGAGAGAAATATTTTGGAGAGGAAGAACTTGATCTTCTTTGGTAAATTTAAGAGAATTACTTGAATGGATAAATTTTGGGGTTAAAATCACTTATATAGGGGTTCTAGGTAAGGTTAAAACAACTTAGTATCAAGATAAAATAATTAGGAGGCACAATATAGAGGCACAAACGAGCCGTCTCGAGGTCCACAAGCCGTCTGGGTTGTTGTGAACCTGGACCAGTGGCTTGGGGGATTCTGCCTCCCCTTCACAGCCACCACCACGACCCATTTGGCTCTTCATGAGCCATCTGGGTGATTGTAAGAGGAGCCTGGCCTTGGGGTGGACAGTGTCCACTCACCACAGGAACCACCATGAGCCTTGGTGCCATTCATGGCCTGTGAAGGGATCCATGAAGGGTACCATGGCTCAGTGGAGGGCTGGTGACCTCCCTCTTGCCTCCCTTTTCTAGGTTTCTTGATTCCAGGGTGTTACACTATCTCCCCCTTGGGAGCGTTCATCCTCAAATGGGATCCTAGATATCACATGAAGAAAAGAACTCTAAACTAGCAACCCATCATGCATGCAATCACTTAAATGCACATGTCCGAGGAGGAAACGTCAAATCCAATCTAAAGCATATTCAAAACATCATATCATGAAGTCTATATGCAACACATACTTGAATGCACATAAACATGTAGAAAATAATCAAGTTGACTCATTTTCTCAAAACTTAAGTTTTTTTCATGAACATGTATAAATGAGGAAATCATGGGAATATCTAAGTCGCATGACACCAAATGCGTAAAACATGAGGAACTAAACACCTGTAACATCTCACTAAGTAAAAGAGCTACAATTAGAAAGAGTCATTTTTGGAAAGAATGAAAAATCTGGAAAATTGGTTAAGTTATGTTATGTATGGGTTTTTGGTCAACTTCAAACGACCATAAATCATAGCTCAAGATGATTTAGGAGTGCTACAAGATATTGTAGGAAATATTTTTGAATTATCTTTCCAACGCTGCCAAGTTTGTGCGATTTGGAGTTCGTATGACCGAGATATGCCTATTTGAAGTTGGGTTGTCTAGATAAGGAAAGTCAAAATCGGATTTTAGAGGGGTATTAGGGTCTTTTCACTACCCAATTAATTAAATTCATTTTCGGTAGTTAAGTTGAGGTCTCCGCTGATGGGATTTAGTTTACTCTATTGAAAATTATGTTAGGGTTTTGAGAGAATGGAACAGAGAGGAGAGAAGAGAAGACGAAGCAAGGAATTGCCAAGCTCTTAAAGGACTACTTCTGGATTTCATCAAGGGGTGATCCCTACGAGGTATGTGAGACTTTCATAGTGCTAGGTTCGTTCACCCACGCGCCAAATATTTTTATTTTAGCAAGAATTCATCCTAAAAAGGGCTAAGAGTTTGATGTTCTTGATATGTGTTCTTGAATTTGCTTTCGTTCTTGAATTGGCCTGAATTGAGGAGTTCTTGAGATTATTGCATTGAGTTATAGAGTTGTTTCGAGGTAGGTTCTTGTGTACACATACTGGGTATTTGAATCTAAAGAGAATTTGAGAAAAATAGTCGAGTTTAGGCGATTTGGGGTTGGAAAATGTTGAAGGAAAAAGTCGGACAAATATGGGCACCAGGTCTGCGCCTGAAATTTGGGGAAATATTTTTCATGTCGTGGAGCAGTCATGGACCATTCCGCCTCAAAATTTATTTCGTGATCAAATTTATAAATGCATCTCCGCGTCATGGACTTTATTCCAGACAGTGATTTCTTGATCGTTTCTCATGTTTAACTATCTAAAAATACTCCTAAACATCATGAGATCCTTCCTATCATAAATCACATTCCTTGAATCCATAAATTCAAAATTAAGGAAGTAATTAGCCAAGCTAGAGAGTTCTTAGAGTTATTTCAAAAGTCTTTTGCAAACATTTTAACTGTGTTTTAAGACTTGAGATTTGAGTTATGTTAGAGTAACAAATGAAGTTCATTTCTTCAAAAAGAGTATATGTGAACTAAGTATTTCCAAAGAGTAAATGATTTCACATTTAAACAAGAGAGGAAACAGTGATTTCCAAGAGAGCCTATGAGCTAGTTTTTGAGTAATTATCTCAAACCACAAAAAGAGTTTTGTTTTTAAACATATAAGTTGAGTATATTTTGGGAGTAGTATTGAGCACCGATATGGGGATGAGTTTACAATAACTTGAGTCTCCATAAACCATGTAGTCATTGTGGGTAAAAAGGGTCATACTTTTTAGATGATTCCTTAGTGCTTTTTAGCATAGATTAGTGGATCTACTTAGTTGAGGTGGCAAGGTACATGATAGTTCTGGCAGCGTGGGTGAGACGTTGTATCATCACATTAGCTCATAGTGATGGTTTTCGATTATAGAAACTCCCACAGTATTATATTACTTTATATGTAATTGAGTTGTTATTGTATTTCTTTAAATACATTGAGTTGTCACTTTTTAATACTTAAAGGATGTTTTCTGCTAAGACTGATACTTTAAGGATGTAGTTTAAGTTTAAGGTATAGTTTAAAGATGTTTTTGGCCAAAAACTCTTATCTCAAACCATATAATAAGTTTTGTTTTTAAACATATGGGCTGAGTATATTTTGGGAGTAGTATTGAGCACCAATATGCTGACGAGTTTACAATAACTCAAGTCTCCATAAACAATGTAACCATCGTGGCTAAAAAGGGTCATACTTTTTAGATGATCCTTTAGTTCTTTTTAGACTACTAGATCCACTTAGTTGAGGCATTCTATATCACGACAATATATAGGACGGTTCTGGCAACGTGGGCGAGACATTGTATCATCACATTAGCTCATAGTGATGGTTGTCGGTTAGAGGAACACCCATAATATTATATTACTTTATATGTAATTGAGTTGTTAGTGTATTTCTTTAAATAAACTGAGTTGTCATTTATTGTTTAAATGCTTTGTATAAATTGCACCTTTATTGTTGTTTTACTTTACATTTGAGTGAGTATTCTTGAGTTGAGTAAAGCCAAGTGTTCTTTCTAGATTCATTTCAAGCTTATGTCGTATTTAGTTTTCCCTTCGCATGCTCGTACATTTAATGTGTTGATGCCAGTTGACCTGCATCTTATTATGATGTAGATGCAGGTAACCAAAATCAACATCCAACACCTGAGTCAGTTGGTGAGCCTCTTTGATTCTAGAGGATTCCCTATTTATTGCTTTAGTAGTTTTTGTCACATGTTGGGATGATTGTGGATTTTGTATCGACATCCCTCCTAGTTTAGAGTCTTCATAGACAGTTAGTAGTTCATTTTGTATTTGCGTCGTTACTTTATATATTAAGACTTGAGTTGCCATTTTGGCTAAGTTGAATGTTTATCCTTAAATGTTTGAAGTTTATTTTTTGACAGTTGCTTAAAGTGCATTTAAATCCTTGTATTAATTCTTTAAGTCTTCCACTAATAGTTAAGCTAGGCCAAGGGTTCGCTTGGGGCCAGCAATGGTTCTTGAGAGCCAGCCACGCCCAGGGTGTACGCTCGGGGCATGATAATGTCTCAAGCTAGAGTAGGGTAGAAGAAATGAGATGAGGATATCAAAACATCATATCGGCCTCGGCCTCCCAATTAGCACCATCAACTAACTGATTCCTCCACAACACTTTCACGGAAGCAACTTCTTTATTTCTCAACTTCTTAACTTGTCTATCTAAAATCTCAACTGGAACTTCTTCGTATGAAAGTTTCTCATCAACTCCCAAACCTTATAAAGGAACTATAGATGTTGGATCACGAACACATTTTTTCAACATGGAGACATGGAAAACTTGATGCACCGATGCCAACTCATTAGGCAATTCTAGTTCATAAGCAACCTTACCAATATACCTCAAAATCTGACATAGCCCTACATAACAGGGACTAAGCTTTCCCTTCTTACCAAACTTCATTATGCCCTTCATGGGTGAGATTTTCAAGTAAACCCAATCATGAACATCAAACTCAAGATCTCTTTTTCTCACATCGGCATATGACTTTTGCCGACTTTGAGCCATTTTCAACCTTTCCCTAATAAGTCAAACTTTCTCCATAGTATCATGAACCAAATCAAGACCTATTAGTGCAACTTCACCCATCTCAAACCATCCTATAGGAGATCTACACATCCTACCATACAATGTCTCAAATTGAGCCATGTTAATACTTGAGTGATAATTATTGTTATTGGCAAACCTAATCAAAGGCAAATTATCATTGCAATTTCCCTTGAAATCTATCACACAAGCTCTCAACATATATTCAAATGTTTGGATAGTATGCTTGGTGAGTCAAAGATTTGGACTCATTTAGGGCTTTGTATTGGTAACTTAGTCTTGATTTTCAGGTATGTGGACTAAGGAGAAAATTAAGGACACTAACAGGGAAAATGGAACAAAAAAACTTGAAGAAGTAGAGAAAAGCCATCCTGGTGATCGCCAAGACCACTTGGTGAACCGCCAAGTAGCTCTTCAGACTGCCCAAAGTTCCAATGTACTAGCCTGAGAGAAGAAACCAAGTTGGCGATAGAAAAGGGGTAGTCAGGTGAATCGCCGATCAGTTCCCCGATGATAGGATGGATCGATGTTGAGAACCAATGCATAACGGCGATAGAAGAGATAAAATGGCATGTCACCAACTTACCTCATCGAATGGCCTTTCACGGCTAATTTTTGGGAAACTATAAATTAAATTTTTAATGTAATTTTGAAGGGGGTTACACAATCCTTTCCCAGACATTACAGTTCCCCATTCTAGACTTATAGTTATCTCTGGATTTTAGAGTTCAAGTTGTACAATTTTGGAGAATTTTTCAAGTGAGTTACAATTTTTCTTCAATTTGGACCACTGTAAAGGCTTGAATACTCTTGCCCAGATCATAGCCAATGCATTTGGCAATTTTTTTTTCTGTTTTTATGATGTGTGGTTAAAGCCCCAATTCTTGGGGTGTGATTATGGATTGAATTAGCTTATGGGTATTGCTTATTACTAATTTAAATACTATATTGAAGTGGGTTTAATCATTAACTGTGTTTTTATTTATGAATAGTGGTTGCAAATACAATTCTAACTTTGTGCTCTTAGCTTGTTCGAGAGAGAGGTTTTGGAACCAAAGCTTTTTATTAATGGCTTGTCTATATTGGGCTGATCTGGGTTCATCTCAAGAGAGTGAATCCTAAACCCAATCCTACCTATCTTGCTCAAGAGAGAAGATGTATTAAGGTTGTAGGCTACTCTTATTTGTTAAGCTTTTTGATGTTCAAGAGAAATCACTTGAATCGAAGTAGCTATTTGAGAGAAAGTTATCATGTTGATATTTATCTATTTATTAGTGGTTTCAATTACCCATATAGTGAAATTTGCCTATAATCGATCATATCCAAAAAATTCCTCTCTATATTGTTAATTCAGTTTTATGTGATTGCATTGTAGCTGATAATCGCAAACCAAAACCCCACATCTGACATTTGTTGTCACCCCTCCCCCCTTTGACTTGATTACATATCTTTTTCGATATGTCCTTTTCTTATAGCTAATTAGACCACATTTTTACTTCCTAACTGAATTTGAGAATGTATTGCTCCATGTGGGTTCGACCCCAACTCTTCGTTGGATTTTATACTGCTTAACGATCGTTTGCACCTAAAATTGGATGAGGTGTGCTTGAAATGTTAATCAACACTCTGCTTGTCCATCAGTTTGTGGATGAGAGGTTGTACTAAGCTTAACACGAGTACCAAGACCTTTTTGAAAAGATTTTAGAAACTAAGAAGTGAATTGAGTACCACGATCGGAGATAATGGATAAAGGCACCCCATGCAACCTTACCATTTCTCTCAAGTATAACATATCATAGTCCTCCATTGAATAAGAAGCCTTGAGGGGAATGAAGTGAGCTGATTTCTTCATTTGATCTACTATAACACAAATCGAGTCATGTTGTCGCCGGGTGCGAGGCAAATCAAAAACAAAGTCCATATTCATATCTTCCCACTTCCAAGTAGGAATGCTAATGTCTTGCGATAAACCTCCCGGTTTCTGATGCTAAACTTTTACTTGTTAACAATTAGGGAACTTAGCCACAAATTCCATAATATCCTTATTCATCCCAGTCCACCAATAGATCTCCTGCAAATCACGGTCCATCTTGGTGGCTCTGAGATTAATGGAATATCAAGAACTATGGGCTTCTAACAAGATTTGTTCCCTCAAGTCATCAATATTGGGAACACACAAACGACCTTGGTATCTAAGTACACCATCTCCTCCTTAAGAGAAAGCCTCTACGTACTTTTTAACCACTGTTTCATTCAATTCAACCAAAGCTGGATTAAGACCTTGCTTAGCTTCCAAATACGCCACAAAAGACAATTCTAAACCATTGTGGACCATAACACCACCCTTGGTAGAGTCCACTAATTGAACACCCATCCAGGCCAATCTATGAACATATTGAACCAACTCCTTCTTATCTTCTTCGATATGAGAAACACTACCCATAGATAACTGATTAAGAGCATCCGCCACCACATTCACTTTACCAGGGTGACAAAGAACACTGATATCATAATCCTTCAATTACCCAAGCCACCTTCTTTGGAAAAGATTTAAATCCTTCTGATTAAACACATATAGTAAACTCTTATAGTCGGTGAAAACATCGACATGAACACCATAAAAATAGGCCCTCCAAATATTTAAGACAAAAACAACTGCCGCTAGTTCAAGGTCATGGGTAGGAAAATTATTTTTCATGAACCTTATGTTTCCTTGAAGCATAGGCGATAACTTTCGCATTTTGCATAAGTACACATCCTAGAAAAATTCTCGAGGCATAACAATAAACAACAAAACCACCAGTTCCTTCTAGCAAAGTCAACACTAGAGTGGAAGTAAGTTTATCCTTCAATTCCTAAAAACTCTTCACACATGTTTTAGACCATATAAACTTAGCCTTATTTTGAGTCAATACTGTCGATGGAGAGGCAATCACAGAAAATACCTCAGTAGAAAGTAAATGGCTAAACCCAAGAAATTTCTAATCTCTGAAGGGATAGAGGTCTAGGCCAACTCTTGACCGCATCCGTCTTCTTAGATCTACCTCAATACCCTTATTTGAAACAATGTGACCAAGAAAAGCTACAGACCTTAGCCAAAACTCACATTTGCTAAACTTTGCAAAGAGTTGTTGGTTCTTGAGAATTTGGAAAACAATCCTCAAATGATTGACGTGATTATCTTCACTTCTCGAATAAATCAATATATCATCAATCACCACAATTACAAACATGTTAAGGTATTGTATAAACACCCTATTCATCAATCCATAAAAGTTGTCGGAGAATTAGTCAAACCAAAGGACATCAGGAAAAACTCAAAATAACTATACCGAGTTCTAAAAGTCATTTTTGGAATATCATCTTCCTTCACCCTCAGTTGGTGATAACCCGACCACAGGTCAATCTTGGAAATGTAATTTGCCCCTTGAAGTTGGTCAAACAGATCATCTATTCTTGGGAGAGGATACTTATTCTTAACGATAACCTTGTTCAATTGCCTGTAGCCTATATACATACAGAGAGAACCATATTTCTTTCTAACAAACAAAGCAGGAGAACCACATAGAGAGATACTCGATCGGATGAAACCCTTATCCAACAAATCCTTCAATTGCTTACGGCTTTAGCCTTTAGGAGTTAGGACTAACAAAGGAAAAAAATATATAATTACTCTTATATATTAAGGAGAGATATTAAATGAGGATGTGATACCTAAAATAAAAGTGTAAATATGATTACTTTATCTAATAAGGAAATTAAATAATTCACCTCACACCTATAACCTATTAATTATAAAAATTTAAAATGTTTCCCAACCATGTATTCAATAATCCCATACCCATAAGTCAATAAGTCAATTTTGTCGTTGGATTATGATTTACAATTTGGTTTTGAATACCTCTACTTCCTCATATTCCTTGTTGATATGATAATTTCCATCCTTTTCATGACTTGTCAAATGTTTTGGTCATAATTGGCAATATTTTCATTCATAATATGATATGAATTATCTAGAAGACTATCTTCACATGTAATTTTGTTGAAGTTTGACTCACCTAAAAAATATATGTGAGATTGTGTAATGACCTCCAGGTCATTTCTGTGTTTATGCCTCTTGTTGTTCATTTAGAGCTTTCCTATAGTGACCTCAAGTCATTTATGACTTGTTGGGATTGACAGTTGGTCACCTGATCGTTTGTTTAATTTTTATGCGAGTTTTAGGGTTCTTGAACTTTTGAACCTTGAACATTCATTTTTTATCAGAAGTTTAGGAAAATGACCTCAAAATCCATTAATAATGATTCCATAAGTTCCAGAAAGGGAATTTTAGGCTAGTAGCATAGTTTGCATGATTCCCAAGGTTTTCGGTGCGAGTTTGTGCGATTAGCTATTTTAGCTTTCAAGTTAAGGCCTACGTTGACTTTAGTCAATATTCTGAGTAAACAAGCTCAAATTAAAATTCCGCCAGTGTGGTTAGCTCCTCACAGATTTAGGTTCTGGTGAGCTTCTAGCATTTAGAGACTTGTTGTTTTCCTTCTTTTATACTGACAAGGTCCGGGTTTGGTTCTCGTGTTAGTTTGCCTCTCGATCACTCTTGGGCCTATTATGTACATTTTGTATCGCATTACAAATATATGATATGACCCCTTTTCCTATATATTATTCTTGTCTGACACATATTATTACTAATAATGTTATTACTTAAAATGTTTTTCTGCATCTTGTGTTGGGTTAGGCTGGTCCACTCGGTGTGTTGTAGTGGACGCCATCATGATCGATTTCGGGTCGTGACAATAGGCTTCACTTAAATATAAAATGAAAAAGATAATCTTGGATGTAAGTTTCATGAAACAAAAAAGATGAATTTATATATATTAAAATGAAGGAATATCGAAAGGTATCTTGTAGTTTTAAATTAAATATTTGAAAGTTATGAATATGAAAAACATAGAAGTATGAATAAGGGTAGCGATTGAATAAGTAATTAAAAATAAGTTATAAAGAAGAATATTTTAAATAAATAAAGAAGAAAAATAATAATTGACTACGTATGAGAAAAAGATATGTGCAAATAATATTTAAGTGAGATATCACTAATGGATGAATTTCAAAGGGCCAAAATAGATAAAAAAAAAGAACAATATTTAAACAATCCTACTCATTTAAGCAAAATATTAATGCAAGAAGTAACTAGGGAAAAGGGTTCGAAATATATCCAAACTTTGACCGAAATTGTTGTAACAGTCCCAAACTTTGGGCAGGACCTATTACCCCCCCTCCCCCCCACACACACACTATTTAATAATGTATTTTAAAGATATATAGGTGCCCACATGGAAATCATAAATATTTAATCATTATAAATAGTAACTTGTCCAGTTGGGCACGTATATATCTTTACAATGCACCATTAATTAGTGCAGGAAGATAATAGGTCCTGCCCAAAGTTTAGGATTTTTACAACAATTCAGTCAAAGTTCAGATATATTCAGGCATTTTCCCAAGTAACTACGACATACGTGAACTCCCCATTTACATACTCAGATATAGTAACCGAAATTATCACTAATATTTAAACATGTAATAATTTTATATAGTACTAGGTAATTAATCCACACTTCGCGCGGTCATAAGTAATATCATTTAACTTAAAAATTTGAATATTAAAACTAACAAGAAAGAATTTTCCATGTTAGAAACTCTGGCATTTCAATTTATCTTAAGAAACTTTACTAGTGTAATATTATACAAGTCTTACGTATCTTCTGTTTTTTTCAGATTGTAGCATTTACTTCTTGATATTATTAGCTACTCAATAATGATTGATCTTTTAAAGCATTCACTTTTGTAACACCTTAGATTTTTGGTAAAGAAAGGAAAAAGGGTTTTTGTGTTGTAGGCTAGTTCTATATGTCCCAATCTACTGATCGTAAAAGCTTCTACAGACCCTAGATGTCATTCGTAGAAAGAGGGAAAATAATTTCTTGAAAATCAAGTCTAAGTACCTTTTTTTGCATTTCACCAGGGCAGTTTGTCGGTCAACCTCTGAGTCACAGATAGGGTCCGTGGAAACAATCCAGATTTAGTGAAATTTTAAGGTGTCAAGTTTGTTTCTACGGTTGGTGTTTATGGACCGTAAGAAGGCCTGCGAGCCATAGACGAGTTCTGTCAAATTTGAGCAAAATTCATGGTCCCAGACTTGGTCTACGGAT